>CAOKZL010000392.1:0-699640 GCA_948472985.1 Iguana delicatissima
ATTCTTTGGTCCTCTAAAATTTATTTCCATCGTCCCATCTTCTTCAATAGAAATTTGAGCTCTCAATTTAGCCAACAAATCTCGACCCAATAAGGGCACAGGGCAACTTGGCAAATACAAAAACTGGTGAGTGACTTGATGTCTTCCTAGATCCACAATCCTTTTTTCTAAGAGAGGGTGTTTTTCCAATTTCCCCGTGGCCCCCACAATTCTTATGGCTTTCTCAGTTTTTGGGGCTATTGCAGAATTTAATACTGAACGGGTGGCTCCCGTATCTACCATCATGGGGATGGCTCGGTCCCCTATTTGTGCTGTGACCATAGGCTCCCCGGGGCCGAGAGCAAGGGGGCCCGGTCTGTCCTAATCGTAAAGTTCCATTTCAGCTAGTCCAATGAAGTCCTCGAACCCTTCGTCCATCCCCTGCTCATATCTTCCATCCACTACTCTTCCTCTTCCTCTTCCTCGATTTGCTCCCCTTCCTCTTCCTCGATCCATTCCTCTTCCTCTGTTCGCCATCCCTCTCTGTCTGGGACATTCATTCTTCCAATGCCCAACCTGTCGGCAGAGGGCACACTCATTGCGTCTCAATGGAGGTCCACTTCCTCTTCCAATTTTCCGCCCCCTTCCTTTGTTGCCAAAGCTGCAGCCAATAATTCCGCTTTCTTATGCATCCGCCTGTCCTTCTCCCGTTTCTCCTCTTGGTCTCTATTCACATATACTCTCTGGGCAATTTCCAACAATTGGCTCAAATTCATACCTGCAAATCCCTCTTGTTTCTGGAGTTTCTTCCTTATATCTGGATAACTTTGGGTCACGAAGGCCAAATTCACCATCTGTTGGTTGCCTGGGTCTTCTGGGTTCACAGGAGTATACTGCCTATAAGCATCAAGCAATCTTTCCAAATATGTTCCTGGGGGTTCAGTGGGTCCCTGAAGTATCTCTGATACTTTGGACATATTAACAGGCCTCTTCATTCCTTCTCTCATAGCTTCCACTAGTAGAGCTTGATAATCAGTGAGCATAGCCAACTGTGCTGGGAGGTTCGGGTCCCATCCTGGGTCCGCCAAGGGGACCCTACCTCTCATCCACTGCTCAGGGTTCGCCTCTCCAGGAGGTGCCCTGTCTCTAGCTATCCGTTCTGCATGCTGAATTATTCTCCTCCGCTCTTCAGTAGTGAACAAAGTCAGGAGCAACTGCTGACAATCTTGCCAATTGGGGACATGTGAGGCCATAATACTGGAACAAAGTTCAATTACTTCTTGTGGCTTATCTGTGTAAGTAGCATAATGGGTCTTCCAATTAAGGAGGTCAGACGTGGTGAAGGGAGATATTGGTAACTCGGGACTCGCCGATAACCACCCTCTTGGGTGGGATCTGGCACCAATTGACTGATTTGTCGCAATGGTGCAATCACATCTCCACCTTCCTCATCCGAATCATCTACTTCTTCTACTTCCTTCTGGGGTTTTGTCTGTTTACTCTTGACCTGCTTACTCTTGGATTTTTCTTTTGGTCCAGTCTGTTCGGGTTTGGGTCTGAGTGTCATCTTATTCTGGACAGCCAAACTGGAACCTGGCAACTCCTCTGTCATTTCCTCTTCATGGGTAACTGGGGCCAAATCCGCCAGTCCCCCAGCCACTCCCTCTTGTTGTGAGGCTGCCTGAGGTACTGGTGGCAGTGGGGCAGGCGGTGGTACTTCCAAAGCCAGTGGTGGCGGGGCTGGCTGCATCACCACATACGGTGGAGGGGGGGCAGTGGGCTCTTCTGGAGCTGAATCAGGCAAAATCTGGGCTTTTCCAAGCTTTCGTCTGGCCCTGTCCTGCCTCAGCACCATAGCCTTACAAATTTGTTCCTGACACTTCTGCAACCAAGAGGGGTTCTCTGTAACCACTGTGTCCCATGAATCTATGTATGGATACTGATCAGGATGGCCAGGCTCACCCACCACTACTGAATACACTGCCTTGATTCGAGCGGGTTCTAAGCTCCCTTCCGGAGGCCACCCCACCTTGAAGGAAGGCCACTCCACTTCACATAAATTCCGTAAACGCCCTGGCGTCATCGGGGGGTCCCCATAGTCCCCACTGAATCCTTTCTTGAAATTCTTTAACATACAACCTAAAGGGGTTTGCCGGCTTTGCCCCCCACCCATTTCCTCCCAACGTGGACAAGACACACTAGGAGAAAGGGATTTGGCGCGTGAGTAAGGGGTCTCACGTGCCAACACAAAGGGGGACAGACACCACTCTCTCTGTGCCGACCCATGCACCCGGACTCTCAACGGTATGCAATGGGAACTGCGACACCTTGCGCCCCTCCTTTCACACCACATTCACGCCAACAAACTACCTCCCACCTCTTTTTCCACCTCCAAAAAGCCTCGCGGTTTCACCCACAACAGTGGGGTACTAAGGCAAGACGTAAGGGGTTGATCAGGCCCCTCTTCTCCCTGAAGTTGCAGGGAGGGCACTCACCAACAGTCGTGGGAGGGTTCTGCTTTCTGCTCCGTCTTCGGGTCCCTGGGCTGGATCACCACCGCCAGAGCCGCCGCCTCACTCCGAGTCAATCCTTCTGACAAAAGTAAGTCAGGGGCGCCCTGGGTCGCGTCGGAAAGAGGCGACGGCCCCGAAGCCCTGGCGTCCGCCTAAGTGGGCAAAACGCCCCTCAATATCCCGGGCGAGCCCCCAAATTGAAGTAGCTCGCCAAGAATTGAGACCACCAGATTAGAAAGCAAAAATAAAAGTTTATTTTTCTGCAGGGATCTCAGTGGAATGATTTCCAAAGCCAGAGAGCCCCGATCCAGGTATTAGCTCTCTTTTTATACCCTCTTGTAAACAGGTTACAGGAAATGATTACATATGACCATATATGAAGTGTTTACAGGTCAGGCAGACCTGGGTTACATCTTTCAAAAATGATGTATTTTGGTACCAAGGGAGTATTTCTCCAACATCAAAACTCCCTAGGTTCCCGGCACTGCTAAGCACATACCTAAGCCTCTTGATAAGATAAAGGGCGCATCTGCTCACCTTATTTTTCTATATTTTTCTACCTTAGCATTAGCTTCTTCAACTTAACCCTTTCAAAACCATGTTTTGATTTGGGACCAGATTTGCTCTCTACTCTCTTTATCCTGTAGTTGTGATCTGTTTATTTTGTGCATCATTTTCAGCCTGTCAAAAGAAATGCTATTCCTGCTGCTGACAATTGCAACAAAAATGTTCAGCCATATGATATGCTTGCTGCCAGCCATACTAGCAAACTTACTAAATTGCAAATGCTACCATCCACCAGAGTGGGGTGGAAGAGATTGGAAAATAACAAAGACATTTTGCAATCCTGGCCATCTCCTCCAATGTTGTAGTGGAACCAGGGCCTGAAGAACCATTTTTTTTAAAAAAAATAAATAGATGAGACAGTGGTGGTATCTGCCCCTCCCCCATTTGCCTGCTCCTTCTGAGCCTAGATTTCATCTTGACAAATTGGGATGGAAGGAGGGCCTTCATCTGCTTCTGGGCGTAGGTACAATGGAGCTGTGTCTGCCTCTTCTTCTGTCCTCCTGAGATCAGGGCAGTGGCAGTTGGAATGGAGGGAGGGACCTGTTGGGATAACAACTTTTGCATGCTTAATTAACTGGCTAGTTAGTTTGCATGTTTGTTGTAGGCATGGAGGGACTGCCTAGACCAAACTTCCTGTTGTTTGGTCAACACTTACTTCCTCCTGCATGTACACACGCTTTTGTTCCTAGAAAGGCCTTCTCTTGCTGTTCACACCTTCCCTTTTGTCTTCTGTCTTCTTGCCAGAACCATGTGCTCTCTGATCCTCTGGCAAGGATGCTTCCCTGCAAGCATATGATTGGTTATTTTTCCTTCTTACCTTTCTTCAAGAATATAAACCTATGTAAACTAGGCACAAGTGTCTGTGAGTAAATCTTTTTACATACTTTTAACCAAACTGTTTTTTGTGTTCATTTTGAGTTAGAATTAAAGTGTGTTTGGGGTGGTGGTGATAGAGGTGGAGTTGGTAATTTGTTCATCTTCTGTCTGTGCATTACTAAATGCTTTGCTAATTGGGAGAATTGCCAAATCTCTCAATTTTTCCAATAGGACCTTCGTCTGCTTCCAGATCTAGGCATGATGGAGCTGTGCTGGTCTCTTCTTCTCTCCCTTCATGGCTAAACAGGGTCAGCCCTGGTTACTACTTGGGAAATCACAAATGAGTATCAGGCACTGTCGGCTATATTTCAGGGGAAGGAACTGACAAAAGCACTTTTGAGTATTCCTTGCCTTAAAAAATTCTATGAAATTCATGGGGAGTTGCCATAAATTGACAGATGGCTTGAAGGCACGTATGCACACACACACTAACACACAGATTACTTCCCTCAGTCTGGACACTATATGCTTGTTGATGTAGACTAAAGTGGAGGACTGTGATGGGTGAACCATTCCTGTGAGTTACACCAACAAGTCACTTTAGAAAGTGGCAGGTATTGGTTGCCGAAGCCCTCCTTCAGCAATCTTAAGAGACAGGATGGGCTAATATGAGACACCCTCTCCCCCACTGATAGGAAGTAGCTCTTTTAAAATATGAGTCCAACTCCAATAGCAGAAACTCCATTGCATTCTTGAGAAATACCTTCTTTACAACCAGAACTTTTATTTTTTGATACTACAGCTCCCAGAATTCCTTAGCTGGTACTCACTGGCAATTCTGTTAGTTGAAGTCCAGGAGTAACATTCCTAAACTCTGCTTATATCTAGGAACCCCCTGCTGTAAGGGGCAGAGGCCTCCCATATGCCCCCAAACCTTTTTACATTGTTCTTTATGTTTTCCTCGTATTCATCCGCAGTGAGTTAAGAACATGGAGGAGAGGTTCCAGCGTTAGAAAATCTGCATGTTTTAAATAAGTCTTTTTCTTTTAGTTTCATCCTCCAGCCCAATGGAAACCATTGCTACTCTTTCCTTCCAGGCTGAGTTCCTACCCACCTTTTAGCTTAAAACAGTTCAGGGGCAAAAGACATAGCAAAGAAGGTATGGAGGATTTTTTTTTTTTTTGCAATTTTGATAGGGGGGTTCTAATCACCCCCAGGGTGTCAAAAATGTTCTTCTGAGGTCTGTATGCAGCCTGTAGCCTATGATTCCTCACCCTGGCCTAGTCCAACACTCATGTACATATTTGTCTTCATTCTATATATGCATTTAATGCAAGTATCAAAATCACTGCTTCATTAGTAGCAATCCTTGCCCTTCCTTTGGTCACCCAGTCGCATTATTTTTCTAAACTTCATCCTTGTTCAGAATCACCAAATACTATGAAAGTTTCATACTGACTTCAGCGTGCTCTGATCCATTCCAAAGAGCATGCCCTCCAACATTTCACAGATGGAAGCTGAGAAGTGTGAGGCCAAGCAACATCAGAATATGGCCAAGACAGCAAAAGTTACTAATGAGGAAGAACAGGAACAATAGCAGATGCTTTGGTTTTTGCCCGAGCGTACTGGGAAAGGGAAGAGTCTGCTGCTTCCTCTCCTCTCCTCTCCCCTGGCTGGGTTGACTAAGTGCAAACTCCTTTTGCACTTTGGGCACAGTTTCCAGCAACTGACGTAAGTGAAGGACGAAGGAGGAAAGTGAGAGGCGGAGAAAGAAAATGGGACATATTAAAGGCAGCTGAAAAGTGGGACAATTTAGGATTAATCAGGACTCTCTCTGCCAAACCAGGGGAGTTGGAGGGTATGAAAGAGTCCTATTTCCCCCCATTCATCTACTTCAAAAACAAGAAGGAGATATGATCTTTATGTTTTACTATGGTTGTTGTTTTCTTAATCTTGCTCTATCCTCAAGGGCTTCAAAGATCTCCACAATGCTTGTCAAATCTTGAAGCTTCTGGCACAGAGACAAGAACAAAACGTGAAGCTTTCTTTAGGAGTGGCCAGTTATATATAAACAGCTCTCCCAATCGATACTTAATAGCTTATGGAATTGCATCAAACGGCAGTAGCCAAATGTGTATTTTAAGAAGGCACTGACCTTGAGTTGCTTCCCTTCCTGGGTTGATGTGATTTGCTGTGTCAGTGGCTCTCGATTCAGATCAATAACCGACGGTGTCCTCTGAGGGCTGTTCTTATTTAGAAAGGTGCTATTGTGAAAAATGACAAGATCCCGCTGATACATGACTCAACACTTCTGGTGTTGTGGCAAGAAAGGAGAGGGACAACTCGATCTCCATGATTCTCAAGTGGAGGCCAGTATTTGCCGCTCATCTGTCTTAGAAACTCCGGACTCAGACTTAGAGCTTGTGGAATCTTGGAGATGGATGCTCAAGCCATCCCTCATTTATGAGAATAATTGTTTATGCTGGGGTGGGAAACTGCAGCAAGTCTAGAAAGCAATTATCTATATTTGGGTGGAATCTCTGGCTATTTAAGAATTTGTGTTTATCACTGGATATATATTGCATGACTACAGTTGGACCTAATGCTTCTCAAAATTAGCAACTCAAGAAATTTCATCTACTACTAGAAGTTTATGGACCATTGTGAATGGGTTGGAGTTTTGGATACATACCTTGTAAGCCTTTCCTACAATAGATCGGATCCTCTGCAGAATTACAAGATTCCTTCACAGTTTTGCTTACAGTATTTGTTGATTAAGAAAGCTTTGTAACATTATTTCTGCTCTGGATAGCGTTACTACAAATTTTTGTATTGTTTATTCAGTGCCTTTAGCATTTACAGTTGTTAGTAGTTGTGTAGTATAGTTAACAATAGAGTAAATTCATTTCTATATCATTAATATTGGTCCAAAGATCATTCAATTTTACTTTATCTGCATTAACACACAGGCTTGCCTCATTTTGGTTTGCTCCTCAGACTGAGTTCTGGTTTTTGTTTTGCATTCAAGCAATTATCTACCCCAGCACCATGGAAGAGCCACATAGACTGCCCCAAGAGAAAAAAGGAAGTGACTGGAAGTGACCCATTTCAAAAAATTGAGTGGCTGGAATTCAGTATGGGACTTGCGTCTTTGTAAGTGGACCTGTATGTGCAGCAAATAGAGCATTTTTTGCAACAGTTGTCTCCACCTAGGCTGGAGGGTAACTGCTGTGGCGTTACAATGAATGGTCACCCTTGGTGCAATGATAGCCAGTGGATTGACTTGATGTATGTGGGCCTAAGGTGCAATGGGCCCTGATGTTCATTGGGGCCCTTCCAATGTATACCTGGACAGCAGCTGGGAAGTGCCTGAGTGCAACAGGTGTGTCCAATGTGCATTGGAAGGGCCAAATGTACATCATAAGTGTCCAGTGTTCATCACAAGAGACCAATGTACATCATGAGTACCAAATGCGAAACACTAGTGTCCAATGTTTATCACAAGTGCCCTATGTGCATCAAAAGTATCTGATGTGTATCAGAAGTACCCGGTGTGCATCAGAATACTCTTGCCAGTGCAGATATACACTTTTGAAATTCACTAGCAGGCCTTTGTTGCAGTTCTGCAACATTGACTATTTCAGCAACTCACCCATTTTTGGTGCTGGGGTGCGGTGCTTGCACGAGCAGCCTCCGGAAAGAGGCTCTCACTTCCATGCTTCTTCGGCTCTGCACTAGCTTCCTGCTCATGCGAGAGCCCTGCCTCTTCCTTTCGCAGTGCAGCCTGGGACCTTCCCAGGCTCCACTGAGACAGGAAGCATGACCGGCCCAGCTCCCAAGGCTCTGCACTCAAGGGAAGTGCATGCAGGCCCCCAGAGCGATACGCGACTGCGCAGCATTTTCGGCTTCAAGCTGAAAATGAAAAAATGCGTGCGCGGTCCGTGTGAGGCCCTGGAGCGTTGCGCAAATGTGAGTGCATCGTGTGGACTGCTCCTCACATTTGCGCAATGCTCGAGGGGCCCTTTCACATCGGAAATGCCGTGAGAAAAGGGCGATAGGTGTGGATTTATACAGTTACAAAACACAGGCTGTGATGGAGAATCTCGACTGGTTATTTTTTAAAATGTTGAACAGCACAACAACCCACCCTACCTATTTAACATTCATTAAGTCTTTCATTCATGGCATTTATTTATATCCTCTTGACTCATCAGAGCCTCTGAGGTAATGCTCAATAAAAAGTGAATGATCATTGATTGATTGATTAAAATATTTTGATCCCATCCTTTTATTGATAGATCTCAGGGCAGAAAACAGATAAAGAAATATAAACAATTCAAGCACTTCCCAATTAAAAGCAGTAAATTATTTAAACAAGATAAAATATATTAAACTGCTCATTCAAACAGCTCTTAAAAGGCTAAAAGAGTTTTTTTTTAAGTGCATGCTTAAAGGTGAATGAGGCCCCAAAGTCTTTAATAAAAGCCCATCGCTTGATCTGGCAATGAAAAGAAACCAATGTTGATGCCCGTTGGGCCTCTAAGGGGAGGATATTCCAAAAAATGGGGGTGCCACAGTGAAGAAGGCCCTCTATTGTGTCTTCCCCCATCACATTGCACCTACTGCTAGGATTAATCCTTGCTGTGTTCCCAACCCTACTGAAAGGACTTCCTTTCAGATTTCAGGCCTTGGGCAGATATATATAAGGCTCTTTCAGATTCTGAGCTCTCAAGCCACTGAAGACATAAATGTCATCACCAATAACTTGAATTCAGATGAGAAGTGAATTGGTAGCAAGAAAAGACATTGTATCTACTCTCCTTTCTTGAAGGCGCATAAAAAGTGTGGTCCAGGGAGTCTAGTGGAGTTGAGGGCCATAAAACAATTTTGGGAGCTGCATGAAGCCCTTGGACTGCCCTTTCCCCAACCTTGGTTTAGGTCAGCGGTTCTCAACCTGTGGGTTGCGACTCCTTTGGGGGTCAAATGACCATTTCACAGGGATCGCCGCTCATCTATCCCGCCCTGCCCCCTTTTGAAAGAAGGCGGCCTCACAGCCAATGGGAGCACTGTTTCTGAGACCCCGCGCTGGGAGGAGGGGAGAGGAGGCATGCTGGGCGTTTCCCCGTCTTTCCCTGCCGGGCGGGGCGGCAGAAGTGGCAAGAGGAGACCCCGTGCTGGCAGGAGGTGAGAGGAGGCATGCTGGGTGTGTGTGGGGACGTTTCTCCATCTTTCCCTGCTGGGCAGGGTGGCAGAGGTGGGGAGACCAAGAGGGGCTCGTGGGTGTAGCGTGGTCGAGGGGCTACAGCGGGTATCGCACCCCACTCCCGAGCCCTCAGAGGGACGAAAGGAGGAAGGAAGGGGTGCCCGTGTGATGTGGGAGTGAGAGTGTCCGAGCAGCCACGCTCCCTTTAAGGGAGGGAGGGAGGGTGGGAGTGAAACAAAATGCGTCTGCTTATGATGCCGCCATCTTTCCTCTCTCCCTGTCCTTTCCTCCCTGCACCTCGTGTAAAATGTGGGCTGTTTCGACGTTGCCTTTGGGAGTGACTGGCTTTTTGAACTGTGGAAACCTAACATTCAGAACTAGAAGTACTGCCTTAATTCTGGCATTGATGGACGCTTTCTGTGCTTAAAAAAAAGGGGGAGGGTTACCAGTTTTTAGGCATTAGAAGTCTATTCAGAACAGTGATTTAGGGCAGTGTTTCCAATCTATTCAATGTTGGAAATAACTAACTAACTAACTAATTAACTAAATAATAAAGAAAGAAAGAAAGAAAATTATTTTATGGTTGGGGGTCACCACAACATGAGGAACTGTATTAAGGGATCGCAGCATTAGGAAGGTTGAGAACCACTGATTTAGGTGAATAATACATCGCTTGGTGAAAATTGACATTGCAAAATCAGGACATTTGGCTGTGAAAAGTAGTTATGCAATTTTGTTTATTTGGAAGGGTAAACATTTGGCTTCAGATATGGGCCTGCTCTTGGAGGATTATGAGACTTCTAAAAAAAGTGACTTTTTAGGGAAGTTCTGTTGCTGGAAAAACAGCTTGTACTCCATTATTGTGCTCCAGAGTAGACATCTGAACCTTACACATGTGTGTAGCTCATCCCTCCATGAATATATTCCCCAGCTGTCTGTTTTGACAGTTAAATCCCCTGTTCCTCCACTTTTCTTTTTAGTAATTTTTATTAAAAATTTTACAAAAACACATGCAAACTCTACAGTTACAGGGGCCCTTTTCGCATGCAATTTCAAACATGAAATGGCCATGGGAGCAATGTGGAATCGCAAGGATGGCTCTGCATGACGTCCTTGTGATCGTGCAGTGCTCCTGTAGCGATCCGGCAGCAATCGCAAATTATATCATTTTTGGGCTTTTCCCAAAAATGATGCATGATTGCACATTCCTCCCGCGTCCCTTCTGCACTTACCTGGCGGGAACCTCAGGAAGCACGATAGCTGCACTTCCTCCCCCAGCGCAGCCTGGGAAAGTACCCGGCTGTGCTGCGGAAGGAAGGAGTGGAGCTATCGCACTTCCTTCCATCCATCACAGAGCTGGTATGGAGGGATGCGCAGGGGACGCAATTCCCTCTCGCAAGAGGCTTTTCGCCCAATCCCCACGCGATGTCACTGTGAACAAGGTAAGGTGCGAAAAGGGCCAAAGAAACCAAATAACAACAGATGACAACCACAAATAAGTATAACAACCAAATCAACCAATAAAGAAAAATATAAGCAAGAGAAAATACGAAACACTAAATATTAAAGTGAAACTATACTAAAGAGGACAATAAACACACTGAAAAGATAGGGTTCAGCTTTCCTAACATGGATTTTAGGTAGTCTTACCTGGGGGTGGACTTCTCTAAATACTAGTACTCTTCTAATACTTCCACTGCTATTCTTTCCAACATTGTTGTTGTTGTGTGCCTTCAAGTTGTTTCTGACTTATGGTGACTCTAAGGCAAACCTGTGATGAGGCTTTCCGGGGCTGAGAGTGTGTGAGACATCCAAGGTCACCCAGTGGGTTTGCATGACCGAGTGGGGACTGGAATCCTGGACTCCAGGGTCATAGTCTAATGCTAAAACCACTACATCACACAAGACCTCTCCTTCCAACATACTAAAAACTAAATCCTACTGTGGATAAATAATACTCTTTTTGTTGCAAAAATCTTAGTAGAGGTTCTCAACTTTTCACAAATTACGCCATAGATTTTTATTTTACCAATACTGTCAATTTATCCATTTCAACTAAGTCCAAGTTTAACCAGCCAGTCTTCTTTCATGGGGATCTCTGTATTCTTCCACTTCTATGCATATAATAGTTGTGCTATGGTAGTCATGTATTGTAGTATTTTGCCATACTTCTTCTCCAGTTGATCTTCTATTAATCCCAATAAATGCAATTCTGGAGTCAATTGGACCTCAACTTTCAACATTTTACACACCATAAAATGTACCTGATTCCAGAATTTTTTTTTTACTCTCTCACTGGTCCACCATATGTGGTTAAAAAGTTTCCCACTTGTTCACATTTCTAACATCTATTTGAAAAATTGTTGCACATTCTGGTAAATTTTTCTGGACTCAACTACCACTGATCCATTATCTTATAAAAATTCTTTTTTCAGATTGTAAGATAAAGTAATGTTTCCCTACTTCTTCAGCTTCTTTGAAAATATCCCAGTTTCTTTGTGCTTGCACTTTCCCCTCTTTGTCCTCAGCTGACTTTAATTGCTGCAAACTGAGTTCGGAGTGCAAAAGCAGTTTGTACTGAATTGACTCAGGAGTGGGGAGACGTCAGAAGGGGGCAAAATCTGGCCGTTCTCAGTAATCCCAGGCAAAAGCAACCTCCCGTGGCCTTTCTTTGCTTGCTTGTTCTTCCTCATGAATAACTTTTGCCATCTTGACCACATTCTGGTGTTGACTGACTGCATGTGTCCCCGTTTCCATCAGTGAAATGTTGGAGGTTATGCATGAGTATTACCCCAGTTTCTTTCATTCTCCGTATACTTGAGTTGGCATTGTTATCCCTGCCCTCGTACAAAGCTTAAAACCATGTTCAAACAGTTACCATAGCAACTCCTCACACAGAAGAACAAGCAAGAGCTAAATGAACAGTAGCAAGAAACTTAGCCTGCCAGAAGTTTTGTATAAACCCCAGCCTTATGCAAAAGTCCAGCTGTCTCCAGAACCTCTGTGTCTGGTGGCAGAATGCTTACCCTTTTAGCTCAGCATTGATCACCACGTATTGATGGAAACAGGAGAAACAAGGAAATGGAGAACTGGTTATTCCATAATAGTGGCCCTTTTCGCATGGCATTTTCCATGCGAAAGGGCCCCTCGAGCGTTGCGCAAATGTGAGGAGCGGTCCACACAACGCACTCACATTTGCGCAACGCTCCAGGGCCTGGCAGGCACCACTCACGCACTTTTTCATTTTCAGCTTTAAGCTGAAAATGGTGTGCGGTGGCGCATTGCTTCCAGGCCCTGCGTGCACTTACCTTGCGTGAGGAGCCTCGGGAGCCGGGCCAGTTGCGCTTCCTGTCTCAGTGCAGCCTGGGAAGGTCCCAGGCTGCACTGCAAAAGGAAGAGGCAGGGCTCTCACGTGAGCAGGAAGCTCGTGCGGAGCTGAAGAAACCTGGATGTGGGGCCTCTCATAATAGGCTGCTTGCATGAGCACAGTACCCCAGCGCTGAGAAAAGGTAGGATGTGGAAAGGGCCAGTGATATGCAAGAAGAAGAGAGGAGAGGACATGAAATCTTAGGGACTCAGAAGAAGTTATGGCTGGAATCCTCTATCACTATGTATATTACATACTTTAAGGTATACAATGGGCCCTCTGCTTTTGTGGGATCAGCACTTGAGGATTGGATTATTTGCAGGTTATTTTATTTATTCAATGTATTTATTTTTTGTAAAAAAATCTTACTCTATTTCCCCTTGTCACAGAAAAAAAAAAAGTTCTCTCTAGGTCCTCCAGTGTGACTCTGGAAGTGGACCATAGAATCATACTGGAGGACCTAGATATTCCTAGAGATAACACTTCTCTGAGCATTGCTAGGTCCTCTAACATGATTCTAGGCCCACTCCCACCAGAAGTTGACCCTAGAATCATTCTGGAGGACCTGCATTCCTAGATTGGTATTCTTAGGTAAAAAGATAGTGTTCATGAATTTTATTTTTATTTTTATTCGTGTTTTTTCCCCTTTCACAGGGGTCTTGCTTCCCTAACCCCTGTGAAAGCAGAGGGTGCACTGTACTTAGCTAAGTGGCAGAGGTGCTAAGAAATATGGGCTATTTTCGCGCTACACTGTTATAGTGCTGTTCTTGCACTTTCAACATCCTGTGAAATCCCAGTGTTTGCAGTTTAGGGAGGGGCCTTTAGAATTCTCAGCCAGAGAGCTCTTTGGCCTCAGTGAACTACAAACCTCAGGATTCCACAGGATGTTCAAAGTGGAAGAATAGCACTATAACAGTGTAGTCTGGAAATGGCCCCTGTTAGTGGATTGTGATGTGTGATGGGACACTGACAAAAGTGTCTTGATGT
The DNA here is from genome assembly GCA_948472985.1 of Iguana delicatissima. Classification (NCBI taxonomy): domain Eukaryota; kingdom Metazoa; phylum Chordata; class Lepidosauria; order Squamata; family Iguanidae; genus Iguana; species Iguana delicatissima. The sequence goes on from CAOKZL010000392.1 coordinate 13,433, forward strand.
GCATTGGCCCTCCTTAGCCAGTGTCCTGATGTACAAGTGGATTGATGCACGACAGACTACTGTGCACTGGTCTCATTGTACTTCCTCTTGAGTGCATGAGTCTTTTTGTACATCAGTTCCATTGCACAACGGACTCATTGCTCAATCATGACTTTGCCGGTTCCTCTGTGTGCTAATGTAACAGAAGCCATTTACTGGATACAGATGTTATGGAACTGCCCAATTCTAATTCCTAGAGATGTAATTCCACTTACAAAGACACCAACAGGATTCTGGCCTGCATCTTCTGGTGTTTACCTATGCTGATGTGGAGCCATTTCCCACAGGAATTCTCACACATACACACACAAAAGCTTCATGTAGCAAGAGGCCTCCAGGTGACTGTAACAGCTAGCAGTGTTTGTAAGTGTTACACCTAGAACTTGGGAAACATCCTGCCCCCACCAAACTCTTGTAGTGCTATTACTGTACATTTAGGGCCTTTCCGCACTACACAGTTATAGTGCTCTTGTTCCACATCTTATTTCAACCTCCTATGGAATTCTGGGGTTTGCAGTTTACTGAGGCCAAAGAGCTCTCTGGCTGAGAATTCTAAAGGTCCCTCCCTAAAGTGCAAACCCCAGGATTCCATAGGAGGTTGAAAGTGGAATAATAGCACTATAACAGTGTAGTGGGGAAAGGCCTCTAACCTTTGAAGCAAAGAAATTGCTTGTTGTGGGTGTTCCTTGTTCTTCTTCACTGCTTAAAATCAAAAACAGAAGTTTAGAGTAAGCAAGTAGTACTGAGAGGAGACTGTTGGAAGGGAGGTGCTCATAGGTCACTGTAGCATGTGTCAGAGCTGCTTACTGCTGCAATCTTTTTGAGGCACCTTTCTTTGTGGAGCCTCATTCAGAGGATCCTGTGGACACTTGGGCAGAATATTAAGCTTGCTTTACAGTTCTATAGTCCAAAGGCTTTATATGTTTTATGCAGCACGTGAACTGATGGAGATGAAGATCTTATTTCAAAACATATGATGAGAGGTCCTTGACAAAACTCCTTTCAGAGGTGAGGAATCTTTGGCTTTCTAGATGTTCTGGATCATCTATTGTCTCCATGAGAGGCCTTACCCTGCATGGCAGAATAGAGTGGTACCAATGCAGGATAGAGTGGTTACCACTCTATTCTGTACTGGTTAGGTCTCATTTGGAATACTGTGTCCAGTTCTGGGCACCTCAATTCAAGAAGGACATCGACAAGCTGGAACGTGTCCAGAGGAGGGTGACCGAAATGGTGAAGGGTCTGGAAGCCATGCCCTATGAGAAATGGCTTAGGGAGCTGGGGATGTTTAGCCTGGAGAAGAGAAGGTTAAGAGGGGACATGATAGCCATGTTTAAATATTTGAAGGGATGTCGTGTCGAGGAGGGAGCGGGCTTGTTCTCTGCTGCTCCAGAGACAAGGCAACTTTTTGCAGGGCAGTTTGCAAGCTAAAGGGCCCCTTGAGCATTGCATAAATGTGAGGAGTGGTCTGCATGACGCACTCCCATTTACATGACGCTCAGGGCCCTCACACGCAGGAAACACGTATTTTTTTATTTTCGGCTTTTAGCCGAAAATGACCGCGCTTGCGCAATGCTTACGGGCCTGGGCCGCACTCATCTGCCGTGCGGAGCCTCTGGAGCCAGGCCGGTCGCGTGTTCTCTCCTCAGTGCAGCCTCCAACTCCCAGGCTGCACTGCGGAAGGGCGGAGCGGGGGGGCGGGGCGTGGGCGGGGCTCTTGTGCGAGCAGGAAGGAGCTGCGGAGCTGAAGCAGGAGGCTTGTGAGAACCTTCCTACCCAGGCTTCTTGTGCGAGACCCCCAACCCAGCAGTGTTAAAAGGTAAGGTGCGAAAAGGGCCTAGGACAAGGAGCAACAGATTCAAGCTGCAGGAAAGGAGATTCCACCTGAACCTCAGGAAGAACTTCCTGACAGTCAGAGCTGTCCAGCAGTGGAATATGCTGCCTCAGAGTGTGGTAGAGTCTCCTTCTTTGGAGTTTTTTAAGCAGAGGCTGGATGGCCATCTGTAGGGAGTGCTTTGTTGTGTGTTCCTGCATGGCAGGGGTTGGACTGGATGGCCCCTGGGGTCTCTTCCAACTCTGTGATTCTATGATTCTATGGCTAACCATAAAGAGATATCCTCTTTAGGACTAGCCATGCTGGCTGAGGCATTTGGGAAGTGGAGCTCAAAATATCTGGAGAGCCACAGGGTCCCAGTTTTGGCTTTGGACTCCTGCTCCTTCTTTGCTCTCAGGCACCATCTCCTTCCAAACTTTTTGGGGCATCACACTTCACATAGCCAGAAGAGGTATTAGTCATCACTAGCAGATCTCTCTCCCTTTTCCTTTGATCTCATGTAAAATAGTGGAGATGAGGAAACAACAGGAATGATTAAAATAGGAGTGTAATTGGGTGTTTCCAATATAACTTTTATTAGCAGTTTCTTAATGTTCCCAACCTAAGACATCCCAGCAGGCTGGGCTTGTAATATCCACTGTGATTAATAAGAATGACAAAAGACATCAGGGCAGACGATAAACTTGGAAGCTAATGAGCTGGATGCCTAAAATATGCTCTGCATAATGAAGATCTTATACTTATTTGACATTAGTTTGTTCTGAATTCCTATGCTACCATTCCTAATTCGTATTCAGTTGCATTAAAACGTTTTTTGTTGTTGTGGCTGGGGAAGAAGATGATTTATTCTGTTGTTTATATTTCAGGAATGAAGGTTACAGCCTCCTTTAGCCTTGGTTCACTTCAGGTCACTGAGGCAACACCACACAGTGAGAAATTTTAACCTTGTTGGTAAAAGATATAGAGAGTTCTTATTCATTTTCAACCTTGTGTTGCTCAGAAATTGTTCTGGCTCTTATTAATTTCTAGCAAATTACATTTTGCACTCTCCTCTTCCTTTAAGAAAACCATAATATGCTACTATCTTAAGTCTGGAATCTATACCCTTGGAAAATTATAGATGTCAGGGCTGGCTGAGATATTTTGCTGTCTTGGGCAACGGCTACATTTCCCGTTGCCTTCCTTTTCCACATTTAGAAGCTGACTGGGTTGATGCAGTTGCATCTCCGTTCTACAGGAGCACTGGGATAGACAGCATCCTTGGCCATGCTGCAAGGAAATCTACGGGGTATGCACAGCTCTGTCTTACAACACCTGCCTGCTGCACTCTCCCACTCTAGCATCTGTTAGTTTGATTTGGCTAAAGGTCAGGCCAGTCCTGATGAGTGCAAAACTCTGAAGTGTTGCACTGAAAATGTATAAATATATATGCTGCCACTCACAAATATCATTCATCTTTTTGTTCACATGCCCTCAAACATTACACAACTGAAACCCAGGAGAAAGGTCAAGCAACATCTGAAAGTGATTGAGATGGGACATTCTTGCTGGGTTCCCATTATGCATCCTTGCAATTTACTTGTCTAGGTAGCTAAGCATATGTACAGTTAGAGCCAATGTGGTATAGTGGCTTGTTTCCCCAAAAGGTGTGTGACTCAGGGTCCACTTGTGATGCCAGTACCTCCATGAAAAGGTGGGGAATATTAGCTCAAAGGGGAGGCCTACAAGAGGGGGATAATCTTAGGGATCTTTTATACCTATGTTTAGCAGTACTAGTGCAGGGAAGAACCAGATGGAGATCCAAAATGTAAGTTTAATTGTTTTATTGGGGGGATGGCAATCACACACACACAAGATTCAAGCAGTCACGCAATCACACAAAGCTAACTGAAGGAAAAGGGAAGAAAGTTTTGGATAGTGAGATTTATTTATCAATCCAGAAGAGCAGCAAAGAAAAAGTGACGTGGCTTAGATGCAAGTCTAAGGACAATGGGAATCTAAGTGGCAGAGCGGCAACCAGCAATTGATGTACTGTAAGTTGACTGGCCAAAAACTACTGCGTTTAAATACTCTATTTCTGCCTGCAGGGCAAGGGTGTTAATGACTCTCTGGTAGAATAAACAATGGAGTATGGAGAGTGGACAGTGGGGTACAGAATGAGCTAATGATCTTAGTATTAGGTGATAAAGGGCTAATGGTAGTCCTGATACTCAGTATTTGCTGGACAGGTGCAAGAACAAAGGGGAAACTTGCTTGGTCAGAGGGAGAGGAGTTAAGACAATCAGCCACCTTGTGGGAATCTCCCAGACACTATTGTATCTAAAAGGCTGGGTTATTGGAGGCTTGCTGCAAGTCCATTATTCCTGGTGTTTTCTGGTGGTTTCCTGACTATGACCTGGCTATGCCATGAGGTCATTCCAAATCTTATTTTGCAATGCATGTGTGAAGCTAGCTTTTCCTCAAATCCAGCATGGCCATGCAGCCATAGCAGGCTATACTTTATATTTATGCCAATTAATATATTTTGCCAATTAAATTGTATCTCACTAAATTAAACCATAGCAAAGTGTGGGGGTGTATGGTCTGATAACACCTGTTTAAACAGGACTTCAGCCTTAACTAATCAGATAAAGTTATGTGTAATTACATGTGCTGTTTTTAGTAATATGCATTTTAAGTGTTTTAATTGTTAATGTCCTAAATTGTGTGTTTTAATTATATGCATGTTTTAATGCTTTCTAAACTTTGTATGTCATATTGTTTTAGATGCGCTAAATTATTCTGCACTACACTGTTATAGTGCTACTATTCCACTTCCGATATCCTATGGAATCCTGGGGTTTGCAGTTTAGGGAGGGGCATTTAGAATTCTCAGCCAGAGAGCTCTTTGGCCTCAGTAAACTACAAATCCCAGAATTCCACAGGATGTTGAAAGTGAAATAATAGCACTATAACAATGTAGTGCAGAAATGGCCATAAAGTCCCTTTGAGTCCCATGCTGGAGAAAAGCAGCATATAAATCAAATAAAGGAACAACTTCATTCAAAGTTTCTGTCTCCTAGCACATCTGAATTTTCTGCCAAGCTCTGACCACATAATGCAAGATCAGTGGTTCTCAACCTGTGGGTCCCCAGATGTTTGTGGACTTCAGCTCCCAGAAGCCCCAGCTACTATGGTCAATGCTCAGGGCTTCTGGGAGCTGAAGTCCAAAACATCTGGGGACCCACAGGTTGAGAACCACTGTGCAAGATGGTTCCCAGAACCTGAAGACTGGAGCTGTTGAAGAAGCAACTGCCCATGTGAATTAGAAAACTAGGCATACTATACCATTCTTTGGACCTTGGTAATTATTTTTCAAACAGTCTCTGGAGGAGGAATAAAGGTATGTACTTTCTCCCCCGCCTTTTTGTAAGGAACAGATTTAGGAGCCTGGAGGTCTCTCCTGACCAAATTCACAATGCACATGTTCAGCCAGCCTTTTCCTCTTAGCCAGCACAGACATGCAGCTATAGCAGGGTATATTTTATATTTATGCCAATTAGTATATTCTGCCAATTAAATAATATTTCACCAATTAAACCATATCAAAGTGTGGGGATGTATGGCCTAGTAACAGGTTTGAGCAGTAGACTACAACTCCAGAGACCAGGTTAGATTCCCTGCTCAGCCATGGAAACCCACTGGGTGATCTTGGGCATGTGACACACTCTCAGCCCCAGAAAACCTTGTGATAGGTTTGATATGGGGTCAGCATAAGTTGGAAAGGACTTGAAGGGCCACAAGAATAACGGTATGTAAAGTTATGCAGCGTAGACTGTGATAGATGATTCTGACCAAAATTGACAGCAAACGCTTGAGTAATGTTTCATTCTTCATTATTGGTAACTAACAAGTAATACATTAACATTATCACCTGTCAAGCAACAAATTAGTTTGGAAAGTAATGATAGCAAGCTGTGGCCATGCCTTCCCTGTGTGCTGTTTTCTTCTAATTTTCTCCCATCCTCATAACTCCTAATTTGGAAATGTGATGCAAAAAAAGTGCACAGACAAGACACCGAGGCTCATGAATAGAAAAAGATGCTGAGAAAGGAAAGAAAAATTATTATGTGAAAATGGAGAAATATGAGGAAATTCAGGTGCCACAGCAGGGAAAATAAATAGCCTTAGTATTCCAAAAGTGCTGAGAAAGAAATGACCTTGTGTTTCCCTGGAGAAAGGAAAGACCAGAGCAGCAAATGAAGGATCAGAATTTCACAGCAAGGGCTGAAAGAGGATCAAAGGAACACTGGGAAGAGTTGACAGATTATCCCAGGTGTCATATGTGTGTTATAAAGACAAGTGGAGCGATGAAAGGAGAAGTGATGGAAATGGAATCTGCTTTGAGGAGGATTTTCAAACGTCAGACAAAATCAAAGTGTAAAATGGAACTGGCATTTTTGTCCCTGCTGAAGCACATTTGGTATGGGCCGTAATGTTCTGGAATCAGAGCCTGCCTGCCTGCCTGCCTGCCTGCCTGCCTGCCTGCCTGCCTGCCTGCCTGTCCTTCCTTCCTTCCTTCCTTCCTTCCTTCCTTCCTTCCTTCCTTCCTTCCTTCCTTCCTTCCTTCCTTCCTTCCTTCCTTCCTTCCTTCCTTCCTTCCTTTTTCTTGGTTTTCTATCCATCTTTGCATCTTCTTTCCTTTTTTAAAATCTTCCCTTTGGATGTTTCACAACTTCTAGGAAAGCCATCCCCTGGATCACGGGTATTGCCATCAAAAGACAATTCCTCACAGAACTCGGAAATGTTAGTTTTTGGACAATTTCAGAACCCCAGACAGCATGGTCAGGGATTCTGGGAATCTGAGGCCCTTTCCGCACAAGGCGAGGGAATCGCTCCATGCCATTCCCTACCGCTTCTTCGGGGTCCGAATGTGGACTGTCCCTGAGGCCCTTCTGCAGGCCTCCTCCTTGGTCCAGGACGAATCGGAGCAGTGTGAGGTCTGTAGATCCGCACTGCTCCGGCTTTCAAAATGGCGGCTTCTAGCTTCCAAAATGGTGGTTTCCAGCTTCCAAAATGGCAGCTTCCGGCTGGTCGTGGGTCCCGAACAACCGCTGAAGGTTGCCACACCTAAAGCCCGCCCTTTGCAGATTGCAGGCTCACATTGGTGCAAGCCTGTGAATGTGCACAAGGGAGCAGGAACGCAATGGTGCGTTCCAGGAAAATAAAGACCTATTTTTTTCTGGTCTTTCAAAAACTTGCTGGAGGACCACTTGGGGTTGTTTTGGAGTGGACTGAGGTGTGGAAATCCGGTAAAGTAATCCGTTCCTAGTCCCCTCCAAGATGCAGATGACCTCAGTGAGAGGACGCACTGCCCCGTTCTAATTGCCTGGTGTGGAAAGGGCCATAGTCTAAAAAAATATTGTTTCCCGGTTCTCATTTTTAGACTTTGAATGACTACTGATGACATTTAGGAAAGAAAGTGCAATAATAGGGTTACAATTAATGATTAAGAAGAAGGTTGGACTCCATGATCCTTGTGGTCTCTTCCAACTGCATGACTCTATAATTCTGTGCAAAACAATGACCACAAATGATTTACATAACTTTAAAGTGGGTGATGAAGACATTGACATATTTAAAGGCCATTTCCACACTACACTGTTATAGTGCTATTATTCTACTTTCAACATCCTGTGGAATTCTGGGATTTACAGTTTACTGAGGCGAAAGAGCTCTCTGGCTGAGAATTCTAAAGGCCCCTCCCTCAACTGCAAACCCCAGTATTCCATAGGAGGTTGAAAGTGGAAGAACAGCACTATAACAGTGTAGTGCAGAAATGACCAAAAATTTCCTGTACCTTCACCAAAATTGAGGACCATTCACAATTTCAGACTTAATCCATAAAAACATTTGCACTTTCTCCTGGACAAATCTACATTTCTGCGCAGAAAACAAGTATATTGCACAGAAAACAGGATTTACTGTGGAGAAATGTTACTTTACATGCAGAAAATACTGTTTTCTGCAGAGAGGCATTATTGTACTTGCAGAAAAGACTGTAGAGGACTTGTATTCTGTGCAGAAAATATTAGTTTATGTGCAGCTCTCCCACATGCAGTTTTCCACATGGAATGCAACCCAATCTGTGAAGATCCTCATCCTTCTAGAATTCTTCTAATTAGGGTTTCCTAAGACTCGGGGAACTCATTTTTCAAATGTTTCTAAATCTTCTTACTATCCCTTTTCCATGCATGGGGCAAGACAGGTGGCTACAAAGTAAAGCAAAGTGAAAAGACAAAATAAGTAGAGTCAGGAACTTCCTTTCATTCTTAAAATCAGGACCTTCCCCTCTAAAATATGACCCAAAGAAGCCAGACATGGAGGCTCCTTTCTGATAGGATTGTAGCTTGCCTCTCTCAATTTGTTCTGTAGCCTATAAAGTTTCTACCTTTTCCTTTTACTTCACAAAGTATAGTGCACAGTAACCTCAAGGCCTGGGAATGAGAAAGAGTTTTTCATTTTTGCTTTTGTATTAGAATTTTTCAAAATGATGCTTCACCACCCCACTGCCCTTGCTGCTTGTGCCATTGTGGATGGAAGATTCCAGAAACATGAACCAGAAATGCTGAAGCGGTACCATTAAGCAGGTAATCCCTTTCCAGTTCTCTCCCAGCTTTAAAGAAAATGCCAGAGCATCACTTTCTTTTGGATTTAATAGTTCAGTCTGGCTCCACAGTCTATCCAGAAAAAAGGGGGTGAATCCTCTCCTGAGAGAATGAGGCTAAGGCCACATTTCCGCACGGGGTGAGGGAATTGCCCCGTGCTGCTACTTACTGGGTCTTATGGTTCCCCGGTCCCGTCCAGGCTGCTCCGGAGCAGTGCGTGCTCATCACTCTGCACTGCTCTGGTGTCGAAAATGGCGGCTTCTGGTTGGTCAAGGGTCTCGACCAACTGCTGAAGCTCGCCAGCCTAAAGCCCGCCCCCAGCAGATTGCAGACTCGCATTGGTGCAAGCCTGCAAATCTGCACAAGTGAGCAGGCTCACACTGGCATGCTCCGTGCTTTTGAAAAACTGAAAGAAACAGGTTTTTCAAAAGCACGCTGGATGACCACTTGGGGTCGTTCCGGAGTGAGCTGAGGTGCGGATCTACATTAAATAGCCTGGACCCAGTCCGCTCCCAGGTGCGGACGTCCTCCCTGGAGGATGGACTGCACCATTTCAAATATACTGTGTGGAAATGGCCTAAATGGAAAGGGAAAGTCAGATTCTTTGTATCAGAAATAATAATTAAAAAAACCCCTCTGCACCACCCTCTTTGTAGTCCAGATGGTTCTCCTCTTCCAGAGTATATCTTCACAATAACCTCATGAGGTAGATCAGACTGAAAGAAAGCGAGTGGCTCAAAGTCACACAGTGAGAGCCACGTGTCAGTTGGGGACTTAAACATGAATATCTCAAATCCCAGTCTACAGCCCTTTCCACAGGACATTGTTGTCCTGTATTGGGGACAGGAGAAGGATGGGACCCAGATGACAGTTCTGCATGATGTTATCTGGGTCTCATCTTTCTCTCATCCCCAGGTGGTGCAATTGTGCTGCAAATCATTGATGAGTTCTCTCCATTAATGACCAGCAATCACACTGCCCTCTCACCTCCCATCTGCACTTACCTGAGTTGTGGAGGATCAGGAAGTGCAATGGCTGTGCTTCCTGCCCCAGTGCAGCCTGGGACAGTACCCAGCTTTGCTGCGGAAGCAAGAGACATGGCCATCACACCTCCTTCATTGCTGCAGGCAGCAGGTGCAGAGGGGAGTACTCTTGCTGTGGTCCTCTCCCAGGAGATCCCCTACCAAGATCCCTGCAGGGTGCTGCTAGGATCGAGTAAGGTGTGGAAAGGGCCTAACATTCCAACCACATTGGCTCTCATAGTAGCAGTCTTATATATACAGTACAACTGGTTCAGAATGGTGACATATATCTTCAGTATGGAATACCACCTTCCATTACAATAGAAAGCATAAATAAATAGTACATAAATAGTATATAAGTTGAGGTAACAGGAACCTGGAGGCTGCAATACCCTAAAGTCACCAGATTCTGTCAGATCTTGGAAGCTAAGCAGGATCAGCCCTGGGTAGTACTTGGGTGGGAAATCACCAAAGCATATGAGATGCTGTAAGCTATATTTCAGAGGAAGGAACTGGCAAAGCCACCTCTGGGTATTCCTTACCTAAGAAAACCCTGTGAAATTCATGGGTCACCATAAGTCAACAGGCAGCCTGAAGACACACACACAACACACTCGGAAGCTATGCAAGTGTGTGTCAACAACAGGATTTCAGTCATATTCCACAGTAAGACACATCCCTTTTCATTGCCTCATTATCTTCGACATTGGCAGAGAGGAACAGATGGGCACTTGAATCACTTTTACTGAATTCATCTTGGCCTTTAATGGTTTCATCTGCTTTCCCCACTTGCTTTATTCCAGACAGTCTCTCTGGCTTTGCCCATTATATTATTTAGGGAAGAGCAAGGGGAAAAGAAGGAGAAGGGATGATGTAAACAAATGGTCCAAATCGCACATATGTGATAATGAGAAACCGATTAAGTGCCCAAATATTATGGAAAACAAGTTTTTAAAGAGTTAGCCATTGTATTTTTAAGGAAGTATTAATCAGATAAAGGGCCTAAGTATCATAACAGCATTGGATACTGTTTGATCTTAGAAGCTATGCAGGGTCAGCCTTGGTTTGTACTTGGATGGAAAACTGCCAACCAATTCCAGGTGCCGTAGGCTATATTTCAGAGGAAGGAACTGGCTTTTTAGGCAAGTCTTCCTTTCCTATGAATCCCTGTGAAATTAATGGGATCATCATAGGCTGACAGGTCACTTGAAGGCACACGTGCGCACACAAAAAATCAGATGATATATTTTTGGAAGAATGTATTATCTGTTGGTTATATTATACTAACCATCAAGGATAAATAAAACATCTCACTTTTCCATATCAAGAAAGATTTTCTCTAGATATTATATTCCTGTTTCCCAGGAGAAGGGTTTAGGAATCCAGAATAAAATAGACTTTTGTTTTTGCAAACAGGTTGAATTGGAACAGAGATTTTTTGATCTTCCAGATGTTGGTGATAGTGGGGCACTAGAATGTTGCTTAGATCATTGCTATTGTGTAAGTATGGCATTTGACCTTTTAAGTTCTGCCAGCATTGGGCAGAATTTGAATGAATACAGCTTTCAGGGGGAAGATGCAAAGTGTCTCTCATATAATCATAGTTGTTCCCATTTATATTTTGATCCTAAACACAGAGCTTGGAAAAGGTTTGTTGTCTTGTGCTAGCAGCCAACTGAGTGTTCACAGCTCTCCGATAAAGTCTTTAGCAGCAGTGACAGGCAAGGTTTACAACAGTTTGTCAGCCAGGTATTGTTTGTTTTTTCAGCAGTCTGAGTCAGTAATGAATTCTGAGTGTCAGTCCAAAGGAGTATCTAGCAGCACAGTCAATACACAAGGCGAGGGTCAAGGTTTCCAGGAATATAAGTCAGGAATCTAGACAAAGGACTCATTGCTTCCACTAGTAATACCAGTTGTTTGCAACAGTCCCCCCACTGTATTTATGAGCCTACAGCCTCCTCCAGCTGTTTGCCTAATTAATGCATCTTCTGTAAATGCTCCGAGTCTTGTGGGTTCTCCCTTTCTCATCTACTCTGGGCTGCAGTATGTATTGTCCTGTTCATGTCTCTGTGCTGTGGCTGTTGGGGAGCACCCTGTCTGTGTTTGCACTGGAGTCCAGGGAGTGGGGCATGACATATGTTTTGCACTAAACCTCCCAGAATCCTCTTGTGAGTATGGTCAATGGCTTGCAGGGCCAGAAAAGATTCTGTGAGCAGGAAAAAGGCAGCACTTTCAAACTATGGATAAAAGTGCTTGGGACTGCAGACAGAAGCAGGAGAACATAGGACAGATGTGAACTTAAATCCTATCATCAGTCCTGACTAGACTAGGCCCATTGAATCAACTTGATTTACTTATACATCAACTCACTGTATAACCTCTGCTAATAGCAGAAGGGAAATATTCACTATCTGCTGACAGCGGGAGTGAAATCTTTATTACCTGCTGACAGACCCAATCTCAGGGAAGAGAATTGTTTATTATCCATATATTTATTGAGCCAGAGGTTCACTGGATGGAAACTTAGACATCTGGGTCTAAAGGCTGAACCCTCCCTGGCAAAGGTCAGACCAAATATCCCCCAGTCACGTATCCAAGAAGAAAAAGGCACGTATCCACACATCAAATGGCCTGGCCATAACTTTGACACCTTGAGAGACTAAGTGGCTCTGGATGAGGTTAGTGATCGCAATCATGGGAACTACAAAGATGAGGTCCATCTGCATAACTCAGCTTCTGTCCTTTCCCAGGAGAGGGTCTGGCCCCCCGCCCAAGCATACTTTGCTCTATAATTGAGTCCCCTTTTGGGGCTTTCTTTGGAGAACTCCCACCTTTGACTAGTGTCTGTCAGGCTGCTAGTTTAAAGCTCCTCTCAGTTCTTTTTCTTTGTCTGCTGATCTTTCTTCGCTTGCTTCTTCCCGAACTGCAGTCTTCAAGATCAGGTGCAGTATAACTGCCTTCTTTCCCTATATTTTTCCCGCTGTTAAGTCTTTCAAACTCAGTAGTCCCTGTAAGCTTGTGTGAATGACTGCTTTGTGAGTGTGTGTGTGTGTGTGGAAATTTTGCCAATCCTGCTAAATAAACTATTGATAATTGGATATATGATCTGGTTCTTGTGTGGTCTGACTCCATAAACATAGGGTTAAAGATCTCACTGCATTGCCCTGCCTTGTTTTGCTAAGCAGTGCTCTGCTAATTTCCCCAACCTTTGTATTTTTGGAGCAAATCCAGGCATCCCCTAGGGACCCCCAGAAATCAATTGATTTCATGGGTTTACTTTAGCTGGGGCTAACCTGCAGGATGGCAGCCATAATTTTTTGCAGGAAGCTACTTTGTAATAAGCCAAAATGTAATGCTGTGTTGTGCTTCTGTACTAAATTCTATATGCACTCCAATAGTTAATCTGTTCTCATGGTTTGGAAACAAATAGATGGGTGAGCAAAGCAGCACAGGTGCTAAATTATGACAAATGATACCCTCTTACATGATCCCTTGAGTTGCAGTCAAGTACAGCAAAACATTCCATTTTCTGTAAAGGCAAGGCAGCTGTTTCTTGAGAATCCCACAGTGAACTTTTTTTTTCTGGAGTATTCCTGAGTATTTTTTGTTTGTTTGTGCATAAGTGACCAAGAAGACTTGCCATAAGAGCCTTATGGAAGTTTAAAGATCTAGACATCCCGACATCTCAATTCCCCTTTCCTCAGTAGCCCCTTCCAGACATCTGCTTCTCTTGCATTTCCCATGGCTGTTCTGGCTCGAGGTGATGAGAACTGTAGTCCAAGATATCTAAAGAATGTCAGATTGGAGAAAGCTAGTTCAGTGTAAGGGTATGTTTCACACTACAGTAGCAGAATTAGAATACAGCAGAATATAGATATCCCTAGCTAAAGTGGAATTGAGGAAGCTTAGAATTTAATAATAATACAGTTTTTTTTAGAGAAAGGTTTTTAAAGAAAGAGCTTCTAGGGAAGATCAGCAGTCATTTCATTGTTTTAACCTTACTGTTCTTACAAATTGCTTTTTATCATTTTTAATGGTAAGTTTCACATTGGTGCAAAGTGTTGGCTGGAATTTTGTATCAACTACTTAGTTAAGAATACATAACTCAGTAACTTCTCTTTCCCTTGTTCCCCCAAAGCCTGATGGAAACGTAATTCACTGTGCTGTGCTCAAAGGCAGAATAGACCACTTTCTCCCCATGCAGCTGATGTCCACTAAAGTAGTTTGGAGGCAGAGTTACGATCATGACAACAGCATCAAAACCTAGACTATGTAGTGATCGTGAATATGAAACAGCTACCTACATTCACTCATCTGTAACTGTTTTTGTACTCATGATTACTACTTAATCACAATTTTGATATTAATGCCATCAACAACTTACTTTACTGGCTACATGAGGAGAAGGAGGTCCATTCAGCTGGCAATCAGAGTATGGTTGCATGATGTTTCAATCAGGTTTGGTGAGGAGGGTCAGGCCAGTAGAAGTTACTTAGTTACATATACACCTACAGTGTTATTACAGACTAAGGAAGGCTGAGATCTTACATCATAGTCTATGTTTCATAACTTTACAAACCTGTAGTGTTATCGCATCTTACACCCCCCATTCTGCTGGATAGCAAAATTGGCAGGAAATATCATTTTCCTACAAAACTGGACATTTATGGCTGTAAAACATGCGGTAGAAGGATAGTGGATGTGAGCGTGTGCTAGGTCAGAGAGAGTGACTTCAGCATGGCCAGGTCATAAGTTCAAGAGGTGAACTTATAAATTCAAGAAATGGAAGTTCAAGAGATGGAAATCCCTGACATTAAGGGGTTTGAAATAATCTTCTCAACAACTCAACCTCCAAATACAATAGAAGATAAAACTGCCCAGGTACAGCAGACATGCAGCTCTGCTGTGTGCGTACCCTACAGAGATGTTCCCTGTTCACTTTACCTGACCAAAACATTAGGAGACTACCATGACTCCCACTAATGCGTTGTTAACTAAAGTTAAGACAATCAGCCTGTTCCAGACCCCTTTGTTTGCTCTGCAAGAAAGCCCTTGCTTCACATACCCCTTTAGAGTAGGAAACAGAGTATAAAAACCACAGCTCCTCCCCAGGTAATTTGTTAGCACATTGGGTTTCATGCTGCACCTCAGACTCCAGTTCCTTTGTGTTGCCCTCTAACTCCTGTTTGAGCCACTCCACTGCGATCTGCTTCAGGACCAGAGTCCTTTCTACAGTTAGTAAGGTTTACACAGGTGAAGAGGTCCTGCTGGTGCCCTCCTCTTGAAAGCCTCCTTTGAGTTTATAATCCCCCAAATTCCAAGGAGGTGCTGGCACTGCCAGTGGACCTCAAGGTCCCCCACCTGTTAGGGTAACAGTAGCTACATTGGAGAAACAGAGGGAAATTATGTTAGTGAATTGTAAATATGCCTTTCTCCCAGTGTGGGACCCACGGTGGCTTCCAAAAATGTTTAAAACAGTAATAAAACAATTAAAAACATTAGAAAAACATATACAATCATAAAAGCCCACCTGCTTATATATTAAAAGCCTGCTTCCGTACCTCTTATCATCCTTGCTGCCTTTCTCTGAACCTGCTCAAGCTTGTCTATATCCTTCTCAAAATGAGGAATCCAGAACTGAACCCCGTACTCCAGATGAGGCCTGACCAGTGCAGGATATAGTGGGACTGTTATTTCTCTTAACTTAGAAACCATGCTTCTATTAATGCAGGCTAAATAGCTTTCACCTTCTTTCCAGTATATATTGTTGGCTCATGTTCAACTTATGATCAACATATGGGCATTTAAGTTTCCAGCATTGCAGTGTGAGTCTGTTAACTGCAGGTAGGTCGATCAGTAGTTCTCAAGAAACAAGCAGATAATCTGAAAATACAAGCCAATGTAAAAAATGTAATAGTTACTCAATGCAAAATAAAGAAACTGTAACTAGATATAACCTGAACAAGTGTTTAAAAGATGTACAAAGAGAACCCTACATTAAATGGTGTGTGTTTGTTTTGTGTATATGTTAGCCTATCAGTCATGGATGTTGCCCTGAGTTCCTTTGAAGAAGGTCAGAACAAACAGATGTAGTAAAAAAAATCATTATAAAAATAATAAAAATATTAAAAATTTTACAAATATTGGGATCTGCAACAAAATGTTGCAGTAGGGAAATGTTCCTGGTTCAGGCTTCTACCTGCTCCATTCCATCCCATCTTCTGTACAATTTACTGCTGAAGAAAGAATCACCACAACAATGCTGATCTACTATTTTGTGTCCACTAGACACATCAAGCTTTTTCTTCAGGTGAGGGTTCCCTGTGGTATGTATGTACGTATTCTACAGACTCCAGTTCTTTTTAGTCTGCTAGTTCCCCCTTCTTGTGGTCGGATCATACCATTTTTCTTACTTGAGTGATGTAACTCATGTAACTGTATTAAAAAAGTCTAGTTTTTATACTAGCAGAATACACCAAGATCTACGGCTGTTAAGTGGCATGGATGTAACTAAACCTTACATTGATCGTTTCAGGAAATTTATTCAAAGCTAAGAGAGGAGAAAACCCCCTAAAGTTGATAGTAGATTCCCCTAAAGTTAATTTCTCTGCCTGATAGTAAGCTTATGAAGACTTCATGTCACAGATCTCCTCCAGCGGTTATGCCACAATCTATGGGTGGCTGAAAAAAATGTCCTTTGGGTAGTCCTGGAAGTAGATGTCCCCTAGAGCCCCTGAGTGTACTGGGCAGATTATATGGGAGAAGGTGATCCTGTGGGTAAACTGGGCCCAAATCATGTAGGGCTTTAAAGGTAACAAGTAACACTTTCTACTTTGCCTGGAAATAAATTGGTTGCCAAAGGAATGATTTTCGTATTGGTGTAATATGATCTCTCCTAGATAAATCAGTAACTGTTGCTCTATAATAGTTTATTATCAATGCTTGGACTATGGGCCATATGCCTACAAAAAAAGTGAGTACAATTCAAAGATACTTAGAATAAATAGCATAGTGTAGCATCTGTTTTTTCCAGTTGAATGCCAGTAACCAATCTGGCTGCCATGTTCTGAACTACCTGAAGCTTCTGAATTTGGTACAGAGGTAGCCCAATGTGCAGTGTATTGCAGAAGTTCAGCCTTGAGGTTAGCATCAACCACCTTGTTGATGGTGTGTGTCTTCAAGTCGTTTCTGACTTACAGTGACTCTAAGATGAATTTATCACTTGATTTTCTGGGGCTGTGTGTGTGTGACGCACCCAAGGTCACCCAGTGGGTTTTCATGGCTGAGTGGGGAATCAAACCCTGCTCTCCAGGGTTGTAATCCAACACTCAAACCACGACAAAATGCTGGATCTCTACCATCTTACCACCTCCATATTATCGCTTCCAATTGTAGGAAGGGGCGCAGCTGGCATACCAGATGAAGCTGACAGTAAGCATTACAGCAGCTGCATTGTGACTGGGGGATTTTGAGTGTGGTAGAAAAAAAAACAAGTAAATTTTCTGAGCTGCAAGAGTAAGAAAGAGATGATAACTACAGGTACTGAACAACAAAGGAACAGAATGAGGGAGAAGTGCTTTCATTCTACAGCGGAACATGCGGAAGTAGCTGTCATGCAGCACCAATAACGTATGTCTGAGTCCCAAGTTAAATCTGTTAATAATTCAGGACAAGCCATTAAGAGTTCATTGTTTCCCCTTGGCCCAATGCAGGAAAATTATAATGCTCTCACAGGGAGAGAAAAAATCGATCAGCCAGACAAACACTTCCTAGAAATCTACAGGGGTTTGTAAGGAGGAAACCCAGGGAGATGAATACTTTGTATCCATCCATCCATTCAGGGCTGGTAATTTCTGAATATTTATTTCTATGCCAAAGGGGCTAAATTTGTTCCTTCAAAGGACTTGGGGTTGACCCCTCAGTGGCAGAACACACTGAGTGTCATCCTGGTAGTGTTACATACTTCTGTGCGGCTTATCTGTGCATTTCTTTTTGGAAGGAGCATGCAGGTTATTTTCTAGTCGTTTGCACTGAGGCAAAAAACCTCTGGCAGCTGCCCAGTCCTTTGAGTGGGATGCTGCTCTTGCTTATCAGTGAGGAGTGAAGAGAGGGAGGAGGCAATTCAGACAATACACATGCAGCCACTCAGGGCTCCAAGGGAAAGGAAAAGGAAGGTGAGTATATGAGTATAACTTGTTTCTTTCCTCTGCCAAGCTGAGACCAGCTGCATTTTCTTCCTCTGAATTGCCTCCCTCCTGTGTCCACCAGTATGCAGCAGCAGCAGCCCCTCTTGGAACTTGACAGCTGAAATAGAACTGGATGGGTGAAGCAATATGTTCTGTCTGCTTGGCATAGGAGCCAGCCATTGTTTTCATGGGAGGGGGTGTACTAAGATCTTGCATCCTAGGTTTACTCATCCGTAATTGTTTCATATTCACGACTACTACTTCGTCACAATTGGGAGTCACTGAAGTATCAGTCCACCCTTGTTTCCCAGGTATATAAACATGGAGCTGAGATTGGGCCCTGAATCAGGTTGGGAAGGGGTCACCTACCCACCGAGCCACCCACCCACCCACCCACCCACAGAAGCAGACAAATTACTCTTGGCCAAGAGAGAACATCTTCTCAGCCTCTGCTGAGACTACAACAGTAGTCTGATCAGATGAACAAAGCTTTATTGAAACATCAGGATTTTTATAGAGCTTCCAAAGGGAAAGAAAATGCACACAACCATAAACATTATCTTAAACTAGGGGAACAGAGAACAGATCATTCTAATATTTCTCTGGAAACAAACACATGTTCTGAGTGAGTTATCTTGTTGACTTTTGACACAGTTGTTGCAAGAAGACAGAATGACTTGTTTAGAATTGCTTACGAAATCAGAAACAAAACACTAAATGTTTAGAAAATTTTTTACCTCCCACAATGACACTATTGCCATGATCATAACTCTCTCCACCCCATCAGCTGCCTAGGGAGAATAAGGTTCATTCTGCTGTTGATAAGAACATGGGAGAATGATGATTGTTCTTCATCATGACCATCACGTTTGGGGCGGGGTCAGGTCAGAGGAGAGAATACTGGCCAATCACCACCACCACCACCACCACCTCCATCAAGGGGATTTCACAGCAGCTATTTGGATTTCTAGTTTTACATCTTCATTGTTACAAGAGACTGGCCTTAGGATTTTAACCACACACTATAAACATTCTGCTTACTCTGATGGAAGGGCAAAGCACTTACAAAGCAATTCTTTATATATTTACCTTATTAAATTAAAGTGCCCCCAATCGATTCCCCCTTTCTCTCATCACTTACTTCATGACAAGAGGCATGCTATAAATATCGAAGATGAAAGGAAATAGATTTGAAACAGCTTGCTTGCCAAGGTTTGCTGAAGGTATGAGCTTATGATCCCCAAAGAACTTAAAGTATAGCATAAAGGCTGTTTGAAACATCCTTTGCCTTACAAAGATTATAGGATTATACATGTAGCAAGACTGCAGAGCTCTGCCTACTGGCCCTGGCCTTGCTATTGTGGCTCCATTGCCCTGTCCCACATTGTCCAGGTATTCATGAGAAGATCTGAAGGCTGATGGCCTCCCTGGTTGCTCCCCATGTGCTGTGAGGTATAACTGGCTGCAGTTCCATGCCTCCACAAGACTGAACCTTTCTTCATTTCACAGATGAAAACCAAGACATGTGAGGCCAAGCAACATCAGAGTGTGGTTAGGATTGAAACAGTTGTTCATGGAGAAGAACACACAAGTTAGGAGAGGTAGCAACCATTTGCTTTTGCCTTAGTCTGCTGGGAAGTGTAGGATTTGGCCCTCCACTCTTTTCTCCTCAACCCCCCTTGAGTTAATGGAGTGCAAACTATTTCTGCCCTTGAAACTCAGTTTGCAGCAAATGAAGTAAGCCACAGACAAAGAGTGAAAGAGGGATGAAGGAAGAGAAATTAGGACTTGTTGAAAACTGCTGAAAAAGTAGGACAACAGATTAATGGAAACTGTAGCTTTCAAACTGGGACAGTTGGAGGGTACATAAGACTACATTTGGTGCTGAAAACTGACCCACCTTACTGCTATGAGATAAACTTTATTTGTGGTAAAAGATTAAAAGATTCAGAAGGTGGTCTACAACAGACACAACATTTTAGTCCTTTAGTCCAGTGATTCTTAACCTATGGTCCGTGGTTATTTCTGTAGTCTATTTCAGGGGTCTGTGATATCCTCACAGGGGGTCCACAAAAGTTTTAATGCTGCTCATCCTGTTTCTTCCTCACAATGGAGTGGCCATGTGAGAGGAGCCAAGGAAAAATGAGAAAGGCTGGCTGGACCTGCACCTTGCCTGCCAAGAGGCTGCTCTGCTGTGGGGAGGAGGCAGGCTGAGCAGCTGAGCGACAGCAGAGCTGACATCCAGCCAGCCACTCAGAGTTTTCTTTTGTTTCTCTCTCTCCCCCTCCCCTCCTTTCCATGGAGAGCAGCCCAGTCTACTATCAGAAGTGCTCCAACACCTCCTTTTGTGCCATATTCATCGGGAGGAGAGAAGACCTAGAAGGGTGAAGGAAGGAGGAAGGGAAAAAGACAAAGGGGTGGGTGGGGTTGAAGGCAAAAAAGAGGGTTGAAGCAATCCTTCCGTAAAAGACCCTAAGCACATCTCATCATTTCCATTCATAAGCGGTGTGCACTTTCATCGGAACTGAGTGGCAGTTTATTTTGGCAACAGTGATCCAGCTCCTGCTTGTAGAAGATGGAAATATGAGGAGTTGATTTCTTCTTTGGCTGGGATTGTAAACAATTTGCAGAAGAACCTTTGGTCAATAAAATTCACTGTTTATTTAATGAACATTGTGAGCTAGTGATTCCTATTACCTAGAATTTATACCAAGGTGGGCAACTCCTGTGGATCTGAGGGCTACTGTTTTCCTCCTATAGTCTTCTGGGGGCAACATAGATTACCAAAGTGTTTTTTTTTTAAAGACAAAGAAACAGAAGTAGAAACTCTGGTGTGGAATATTTTTGACGTTATCCAGTGCATGTATCTGGTTGTGTGTTGTTTGTCTGTGTGTCTTCAAGTTGTTTCTGACTTATGGCAACACTAAGGTGAATCTGTCATGGAATTTTCTTGACAAAATTTGTTAAAAGGGTTTGCCTCTGCCTTCATCTAAGGCTGAGAGAGAATGACTTGCCCATAGTCACCCAGTGGGTTTCTGTGGCTGAGCAGGGATTCAAACCCTGGTCTCTGGAGTTGCAGTCCAATGCTTAAATCACTACACCATGTATGGGTGTCTACAATTTGTATAAAAGGTGAATTCAGAGGAGGCAATGAATTTTTTGGGGGAGAATCATAAAAATGGCAGTTCCTAAGATCCTGGCCACTAAACAGCTACGGTGGCCACATGCAGCCACAGGGCTGCACCCCTCCTTAGACTTTTGTTGAGATTACTGTATGCTATTAAGGCCATTTCCACACTAGACTGTTATAGTGCTGTTATTCCACTTTCAACTTCCTGTGGAATTCTAGGGTTTGCACTTTAGGGAGGGGCCTCAAAGGCTCCTCCCTAAACTGCAAACTCCAGGATTTCATAGGATGTTGAAAGTGGAATAAGAGCACTATAATAGCCTAGTGCAGAAATGGCCTTCATATGCTACTTAATGTTGCCTGGTTTTCAAAACAGCACTAAGGAACAGTTAAAAATCATGACATGCAATGTTGACAATTAGGAATTAGCTATTAATAAGTTTGTATTCTATGAAAATATCAAATGAAAGTATTGATTTCAGTTAACTTGGACATATAATTCTTTGCCAAATTAACGAATTGTTCACGTTAATAAATGACATGATGTATATATTTCTGTCTTTGCAGAGGGCCCACACCTCAAAATATAGGATTTTTGGCATCTGGTTTAGTCTGTGCAGAAGGAAAAGTTTTTCAGCCCCCAAACAGGGGATATCCCTTGTAATAAGGGACCTGGCCAGGCTTATAAAGGACAAGTTTTTGTCTCAAGGAATATCTCTTACCATAAGGATATCATATCACCTGGAAATGCTAATAGTACTTCATAAGCACATCTGGTTCCCAATGAGATGATTTTAAATCTAGCCATCTGTGGCATTTTATGGCTATTCACATTCAGTTTTGAAGAGGAAACTCACCCAGTTTTGAGTTCAAGAATGGAGACATAGTGAACTGAAGAAAGCAGTTTATTTAAGGATGCAGTGCTATTCCAGATGTCCAGCATTTAGTCTGAGCAATTTGACACTGACGTAAACACACACCTTACCATTTACAGCAGTTTTGGAAAATGTAGCTGTGACAGATCCCTTCACCCAAGATGGTGGTCCTAAATCTATAACCTCTGGAATCCTGCCACTCAGCCTGCCTTTGTTTCCCCAATTGTTCCTTTGTTGAGTTGGGTTACTGGGTCTCAAGATGACCCTTTAAAGACTTTGTGGCTGTATGGTTCTGTGGGTTCTTTAGATTTGGTATGTGTGGGCTGACTCCAATTCAGGCTTAGAATCATAGAGTTGGAAGAGACCACAGTGGCCGTCGAGTCCAACCCCCTGCCATGCAGGAATTCACCATCAAAGCATTCCCATCCAGCCTCTGTTAAAAAGCCTCCAAAGAAGGAAACTCCACCACACTGTGATGCAGCATATTCCACTGGCAAACTGCTCTCGCTGTCAGGAAATTCTTCCTAATGTTTAGATGGAATCTCTCTTCCTGAAGTTTGAAGCCATTGCTTCATGTCCTAGTCTCTGGATCAATAGAAAACAGGCTTGCTCCATCCTCCATATGACATGTATGTGTGTAGGTATGTACGTGTGTGTGTGTGTGTGCATATGTGTGTGCGCGTGTGTGCGCACTATATGTGTATTCTCTTAAGTGTCCCCAAACCATAGGTAGTTCTCCCTTGTTCCAATCTGCAATCTTGCCTCTATTAGCTCAAAGTCCTCTCTGTCAATATACCCTGTCAGAGCCAGTTTCAAACCTTTCACACCCTGTCTGAATCTTCCAGAGGCAAGTCTCCACCTTTTGAAATGTTCTGTTTTCCTGCAGCCCCACTTCAAATCCTCTTTGAGCCATGATTAGCTGCCTTCATGCCAGTCTATCTCCCTCACACTACCTACAATGAAATATAGAAAGCTGCAGGATGATATTGGAGATGCATTAGCCAATCATGATGCAACAATCATTAAGCCATAATGCAAACTACTAAGCAAGCATCAAGTAAAATCTATTTATGTTGAATTTTTTCCTTACATTCCATTTTGTTATTACTATTCGTTCAAAGCACCAGTTAGTTAATAATAGGGTCAGGATGTTCTGGTATTCCTTAATCAGCTTTGCCATTCCTGAGAGCTTTGTCACCCTGCATCTTCTAGATTTAGGCCCTTTTCGCATGGTATTTGCCATGCGAAAGGGCCCCTCAAGAGTCACGTGAATGTGAGTGGATCACACGACACACTCACAGTCGCATGATGCTCCAGGGTCTGGCAGCACCACTCATGCACTTTTTCATTTTCGGCTTTCAGCCAAAAATGGTGCGCAATTGCGCATCGCTCCGGGGCCCCGCATGCACTTGCTGTGCTTGCGGAGCTCCAGAGCCGTGGCACTCGCGCTTCCTGCCCCAGCACAGTCTGAGAAAGTCCCAGGCTGCACTGCGGAAGGAAGAGGTGGGGCTTTTGTGCAAGCAGCCGACAGATGCAGGGCTGAAGCAACAGGGATGCGAGAGCCTGTTGCTGGAGGCTGCTCACGCAATCCCCGCACCTCAGAGCCAAGAAAAGGTGAGTTGAGGAAAGGGCATTAGTTCTTGATCCTGAGTACAGCATTTCCTTTAGCATGGCTCTGTCTTATTTGGGTCTTATGGTCAACCTCTGACCTTTCCTCTCATTTTTGTAGCAACAAAACTGGTTTTGATTAAAGAAAATCCAAAGAGAAGGGAACGTTCAGTGAAATTCTCACCGGTGGGACGGCTGCTGCAGTTAAGGCAGGGATGTAAGGTGGCCGTGAGCGCTCTCTTTTACATGGTCCAAATCACTGGCGGCCTGTATCTCCAGCTTCCTACAGTTCAATCAAAGCTCCAGGGAAGTCATCCTGTAGTAACTTCTCCCATGGGGCTTTTTTCAGGTCATGAAGTATGTGCAGCCACGGAGGCTGAAGAACAAAGGAGAGACGGTGTAGTAGAAAGGGACACACACACACAAACACAAAGTGCCTACCTCAGCCACCTTGCAGCAGTAAGACAAGCTTGAAAACAGCAGAAGGAGAAATTCTACACAGGTTCTAAGGTGCCATGAGAACAAGCCAGAAGAACTCTCTTTTGTCAGAAAAAAGCATCTCTTAGGAAAAAGGTGGTGAGGTTTCACTGCAGTACAATCTAAATCCACAGGCATAACCAGGAAATCTTCAGCCCCCATGCTTTTTGTTTTAGAGATTAAGCCTCATACCAACACATCTAAGAAGACTTGGAATGTTTGTTTGTTTGTTTATTTATTTTATTTACTGCATTTGTAGGCGGCTTTTCTCCTGGAATTGGGACCCAAGGCAGCATCCAACAATAAAACACATTAAAAAATTAAACACATTAACTACATTAAAAATATTTTAAAAGGTTAAAAAAAATTAATAGGATATAAAATCATAAAACATTAAAAATTATATTCCAATTACAACAGTTAATAAATAAAGCGGTTGATACAAATTAAAGAAGGAAGGAAAGCCAAAAATTGGAAAAAATCAGACATACCAAATGTTGAAGATTGGGAAATAAAATTATTTGATATGGCACTTGTGGATGAGCTGACGACGTTAATAAGAGAGATCCCTCTTGGAAAGTTTGTTAAGAAATGGGATCCAGTTATACAATTCTTTAAAAGCAAATGGGAAGACTTGACGATAGCGAGCTTTGTTGATTGAAAAGGTAGATACGGTAGAACTGTACTCAGTTCATTTTAATTATCTGTAATGTAAAACTATATACAGTATCAATGTTAAGACACAAAGTTAAAAAAGAGGTAATATTAGTACAGCCCTGATGTATTAAAGGAAGGAAATAGATCCTCATTTATCTAGTTAATTTAGTATCCTAAGGACAACCTAGTTGGGAAGCCAGAGAGGATGAGGAATGATTGGAACTGAAGTTAGGGAGTATGAATGTGTGTTAGGTATGTATTAGATATGTATAATTTTATTCTTTGTCGTGTAATACTACTATACTTCTATGATTATATGGAATCATTCTTAGGCTTCGTCTGTAGAGATTTCTCCTATTCTAATATGTATTTTTTATTTCTTATTTTTTTTAGAGGATATCCTCCTCTTTGAGCCATGATTGGTTGCCTTCATGCCAGTCTATCTCCTTCACACTACCTACAATGAAATGTAGAAAGCTGCAGGATGATATTGCTGCAGGAGAATATCCTCTGAAGATGCCAGCCACAGATGCAGGCAAAACGTCAGGAGAAAATGTTAACAGAACATGGCCTCAAAACCTGGAAAACCCACAACAAAATAATAGATTATATTTAATGGGAGAAGTGCTGAGAATGGATTTAGGGAAGCTACAGAAATGTTAGACTAAGAGGCAATCAGGTCTTTGGTAACAGTGGGTAGAGTAGAAGGAATATTCAAAAATATTTGAAAAAATGGTTAAAAAACATGTTTCTTGATAGTTGGGAAATCCTGATGAGGAGAACACTGAATTGCGAAAAGCCTTATTCTGTGCAAAATCTGCACATGAATCAGTGGCGGAGCTTGGAGTGTGTGAAGGGGGTGGTGGAAGGGAGTGGGGCTATGGTGTGAGGGGGTGTGGCCACTGTGGGGTGTGTGGCCGTGGCATGCAGGGGCATGACCAGCGTTTGCAGGAGTGTGGCCAAGGCACGTGGGGGAGTGGCTACGAGTTGGGACACCCCAGAAAAATTGCAGCCTGAGGCAAATTGCCCCCACTACCCCAAATTCCTACGCAACCGACATGAGTTTTTGTGTGCATGTAGAAAACAGCATTCTCTGTACAAGAAACATTATTTGTCACCCTTTCAAAACAAGAACAAAACCAAAACCTTTTCCCATACACACACATCCTGTGTAAAGTTTTGCACAGATTAAGCCCTCAGCTACATACTGTTTTCTGTGTAAAAATACCATGCATGAATTTTTGTGCGGAAGAATCTCGAACTGCAAGTACATCTGTGAAAACTTCAGAGTTTTTGAAGACTTTATTTGCAGTGGAAAGAAAATTGCTCAAACAAATTTAGTAAAGAACTGCACCCTTAATGCAGGTAAGGAGTCACTTAATATTCATTTGGGAGATGGATGTAAGCAGCTTTATGAAATAACATGATGTATAAATTAATACACATTGTGTTGTGTCTGTTTCTGTACACCTAGCACTTGCTTGATGCCCATCATCTTCTTACTTGGGCTATTGGACAGATGGCTCTTCCATTTGGCCTCCACTTTCTCTGCCATTCCTTCTCGATATCCTTGTGTCAACAGGAATGACTTTGCCCAGTGTGCCAGCAGCATCGCCTCCTGAGCTGATGAGGCAGCAGGCTTCTCCCATGAATCTTTGATTGGGTACAACTGTCCCCAGTGTCACTTGGAGATGACTGGCAAATCAGCATGCCACACTCTTGCCTCTTCCTCTGTGACAACCGTGGCTGACTCATTGTGCCTGTCTTACCCAGTGATATCCACAAGCATCCAGTGATGGATGAAAGTGGAGCTGCCAAGTTGGCTGAATGATCAGCATTGGCTGAGCTAGTTCTAATGCAAGCAGGGTCATGCCTGATGCTTTACTTTGGAGAAAGGCAGATGAAAAGCCACCCTCGAAAATAAGAAGATTTTTCTGCAAGCCTGTGTCAGAATTGGCTTTTTTAAATGAATATGGTATCTGTGCTGATGTTCTGCTCCAACTAGTGCTGAGATTGTTGTACTCACAGGGCCCTCCATCTTGATAAAAAAAAAAGTGTGAATTTATCTCTTCAACACTGAGAGCAGGAGAGTTACTGAAGAAGAGAAAGGTAATAGATTTGGGCCATTTTTGCACTGGACTGTTATAGTGCTATTATTCCACTTTCAACATCCTATGGAATTCTGGGGTTTGCACCTTTTGAGGCCCCTCCCTAAACTGCAAACCTCAGGATTCCATAGGATGTTGAAAGTGGAATAATAGCACTATAACAGTTCAGTGCTGAAATGACCTAGGAGAGTCTGTATTCTTTCATTAGGGAGAGAGCTCCCAGACACCCTTTGCTACAGAATAGAATATCACCTCTTTGGAACCTTATCAATGCCTTTGTGATATCTACAGACAATTTGTCCTTCCCCTTTAAATCTTAGAGCAAGCAGTTTTAAAAGACCTGTCTTATTTTGCTGCCATCTCAGATCTATTTTCATGATTAGCAATCAACATACTTCCCCCCAGAGTAAGAAAAGAGGGCAAAGGACTGGAAATAAATGGTCAGTGATGACTGTGCACATACAGAGGAAAGCAACATCAGTATCA
This sequence comes from Iguana delicatissima, assembly GCA_948472985.1. Taxonomy (NCBI): domain Eukaryota; kingdom Metazoa; phylum Chordata; class Lepidosauria; order Squamata; family Iguanidae; genus Iguana; species Iguana delicatissima. The sequence continues at coordinate 40,499 of CAOKZL010000392.1, forward strand.
ATTGCCCGACTCATCTACACCCATGGTTTCATGTCCAAATTTTCATACACATTCCTACCATGTGGTGGGCATTTAATTTATTACAGATGCATTTTTGATTTATTGATTTATTACAGATGCATTTTTCCTCTTCCCAAGGGAAACTGAGAATTTGCTTGTGTTTCTCCTAACTTTCTTCCCAATATCATTTCCTGTCATATCAAATTACCCTGAGAGTAAAATGAAATAGATCTGACTCAGTCATATAAAGAAACAATAACAAAATGGCAGTATAAATGGACTGATAGTATATTTTTGTGGTCATGTAAAACACATAGAGGTACAGTAGTGAAATTTAGAATGGCCTGTTGATGGCAACAGTGCATGGAAAACTCTGCAAGGTGCTGGATGACTTTTTTCTCCGTCCAGCTTAAATAATGACCCCATTCTAGCATGGCTTATTCTGCTTTCTGGAACATGGAAGCAGAGGAGTCTCTGGCTGATTCCAAGACTCATTTGAAAGTGTTGGCATTAGGGCTGCCAGAAGGGCTCCTGTTCCTTTAATATTTGCATAGAAGAGGCCCTGCAATCAACACTTGCCAAGATTCCACACAATCATTAATGATACAGGTTTGTCTAGTACAACCTTTTCTACACAACCATTCAGGATACAGACTTGCCCAGTACAACTCTGTGCCATCTATCACCTGGCAACCCTATTTGGCATATAAACAGGAGGTGGCAGTAGCTTTTGGGAAGACTATGGCCATTTCCGCACGGGCTAATAGAAACGGTGCAGAGCGTCCTCCAGGGAGGACGTCTGCACCTGGGAGCAGACTGGGTCGGACCTACTTAATGTAGATCCGCACCTCAGCCCACTCCAGAATGACCCCAAGTGGTCGTCCAGCGTGCTCTTGAAAGACCGCTTAAAACAGGTCTTTCAAAAGCACAGAGCACGCCATTCCGTGCCTGCTCTCTGGTTCAGATTTCCAGGCTCGCACTAGTGCAAGCCTGCGATCTGCTGGGGGCGGGCTTTAGGCTGGAGAGCTTCAGCGGTTGGTCGAGACCCTCGACCAACCGGACGCCACCATTTTTGTCCCCGGAGCAGTGCGGAGCGATGATTATGCACTGCTCCTGAGCAGCGCGGACCGGACCAGGGAGCCAAGAAGTCCGGTAAGTAGCAGCACGGGGCAATTCCCTCGCCCGGTGCAGAAATGGCCTATAATTCCTAAGGGCCACAATGCTCTTTTTGTTTTCCACATGCCACCACTTGTTCTTTGGAATTGTAAAGAGTATGTGTTTTGTCTAGTGGAAAAAGGGAGAGGAACAGCAGGGAAGGCAACAGATCTTCTACAGCTCAGATTTTAATTTGAGCCAAAGAAGAATTCTGCTTCCTTCATTGAGCCAGATTTTTCTGAGTCCCAAAGTTCTGAGAGATTCTGCTCAGAGAATCATGTAATAAAGAGCCTTCTCAGTGGCTGCTGCCAGGCTGTGAAGCTCTCTTCCACACAAGGTCCAAGTAGCCCCCTCCCTGCTTTCTTTTTGCCAGCAGGTTAAGATCTTCTTATGTAGGCAGATGTTAGATTGATTTTTACATGACATGGTGAAATAGTGTTGACAGTGTGATGTGTTTTTACCCTGTTTTAATTACAATTGAAATGTATTTTAAACTGTTTTAACTGTCTTTTTAAAATTATATTGTTGCTTTTTTTTTAAAAAAAAATCTTTTATATGCTCCAAAGGCACCAGATCCTATCAGATCTTGGAAACTAAGAAGGGTCAGCCCTGCTTAGTATGTGGGTGTGAGACAGCCAAGAAACAGCAGGCTATATTTCAGAGTAGATTCCTTGCCTAAGAAAATGCTATTAAATGCATTGGGTCACCATAAGATGACAGATGACTTGAAGGCATGTACACACACACATACATACACACAATTTACATTCCAGCCAACCCAAAATTTTAAATTTTGTAAGCTGGCTTGGATTTCTTGGTGAGACAACAGTAGGGTATAAATTGAATGAATGAAAATCCAGACCCAGGAGCGTGTTTTAGATGCTGCTGCCTCATATTCATGGATTTTGTACTTTGTAATGGTTTGTCTGGGTAGTTCATGGATTTTGTACTTTGTAATGATTTGATGAATAAACACAAAGAAACCAAACTAGAGTTTTAAAGAAATTATACTGCATTTTGGTTAATGCTTTGTTTTTATTAAATGCCAATTGGAAAGGAAATCCTGTAAACCAAGGGTACATGTGAACATGCCTATGAAAGGAATCTCCGATTTGAAGTCCTTGCAAAACCTACCATAATCTTGCACCCTCCAGATTTTTTTTTGACGCCATGGCCAAAACAGCCAGAGGGCATCAGGCAGGGGAAAGAGGCTGGAACAGAGTATCTGAGAGAAGTGTGGGGATATCTGGGATCCTGAATAGTTTAGTTTATTAAATGTATGCTTGTGTTTCACAGAAGTAAAAGGAGTCCCAAAGGAATTTGCAAAACACAAATAAAAAGCTATATATATAAATGCCATACATAACAACAGAGTATTACAAGGTTGGCTACTATTAGAGAATGGAATTACTCCATCATTGATGGAATCCTGCTGGTTCTGCCCAATTACAGTGTGTGTTTATGTGCCTCCAGGTCACCTGTTGATTTATGGTGGCCTCATGAATTTCATAGGAATGCTCAGAGATGGTTTGCTAGTCCCTTCCTTTGAAATGCAGCCCTATAGCAGCTGGTATTTATTGGTGGTCTCCCACTCAAGTACTCACTAGAGCTGACCCTTCCTAGTTTCCAAGATCAGACAGGATCTAGTGCCCTTAGGTTATTTAGGCTGATCTAATTAGAGTAGTCTGATTGACCCAATTGTTGCATGGTAAAGTCAACTGATAGGTAAGTCCACCTGATTCAATGTCTGTATATAATTTGGGATTAATAATAGTATTTAGTACCTAATTTCCACCACTAACCTCTTTTCTGCAGGCTGAAAATAAAGCTTCTTGCAATAATTTAACCGGTATAAGAAAATGCAACAGTTTGTTGCAAGTATTTCTTGTTCACAGTGAATTTTTATTCACTGGAACTGCCTTGAGCATGGATTCTGATTGGCTCATTAAACTTTAAAGGCTGGCCTTCCTCTCGACAATGGTTTCTCCTAAATGCAGCTTGTCCAGTACCATCACTCCCTGTTGTGCAACATTTACTGTACCTACATATCATCTTTGTAGCTACTAAGAGGAAGGATTCCTAAAGTGACAGATTAAGGTCATTTGGTCAACAGTTGAGTTTTGCTCTGTGGAACTGAATTATTTAAAAAGCATTCCCTGTTTGTTGTCATTTGATCTAGATTTTATTTACTCCTTTGTTGTGCTGTTATAGAGACCTTTCTGACACTTGAGTAATGCCTTTCATCTGGCAAAAAGAAACACACATGGGAAAATACTCATAAATTAATCTTTATGTTGAACGTTATCCAAGTAGGAAACCAAGTTGATCTTATGTATATTATAGAATGGATCAGTTTTATTATCTGCTAAATAATAAACTAGAGAGAGAGAAAGAAAGAATGAGAGGGGGAAAGTGTGTGTGTGTGGGGGGAGAGAGAGGTCATAAATCAAGGGATTTCTTTGCCATACCTGCCACCCAACAAAGAATTAGTGATTCCTGACAGTCAACGTTTTACAGCCTTGTAATTGCTACCTCTGACAGCCAGCATGTTATAGTGTTTTTTTTTTATTTTGTTGTAAATATTTATAAAGGAACGCTATTTACAAAGATTAAAGGTTATTTACAAAGATCTTGTACAAATTATAGACTAAATATTCTCCTTACATAATATAGCCCAAATGAAGGAAAATAAAGGAGGTCAAAGTCAAATATAAATATATATCGTGCTATCTGAATATCATGCTAGCATGTTATAGTGGTTTGAACATTGGACTATCACCCCAGAGACTAGAGTTTGATCTCCTCCTTGGCCATGGAAACCAACTGGGTGACCTTGGGTGTGTCACACACTCTCAGCCCCCAGAAAACCCTGTGATAGGATAGCCTTAGGGTTGCCGTAAGTCAGAAATGACTTGAAGGCACCCAACAACAAAACAACAACATAATTGCTATCCCTAAATTGTACTGTAAATGAAGACTATCTCCAAACACAGAGATGAGAAAAAGGAGACACAGACTCTTTCCACACCATGGTGCCATCTTGGCATGGGGACACATTGCTGCTGGTCCACGATGCATGCCATTGCATGATGTCATTGTGGTCCCACTGCTCTCATGTCCCCAGCCGTTGCGGTTGCCCAGTATGCCATTACCGGGAAAAAGCCAGTAATAGCCTGCTGTCGTGCAATGATCATGCTGTTGGCAGCCGTGCAGGAAGGGCAAAAGCATGATCAAGCACTTGCTTCCTCAGTGCAGCCCAGGAAGTGGCCAGCTGCACTGGGGAAGGAAGGAATGTGTCGTGCACACTGCCCATCTGCTGGCAGCTGGCTGAGTGTGAAGGGGAGTCTTTGGATCCTCCTCCCATCCTGTTACTGGCACTATTGCGACAGAACAATGCAGGAGCTAGGTAAGGTGCAGAAAGGGCCACAGATATCAACAAACTGAGCCTGCAGAACTTCTGAATCACTGAACCAAATAACCATAGTTATTTTTAGACATACGGAAATTAGAATGGCAACAATGAGGGTGAGTAGTATAAAGACTCCAAGTCCTACAAGACTTGGAGAAGAAGAAGAGTTCAAAGTATTGGAAATGATTAGCCTGGAGAAGAGAAGAGGAGGCAGAATGTGGGGGACATGGCAGTCTGCTTCAAATGACTAAAGGGTTGTCATGTAGAAAACAGAATAAATTTGTTCTGTGACTGTCCTGGAGGGCAGGACTAAATCTATTGCAGTCATGCTACAGGAGAATGGATTTTGACTGAGTGTTAGAAGGAATGCCTTGATGATAAGGGCCACTTGACAATGGAAACAATTACGAAGAGAAGTGGTGGGCTCACCCTTGCCAAACGGTTTTCAAGCAGAGGCTGGACAAGAGGTTGGACAACCATCTGCCGCGGATCCTCTAGCTCTGGATTTCCTGGGCTGAGAAGAGTGGGTTAGATGGTCGACAAGACCTCTCCATCACTACAATCCTATGAGGTTGATTTCTTTTTTCTTTTTAATATATTTATTAAAGTTATAACAGAAAGGAAAAAAAAGAGATAACGCACTGCATTTGTTTGTTTATGCAAAAACAAACAAATACAGGTACAAATACACAGAAGAAAACATAACTGCATACACATATATAAATTTGTATATACATAAAAATATATATTAAAAAAGAGATTTCCCCACCTGATAAAAGTACAGCTAACAATAAAAAAAACTTAATTCATACCTCGTCTGAATTCAAAAAGAGGGAAAACTAAATATAAATGTAACATAGTGTAAGTATAAATGTAATATAAATGTGATCCAATAGTTCTTACCTCAATCCCTTTAACTTAACTACACCATTTAAGCTTAAAAAACGTGAAAATATGAGAAATGTACATGGATCTTCACATCTTTCGAAAAACTAAGCAACAAAATACAACATCATGAGTTTAACTATGTAAGCTCTATAAATAATCTCCATTTTCAATTGACCACTTTCAATATAAATCATTTCCAAAGCACCAAACCCCTTGGGATTCCTTCTGATGAAAAATCATGAAATAATTTAAGTATAAAGTAATTAACAATCGAATCCAAATACATTATCAATCCCATTCTTTGTCTGTAAGAAATCTTTAAGCGGTGTCCGATTTCTACAAAATTTGCTGTTTGGCTTACCATCCAGAATGTAAGTAAGTTTATCCATTTCAGCCATATCCATCAACTTCTGCACCCAGTCTTCTACTGTTGGAATAGTAGTTACTCCCCGATATCTAGCAAATACTATCCTGGCCGCTGTAACTGTGTGCCAAAGCAATCTTTCAAGATCTCTTTCTTCCTTTTTCCCCAATTTCAGCAAGCCCAACAGGAAGAATTCTGGTTTCAGTTTGATTTTTCTCTTCAAAATCTTCTGCGTTGTGGATTTGATTTTCATCCAGTATTTTTTGGCTTTATTGCACCTCAACCATAGATGGTAAAATGTTCCAGTCTGTTTGTTACACTTCTATGTTTGGAACCTTTGTACATTTTTGCTATTCTAATTGGTGAGAGATGCCATCTATACATCATTTTAATAAGTTTTCTTGGAGATCATAAGACCTTGTATAAGTTAAGTTGTTTCTCCAGATCTTCTCCCATTCTTCCAATAAGACATTATGCCAAAGATCTTTGGCCCATTGGACCATACAATATTTAACAGTCTCCTCTTCCAGGTTTATTCTCAATATCATTACAAACAATTTAGAAAGCAATCCTTTTTCTCCCTTAAGTAAACGTTTTTCAAATTGTGTCATCCAAATCCACACCTGTAACTTTAAGATCTTCTTTAAATTTGTTAATTACCTGCATATAAGGAAACCACTGAATATCTATACTTTCTTTCATCTATGCTATGCAATCACCCCAGACCTTATTAAGGTTACCACAAATCCACTATAGACATTAGGGTGTCATCTTATTGGCTTTGCTATAAGGCAGAATCTAAGATGGTGAGCCTGATATTTGTTATGTGGAATCATCATTCCAGGTTGTTGGTAAAGAAAGGCTCTATAGGATATCAATTATATGGGGTCCTTTCACATTACAGTTATATAGCCATGATCCCAAGTTAACTGTCATAGCAACATCCTATGGAATCCACGAATTTGTAGCTTGCTGAGGCTCTAGAGCTCTCTAGACTCTGAGGTCTACATACCACATCCTAAACTGCACGGAAGAAAGAAGGAGGAAATTTGCCACTTTCTCAGCTATCACCAGAGCGAAAGCAGACAATGGCTCTTTTCCACTACACAACTACAACTCTTTATTCCATTTTAACTCCCATGGATGCATCCTATGGAATCCTGGGCTTTGTAGTTTGGGGAGGCACCATAGATCTCTAAAACCCAGGGTTCCATGGGATGGATCAATGACAGTTCAAGTGTAATCTTCATGCTATAATTATGTAGTGGAAAGTTGCTCCAGGTGGGTCTCAGGAGCTTCTGGAGTCAATAAGTCTTTTAAAGTCCAAGCCAGCTGGCAAAACACAGAAAGTTTATGGAGTCCCACTGGATGTCCATCCATAGCCAGTGTTGGGAACAGCTGGATGTTTCCATTTCAGGGATCCATGAATCCACTATGGTTTTTATTCCAAATTTAAAGGAGCTTTCCAAGGGGTAGAATCTGTTTTGGGGGTGGAATAAAGTCTGGAATAAAACCCATTGTAGATTCACCACACCCCTGACATGGAAGTCACTGGCTGCTCCTGGCCAGCAAGATTCTGACAAATGATTGATTAATGAAGGATAATATAAAACATTTACTAAATGGAATGTCAACTGCAACTTGCAACTGAGAAATGCTTGATTTCTTATCCTCCTAAATATAGGGCCCTATCACACTATATCATTATAACTTTATAATTCCACTTCTGACATGGCTGCATCTTGTGGAATGCTGGGCTTTGTAGTCTGACGGGGCAATCACACTCTCTGGCTGAGAATTCAAAATGCCCCTCCCTAAACTGCAAATCCCGGAAGTCTATAGTATGGAAGTGTGGCAATTAAAGTGGAATCATAGTGCCATAACTGTTTAATGAGATGGATCCATAGAGATATCGTTGTTGTTAACTGAGAGGTTGCATGTGAGTGCACATTTACCTTAGTGCTGAGAAATAGAGATATGTGCTCTCAAACAGCTCACCGTACAATGACCTCCTCCTTGCTACTGCAGCACAATCCTGTTAACATTCCACAGAGCAGAGCTCCAAAAGTTAGTTTAGTTTTTTTTTTTTGTCCTCCTTAGTCTCTAGAGTGTTTGAAAAATAATTCAGTGCCCATGCCTAGGTTTAAAAAGTAACTTGTTGCATTGCTTTTCTTTCTTTTAGGGCTACTTTTTGTTATTTATCTATTTACTATCCCACTGTTCTCTCAGCATGTGATTTGAGGTAGTTTACAACCATTTAAAAACACAGGACAGCTTTAAACCAACCAACCAACCAACCAACCAATACGAAAGTTAAAAGACAGTTGAACTGAACTTCTGCTTTAAAAAAAAAAGTTAAAGGCAATTTTAAAAACATATTTAAAATGGAATTGGACCATGGAATGATACTGAAGGACCTAGAGAATCTTAGAAAGAACTTATTTTTTCTGTGGGAGGGGCAAGTAAAGTGAAATTTTTTTAAACTAACTAACTAACTAAATCAAATAACCCATGAATAAATAAATCTGTGAGTGCTTTACCCACAAAAGTGGAGGACCCACTGTATTTATATCTGTATATTTATGTAATCTATAGCTATATTTATCTATATAGCTATTTAATGGTTGGTTTCAGACCTAAGATGCTGAATACATCTGCACTGTAAAAATGCGTACCTTAACCTTTTAAGGGTCACACAGCATTCTTTGTTTATACGTAGCACAATTGTTCTTTTAGCTGGCATGACTTCCTAACAGCCCATAAGATCAGACTGTAAGGAAGGTTAATATAGTTAATGTAACCCCAATGTTCCTTAATTATAGGATTACATTTAATTCCCCAGCTAATTGATGCAGTCTACTGAATGCATTTCTTTGGTGGATTGCTTCATTAGCAGAATGTAATCATGTTAAACAAAAATCCTGTATAGTTTGGTTGGAGAGGCTCTTACATCGTTGTATTGAGCTAGCTAGCAAGAACTGTTCCTTTAAGATTGTTAGTGCAACAACTCAGGCTAGTTTTTTTTTTGTTTTTTTTGTGAGTTCACAGATAAGACCTGCTCCACCAAAGAAAAACCCACACACAGAATTGGAGGGGAAAAGGCCACAACTTTATTTGGTTACAGCTGTTACAGGGTTGGCATACCCATAGGTCTGGATCCGGGCATAGGCCAATCCACATATTGACTTATGAGCCCACCGGCCAAGCAGACTGGAGCATAGAAGTGGCTGGGGCCAGCACCACCTCAACACCAAGGGAGTGCAGGGGGCACATGCACCAGCAGCGGATGCATACCAGGGGCTCCCTGTACCCCTAGCCAGCTGTCAAACTGCCAAAGAATACCAGCTTAGAGACACCAGAACCTGATCCTGAATCCAAGACCCATGCCAACTGCCAAAATTGTGACAAGAACTGAGCATGCAAGAAACAACCAGAGCTGAGGGAGGGGGGTGAGTGACTCTCCAGATGAAGTGAGCATCTGCTGTGGAGTGGGGAAAGCCAAATAAATGGCTCTCTCCTGGACCAGAGGGAAAACTGCTGGCTGGAGCCAGCCTGAACAGAGCAGCCAATGAATTCAAACCTAGGTTTGAACTCATTTGCTGCCTTCAGGGACTCCCAGAAAGCAAAAACAGAGCCCGGGGCCTGCGAAGAAAGTGGAAGTGGCTGCCAGAGGAGGACGTAGAACATGAGGCATTCCCTCAGCTGCTTGGAATTGCAAATTCATGGCCTGGTAAGTTGGGCAGCTTCAATTTTTTTACAATTCTGTCTTTGGAAGTTATTCAGACAAACTGGTGTTACCCTGATTTCTGGGCTCCCGTGAGGGACACCTCAATGTGCTCCAAATAATGGGGAATGGGAATTAGCAAGAGCACAAGCTAAGCAATGCAAGAGGCAGGGCAACCTAGTGAGATCTTGGACCCAATGTTTACGGGGTCAGGCTGAGTCAATAATCAAACAGAAGTAAATTAAAATTGTTTTTCTATATTTTGAAACGCAATCAATACGTAGGTATGCAAACACTCACACAGACCTAGTGAAAGAAAAGTAGGAGTTTGATAGAGGATTTTAAGAGGGATTTTTCGTGGGAAATACTACACCTGATCCTGAAGCCCAGGTAGTCAGAAGACAAGTCAGTTGGAGTGGAGATTCTCAGCATGTGGAAGCTGAGGGGAAGGCTTGGCAAATGGAGCAGCAGCAAGGCGGGATGGAAGCCAGGAGTAATCTGAAGAAGCGCTCAAAATCAGGGGGTCTTATAGAGGAAAATGTGCCTGTAGGCTAGTCCGTTCCTGGGGAAAACAATAGGTTTCGGGCTGGAGACAAAGCCTCCGAAAGGTCAGTATTTAGCATGATTGAATTATGACAGCATTGTCAATAGTGCAGACAGTATGCAAACAAGGAGTGCTTGACAGTTGGATATTCAGCTCATCAAGCTGCCTGCTCAGGGCAGGGGATCCTTTGTACGCTGCGTGCGTACATAATGTGATCTTAAAGTGTACTTTCCTGAAGGTCTCCTGAAGCTGCATTCCGGCAACTGCTGGCCTGCTTGGATTTATTTTGTATTGTTCAGCTATTTTCGGCTGTGCCTGTGTGTGTGCTTGTCCGGGGGCCTCGCAAGCACATGGAGAGGAATGGGTAGTGAAGGCCAAATTCTTGATATCAAATGATATCTAATATACCACACGCCCGGGCTAGAAACTATAGTAACACTGGGCCAAGAAAGAAACTGGCTGCCATCCTATGGGATCCTGGTATTTGGGTATAGGGGAGGGGCTTTTAGAATTCGCACTCAGAGAGCTCTAGTACCTCATTAAACCACAAAGCCTAGGATTCCACAGAATGTTGCCATGGTAGCTAAAGTGGAACATAGTGCTATAATTGTATAGTGAGAATTGGCCCCTGATATTTCAAAAGGTGTCTTATCCCATTCAGAACTGCTTAAATACTATCTCTTGCTGATTTTGATAGGGGCAGACAAATACACATTGGCTAAGAACATACGTACACAGGCAGAACAGCACCGCTAGCTCAGCTGTGCTTCCATCACCTTGAAATGAATGTAGGCATTGTCTATCAGGAAAAACAAAAGTTCTAAATGCTTCTGTAGGAGAACTTCCATAGAAACCAGTGGGATTCTAGACTGTGTTTTCAGGGCTAAATGTGGTCCAGTCAAGCACCCTCAGCCAGAAAATGTAAGAGGGAGTTATCATATCCTACATCCCCCATCCTGTAGGATATGCTGTTTTCATGATTGAACATATTTATGGCCAGAAAACATGATCAAAAGCACACTGACTGGAAAAGCACATTGCCAGGTCAAGCTGACCTGAGACGTGGTCAGGTTGTAAGTTCGGAGAGGTTTCGCCAAGAACCCCAGGATTGGGTTTATGCTAATCCTTTCAACACCCCCGGCTCTGGGAACACCCAAATACAATGGGAGGCAAAAAAATGCCCAGGCGAAGCTGTCAGGGACCATCCCTTGATCTCACCTTGCATAAATCTCCCCTTTACCCTGTGCCTGATCAGGTATCAAGGGGTTGTTATGACTCCCATCAATGTTTTGTCACCTAAGGCAATCGGCTCATTCCAGACTCCTTTCTCAATCCTGTGAGAAAGCCATCCCCTTCAGAGTAGGTATATAAACCTCAGATTTGTTCCACAGCAAATGGTAGTATTTGGACATCATACATGGTACCAAGACTGCTGTTCATCCTCAGACCTCATCTGAACCATTCCATTTTGATTTTCTTCTTCAGGATCCATAACTCTCACCCTCTTTACCTCAAGTTGTCCCTCTATCCAGATTTTCACTCCTTGCTTTTTGATAGCCTTGTATGGTTCTTAGAGTGTTTGATTTCCTGTGTGTTTGTCGATTCTAAATAAAATACTTTAACTTTTAACTGGAGTCATCTCTACAGTTAGTACTGTATATACAGGCGAAAAGATCCTGCCATTATCCTTCTCCTGCAGGCTTCCTTTCGAGCTATAAATTCCCCAAAGTCTAAGGAGACACAAGCATTGCAGGTAGACTGCAACATCCCCAACCTTTTAGGGTAACAATGGGATAAAAGTAAATAAAATAAGAGAAAAGAAAAATGAATACTTAGAGTGTGGTTATTTCCTAACTCCAGTGTATTTGATTGTTCTTCCAAAGGAAGGAACGTTGATTTTTCCCAGCTGCTGAAACCAAAGCCTGGAAATTCCACTATGCCGCATTGTGGTTCATTAAGAACCAGAGGTAGCTGGTAGCTTCCATGTCAGTCGGGCAGTAAATTCTATCAAGGTTGTCATCTGAACTTGTTTTGTATATTTATTTATTTATGAATTTTGACACAAAATTACACAGTACAAAACTGCAGAAGCATGAACCCCAACAAATATTTCTAACAGACAAAAACTAATGTTAACACACTAAATGAAATGAAATACTGAACAATAAACTGAAAAACCTCTAAAACATTAACTTACTAATTAATCTAAACAACTTAACAATAGCGTACTAATTCACGAACGCACAAAAGGGATCTCACCCCCCTCTACCAAAGTGTAATGAGAAAAGAAGATTGAAAAGAAGGCAAAATAATATTATTCTAACCATTACAAATCCAGCTGAGCAAAGATATGAAGAGTTGCACCCACAAATTATTTTATTGTTTGGATTCTAATTGTTTAAGAAGTCCATAAACAGTTTCCAGTCTCTCTCTGTCTCTCTTCAAAATAAAAATAAAAATAAAAAATCTTCATTTGGTTTACCTTTTAGAATCCACCTTAATTTATCCATTTGTGATGGTTAAGTAACCTTAACAATCCTACCTCCTATTGCTGAGTCTTCAGCCCATTTCCAGGTTTGCACAAACCTGGAAATAATATTCATGTAGCTCTTGTCATGCAATGAAGAAGGAGTCCGTATTTTCAGTCCAAGTCCTTATCCATAGTACCCAACAAAGATATTTCTAGAGACATTACTAAATCTACCTTTAAAATGGTTTTAGTTGGAATTTCCAAGGGACTAAAGCTTACCCCCACAATAGATTCATCCCCTTGGATTGTTCCATTAAAGTTTGGATGAAAACCCAGAGCAGACTTACCCCCGTGAAAGATATTTCTGGAGACATTACTAAATCTATCTTTAAAATGGTTTTAGTTGGAATTTAGTAAGAACTATCCAAGGGACTGAAGCTTACCCCCAAAATAGATTCATTCCCTTGGATTGTTCCATTAAAGTCTGGATGAAAACCCAGAGCAGACTTACCATCCATTGACATGGAAGCCACCAGACACTATTGGAGAAAACTGGCACATTTTCTATTGCAGTGTGATGCACTGGTTGGAAAAACACCACCACCGAGATGAGATTTTTCAGCAGATATGCTGCAGTATTTTTTGTCCTGCCATATTTTAATGCAGAAAAAAATCCCCTATATATGAGACGTGGCTGAAATTTGAGGATAATGTTTTACACCAGTGCTGCTCCTGTGGTGTCAGTAGCCAAGAATTGACATCAAACTGCATAACATGTGTTTTGTGTTGATTGTGCTATTTAATATTTATGATGAATAGCAGTGTTAAACAGCTGAGGCTGACATCCTGTTAGTAGCATCTTGATACGTCTATTTTTGGTTGCTTCAGAGGTTGATATTCCCCTCCTCCCTCTACAGTGACCAAAGCACTCCCAGAATACAGTAAATCCAGTGATGTCCCCTACACTCCACTCATTACATGCATGGAAGAGAGTGTGTGTGGGGGAAACACAGATGCTCCTGGCTATGTCCCTGTGACAAGATGCAAAATGATTACATCAGCTGTTGAGACCCCTAGAGGACCTCAGTGGATCCTAGCAGCTGAGGTAATTGCTTTTTGTTTGGCCACAGGGACATAGCCATATGGTTCTGCAATCCTCTTGCTCTCTTCCATGCATGGAATGGCCATGGGGCATGCAGCAACTCTATGGTCAGTTTAAGAGTGGCTTAGTGGCTCAGCCTAGTGTAGTTCCACATATGGAATTACTACACTACACTGAGCCACGCAGTGCTGCATCCCATATGTGCAACCAAATGTGCAGCTGAATGCACAATTGAAAGTACATCTGCATAGGCAGTAATGCCACATATGCAAACCTGCTTTCATGATATTTGATTGAGTGAGGATATTGTGCATTAGCCAAAAATGTCCAGCTGCTCCCATGGAGGGAGACACTAACAGGATTCCATCTAATGCCACAAAATGCCTACATTTGTTAGTCTTGTTCTGTGTAGATTCTGCAAGAAAGTCTGGTTTCCAGAAGACTAAAATGTCCTGCACTACTGTATGAATGCACAGCCAGAGATGCCAAAGACTGAACTTCTGCAAAGCATGGTATTAAAGGTTGCAGCTTTGGACGCCTATGCTCACTGGTGGTTAGACAGCATGTCACTCTCTAGGAGTTTATGGTTTACCATAAAGCAGCACGTTTATGGTTTCTTTCTGTTGGTTTGTGTGTCTGTTCATACCCACTCTCCTCCTTTGTCACAAAGGCATTTCCTTTGTTCTTAGGGGTCTCCTCTGCTCACCCCTCTCTCTCCTTGCCTGCCATCGATGAATTATGTGTTTCTAAGAGCTCTCTCTAGGTGAGATGCTCCAGCTCTCCTGAGACAATGTAATACCTTCCTTTTTCTTCTTTTCTTCAAGAAGATGCACCTGTGTTGATTATGCACGAGTATTCTGAGTAAAACTATTTTTATATACCTTAAGATGAAGGCTAAGTTTGGTTTCTTTCTCTGCTAGATCTTGTGTCTAGGGAGGAGTGGGCTAGTGGAACTGTTCAACTTCTGCCGAGCACATTTACAAGCTCTGCTTGAGAGATCCAATAAATCTCTCCCATTTACCAATATATGATGCTGCCAATGAACTAAAACCATGGATCTCCACTGGCTGGGTTGTCTGAGTAACTTCCAAAGAAGAGTCTACATGCCAAATTGTAAGTACTGATTAAAGCAGGAACTCCTATGTGGCCATACTTGAAATACTTCCAAAATTCAAATTGCCCTTTTCTTTTATCCATGCCTCTGCTGGAGCTGGTCTCTGTCTTCACAGTGATGGCACCTGATGGATGCCATGCTGGTGGGGGGCTCAATCCACTTTTAGTCAGAACTTAAAGGAGGTACCCATGCTGCTGAAAGCATATGGTTTTTGAGTATTGGACTAGAATTCTGGGAGACCAAGGTTTGAATCCCTGCTCAGCCACAGAACCCCCCAGATGACCCTGGGCAAGTCACATTCTCTCAGCTTCTGAGGAAGTCCATGGCAAATCTCTTCTGAATAAATCTTGCCAAGTAAACCCTGTGATTAGGTCCCCATAAGTCACAGTCAGTTTGAAGGCACATAATGATAACAACAAATCCAAGCTGCCAAGCCCACATAGGTTCAGGTCCTTAGATAGCTCCTTTAAAGTTCAAGCTAAAACCAAGAGCAGATTCACCACCCCATCGATGTGGAGGCCACCAGCCAGCACTGTTTCAGTTGTCAGAAGAAAGCAAGAAATATCTGGAGCCTCAGGAGTGATTCTGAAAGGAAAGATGACAAGTGTCTACCATTCTCTCCTGGAAAGGTTTATTTTTATTGCCTGTCACTATAACTGGATCACTATCTCTTCCCCCTCCCTTGACAATATTCCCTAAAGACTCCACTTGCCATCATCTTCAAAACCGCATTGAGTACCATGAAAAATTCAAACTTCATTTGAGCTAATGTTAAAGGTTGAAAGCTAAGCCATTAGAGCAAGCATAAAAAGCAAGACAGCATCCTTCACCAGGGTGATTGACTCTTTCATTTGCCAGTGCAGCCAGAAGGCACAGATCATAGTGTCTGGAGTGGTGGAAGCAATCTGGTGCATATTAAAAACACACAATGTTGGCAGAGATCCTGAGGATGGAACTCTGATTCCAATTCATATGGGCCCTTTCCTACTGCATGATTATAGCCTCACATTCTATTTTCATTGTTATGGAAACAACCTAAGAAATTCTTAGACTTGCAGTTTTAGGGAAGTTAGTTAATATTTGGAGAGCCAGCATGGTATAGTGGTTTTAAGTGTTGGACTAGAGCTTTGGGAGTCCAAGATCAAATCCCTACTTGCCTATGGAAACCCACTGGGTGACCTTGAGCAAATCACACTCTCTCAGTCTCAGAGGAAGCCAATGGTGAACCCCCGCTGAACAAATCTTGCCAAGAAAACCCCCGTGAAAGATTCACCTTAGGGCTGCCATATCAGAACTGACCTGAAGGTACACAACAACAACAATGTATAATTCTCAGCCAGAGAACTGTATTGTCTCAGCAAACCCAAACTCCCAGGATCCTGTAGGATGCAGCCACAACAACTGAACTGGAAACATAATGCTGTACTTGTGTAGTGTGAAAGGTCCCCTGAAGCCTTAGGCAAGTAATCACAACAACTCAGGTTCTGCTGAGCTTGGGAATTTTACTTTTTTGGACTATAGCTTCCAGAACCCTCTAGCTGATGTTTTGCCAACATGGCTAGCGCTCATGGTGACTGGGAAATTCTGAGAGCTGTACTTAAAAAAAGCATTTTTCCCCAAAGCTCTGGTTTTCTATGCTGGTATAGAAGTCATCAAGGATAAGTCTGTCAGCAGCTATTAAGCTTGATGGCTGTATACCTCCACCAGGTTCAAAGTCTGTACATGGGCATGGGAAGATCTGTGGGAATTCTTTCTCTCACATTCATTTTTTTCCCCAAAAAAATTCAGATGTGACAGGCCCTTACTTCTTCCAAAAGGGTATGGTAGTTCCCAATGTAATAAGGCGCCCTGATTTTACCACAGAGCTTCACCTCTGCCTTTAAAATACCACCTGTGTGTAAAAGGGTAAGGGTTTTCAATGTTTGTTTAGAACTACTCAACAATTTTATGGTCGTGTGCTTTCTGTGGTACCCTAAATACTGTATACAACTCAGCTGAGTCAATATGTATGTGTGTGTATATATATGTGTGTGTGTGTGTGTGTGTAATTTTTATTGAGATAACAATAAGAGTAAAGTATTAAAGTTCATAAGCAGGTAAAAGTTTATACTTTTCTTCAGTGCATTTTTTAGACAGTTCGCCATATCTTTAAACTCTCATACAAAGCGTAAGTATCATATAACAGCCCTTTGGCTACACTCCCACCAAAGGATCAGCCTGTTACCCTGTTCTCTGGGGGTCCCGGGAGGGACACCTAAATAACCAAACAATAAAAGCACAACCTTGGGGAAAATTAGCTGGAGCACTCACTTAAGCTAGCGAGAGGCAGGGTAACTTAGCAGGATCTTGCAACCCAGCGTCTACGAGGTCTGGTCAGTCAAGCAGCCAGACGGGTTTAAAGTAATAAAAATGATGTTTTATTGAATACAGACAAACGTCAAAGACACCACAGCCACACAGATAACTAAGGAATCAGAGATTAAATTAGGGATAGGGATTTTCAGAGGGAAGTGGGTGATAACGACACCTGTCTCATCGTCCTGGACCTTAGGAGAGAAGCCGGGATGTAGAGAAGAAGCTCAGCTCAATTAGCTGAGGGGAGCTTGCCAAATGAAACAGCAGCAAGGTGGGATGGAACTCTGGAGCGGTCCGAGTGGTCTGAGGAAGGTCTAGAATCAGGGGTTTTTATAGGATGAATTGTGACTGCAGGCTATGCCTTACTCGGGGAACACCAATGAGTTGTGGGTGCGAGACAATGTCTCGGAAAGGTCACAACTTTGCATGATGGAATCAGAGCCGAATTAACAATAGTGTAGCCAGTATGCAAATCCGCAGCGCTTACCAGTGGACGGCACAACCTTTGTCCAGCAGCCTGCTTGGGGCAGGAGGCTTTTGTTAGTATCGCACATATGTAATGAGGTGTTTACTGCAGAGGTCCCTGAAGCGATGAACCGGTTGTGTCTGCCCTGCCTGGGTGGAGAATGGAATGTCCAGCAATTACTGGCCGTGCCTGTTTGCGTGCTTGTCCGGTGGCCCCGCAAACACGTGGAGCGGGGTGGCAGGGGAAAGCCAAATTATTGATATCAAAATGATATCTAGGGGTGTTCCCAAGGAGGTCTAAACTGCAGTAACAAGCCCCCTGACCAGATTCTACTAAGGTTCAATTACTCTTCTGCCTCTCTCTTGGCTTCTACTGAGCATTAACCCTTCCCACACAGTCACCCTCTTTGAGTGACTGAGGGACTCTGCTCCACAGCTTCTTGCTAGGAATCTCCGTGAAGGACTGAAAACCAATAACTGGTACTTGGCTTTATACAACTTTTCCTCCCAGCCACCAGCCCCTTCCACACACTACTGGGCTGGGTTTCTCTCCTGAGGAGCTCTTCTAGTTGTCTAGCAACTTGCTTCCAGGCTGCTCTGGCACTTCAGATGGCCACATCCCCAGAACTTTGTCACAGCATGTCATCCCCATTTTGAATGTGAAAAAAGTATTGGCCAATGCAAAACAAACAAAAACAAAATTTTCACCTATTTTGTTGTTGTGCGCCTTCAAGTCATTTCCAATTTATGGGGACCCTAGGGCAACCTTATCACAGGGTTTTCTTGGCAAGATTTGTTCAGATGGAGTTACCTTTATCTTCCTCTTAGCCTCAGAAACTATGACTTGCCTGTCAGCCAGTGGGTTTCCATGACTGAACAGGGATTTGAACCCTGGTCTCTGGAGTTGCAGTGCTCAAACCACTATATCACACTGGCTTTCATCTATTTGCACTGACCAAATTCAGTGGATGCGGCTACAATCAGCATGGAGATGAGGATATAGTTATTTAATCCTTAAGGACTACTATTGAAAAAGAATGGAGAGGTGATTCTCACGAAAATCTTTTCAGAATTAACTCCTTCCTCATATTAAGAAATTCCTCCAGTTCTAAGGAAAGGGCTGAGAAAATTCTTAGAACAATCCTCAGCTGGCTAAATTTACTTATAGAAAACACTGCCCTTTTTTCCCGGAGGGACCTAATTTGCTCACAGTCATCATGCCATCACTTAGCTTAAGTGGATTGGCTGGAACGTGCTATGGCATCATCATGTTCTCTACAGGATCCCTGAGGAGGCGAAGAGCCGCATGAAAAAACAGTGGTATCTGAGCATGATGATGTCATAGAGTCTTTTAATGGCTTTTAAAATGGTCTTAAGTTTTATCTACTGCTTCTCATCCGCTATTATTATTTCAATTTATTTAATTCATTTCCCCTCCAAAACTGGAACTGCAGGCTGTTTACAAAATAACAACAGGAATACCAATTTAAAACATACGAAAACATGACAGCGGGCTCTCCACCTTTGCGAGGGTTGGGGTGCAGGACACTTATAAAAGTGGAAGAATCACAAATATTGAAATGTGTCTGTGCCTGTAGGGGGGTGCAAGGCATGGGGGTGACAGCAGGCACTCAGGGTCCTAATCAGATCAAGGAAAGGAGAGGAAAAGGGGGCGGGTTGGCATAATGGCCCTATACTTCTTCTCTCACACCCAACTCCTTCTTTGGGTGTGGGGAGCATTGGCAGAGAGTTTGTCAAACTGAGAAACTGGGCTTAATTGTTCAGGCAGCAGCAGCAGCAGCAGCAGGAGGACCAGAAGTGGGTTTTTAAAAGAGCTGTGTGGTCTGATCAGAGCTGCCGGGAGGGCGGTTTCCCCTAAAAAGGGACCCCCTGAGGTGGGGGGCAGGGTTTGAAGAAACTTGCAAATAATCAAACCCATGAAAATCAAACCTGCAAACGTGGAGAGTCAACTGTAGTATGCTTGTGTTTTTTAAAACAACATATACAATTAAAACCATTTAAAAAGTCATTAAGAGACAGAATATAAAAATTGACAAAACCAGTCCATCGTTAAAAGCCAATTGTAGCCAATTACTGTTGGAACAGGAAAGTTTTTGCTTGCCAGAGGAAGGAGACCAATGATGAAGCCATCTTAGCTGTTGAGAAGCCCCTCTTCCTTGCCCCCACCAAAGTTGACTGGGAAAGTGGTGGGAGTGAGAAAAGGGACTCCAAAGATCCTACAGCTGGGACAGGCTCATAAAAAAAGATACTGTCCTTCAAAGAGTCTGGAACTGTGCTGTGTACCCATGTGTTAGTGTTGTTGTTGATATCCTGCCTTTTCCCCAGACCTGGGATTCAAGGCAGCTTATGAAGCTAAAACAAATAAAGATAAAGGGTTTTTCCGCACTACACTGTTATAGTGCTATCATTCCACTTTCAACATTCTGTAAAATTCTGGGGTTTGTAGTTTACTGAGACCAAAGAGCTCTCTGGCTGAGAATTCTAAATGACCCTCCCTAAACTAAACTAAAATTCTACATCATTAAGATATTACAAACGTTTAAACAAAATCAAACTCCCGTATACTTTCCTGTATATAGTCATCCCTCCACATTCGCTAGGGTTAGGACCCCCGTGAAAGTGAAAAAAATGTGAATAACTCTAGGCCCTCTGAAGCCATATTTAACACACGGCATCAGGGTTCCTTCACAAGGCAGAAGTGGCTGGCTGGTGGGGCTTCCTGCCACCTCTGCTGCTGCCCCACACCATTTTTTAATAAGGACTTACAAGCCTTGTTTGTAGTTTCTCACGCTCATAAGGCTTGCAGTTCCTATTAAAAATTGCATAGGCCAGCAACAGAGCTGACAGCAAATAAGCCATGAATAATCAAATCCAAAGTGAAACCTACAAATGTAGAGGGCTGACTGTGTATAAAATAGCATGAGGGACAGAATCAAGCCTCAAAGGACCCCAAATAGGACTTCCCCAGCACTGCTTTTTGGGTTTCTCCCATCAGGAAAGAACAGAGTCACTAACAAATTATTATTATTATTATTTATGTACATATAATACATGTAATACATGATATAAGACAGAATTCATTACCATAACCAGCCTTGAAATCATAAAAATCATACCAATATGAAGTACCTTAGCTTAATAATTGTTACATATTAGCTTTCTTTCAAGGCAATTATTGAGATATCCCCCCATTTCTCCTTTAAGTAATTATATAAACAAGTCTAGTCTTCTCTGAATTTATCCGTTGTTTTATCTTTTAAATACATGGTTATTTTATTTATTTCCACAATATTATACAGTTCAAGTAGCCAATCCTTTATGTTCAGAATTTTCTCTTTTCCCCATTCTTTAGCAAATAAAATCCTGGCTTTAGTAATCAGATATAATAATAAAAAAAAATTGGTTTCCTTTTTCGACATAACCTTCTAGTGCCTTACTCACATATAATAAATAAACCTCAGGTTTCATTGGGAAGCTTTTCTTAATTATCTTTGTAATTTAATTAGGTATAGTCTTCCAATATTTCTTGACCTTCTTACATTGCCACCAATAATGATAGAAGGTTCCTTTTTTAATTTTGTACTTCCAGCACCTGTCATTGTAGCCTTTATAGACTTTAGCTAATTTTGCTGGTGTCAGGGAGTCACCAAGAAATTATGGTGAGAGAGGAAGAATTCTCCCTCTCACCACCAGGAGGAATGGATTTTTTAAACCCACTGTCATACTGGAATGGGGATTCCAGCGTTTACTGGGTTCTTGCCAGCCTCCCAAGCCTGACTCTCATCCTTGAAAAAGGCTGGCAGTTTCCCAGCGTTATTCTTGCTGCCACCACCCACTGAATTCTGAATTAACCAAACAGCACAGTGAGACACTGTTCAGTAGATTATCAATCTCTATGCGTTTAAGGACCTTCCCCCCGCTTTCTAAGTGAGAGAAGTCCTAACTAGCATGTGCCAAAGGCTGACGTGGGAATGGAGAGAAACAGAGGTTTTACAGAAAGTATTTATTCAAGGCATGCAAATAAACAAGACAATAATACACATGAGAGGCTCCCCCCTCCCAGGTACGCTTAGTTACAAGAAGTTACAAAAAACAGATATAAAAGCACCGATACATTCTTAAGATCAGCCAACTTCCAAAATAATAAAAAGCCCTAACGCGACTAACTATCTTATTCCTGGTTACTCACAAGTAGGCTCACAGACTTAGATGGTCTAAGTGGGAAGAGAGAGAGAGCCAGGAGGCCAGGCATGCCTGCCTGCAGCCTGCGACTGGCTCAGATCTCAGCTCTCTTTGTTCTCCTCCTGTTCTTCTCTGGCCACATGGTCTCCCAGAAGTTTTATAACCTTTCCCAAGAAGCATCTGGGAACATCCCGAAGATGCCCACCTCTTTTCCTTTTGGTTGGTCAGTGCTCACCCTGTGACCTATGATGCTGACCCACACTAAAATGTAATCTAATCCCAAGACCTCATTAACGGTTTACCAGAAGAGGGAAATGTCCCCCTTTTAGCTAAGTCTAGATAATGGGAAGCCCCATTATCACACCCACCTCCAGCATTTCTTGAGATGGAGGTTGAACATGGAGATTTGGTTCAGCCTAGGCATGGCATTCCCTTCAGGACTGTGATGATCAAGTGAAAGTGTGTGATGCACTATGTGTGGTGTTGCAAGGCAACTAGATTCAAATACCTGTTCAGGCATGGAAGAAGCCCAGAGCAAAAGACATCAATATGAAAACAATGCAAAGATTTTTTTTTAATTTTTTTTTTGAATAGTCCGTCCTTGCTGGGTTAAGATCACTCTTTTATATGAGAGGTGAGCAAATTGTGGCATGTTGGATGCATGTGACCTGTGGACTCCAGTTTTGTGGGTCCTGAAGCTCCTTCCCCAATTCCCCAAAGCATTCCACAACCCCATTTTTTAAATTCTGGCACATTTTTTTTGACCATTTTTGTCACCAAAGCTTGGAAAAAGCTGCCACAAATGTGTGAAAATATGAAAATACCCCACCCCACCCCTGCTTACATTCCAGAATGCCATACAGCCCTGAATTACATTAGTTTTCCTCTGCAGGCCCTCTTAAGAATGGTGACAGGAAGTGATGCAATGTTACTTCTGTTGCCATGTTGAGGAGGTTTGCACAGGAACATTGAAGTATTTGATCTTGCTGTGTATGGTCGGGGGCTGAGACCCATGGGGGCATCTAGAGACCGTTGGCACTTTGGCACCCACACAATTGCCCCGTCCTAGCTTCCTTGGTTAAATATTGATGCCCAAGTAGAATCATAGAGTTGGAAGGACCACAAGGGCCATCCAGTCCAATCCTCTACCATGCAGAAATACACAAAGTACTCCTGAGAGATGACCATCCAGACTTGGTTATAAATGTGCCAAAGAAGGAGACTCCACCGCACTCTGAGGCATGTATTTCACTGTCAAACTGGTCTTACCTTCAGAAAGTTCTTCCCAATGTTTAGGTAGAATCTCTTTTCCTGTAGTTTGAATCCATTGCTCTGTGTCCTAGTCTCTGGAGCAGCAGAAACAAGCTTGCCCCGTTTTCCATATGACATCCTTTCAAATCCTTAAAGAAGGCTATCATGTCATCTCTTAACCTTCTCTTCTCCAGGCTAAACTTACCAACAAGATGCAGAAAAGGATGGAATTGAAAGAAACAGAGACAAGCAACTCTTTGATACAGACAAAATATCCCCCCCCCATTGTTTCCATCAATCACACTGCCCAAAAAGGACGAAATACAGCATTGTGGCATAGCTTCAAGCAAGCAAGGATGCAGGGCTGGGTTGGAATACAGACTGAAGCTTCTATGTAGCTTTCAAGGCCATTATGATAGACCATTCACTTTGATTTCATGTGACATCTGATGCCTGTGGGACCAATAATCTTGGCATTCTGCAAACATTTTACATTCAAAGGAGAGATGAAGAAGGAAAAAAAAATCATGTCTGATTCTTGTCAAATTAGAAGAACTCTGCCTGTATTCTCTTTTCTCATTCCCCCCCCAGTGTTTGTATTATATGGCATTTCTAGTGCTATCTTATAAGGGGTAAGGTCTTTTTGTGCTCAGTGGCTTATCAGAGTCATGGGACATTCCAGGGACAGCTTTATAGGTCCATTTTGTTATGTAGAATGGTGGCTGATGTTCTCAAAATGTCCCCTTATTAAAAAAAAAAAAGTAAGTGGTAGTATGATAAGCTGGAGAATAGAGGATTGAAAAGAGATAGGATGGCCATTGTCAAATGTCTGAGGGCCTGTCAGGTGGAAGGTGGAGCAAGGTTATTTTCTTCAGCTTCGAAGGACAGGATCCTGAACCAAGGGATTCAAATTACAAGAAAAGATATTTTGACAAATGTTAGGCAAAACATCCTGGTGGTACATGTCAGTGGAACAGATACTGTGTCCAGTTCTGGGCACCACAGTTCAAGAAGGATGTTGATAAGCTGGAATGAGTCCCGAGGAGGGCAACCAAAATAGTAAAAGGCCTGAAAACCATGCTCTATGAAGAGCAACTTAGGGAGCTGGGGATGTTTAGTGGAAAAGAGAAGGTTAAGAGTTGACATGATAGCCATGTTTAAAAATTTGAAAGGATGTCGTTTGGAAGAAGGAGCATGCTTGTTTCATGCTGTTGCAGAGACTAAGAGATGGATCAGTAGATTCAAACTCTAGAAAAAGAGATTCCACTTAAACATTAGGAAAAACTTCCTGATGGTAAGAGCAGTTTGACAGTGGGATATGATGCCTCAGAGTGTGGTGGAGTCTCCTTCTTTGGAAGTTTTTAAATAGAAGTTGAATGGCCACCTGTCAGGAGTGCTTTGATTATATATGTCTTTATGACAAGTTTTGGACTGGATGACTCTTGTGGTCTCTTCCAACTGTATGATTCTATGCCCTTAGGAAGTGATTGATGCTCCTTCATTGGAAATTTGAAAATAGAGGTGGGCTGGCCTATTCTAGATGAAATCTCTGGTGTGCTTTATCAGTAGATTTCTGCACTGACAGCCAGTTGGATTAGAGGACCATTGGCCATAAAGCTTTATTCCTTCAAATATTAACAATAGAGTCTTGCTGCTGTGCTTACAGCAGCACCTGGATGCTCGTCTTAGTCACTAAAACTGTACTCATAATTCACATAAGTCCTACGGCTTTTATTGGAGCTACTCTAAGGAAAGCAAAGCTTTGATTCATCAGTGCTAAGGTATACGTATTCCTCTAGGCAGTGGTTTGTTTCACATGAACTCCGAGGAAGACTTCGAATGTGCACCCTCCTTCTGGTGTTCTTTCCTTTCAACAAATGCTTGTATTGTTTTAATTACAAGCTTTCCTCTTCAGCAGTTGTGTTTAGCCTGGCCTGCAAGAATCAAAAGGACTTGTCCATAAAATGTCTAATTTTAAATATAAAACCTTTTCTGAGGCATTTTTCTTTGTAATTTGGATGCATGGAACACTTGCATAAAATAGAAGAAATGTTACAGGGCAAAATATGTGGTGTTTTCTTAAATGCCTTGTAAGCAATTTTGGTGCTGTGATAGAACACACTGGATTTTTTTTTAAAAAAACATGGAGTTGAGAGAAGCTGACTGGGGAGAACAAAAAGTGATGCAACTATCGGTTTCAAACACTTTGAGAGCCACATGAAATAATTACACAGGAGCTTTTTCTTGGTAGCCAGCAAAATCCCGGGAGAATGTATTGTATTAATTCTGCTTGCAAGCATTGGAGATATCTAGTACAAAATGTGTGACTTCTTGCTTTAACTCTTCCCACATCACCACAGTCAACCTCCCTTCCTCATGGCATCAAACCAAACGCTATAGTTTTAGAATGCATCCTCACAAACTCTAAAACACAGCCTCCTATTTACGTGGAAGTGTTTCTTTTGGTAGAGATAGACCCCCACTGTTCATCCTGCCAGAGGACCCCAAGAAATTTGAGAATGAGCTGAAGACCTAGTTTCCCCTGAGAATTGTTTGACCTTGATGGGAGAGCTGTTTAGGAATAATTTTACTGTGCTGTCCTATGCCTAAAGGCAGCAAGTAACAGGGGAAGAAGATGCTGCTGGTGAGTCAAGTAAGTCCAGGTCATACACAAGTCATGAGGGGAGTTCACTCGAGTTGAAGAGAGGTGCATAGAAAGATCTCACTCATTCAAGGATACCGCACAAAGAACAATCACAATAACCAAAGCCAAAAGGTAAAGAGAAAATCATGTAAAACTTAAGCTCATCCAGAGGTCAAGAATCCAAAACAAATCCAGGAATGTAAAGGATATTAACAAGCCACAAGAATTCCTAACAGCTGCTGGGAGATTTGTGGCTGCCTGAATTTGAGATGCTAGTGTGTTAATGGGTCATTGTTTCTCATTTAAGTTTCTGCAAGAGATGTCTCCTTTGATGCTGCTCCTGTTCCAGTAGTCATGCTCCAAGGGATGACATTGCCTCTTCAGCATCCTCTAATTCGGTCTGAGATGGAGGCTCATTTTTCTGAAGTTCCTCATCAGCTACATCTGCTATTAGCATCTCAGATTTGGGGAGAGAGCCATTATCTGTGGTCAGAGACCTTTCAAGATCTGACTACTTTGTGTCAGGTTCCTTTGATTCCACAGGGTGAGTTATGACACATGGCTTGCTTTTTTCCATCCTCCAAGCTCCAGAAGGTTGAGGGAGAGGTACTGTGACTTCACATTTGAGATTCCTCTGTCTACTTCTCTGAGATAATCTAAAAAGCTTTGTATTAGACCTTGGAACTTACTCCAAAGTGGGAGATAGGTACATGCTAGGAATGAAATGAATATTCATAGTTATTCATCCTCACATTGAAAAAATGGGTTTCCTGGTAGCTGGGAAACCATAATGGGAATAATAGTAGGCCAGTGAGAATTTTACACATTTTTCTTCTCTTATTCAATACTCTGAAGTGTCATGAGGTAATTCCACAGAGGAAAACGCATATTTTTTTCCAGAAAAAAATCCTGTTTCTTGCACAACCCTCTTTCCCCAACAGTATTGCAAAACAATTCTTCTGCAGCATTGCAGGATATTAAAATACATACAGAACATTGCTGAAGAATATTAGTTTTCTCTTGCAGTGGGAAGAACACTATTGTAATTATTCATCTTTGCATGCAAGGATGAGTTAGTTGAGAATGTGCCTAGGACACACATGTTTGGGAGACTTGAGAGCTTCTAGGACATGCCCATTCTTATAGCTCTGGGGGTCAAAACATGCTACTGTGAGGAAGCAGTTTTATCTGTTGAAAATGCCTGCTTCATCTATTATTTAGTAGTAAAGAACAATTTTCCACCAGTGGCTGGTATCAGATTTGTTATTAAACAAATCTCTTGACGAAGCTGGGCTGGGCCCACGTCCAAGTCATAACATACAGACAAACTGACATGTTGAGAATGTGGACTGAGTGAATTCAACTTGCATTCAACATGTGGCAAGGCAGTGGTTGTCTGCTGTATACTTGCCTTTTTTAAAGAAAAATTGTTAAAATATATCTACTGCATCTTTGAGTTCAAAAACATAGGTGTACAGTCTGAAGTCAATTAAAATACAAGCAACGAACAATACCATATAAGCAAGTGTGAACTTCCAATTGTGAATCACACTTAGACTAGACTCAGGCCATTTCTGCATTACACTGTTAATAGTGTTGTTATTCTACTTCCAATATCCTATGGAATCCTGGGATTTGCAGTTCAGGGATGGGCATTTAGAATTCTCAGCCAGAGAGCTCTTTGGCCTCAGTAAACTACAAACCCCAGAATTCTATGGTATGTTGAAAGTGGAATAATAGCACTATAAGAGTGTACTGAATCAGTAGGACTTATATAAATGTTAACTTGTTGTTCAACAGCTGACTCAGTGGACCTGCTCTAGCTGAGATTGTTATTATTTATGCCAATTCTGGACAAATTTAGTTTTTTTGGATGGCAGCTCTCAGAATCCTTCAGCCACCGGGGACACTGATGGATGTGGCCAGCAGGTTCTGGGAATTGTAGTCAAGAAAATTCTTAGCTTTGCAAAAAATGCCCCAGAACAGCCACTGTCATAACAAAACTGACAAATAAATAAGTCACAGAAGAGGGGTGCCTATCAAGAAAAAAAGAGCCAGTGTGGTATAGTGGTTTGAGGACTATGACCCTCGAAACCAGGGTTCAATTTCCTGTTTGGCCATGGAAACCTATTGGGTGACCTTGGGCATGTGACACACTCTCAGCCCCAGAAAACCCCATGACAGGTTCCCCTTAGGGTCACCATGAATCAGAAATCACTTTAAGATCCATGGCAACAACAATCAAGAAAAAAAATATTCCTGGACAATCATCCAAGAATCAGAGACACAACATCATTGCTGGAGAGAAAAAAAAATGACAGTGATTGACCAGATGCAACTTTAAAAGCAGTAAAGCACTGGATGGGAGTTCCAGTATCAGTGGGGCTGTGAATTAGCTCTGGGTTTTATTCAGAACTTTAAAGGAACTTCCCTAGGTGCTGGACCTATTTTGAGGATAAACCTTTTCCTCAAAATAGGTCCAGCACCTTGGGAAGTTTTTTTTAAAGTTTTGAGTTTATCTCCTTGCATGGCTTCTTTAAAGTTTGAATTAAAATACAGATCAGATTTGGGGTGACACATTGCCATGGAAGCCACTAGCCATCCTCATAGATAGAGAAGTGGTAGTGAGTGTTTTTTGGCTCAAGGACCACATGACCTCAGTGGTAAAGTATTGGATCCTGGTAGTTGGTAGCTTCCACACCAGTAGGGCAACAAATTCATTGATGTTTTACTCTGAATGTTAAAGAAGCTATCCAAGGTGTAAATCCCTATTCCTCCAACAGCTTTATCAGCATCCTTGGACAGCTTCTTTTAGGTTTGACCTAAAGCCTAGAGAGAATTCACTGTCTCATTGACATGGGGACCATCAGCTGCCACAGAGCATGGGGACTTGGTGCCAGCAGGGGCCAAAGGTGGGCAGAACTAACAAGGGCAACATGTGTGGCCTACACACTCTCCTTCACACCTATATACACAGATCTTTTAGGCTTTTTAAAAGAAGATGTTCAGTGAGGATTCCTTAGGGTTATGCACAGGGCCCCACATTCAGTTCATGTCATCTTCTACGTGGAGTTCATGTCATCTTCTACCTGGAGGAGGCCTTCTCAGATGAAGAAGAAGGAAGAGAAGTACAAAGATAATAGGCCCTGGTTGGAGCTGGAGGAGACTGGTAGTCCTGTCATGGCACTAGCAGAAGTAGAACCTGGTCCATCCCAGGCAGCAGTTCCGAATCTGAAGGAGGAAGCAGAGATGCTTCACCCTGTTGAATGATATAAATTGAGGCTCTGGGAGTAAAAGGTCAGGCAACACTCTGCTCCACTCTAAATACAAGATGTTGAGCAGTTGATGCCAGCTGGGCTGCTTAACCATTAAGTATAAATTAGCTCAGCTCAAGCCATTCTACTGCTGTGGACAATAGCTCCAAAACTTCCTGTCTGATATCTCTGACTTTGTGGATTTCTGATCTTTGGCACATACCTTCAGAAAATCTTCCTTGCAACTGTCTCTAATGTGGCTTTGAACTCTGCTCAGGACTGCTTTTTTGCTTTAAACTTTTAACTGCCTGGACCATACTTTTGTCTGTAACCCCATGTAAGCCCTGATTTTCTGTTGCCAGTTCCTGTTGATTGTGGTTGTGCTCACTTGTGCCCTTTCCAGCCTTAAACAGGACAATTCACAGCTCAGTTTGGCAAGTTGGATCTGAGTCCAGGTCAGTCTGCATTGAGAGACACCCAATCCAATCCTTTCTGGACTCCAAATCTAATGGGAAGATCAGAAATTCTGATCATCAGCCCCCCTCATCGATATATATTGGGAAACCAGAATGCTTAAAATTTGTGTTTGTTTCTCACATACAGGCACACAATTTGGGAATCCAGTAGACTCCAAAGAGAGTGTTAACTCAGTCAAACGTTAGACGGATAGTTGCTTTTCCCTTTATCTGGATGCATTGTGAAGGGCACCTGCAAGGATTTCCAGAAGTCCTTGTGGTGTCCCTGAACATGATGTCCTCACAGAGTGTTCAGCTAAAGGCAAATAGCTGGATATGCTGCTGCTTGCTACTGCTCTCTGGCAACCTGAAAATGGCTATGTTGTGGGGTGAGGTGCTGTACACTTTGCAAGGTGGGTTTGGGGGAGCCTTGGTCATTGAGTGGTCAGAAGAGAATTCCAACCTATGCAGCAGTCAATAAACAAATAAATAAGTTGCCATGGTGTAAGTTGGACTTCTGCATTCATTAATCACTAATAGGATGCCAGCCAGCATTTTTCCTGTGCAGGAAACATAATATTATGTATGGAAAATAATAGTTATGCATACTGAGCAATGCTGTTTCCTGCACAGAAAATGCTATTTTCTGTGCAAAAATCTGTGGACACATTTTGCACTGAATAAATCTTGAATTGTGAATAATCTCTGAAAACTGTGCAGTTCTCAAAGGCTGGCTGCAGTGGGCAGAAAATTGCCAAAACTGCATGTGGCTTTCTTCGAGGACTGATTTACTGAAGAATTATATCACTACATAAAATCCGGTTGTATTACAATTCCTGGCTCCATTAGTAGTATTCACTTTGTGCCAAGTAGTAAAGGAAGGAAATATTCCTTGGATTATAGTTCATTAACAATGGCTTTAATTAAGTTTAGTAGCAGTGTCATTTTTCTCTTTGGCATCTCTCTCTCTTTCTCACTGGATATATCTATTGCGATATCTATATCTGATAATAATTGTTTTGCATCTCCTAAGGGAAAGGGAGAGAAACCTATTATGCTTTCCAATGGTGTGCACTTAGAAAATCTCTTCTGAGAAATACCATCTAGTGTAAGTTTGAAAAACAGTTCACATGGCCTACTCCCCCCCCCCACCACAAAGGCCAAGGGTCTGGTGCTGAAAACTAATAAGCCAACAGCTAATGTTAAGCATGCAAAATGCATTCAGAAAACTATCTGCTCTCTAGACTTTGCAATAGTACGTTGTGTTCCAGTATTTCCAAATTAGGCTCGCCTTAGCAGGTGCCCACGTTTTTGCTCATCACTCTTTTGCCAGCAAGAGCAACAAGACACGCTAAGCCTTCTTCTCTAGATCAGAGCTGGGCTGGGGAAGATCCCTACAGTTGCAGTGGGCTTGCGAGGGCTCTGTGCAATGATGGGGAAGATTCTCACCCCTTCTTGTTTAGGGGAAAGAACACAGCTCAGTGGCAGCAGGTCTTGGGTTCAGTCCCTGAAATGTCCAGCTAAAGGGAATCAGATGGCAAATGATGTGAAAGACCTCTGCATATGACACTGGATTACTGCTGCTAACCAGAGTAGACCATACTGGACTAGATGAACAAATAATCTGTCCTGATATGAAGCAACTTCCAATGTACAGCATGTACCTTAACTTGGCTGAATCTTAGTGACAGAGCACACACTTAGCAGGCAAAAGGTCCCATTTTCAATTCCTAGCATTTCCAAGTAGAGCTGGAAAGAACTCCTATCCAATAGCCTAGAAAAATATTACCCATGAGTGGACTTGAGAGAGACTTGATTTGGGACTACTTCCTTTGACATCCTAGATCTTAACTAGAGAAGGAGGCTGGGTAGTCAAGATCCGGAGCTTGGAAAAACTGGAAGTACAGCATCCAGAATCCCTCAGCCATATTTCTGCATCATCTCCAGAAAAATACACTTTCTGATGCACATTTTCTCCTACATTTTTTATATACTTTTTCAGCTGGATGACAGACATCCACAAAAGTGCTGATTTTAATGTGTGTATACATTTCAGTTTAATTATTGGTTTGGGATATGAGAATTTAGTTCATTCCTATGAAAAATACAGACTGAATGGGTTTCTCCCCCCTTCTTTCTCATAATCTCAGTGTAACGGAGATTTTAAAAAAAACACCACAGCTTAATATGTCACAATATGATGCCCCATGTAAGGATCCTTGCTAGGTTTTGGTACCCAAGTAACTATGAATGTTCTCCACTTTCAATATTCTGTTTGAAAGAGGCACAATCAATATAGCTGAATTGATCCAATACAAGGAAATCAAAGAAAAATATTCGCATTGCCAAACATTTCCATCAAATGGTGTCTGGAACCTTTTTATTCCTAGGTGTGTTGCTTTCAGTTCATACTGGTAGCTCTGCTGGGTTTGATCTCAGTGGGACAGTAAATTTGGTCTGGGTTTAATTTTTTGCTTTAGAGGAGCTATCCAAGGTACTGCACTTAGGGTGTTCAGCATCTTGGAAAGGTCCTTTAAAATTTAGACCATACACTGGATCAGAGTCACTGGTCCATTGAAATGAACATCCACTGGTTGTTTCCTGTCAGTGTCATCTTCCTTCCATGCTGTACCTTTGCCTTTACTCCTATAGGGCTAAATACAACTTCTTGTCAATGAAATCGTCAGGGGCTGTGCAAATGTTGGATCAATAAACTGGAGGAGAATTCTAATAAGATGGAAGCTTTGTGAATTGGTTGTTCTCAGCTCTGGGAACTGGAGAATTTACCTGTCCCGGATGGAGTGGCAGGTATATTGCTTAAGGAACATGTGCAGATTCATCGTTAGTTCCATTTTAATATTGATCTTTTGTTGGATTCATTTTAATTTGCAAACTGCCTTGAGATTTTGTTTTGGGGAAAAGGTAGGGTACAGATAAAGTGTCAGGGTGCCTTGATATGTACCCCAGAGCATGTGCAGAGTGCAAAAATAAGAAGCAGTGCTAAAGCACTGTTAGTTGCCCCAGACTGGAAAAAAACAGTCACGTTAACTCATTGCATCTAGGCTAAGTGCAGTTTATGAAAGCAAAACACAAGATAAGTATAATGCTTCAGACAATGTGTCTAGAAGCAAAAACAACAGGTACAAAATAGAAGAGACATGGTGCATGGAGAAAGGTAAGAGGAAGAGTAAAGGCCAGTGGCACCTTACAGAGCATCATCTAAGCCTTTTAAGGGCTTGGCCACTCCCAGATATACATCTGGTGGTCCAATACATCCATTACATACATTATCCCTATGCTTAATGCTTTCTAATGTGACAGGACCTTGCAAGGCAAGATAGACATAACAAACCTTACAGCTGTGCTGTGAAGGTCAAGAGGACTTCATCTTTCCGTCCACCAGAAAAACACCTTGGACTCACCACTCTACCATTCTGAATACCCTGACATAAAGTCGTCGTCGTCGTCGTCCTCCTCCTCCTCCTCAACTTCATCCATAACAGGAGGCCCAAGTGGACTTTGTAACATGAAGGGCTTGTTGTCACCATTGGCTGGTCTACTAGCTATGGCCTTTTCTGGACAGGGAAACTTAGCTAAATTAGTTCATGAATTGGTAACCTCCTTGATTAGATTACTGCAACACATTTGCTTAGACCAGTGGTTCTCAACCTGTGGGTCCCCAGATGTTCGTGGACTTCAGCTCCCAGAAGCCCCAGCCACTATGGTCAATGCTCAGGGCTTCTGGGAGCTGAAGTCCACGAACATCTGGGGACCCACAGGTTGAGAACCACTGGCTTAGACTATTGCAAAACAAGCCCATGGGGATGTTACCATGCCCCACCTCCCAATTTGGGTGTGTGCTGTTTTTCATAAAGTAGATATATTTATGGCTGAAAGTATGTTTGTAGAAGCCAGGTCAGGATGACCTCAGCATGGGCAGGCCATAAATTCTGAGAGGATTAGATGGGAGAACCCTGTGTTGATGGGCTTGAGTTAATCCTTTCAAAAGGCTGTAAGGTACAAGCACTCCCAGAAACAGTAGAAGGTGAAATTGCCCAAGTGAAGCAATCAAGCCCCTCTGCTGTGAGAGTATCCTGCAGAGACCTTTTCTATTTATCTTACTCAACCAAGACATTAAGAGATTATCAGGAGTCCCATCTATGTTTTGTCCCCTAGAGTTAAGACAATCAGCCTGTTCCAGACTCCTTTGTCAGAGTTGTGGAAAAGCAATTATCACTTTGTCCTCACAGCCTCCTTCGGGGCAGGAAATAGAGTATAAAAAACCCAGCTCCAGCCCTGGTAATTCTTAATACTTTGGGCGTCATGCTGCAAGTGGTCCCTTGGACTCCCATTCATCTGTGTTACCCTCTAACTCAGTGGTTCTCAACCTGTGGGTCCCCAGATGTTTGTGGACTTCAGCTCCCAGAAGCCCTGAGCACTGACCATAGTGGCTGGGGCTTCTGGGAGCTGAAGTCCACAAACATCTGGGGACCCACAGGTTGAGAACCACTGCTCTAACTCTTGTTTGAGCTACTCTGCTTCGATGTTCTGCCTCAAGACCAGTATCATTCCCTCCATCCAAACTCTCTCTCCATCCAACTTTTCTCCCCCTTTGCTTCAATAGCCTTTTATGGTTCGTAAGATTGCTTGATTTCTTGTGTGTGTCTATTAATTTTGATAAAATACTCTTAACTATTAACTGGAGTCTGTTACTGCGGTTATCTGGCCAGAGCCCAAGGACTATAATTTTATATTAGTTATGGTTAATATTTCCACGTGGCACTCCATAAGATGAACTCCACGTGTCTGAAAGGGTCACGGAGAGCCTGTGTAGGCAGGCACAGCTGCATGGCCTTAATTATGCAAGCTAGGTCTAGGCCAGTAAACAACTATCTGTTGCACGGTCAGTAGTGCCCTCCAGATACAGCTGACCATTAAGCAAATGCAAGGGCTCTCAGCTCCGAACTGCTTGCTCTATACAAACACTGAGCGCTCCTCATCTGCATACTGTTCTAACAATTGCCAATGCTGGCTAAATCTCATCAATTCTGATTCTGACCTTTCGGGGGCTTTGTCTCCATTCAAATCCCTATTGTTCTCCTTGGGAGAGGGCTAGCCTCCAGGTATAATCTTCCCTATAAAAACCCCAAGCTTGAGCTTCTTGTCGGAACGCTCGTGCCTTGCATCCCGAACTGCTGCCGCTCTGTTTGGCGAGCCTCCCCTCAGCCTCCACATGCTGGGAAACCAGAAACCCAAGCTCCGAACTCTATTTCTCTTCCCCGGACTGCAGGATCAGGAGGAGTATCACTCCAGAAACACTCCGAAAACCCCTATCAAGTTTCCTTACTTTCTACTTCTATAGTTCTTGTATGAGTGTGTGAGTGCGTGTGTCTGTGTGTGCTGAATTGTGTATATCATAATAAAATCTGGATTAATTGAACAACTTGCCTAGTTCTTGTTGTGGCCTGACCCCGTAAACATAGGGTTAAAGATCTCGCTACGTTACCCTGCCTCTCGTAGTGCTAGCTTGTGCTCTCAGCTAAGTTCCCCACCTTTGTAATATTTGGAGCGCATTTAGGGGTCCCTCCCGGGATCCCCAGAAATCAGGGTAACAAGTCATCTCTGTAGTACTGGTATACACAAGTGAAAAGATCCTGTTGTTACCCTCCTCTCACAGGCCTCCTTAATTTGATAATTCTCCAAATCCTAAGGAGACACTGGCACTGTTGGTGGATATCTCAAGGCCCCTCATCATTTAGGGTAACATCGCCTTGATTAGACTATGTATTTATTTATTTTATTTATTATATTTATAGGCTGCCTTTCTCCCAAGATTGGGACCCAAGGCAGCTTCCATCAATAAATATCTATTAAAAACACAATAAAATTAAGCAGATTGAAAACACTTAAAACCACTAAAAACATTTAAATCAGCTAAAAAACATTAAAAGGATATATAACTTGAAAACAATGCTAATGAATAAGCTACCCAGACAAAGGAAAAGCTCGTTTGAAGAGAAAGGTTTTTGCAAGTTGGCGAAAGGAGAGCAGGGAGGGGCCCGCCTAGCCTCCTGTGGAAGAGATTTCCACAGGATGGGAGCAGCCACTGAGAGGGCTCTCTCCTGTGTCCTCACTAGGTGAGCCTGGTATGGTGGTGGCACAGAGAGAAAGCTTTCCCCAGCAGACGTTAAAGTTCTAGCTGGCTTGTACAAGGAGATACAGTCCTTCAAATAGCCTGGACCTAAGCTGTTTGGGGCTTTACAGGTCATAACCATTGTTATGGTTGTACCTGGAAACAAATTGTGCCCGGAAACGAATAGGTAGCCAGTGGAGCTGTTTTAAGAAGGGAATTATGTGCTCCCTGTAACTGGCCCTGGTCAGCATTCTCACTGCTGCATTTTGAACCCGCTGAAGTTTCTAAACAGTTTCCAAAGGCAGCCCCATGTAGAGCATGTTACAGTAGTCCAACCAAGATGTAATCAAGGCATGTGTCACTGAAGCCAGATCTGACATCTCAAGAAACAGGCGCAGCTGGTGCACTAGACTACTGCAACACACTTGCTTAAACTATTGCAACATAAACCCATGGGGCTGCTCTTGAAGGCAGCTCAGAAGCTATGACTAGTGCAACATACAACAGCTAGATTTTTGACTGGAAGATGACATGGGAACTATATAATACCATCCTTAAAAAGTTGCACTGGCTGCCGGTGTGCTTTTGTTTTGAACTTAAATGTTGGTGAGGACATTCAAAGCCCTAAACAACTTGGAAGCTTGAAACTTGAAGGAATACCTCTTCCTATGATGCCTGCCCAAGGACTGAAGTCTCCTGAAGGAATCTTCTTCTGCTTCCATTCACTGGCAGCAATACACTATAGGAGAAAATCGTCAGGGTAATGTGAAGTATGCACCTCAGAGCATGTGCAGAGTGCAGATAAGGAAGCGGTGCCCAACTGCTACCACCTACTCCAGACAGGGAAAAATAGCCACACAGACTCAAGCATAAAGGTTTAGTGCTGCTTAATCAACAAAGCACTAGATAAGCATTCAGGCTTCTGGCAGCAAGCTTACAAGCAAAAAAAAGAAAAAAAACATTCAGGCACAAATACCAATACGGAAGATAGACTGACAGCATGGCCGGAGGCAGCACAAAAATAACCTACAGCAGCATAACCAAAGGCAGAATAACCTAAGGCAAGTTACATTGTCATACCTAAGCCTTTTTAAGAGCTTAATCATACCCAGATCCATATGGGGTGACCCAATGCATTCATAGCATACAACCTCCTCATGTTGGATGCGCTCTGATGAGGCAAGACCTTGCGAGGCAGGTTAGACATAACAATTCTTTGCAGGTATGCTCCCAAGGTCACATTACCTCGCCTCTCCATCCACTTAGAAAAACTTTTACTGGTCACACCACACTCACACGCTGAATGCCCTGAAAAATATATCAGGGCCTTCTCTGCTGTAACACCCTGTTTATGGGACATCCTCCCTTCAGAGTCTCAGTTGGCACCAACACTGATGTCATTCTGGTATCCAATAAAAACATGTCATTTTACTACTATCTGTGTTGCCTAAATAATTTCATCTGCATATGCAGATGTGCATGGTTTAAATTGATTTAAATTCCTTTAGACAATTTTATACGATCTTGTTTAACTTGTTTTCGTATCTGATGTCTTTCTAATATGTTCAAACTGTCTTGTATTAATTATATTGTGTAAATTGATCCTATGTACACTGCACTTGATCTAGGGTGGGACATCTTTTTTTTTCCTTTTAGTAAAATAAATTTGTTGAATCAATTGCTGACTGAGAAGCCAGCACTTCTATAAACCCCATTGATTCAATGGTCTGTTGTTGTCATGTGCCTTCAAGTAATTTCTGACTTATGGAATCACTATTATGAGACTGAGAGTATGTGGCATGCCCAAGGTCACCCAGTGGATTTCCATGGCTAAGCAGGGAATTTAGTGGTGTAGGGATGGGGGAAAGGGGTGATGCACCCTGGGTAGCACTTTTTGTTTGGGGGGGTGCCGCTGCTCTTTGCCTGCCTCCCTCGTGCGCTGTTGCCCTGCCCCATGTGCTGTCGCCCCTCCCTGCACTCCATCACACCTCCTCTATGGGTTGTCGCCCTGCCCCTTCATGCCATCGCCCCACCCCTGGGCACCATCGCCCTGCCCTCGTGCACTGTCACCCTGCCCATACACCTCTGGTCCCACCCCTAGCCCACTTGTGCCAAGCTATTCCACTGAGGGAATTGGACACAACACCATGCTAGCTCTCTATACAAAACTAATTATTCAAATAATTCAAAATGATCCTCTGAAGATGCCAACCACAGATGCAGGCAAAACGTCAGGAGAAAATACTAACAGAACATGGCCTCAAAGCCCGGAAAACCCAAAACAACCTACGGATTCTGGCCGTGAAAGCCTTTGACTTTACATATTCAAAATGATGTCAAAAAGCAGAGCTCTGAAATAACTGTAAAGTGTTTGCAGCAAGTGCTGAGCAAATTGTGCTCTTAGACGTGCATGAAAAACACCCACAAAATGAGATAAGCAGGTTGGTTCAGCCCTAGTTGATACTAAAGGGGCTCAGAGGAAGAAAAGAAAAAAAGAGAGAGAGAGAGAGAGGAAGAGGAATTCTTTAATGTTAATTTCCTGCAGATATGGCAAGTGAGTTGAAGGGGAATGCTCATAAACCATTTGAAAGGAGATTTTCAAGTGCAAATATTACCAAAGGACCTTAAAGAGGCAGATGAAAGGAAGCCAGGACACTGCTGTCCTCACATTGTCTCTTGTCAGGAGGGTATTCACGTAGCTTTTGGCTATTAAAGGTAGCAGATAAGAGCACTACACCCCTCAGGGGACCAGGGGGGACTATTGCAAGGCAAAAAAGAAAGGGTAATTACCGTGTGAAGTTAAACTGCAGTGTTCATTCAAATGAGGAAATTACTTATTCACTCAAATGAGCAAAAGAAGATCGGAAAGCAAAAGCAAACCACTCACATAAAGTCTGGAGGCCTGCTCATTGTTTTTTTTTTTGGGGGGGGAGCAGGATATCATCTGGTTTCTAGCTCACTGGAACAAAAAAATAGAGCCTGTAGAAGGGCTCAGAAGTTCCTTTTTAGAACGAATTGGGTACTGTTACAGTTTCAAGACCTCCAAGCAGTTTCTAGCTATTAATGATCTTTAAAAGTAAATTTAACTTTCCTGTTTCCCTAAAGTAGGGAGGCTGAAGGGGCATATTATCCTCCAGAAGATCTTGAAGGGTCCCTGCCACACAATATAATAATCATATTTTTGTCTCCAAATGCCATTCATGACTTCAGGGAGGGGGGCTGTGGTGGGCATTTTAGCCATGCCCCCCCAGCCACATTACATTCAAGAAGGACTTTCTTTCACAATGGGAAGTGATCCAGAAGTTGCTTCCTGTTCACTTCTTGGTTTAGAAAAAGGCCTCTTTTGATCCAAGAATGCTCCATGTCCTTTAGAGGGCATGGAACAAGTTTTTAGAAAACTTTTTTTAAAAACATTTTTTAAAAATAGTGCCTGGGAGCCCTGGGAGCCACAAAAACAGGCTTTGGGACCACATATGTCTGCTAGACTGCACTTTGCTCTGAAGGAACTAAATAGATTTTAGGTACTTGTTTTTAAAGGTCTCATTCTAGCAACTAGGCATTTTAATAACCTAAAGTTACGTTTTCCTGCAGAATTCATACAGAACTAGCCCTACAGAGGGCATGTTCATAGAAACATAGAATCACAGGAATGGAAGAGACCACAAGGGCCACCCAGTCCAACCCCCTGCCATGCAGGAACACGCAGTCAAAGCCATTCAGCCTCCAAAATGACGACTCCACCACACTCCCAGACAGCATATTCCCAGTGATGTATTTATGTCTTTTACTCCAAGTCTCAAGTCAAGTCTCAAGCCCTTGAACATACTTTCAAGGCAAGTCTCAAGGCAAGTCTCAAGTCTGGGAGCCAACTTTATACCCCAACCTATATTCCAGAATTTCTGGGCAGAGTTGAATAAAGTCAGTTTTAACAATTTAAGCAGAAGCGGCCCTCCACATTTGCAATTTTGCCATCTGCAGCTGGAGGCTTTTGTGCCAATGGGCATAAAAGAGCCTGCAGCTTCAGAACTGGGGAATAGGATCCTTCTTACTTCCCATTTCCAGCACTGGAGGCTTTTTCAGAAGTAGGGAATTGGATCCTTCTTACTGCCCATTACTGAAGCTTTAAAAGCTGTAGAAGGAAGGATCCTTCCTCCTCAAGGCCATTGCCTAACACACTTGCTGTTCTCTGAGAAACATGTCCTATGCTTTGGGGACAAATCTTGCTTTCTGCGCTTAGGAAAAGTTTTAGAAGGCTCCTCTGGTATGCAGCAGGGACAGGCTGCTGAGCAGACCTCAAGCCTGCCTCAAACCAGTAGACTAATCTATTTGCTGTTCCCCTCTGAAATGTGTCCACATTTAGGACTTGAGACAGATGGTCACATGACCAGCAGGCAAAAAGAGTTGGAAGCATTGTTCAAAGTTGTAAGGTTTCTGGATGAATGTGTTATGTTACTGAACCAAGGGCAGCAAGTCGGTCACTAAAAATATAGAAGTCTCAAGTTGAGTTGAGTCATTGTGTCATTCATTGCCAAGTTGAGTCTGAGTCAAGACATTGAAGTGACTTAAGTCTGACTTGAGTCAGATATAGACTCGAGTCTACATCACTGCATATTCCACTATCAAACTGCTCTGACCATTAGAAAGTTCTTCCTAATGTTTAGGTTAAATAAAGAGGCCCATATTTGAACCCAAGTTTTGTTGTGTGGTCTCTTTTATTTTGTGGATTGGTCAGTAATCTCTTTTGCCATAATTTGAAGTCATTGTACAATTTATTTTTATGATGAAAAAACAGCTGGGTTGGAAATAGTTCCAACAAATCAATTGCATTTTTCCACTGGCCTACTTTTTCTGTCCTGCAAAGTGTAAATTATTAGGACAATAATAATAATAAAAAAATCTCCTGCCATTTTGTGGCTGAAATCTAATGTAGAGAAGATAGTGTGAGTACTTGGATAAGAACCAGCCTGTCCATTCACTAAAAGATGGCAAGT
The DNA here is from genome assembly GCA_948472985.1 of Iguana delicatissima. Lineage (NCBI taxonomy): Eukaryota > Metazoa > Chordata > Lepidosauria > Squamata > Iguanidae > Iguana > Iguana delicatissima. Next base: position 81,020 of record CAOKZL010000392.1, read on the forward strand.
GCATACTCCTTTGGTTCTATACAGGAATGACCAAGTAGAGACAGCAATGCTATGAGAGGCAGGAATGAAAAAACCTTGTGCAGACATCCAGAGTCAATTCATTTTAAGGCAGACAGAGACATAACTCAAGAACATCCTGGATCAAAGTAAGAAAGCAAGCAGATGTTAAAAATCTATGGATTGCTCAACACAGAGATGAGGACTCTTTATATTTACCACATAACCTATGAAACACAGAAAGAGAGAGAGAAAGTGTATATTTGGAGTATGTACTGGCAGGAACCTTACCAAAATCACAGTGTGATAGCCCTTTGATATCACTGAGTTGAAAGCATGCATTGGCTTACTGTTACTGGCAAAGGTGGGTGACATGAAGCTCTGGAAGAATTGTGGCTCTGGGGACCATTCACACTACAGAATGATAAAGCTATGATTTCACTAGGACTACCATGATTCTATGCAATGGAGTCCTGAGATCGGCAGTTTATGGAGGGCTATTTAAAATTCTCAGCCAGATTGGTCCAGGACCTCACCAAACTACAAACCTCACGATACCAGAGCATAGAACTATGGCAGTTCAAATGGAATAATAGCACTATAATTGTGCAATGAGGATGTGCCCAGGTGTCAGAGCTCTGTCTCTTCAGAATAGTGATGAGCTTGGAGACATTTTTGACACTCATAGGGTTCTTGAACATTGGTAGGAATTGCTTTCCTTGTTGGAACCATATTTACACCCCAGGCAGAGTGACACGGCTGACATTCTATCAGTTTGGCAGCATCAAACTGGCAGAATGTCTGCAAGTCGAAGAACTAACATTCTTTGGCACTCTTAGTCAGAGTAAATCACATACCCCCATTACTTCTGTGGTAGGGCAATGGATAAAAAAACCAGCAGATGGTAGCTTGGATGTGGAAAATTTGCTTGCAAAGACCACCGTATCATCCAAGTGACATGCTCTGCAGAATGGCTGGCACAAAAATGGGCCTTCTTTGGACATTCAGCAGGGACTATTTTGTCATTGGGGCAGAAAATTATTGTATGAAGCCATTCATGCTAGTTCTTTCAGCAAATAAACAGAATGAATGAATGAATTAATAAAGCTTCTTTCTATGTTTTCTGGCTCTAGGTTTTTGGGCATTGTGGAATGCCCTTTGTACTATGCCTTTCCCAGAAAATATCTTGAAGACATGGGATATTTTTATCTCCTCAAATACTTTCAAATTTCCACAGAGTCAGAAAATACCCCAGAAGTCACTAAATGTAAGGTTTTTTTTTAAAAAAACCCTCAGTATAACCCTGGAGGCCATGGTTTTGTTACCCTGTTTATTGGGGGTCCCGGGAGGGACACCAAAATGTGCTCAACTGTAGGTGGGGAAAATTAGCTCAGAGCACTGCTTTAGCGTTACGAGAGGCAGGGTAACTTAGCAGGATCTTGTAACCCAGTGTTTACGGGGTCAGGCCAAGTCAAGGAGCAGACCGGTTTGAAAATAATGAATGATCTTTATTAAATACAGGCACACAATGTAAGCAACACATGCACACAGATAACTAAAGAAAATAAAGGTTGGATTGGTATAGAAGGATTTTGAGAGGGATTGTTGAACTGGGTGATACAACACCTGTCCTGAAGCTTGAGTTCGTTGGTCTGGAATCTCAGTACGTGGGACTGAGGGGACAGCTCGCCAAACAAAGCGGCAGCAAGGTGGGATGGAACTCAGGAGCGATCCAAGGAAGGTCTCGGAATCAGGGGATTTTATAGGGAGAAGTGTGACTGCAGGCTCTGCCTTACTCGGGGACAACAATGAGTTTTGGGTGCGAGACAATGTCTCAGAAAGGTCACAATTTAGCGTGATTGAATTAAGTCCGAATTGACAAAGAAGTAGACTGTACGCAAATGCTTAGTGCTTGGCCTTTAAGCTTCTAGCTTGCCAAGTTACCTGCTCGGGGCAGGGAGTCCTTTGTAAACAGCGTGCATACATAATGAGGGTGTTTGCAGAGACGTCTCCTAAAGCGGTGATCTGGCTATTTCTGACCTGCCTGTATTATCTTGGGATATTGCAGCATTTGATGGCCAAGCTTAGTTCTGTGCTTGTCCGGGGGCCTCTCAAACACGTGGAGAAGGGTGGTATGGTAAGGCCGAATTATGATATCAAAGTGATGTCGGGTGCTATCGCCAGGTAGGCCTAAACTGCAGTAACAATTTGATTCCCTGATTGGCCATGGAAACCTATTGGGTGACCTTGGGGGCTTCACACACACAACCCCAGAAAACCCCATCAGAGGTTCATCTACAGTTTGTTATAAATTGGAAATGACTTGAAGGCACAAAACAACAACAGGTGACAGTTAAGACAATTTGAGTGCTATGAACAACCAGTCTGTGGTTCAAAGCACACCCTTCTCCTGTCTACCTGGTTCTTGTCTCAGTACCAATGACAGACCATGAGGCAGTGGCAACAGACATACCATGAAACCCTGTACGTGAAACATGCAAAACTCTAGCACGTCCTCCAACTGTCCCAGTTTGGCAGAGACAATCCTGATTAATCCTGTCATAACACTATTTCAGCTGCTTTTAAAATGTCTCAGATTCTCTTTCCTCGTTTCACTTCCTCCTACCCTCGGCTAACTTCAAGTGCTGCAAACTGAGAGCCTTTCTGCACTACACTGTTATAGCGCTATTGCTCGACTCTCAACATCTTGTGGAATTCTGTGGTTTGTAGTTTACTGAGGTCAACGTGCTCTCTAGCTGAGAATTCTAAATGGCCCTCTCTAAACTGCAAAGCCTAGGATTCCACAGGATGTTGAAAGTGGAATAATAGTGTCATGTGGAAAGGCCCTGAGTTCAAAGTGCAAAAGCAGTTAGCACCCAATTAACTTTGGAGGAGGAAGTACAGAGAGGGGCGGATCTTGCTTTTCCCTGTGGACTCAGGCAAGAGCAAACAGCTGCAGTCCCTCCTAATTTGTACGTTCTTTTCCAATAACTTTTTCCATCTTGGCCACACTGATGTTGCTTCTTTGCATAGTTCCCAGTTTCCGTCTACGAAACATTGGAGGGTATACTGTAGTGAGGCCTCATCCTTTTAACTATAAAAAGTAGCTAAAAGTTGCACTTACACCATGACAGGTACGACACCATCCTTTTGTAAGATAAAATTGCAGTGGAACTTAGTGATATTCATTGGCAAATTAATTGTAAATAACTAGTTATCCTAATAATTCCTTACAACTACTTCTTTGCAAGTAGTTACTTCTCATCTGAATGAAAAATTTCTAAAAACTTCCATTGAACCAAATAATTTCTAATGACTTCCAGAAAAATACCTAATAACTTCCATAAAATCTGAAAAGAAATGGTCTGAAAAGCCCCAAAACCAGCTAGGCCTCCTGAAGCGTTTTACCTGTGTGAAGGAAAATAGCTGACCTGTCCAAAATCATCATGATCAAGATATTATTCTCCAATTCATCCAGCTATGCTTTGAACCCACTGATTTTCTAGGGTCTCACAACTGTTTGAAGAAGTATGTTCCAGATGGTAGCGTGATTCTGAGGAACCACGCAACTCCTTAGGGTACAGGGAAAGCAATCCAAGTGAAACTGCAGTGTCACTTGGCTGACATTTCCCTATCATTTAGATGCACATTTTCTGAGAAGAAGGTCATTACAGTGAGCCAGCAATGCAACTGCGGCAAATTCTGTTTCTTAAACAAGATCAGGGAAACAGGTGAGGAGTTCTTCGTGCCTGGGGAGGCGGGTGATGGATATTTGCTCTGACAGCCCAACTCCAAGGCAATCGGCAGAGAAGGGCCTTAAATGCTCACTCAGCTATGACACGGCTGAGGAACACCTAGGGCAAATCATGGGATTCCCCTCATTTTCTTTGGATCAACTATTTCATATAATGGGCAAGGAAAAGAAAAAGCATGCCTAATGAGCAGAAGGTCATCCCTTTAGGATGACATTCTTTAAATTTCAGGGACTTTCCTCCAGAAAAACCAGCTGACACAATGATATCCAGCATGATATCAATGATATCAAGCATATCCAGATAACAAGGAATGTGGACTGGTAGGTCTACATGGAAAGGAATCGGTAGATGGTCAGTTTGATACCTGGCCTGAAAGATAACCAAAACATCTGATAGGAATGTTAGCTTGATGAAAAGCTGCCTCAGCACATGCACAATGTGTGAGTGATTTGGCAATTTTTAGAAAACTCTATTAGAGTGTTAGACTTATTTCCGCAGTACATTGTTATAGTGCTATTATTCCACTTTCAACAGCCTATGGAATCCTAGAGTTCACAGTTTAGGGAAGCCCTTTAGAATTCTCAGCCAGAGAGCTTTTTGGCCTCAGTGAACTACAAACCCCAGAATTCCACAGGATGTTGAAAGTGGAATAATAGCACTATAACAGGGTAGTATAGGAACGGCCTAAGAGTTGTGAGCTCAAGAGCCAGGATGATGTAGTTGTTTGAGCTGTGGACTACAAGCCTAGAAACCCATCGGATTTCCGCACGAGGCTGTTATAGCTCTATGATTCCACTTTCAACATCCTGTGGAATCCTGGGGTTTGCAGTTTCAGGAGGGGCCAACTGGCTTCATGTGGAAATGGCCCAGGGTTCAATTCCCTGCTCAGCCAAGGAAACCCACCGGGTGACCTTGGGTGTGTCAAACACTCTCAACCCAGAAAGCTCTGTGATAGAGTCCTCTGAGGGTCTCTGTAAGTTGGAAACAACTTGACGGCACACAACTGTGAACTCAGGGTTCTTGTTCTGTTCACACCCTGGTCTGTAGGGGTGTGGGAGAAAAATGCATTTTGTTCAATAAAATTTGATCCTGGATTCCCCAGCCTGGCCTTCAAATTTGTCCTGGTGAGGATGGGAGAAGCAGTTCTGCTTCAGCCCCTTCTTGATTTCCCCATCTCAAACTTTGCCTGATGAAGGAGCCCATGGAGTTAAAAATCAAAGCATAATGTTTAGTGTGTCTTCTGGTTGGATTAATAAAAGTACCATCAATTTGTACTATAGATTTTGAGTCATGCTTAAGGAAAAAAAATACTCCCCATTCACATGTGCAAAGCACCAATCCATGTAAAACCACTCATGGGTGAAATTTTCCAGAAGAAATCATTTGTGCTGTCACAGAATGATGTTCCAGTATGATATTGTTAAGGGTGTTTCATGGGTTAAAGCTCCCTTGACTAGTTGGGCCAAGCTTTTCAGATTTGGATAAGATTCAGGTCACTGAACAGCTGCATGCAACATGGTTGGCCTGTGGAGATTGTCTACCAGAAAGCTTTAGATAAGGATTTTTTTTTCCTGCAGTGGTGTTTCTTGCCAGATGAAAGCTGAAGTTGATGACATCTTAAGCTAGCTTTCCAGCTTTAAGTGTATTTCACAGCAAGTGCCAAGGAGCCAGTTTGCAGAGGTGAAGTCAAACTGGAGCAGAACCAGATGTTTTGCAGAGGCAGAGATGCTGTGCTAATGTTTTGAAAGATGCAAAGAATATCAGCATGTAAAAAATGGAAAAGGTTATCCAAACTGATTAGAGATTAATTCACACATGCATGATGATTTCATTTATAAACAAATGTATACCCATGGTGCTTCTCTAAATAATTCAAGATGGCTAACAGTAGTCAAAAGCACATAGGACCATGTAAAATACAAAATGTTAATAAAAAAGATTACTGAAAACAAAGCCAGAAAGACGTACAAAATATCTCCATTAAAACCAGAAATAAGAAACATTATCAGTAAAAAGCAGAGTCAGAATAAAACAATGAAGCAAAATCAGTTGCAGGATGAACAAGTAGGTGGATGATCAAAGGTTTTTCCAAAGAAAGAAAGAAAGAGAGAGAGAGAGAGAAGGGAAAGTCTTAACTATCTGCTGGAAAGGCAACAAAGGTAAAAACAAAGGCTGAGCTCATACATCAGAGTTGCATGTCATAAACATTTCCATATGGAGTTATGTGTTATGCTACACAGCCCTTGTGTTGAATGCATTCAGCTGTGCAGCTATGTCATATATGAACACAATATTTGCGTTTCATCACATCTTTAAAAAGCTGCATATCAGGAAATGATAAGATTTACTATAAATCTTAGTTTGCACTATAAAGACTAGGAAGAAGCCCTACTGCAGTCAGTTAAACTTCTAAAGAGACATGTGTATGATTTCTCTCTCTTAATTGGTCTTTTTTCCACCCTGAGGGTGAAGCTGTCAATGGCTTTCTGGCAGAGCAAACAATGGGGTCCAGAATGGGCTACTAGCTTTAGCATTATGAGACAAAGCACTGAGGGGAATTGTGATAGCTCTTTAATGGGGGACAGGGGAAGGAACAAAAGTGCGAAGTTCAGTAGGACTGAGGTTGCAGAGTGTGGGTCATTGCCACATTGTTTAAGAGTTTCGGTGGTTATTATCCTTGAAGGTTGAGTCGTTGAGTGGATCACTGCAAGCTCATCAATGCTGGAGCTTCCTGATGGATCCCTTGACTATGACCTGGCCATGCCCTAAGGTTCCATCTGACCTACATGTTCTACACATGTTCTGCCAGTCTCCTCTTTGCCAGCATGGCATGTTCAGCTTGTGACCTACCACGACTCCTAGATCCTTTTCACACATACTGTTATCCAGCCATGTGTCTCCCATCCTACATTTGTGCATTCCATTTTTTCTGCCTAAGTGTAGGACCTTACATTTGTTTCTGTTGAAATTCATTTTGTTAGCTTTGGCCCAGCTCTCCAATCTGTCAAGGTCATTTTGAATTTTGATCCTGTCCTCTGGCATATTAGCAACCCCTCCCAAGTTGGTGTCATCTGCAAATTTGATCAGCATGCCCTCTGCGCCTTCATTCAAGTCATTGATGAAGATGTTGAGTAGCACTGGGCTCAGGACAGAACCCTGTGGCACCCCGCTAGTCACTGTTCTCCAGGGTGAAAAGCAGCCATTGGTGAGTACCCTTTGGATTTGGTTGTTCAACCAATTACAAATCCACCTAACAGTAGCCCTATCCGGTCTGTATTTTATAAGCTTCTTTGCGAGAATGTCATGGGGAACTTGTCAAAGGCCTTGCTGAAATCAGGATATGCTATGTCCACAGCTGTCTAAGACTGTTCAAAAGTCACAAGAAAACACTCAGAAAAAATAGAAGGTAATAGGAAAAGAGGAGAACTGCATCACAGGTCGATAGATTCAATCATGGAAGCCACAGCCCTGAGTTTTAGAAGACCTGAGCAGTGGCAGTGGATAATAGGGGGCTCTTGGAAGTTTCTCATTCATAGAGTCACTAGAAGTTGAAGCTGACTTGATGTCAAATAAAGGTGACATATGTATTAGCCAAGGCCATTTATGTGATGACAGCCAGTGGGGAGTAGCGGTTTGAACATTGGACTACCACCCTGGAGACCAGGGTTCGATTCCCTGCTTTGCCATGGAAACCCACTGAGTGAGCTTGAGCACGTCACACACTCTCAGACCCAGAAAACCCCATGATAGATTTGCCTTAGGGTGGCCATAAGTCAGAAATGACTCGAAGGCACACAACAACAACAATTTATGTGATGCAAGCAATGCTTTCACAGTCTCATTGCAGCTTTCTGTGATATTTCTTGCTCTTTTTGTTTTTGGACGTTGGCTTGTTCTTTGGATTAATCTCTCCCAAGACTCCTTAACTGGCACCAAATCCTGCTCATACACTTCCTTTTGTGCTTTGGCCCTGAACCGCTTTCACCATGCTTGAGCTTCTGCTGGTGCTGTGCACAACCCCACGCTGGTTAGGTTTCTCTTCTATCTGTTCTCTTGGACTGGAGGTGCATTCATTTCAACCTTTGCAACCTTTTAAGAGGACAATGTCCTTAATTACTATTATTTCAAAAAAGAATGGGGGGTGATACTGGTAGAGGGCTTTAGGTAATATTTCTACAATTTACTCTCTGGCTTCCAGGCCCCTGTGATGCAGACTCAAGTCGATTGACTCAGACTCAAGTCAGACTTAAGTCATTTCAGTGACTTGACTTGGACTTGACTTTTCAAAAATTGCGCACTGACTCCACTCGACTTGAGACTTGCGTATTTTTAGTGACTGACTTGCTGCACTTGGTTCAGTAACATAACACATTCATCCAGAAACCTTACAACTTACTGGTCACATGATGTCTCAAGCCCAAAGTGTGGACACATTTCTCAGAGGGAACAGCAAATCGATTAGGCAATTGGCTTGAGGTGGGGTTGAGGTCTGCTCAGCAGCCTGTCCCCACCAAACATAGGGAGAGCTTTTTAAAACTTTTCCTAAGAGCAGAAGGCAAGACTCATGCCCAGAGTGCAGGGCGTGTATCTCAGAGGGGAACAGAAAATGTGTTAGGCAGTGGGCTTGAGGAGGAAGGATCCTTCCTTCTAAAGCTCTTGAAGCTTCACTAATGGGGAATAAGAAGGATCTTAGTCCTCACTTCTGAAAAAGCCTTCAGCTTTGCAAATGGGAACTAAGAAGGATCCTATTCCCCACTTCCAAAGCTGCAGATGGCAAAATCACAAAAGTAGAGGGCTGACTCTACTTAAATTGTTAAAGCTGGCTTTATTTGTCTCTGTCCAGAAATTCTGGAATATACGTTGGGGTATAAAGTTGGCTCCCAGACTTGAGACTTGACTTGAGACTTGAAGGTAGAGACTTGAGACTTGACATGACACTTGGAGTAAAAGACTTAAATACGTCACTACCAGCCCCTAAATTTCACCCTTGGTGAATTCAACACGAATCTGCATGTTTCAGATTATATATAACACACGGTCTTTTCCAAGGCAATACATTCCAATTCTCTATTGTGGCCTTGAGCAAAGCTGTTGCATGCAGGATGTGAAGACAGTGTTGCCTTTTACAACAGTGATGTTGATGAAATACATCAATTGAATCAGCTCTTCTTATAGTGCATATACACTGCCACAAAGTGCACAGTGAGATCAGTATTTCAAACAGTGCCGCCAGGAATCTCTCACTCTGGAAGCAAGATGATCTATTGTTCTAATTTAGATTTTGGTAGAGGCAAGTTCACTCTCCAGTGATTTTCTTCTGCACAGGAATCCAGAAATTTGGTTTAACAGAAAAATGGGTGACAGATGCAGTTAATTTCCTATTTACTAGAGGGAGGAAGGGAGGGAGGCCAATTTCCTTCCATTTAATATCAGAATGATAGAGTCATTGCTAATTGTGAAGCCATTTATAAACCCATTAAAACAACACAACAGCTGGATTTTCCACCTCCCAAATGATGATAACAGGTCTTTAAGGAAAAATTCTTGGTAGCAAAAAAGAGCTAAGAGTAGACCCACTAAATCAATTGTTTCAATGGTGAGTCAACACGTAGGTAATTCTATTGATTCAATGGAACGGCTCTGGCTGGGACTAACAACAGGATTCAGGCTCTCCAAAGAGTTCATCATTGTGCCTTCAGTCAGCCCCAGATGCGTGGACATCACTCCGTTTTTTTGCACTCATTTATCCAGTCCTCAGTGACTTGCATGGGAAAATGAAAATGAGGCGTCGGCTGCATTTCTGTAAGGATAATTGCCTGCAGGTTACATGCAGGGATAAGTAGAAGTGGACAAAAGCAAGTGGGCACCTCTTCCTCCATCCCATCTCTCTCTATCTCTCTTTATTCCACCTTTTTTCCAATATAGGACCCATAGTCACTTACAACAAAGCTGGAACAAGATGTAGCTAAAAATCTGGCAATACAATTTCATTAACACCCCCCTCCCAATTAAACTATCATATTAAAACACCACATTTAGAAATATAACAATAAGGGCAAAATAAAGACTATGCACTCTGGTAAAAGACTCCTAATCACCAAATGACTGTCTAAATAAATGATCTCTCTACATGTAGGGAGGAGAGCAGAGAATAGGCCATCCTGACCTCTGTGGGAAGGAATTCCACTGCCTGGGAGCAGCCCCCAAGGGGAAGGGGAATTTCTTACCCCAGTAACTCTAGGAAAAATTAGAAGACCAGGGCTGGTAAACCAAGGATTCAACTGTATCAAAAGAAATGCATTTCTGCTCCATATCTTGATGGACCAGAATCTGAACAGAATGGGGACCTGAGTTTGGTATTTTTATATCCTAGTATAATCTATTAAAGTTGCCAAGTCACTACTGCAAAGCATATGTGCCAGGAAAATTTATCAAGCCAACAAACTTGATAGAAGTTACGACTATAGCCTAGGTGTCAGTTGGTCATATACAGCTTCATTTAAGGGTAAACAACCATTCCCCAGGCCTTGCTAAGTAACCCTTTCCCCAGTCCTTTGGTGTCACAGAGAATGAGATATACCATATCTCATGACATGGCTAGGTTATGAGCCAAGGAAACTCCGAGACAATGGATGTGCAGATATCCCTCAATGACTCAACCCCTACGAACAATGGCACTGAAATTGCTTCCACAGAGGGACTGATCCTCTTTGACCGTCTCCCTTTGTCCAGCAGAAACTCTCCTTTGTCCCTTCACCTGTCCAGCAATTAAGCTAGCACGATTCCCATCAGTTCCTTTGTCACCTAATGCTAAGGTCATTATCTCATTTTGGACCCCATTGTCCACTCTTCAGACCCCATTGTTCGTTCTGTGAGAGCTCCAGTGTTAATAAGCTTGCAGTGATCCACTCAATGACTCATCTTTCAAGGACAATTGTCACCAAAGTTCTCAAACAATGTGACAATGACCCACACTCTGCAACCCCTGTCCTGCTGAACTTCACCTTTTTGTTTCCTCACTTGTCCAGCCATTAAGGAGCTATCACAATTCCCATCAGTGCTTTGTTACCTAATGCTAAAGCTAGTAGCCCATTTTGGACCCCATTGTTTGCTCTGTCCGAGAGCCATTAACATCTTCCCCATCAGGGCAGAAAAAGGGTATTTAAACCCTGGCTTTGAGCCAGACAACGCATAGTACTCTGGACAGAGGCTGTCACTCAAGATTCCTGTTTTGGCACTATCCTTACACCAGCATGAGCTACATTGCTTCATTCCTTCTCTGCGAAATAGGTAAATACTTCACCCTAACTTTTTGCTGTCCAAATTTCACTTCCTTTCCTTCAGCTAGCCTCGTATGGTTGTGACACTGCTTGGATCTTGCATGTGATTGTGATATTCCCTGATAAAACATTATTTTAATCTTCAGGTGGTGTCTCTGCGTTGGTACTGGTATACATAGGTGGCAGATCCTGTAAGGCTGCCCTTCTCTCTTAGGCCTTCCTTTTGAGCTAATAGTTTGCCACCATTCCACAGAGGCATTGGCATTGTGGGGAGACCTCTGAGCCACCCACCTTTTAGAATAACAAAACTATCCCCCTTTGGCTATGTTACCTGGATAATGGCAAGAGCTCATTATCACACTTGCATATTCTCAGCTTTGCATCCAAACACTTTTGTGCAATATTTTAGGGTTCCCTCACCCCATTTCCCCTGTGCTCTTTCTCCTCCACTCCCACTGGTCATGTTTCACATCTAGACTAATCCAACATTTGATTTTTACCAATTTCCACTGAACTTCCCCCCCCTTAAATTCTGGAGTCATAGTCAAAGAGCTAAAATGCTTTAGCATTATTATACTGGTGAAACATTAGAATCATTCTATTTTGGTACAAACACGCCTCTTCCCCTCACTAGATCTCTGTTGAATTTGTCTCCTGGAAACAATTGCTGTATTTATTGGTGGCAGCCATCTTAGCTAGTTCTGGAATAATACAGACAGACTGCCAAGCAGAGATAACATATTTTAGAAAATATGGTGTTAATTTATACCAACCTGAGAAGTGGGAATGAAAAGGCCTTGATAATGCCAGGATTTCTCGGGAAATGCTTTGTGGTGAAGAAAACGTCATGTGGATCTCTAAAATAAAATTGGTTCGTAGAGGAATGAAACCTGGGACTTTCTTCTACTCAGAAGGGGCTCTATGTGCAGGAATTGCTGTGCCTTGGGTGAAGGTGTGGGAGTGACAGAAAGAGAAATCGTATCCCACATTCTGCAAGGTATTGAAAGACAAACATACTCATTGTTCCCCCACAAAGAGTTACTGAGAGAAATAATTATAGCCCTTTCCCCAGTTGAAAGCCAAAATATGTAATTCTTTGTAGTTAATTGAAAAAGGTCTTTTGGATCCAGAATGCAGTTATACATCTGATGTTGATGATTTGAAAATCACATACTGCCAAAGCATTTCTGTTCCTTTATTTACACCAGGAAAAGCACCTCACCTTTTCCCTTGCTTCTCTATTGGGAGGATAATTGTAGACTCTGTGATGGCACTTTATCCAAAGTTACTGGGAAGGATGAACTTCCATTTAGCAATGTTATTTTGATCTCCATAATCTTAAAAGAAGACAGAAAATGCAATTTCCTCATGCATCACCCAAAAACGTAAAAGTGGTTCAGCTGTATTGCACCACAGCTTGGAAAGGTATTTTTAAAAATGAAATGTTTGTTGTCACTCATTACATATTTAGGAAGAAATGCAAAGATACTCTGTGACCAAGATCCTACATCTAACCCAGCAGCAACCTCCTGAAGCAGGAGAAATTCCACTTGTAATCACATCATTGTCCTGCCTCTTATCTCTTTCTATGAGCCAGACAGAAGGCACTCAGGCTCTGCAGAAAGTCACAGGGAATGCAAAAAATGGCTGGAACTGGCCTCCACAGAGACAATCAAGCCCAAAGTCCCTGCACCGAGGTTCTCTCAAAGCAAGGCTTTTGGGCCCTGGTCACCAGCTCTGGTGCGCGTCAATTTCCACACCACAGAAAGCAACTGGCAGCATTTTCCACAGCCCAATAGTCTCACAGCCATGGCAAGTTTCAGTGGAAGAATCCTTAGATAGTGATGGTGTCCAATTCACTGCCTGTTAGACTCTGCTACCTTGCTTTGATTAATAGGAGGCCTGCCCTTGATCTAATCAAACCTGCTTCTGATGAAGAAAATCAGCTGGTAGAAAATATCAATAGGTGCCCATCTAGCCTCTCCTTGGAACCATCTACCACCTTCCACAGTCAGTAGTTTATACTGGTGATTTCCACACTAGGCAGTTATAGTGCTATTATTCCACTTTCAACATCCTATGGAATCCTGGGGTTTCCCGTTTAGGGATGGGCCTCAAAGGCCACTCTCTAAACTGCAAACCCAGGATTCCATAGGATGTTGAAAGTGGAATAATAGCACTATAACAGTCTAGTATGGGAATAGCCACTGTCAGAAAGTTTTTCCTAATGTGTCACTGAATCCTCTTTTTTTTTTCCTAACCTGAACAATTTAAATCCATCCACTTGAAGCAATAGGAAAGACATTCACCTTGTTCAATCAAAAAGCATTTAAGAACATCCCTCATTTTACCAAAAAGCTGATTGGGTAGAAAAATCTGAGGGCTTTCAAAAGAAGCAAAAGGAATTTAGGTAAGACTAGTGGAGTAATGGTTTGAGCATTGGACTATGACCCTGGAGACCAGGGTTTGATTCCTCACTTGGCCATGGAAGCCATCACACACTCTCAGCCCCAGAAAACCCTGTGATAGGTTTATCTTAGGGTTTCCGTAAGTTGGAAATGACTTGAAGGCACTCAACAACAACAGTGGAGGGTAGGACTAGAGTAGATCTATTGAAACAGTGGGTATTTGGTCCAGTTTTCAAATAACTTCTCTTCCCCCCAACATTTTCCATTGCAACATTGAATTATCTCCCTGGAAACAAATCCTTGACAAGAAGTTCCCTTAAACAAGTTTCCTCCCTGTGAACGTACTTCAGAATGAATTTCTGTCCTTCAAGTTTATTTTGCCACTCTGCTTCATCACTACTTCAAACAGCTTCCATCTTCCTGTCAGCACCTAGGTAATGTGTCTCTACCATGCTGAAACACACAGTGGAACAAACTCTGAGAGAGGTGACCAGGAAGGGGATGTGTGGGGAAAAAAATCAGCATGGATGGATTGATTCCATTTGTGACTCTCTGACAGCACTCCTTATCCCTGCTAAAATGGTGCTTTCCCCTCACACAGATCAGAATGACAGGAGTGCAGTAATTTATTAAGGACTTTGGAGAGGAAGAGAGCCATGAAAGAGGAAAAGAAAGCAAGCCACATTCACGAAATAGATGTGATTTACCCCTAGCAAATCATCTTGCTTTGAGAATGCTAACTTCATAACTGCCCAGGCTTCTTGCTCATGTTATAGCTTTGCTATAAACAACTAGGTTTTATGAGGGATTGTGGGGACTTCTCTCGAGTCTTTCTGTTAGAAATGTACTGCTTAGTCCATGTCTAGGAAAGATGCATGGCCTCTGCGATAGGAAAGATGCACGTGGGCCTGATTTCATATTTTGCTTTTTGCTGTTCATGGACATAAAAATGCTATTTGGTCTGGGCTGAGGAGAAATAGCTCATTGTTTTTCATGACAATTGCTAAACAAATATGGCAGTGTAATTAATTTGGTGAAATCCAGAAGTGAATTGAACTAATTCAGGATAATGTGTACCAGCTCCAGATCAGATCAGATTGGTATCAGTTCCAGAGCAGAACGGTATGGTCCAGAATGATCTGGACTGCTCTAGAGATTCAGATTTAGAAAAGTAGATGGGAAAAAAGGTAGACAGCATGGCCATGAAATTATATGATGCTCAGGGAATAAGATCCTATATGTGTGCATAGCTACATTTATGCAGTCTGCATCTTCCCTTTGCCTGACAGCTGTCAAACACTGGGAGAGACCCCCTGCTGCTGCCTTAGGCTGCTAGTAAAGAGAGGAGCAAAGCAAACTACAGAGAAGCAGTTGGTCTTGGTTTGGCAGGGGGAGGTATGAAAGTGAACCCTCAAATGGAGTGCACCTGCCTTTTCCTTCTCCCAGGAGCTCTAAGCAGCCAGATCTTCACAGTCTGTCTGAATTATTTTCCTTGCTTCTACTAAGCTAGAGCAGCTTACTTCCAGAAGCTCAACAGCTGCTGGGTACAGGATGCTTTTTGGATAGAGTACAAGGAGGAGAGAATAGTCCTATGTAGTCTATCCAAAAAGGGACTTAGCTGCCCTCATATGCCCCTCGGTCACTAACAGAAAGCAAGTCATGGAGTATAATGCATGTTCACGCCAGTCTTTTCTTCTGCCTCCTGCACAAAACACGTGCATGTCTCCCCAGCTGTTTTGTAATCAGAGGAGAGCAGGGAGTATCTAGGCAGCATTAAGCTGCAGCTAGATTGTAGTGGAGTCTCTTTCTTTTGAGGTTTCTAAACAGAGGCTGGATAGCCACCTGTTGGGAATGCTTTGATGGTGTATTCCAGCATGGCAGGGGGTTGGATTCCATGGCCTTTGTGGTCTCTTCCAACTCTCTGATATTATGATTCCAGGACAAAAACATAGCTGTCGCCCTCCAAGAGCACCGATGTTCTTGTCTTCTCTTTTTTCCTTCCTTGTAAACTGTATGTGGATGCCGACCATGTACATACAGTGGATCTTCCCCCAGCAAATAAATGGCTGCCTCACCCCCTCAGCATCATGGCAGCATGTCTCTTGAAATCCAAAGTAGCAAATATTCAACATTAGCTTGAGTTTAACTTTTTACTTTCTCTTTACTAAACATATAATCTGATCATTGCTATGAACATAGCAAGTTGCATGATTTCTTTAGCCCTAGAGGTCCACATTTGGAATGTTTGGTGGTTAAGGGACCACACATGCATATACTTTCATGGATGTGTGTGTGGACATTCACATGCAGTTCTCGCCAGTTCAGACATTATCCCACCAAACGTACAAAGCACAGTTTGATTCTATGCATGTTTACCCCAAAACAACTGGTTTGGGGCATGCATAGCATAGCTGAATTCTCTGTATGTCTACTAGGTTGCAAATTCTTTTGCAATAGTTGGCCATTGGTTGCTTTATTCTGTGGCAGTGAATCCGTGGTGAATTTTATAGGAGCTACTGCTGGCTTTATGGGAGCTCTTCAAAGTGCTGAATCCTGTCATTCCAAGAGATCTAATGTATTTGGCAGTTCCCATAAACTCAGCATTAATTCGTTACCCTGAAGAGACCTAACTGTCTCTAGGTTTCATAAACTGCAAAGCGCAGTTTATGGTATTTAAAGGTCAGTGTACTTAACATTTAAATGTCCTGTTATAAGAGCAGAGTATTTAAATGCCTTTAAAGTGTCCTTATCACTGATCAAATATAAGAACCGGTGTCCCTAGTTGAAGAAACCTCAGTTCCTAGCTCCAGTCTGGAACCTGGTGCTGCTAATATTTTTACGTGCTGACATGAAAAGTCCAAAATAGCCCACTCAGTAGAAAGCAAAGACTCTGATCCAAGTATGTTTGAGGTTTGTGGCTTGGTGCAGGATAGGTATTGAATTGGAGATGCTTTCCCTTGTCCATCACTATGTGAATGAGAATGCACATCCAGTCCAAGGGCCTTCTGCACTACACGGTTATAATGTTATTATTCCACTTTCAACATCCTATGGAATCCTGGGGTTTGCAGTTTAGGGAGGGGCATTTAGAATTCTCAGCCAGAGAGTTCTTGGGCCTCAGTAAACTACAAATCCCAGAATTCCACAGAATGTTGAAAGTGGAATAATAGCACTATAACAGTGTATGGAAAGGATTGCATATAGCATCTCCATAGGATGCCATGTGCCCAGATGAACATTGTGATGTGCATGATGCCCATATTATTTCTAAGTCCAGCACAGAGATTGGAAAAGAATTTTAGATTACAATTCTCAGAATTCTCCTGCCATAATAGATAATGGATGTGACGGCCCAGGGGATTCTGAGAACAGTAGTCTGAAAAAAATAGTTTTTCCAAGTTATGGTCCATCTGGGAAACTTTCTACCAAATAAAGACCTCCTTTGCTGTATTAGGTCCAAAAAGTTTTTGGGCTGTGTGCAGTAATGTTCTTTAAAACAAAACAAAACAAAACACAGTGAAAAATCACACCATAGACTTTGAGGCTCACCTCATAATATGATACCTTTCATTTGCATTTATGGTTCTTAACAATGTGCTTTCCCTTACAGAATGTTGCAAATGGAAATGCTTCTCTGTTTCTGATTATGTAGGTCCTTGTGGCTCCTCTGTATTGGAAATGTAAGAGCTTCTAAATAATTCATAGCCAGCCAAGATACTGGCTGTCATTTCCGTGACCATGGAACTTTTATATTATGACATATTCCTTTCTCTTTTCCCCTCCGCCCCAGCCTCTGAGCATGCAAGGGTAAGATGTACATTAACAATGCCAAGTGCTAGATGGCTTGCTGTGGCTTTGGTTTGCTATTTTGAGGGAGTTTTGAAGACAAAGGCCAAAATAAATTAAACAGAGAAAGAATGTAGGGGGAAAAAAGGAGGGGGAGAAGGATGTGAATCAAAGCGATGTTCCAGGAGCAGCTCCTTAATGCCTGATCACATGAATTGCTGTTCTGCTGTCAGCTCAAAGTTTTCTTTTTTAGTTCTTTGTCAAATCTTGTGGCATTGCACCAGGTTTGACAAAAAGGAATATGCCAGCTAATGTGAAACTTAGGAAAAAATGTGGTTAGTAATGAAATGCAAATACAGACTTAGGTAGCAATATATCTCATCTGTTGAAATGTACTTCTGCCTGCTGCCGTCTCCTGTGCTGACACAGACCAGAGTATGGAAAAGTTATTTTTTGAATACAGTGCCCAGAACCTCCCCAGCTAATATGGACATTGGGAATTGTGATCCAAAAATGTAACTTTTATAAGCTATGACCTAGATGTTGGCCTGAATTCTTTGGTTAGTCTCAACTAGATTAGACCCATTGAAAGAATTTTTGAATTGTGGGTCAAAAAGTAGAATATTTGTTTATAAATTAAAATATTACTATTACCCATTCAGGGTGGAAAGAACTTGAGAGTTTTTTTAAAAAAATTATATATAGAAGAAACCCAAACTAAATGAATTGTCCTTGCAGGTCAGGGTTCTGGGTCATTGATTCTTAAAGTCTATCTTTGAATCTTTGTGTGCTCAACAATGTTTGTGATGCAGAATTAGGTTTCATCATCTTTAACACATCTTTGGCAAGCAGGTTCAACATTTATCTTTCCTATGCAAGGATTTGGGTGGTGCAGATGGAGAAAGAATATAATTTCATCTTTTCAATTATCTAAAATTTGCAAACAACATCATGTGGGATGGAAAGAACCTGAGATTTTTAAATGAGTGGGGAGAATGTAAAAGTAAAGGATAATCCAGAAGTATCCCTTGTCTAAGAACACACAGGATGAGTACAATGTTACCCTGCAACAGTTCAATATCGGATCGGCTAGGTTCCACTTCTATAATACTTCTGTCTTGTTTGGGTTAATTCTGTCTTGTTCGTTCTGGAAACAGGAAATGGAAATAGCATGGGGGACAGATTTGAACCTTGCCATACTGCCAAGCTAAAGGCCACAGAATAGAGGAGAAGTTCTTCATCCATTTTCTGAAACCATTCTGGCAGGTGGTACCAGAGCACTTGTAACACTATGCCATTTAAACCCAACACAGGCAAGTGACCCAGGATGATATAATAGTTAATAGAATGGTATCAAATGCCACTGAGACGTGTGTGTGGACCTTTTAATATTTTTGAACTGCAGTTCCCGCCATGCTGGTTGGCTAGGGCTGTTGAGAAGTGTAAGCCATTTCCACACTAGACTGTTATAGCACTATTATTCCGCTTGCAACATCCTACGGAATCCTGGAGTTTGCAGTTTTGGGAGGGGCTGGCCGGCTCCTTCTGAAACTGCAAACCCCAGGATTCCATAGGATGTTGCAAGGGGAATAATAGTGCTATAACACTCTAGTGCGGAAATGGCCGTAGTTTAACAATTGCTGGAGGGCTGCATCTTTCCCACATATGCACTGAGAGGTCCAAAAGAACTAAGGGGCGGTCATTCCTTGTCTATTCCTCAACATAATTCATGCACCAGGGCAGCCAAAGCCACTGGGTTCCCCAAACTGATCCTACAGAGAACACACAACTTGTTTGTTGCAACAGTTTCACTACCTGCTGGTCCATTTCCATGTATCATTCAAAGTACTGGTTTTGACCTATAAAATCCTATACGGTTCAGGTCTAGGTTATCTGAAGGTATGTATTTTCCCTTACAAACTGGCCTGTGCTTTGAGATCTGCTGGGGCAGATCTTTCTGTCCCACCAACCTCACAGGTACATCTGGTGGGAACATGGAAGAGGGCCTTCTCAGTGGCAGCCCCCAGGCTCTGGAATTCCCTTCCCATAGAAGTTAGACTGGCACCACCTCTGCTTTCTTTTCATAGGCAAGTAAAATCTTTTCTGCTTAGCCAGGCATTTGATGATTGGCTATATAAGTCCCATTCTGCCAAATAATGGGCTGGAACTTTCTAATTGCTGTGCTGGTGTGTGTATGGCTTTTTAACAATAGCTTTTTAAAATTTGTCACAAACTGATTTGAATTCTGAAATGGGAAAAAGGCAGGATAGAAATAATAATAATTTGGAGCTGGAATGAAATTTGCAGTTTGAAGATAACAATATGACTACTGGTGAAATATTTTGGCCTCAGTGGAGCCACCAAAAAATCAGCAAATGGTTTTCATGTGAGTCAGTAGGGAGCAGTAACTTTCTTTATGTTTCCTTTGTACATCACAAGCTCTGTGTTTATTTGGTCTGAAGGTTTTTAAGGCGGATGCAATTTCAGAGTGTCAAGCTTGGTTAGAACAGTGTGACAGTCAAGGTATGGCAGCAGTTGCACTGCTCAGATTTCATTTATACAAGACTTATCTGCATACAGATGGGTCCACATACTTGGTCTACCACGCTCAGGAACACAGGAAGAAATGAGCATCACTGAAGTCAGCTCTGAATAACCTCAGATCTGAAGCCCTGTTAGTGACAAGTGTTATTTGTACAAGAGATTTCAGGGCATATGAAGCGACCTAGGTAAGTATGGACAACTTTACGGGGTTGACGCCAATGGTCAGCATTATTAGGAACATGGTGAGGCCAAACTGAAGAAAAGGACCACTGGTAAAACCTAGAATCTTTTCGTACTGTTATTCCTTTCCTTAGGATGTATTCCGGTTGACATGACATCTCTGAATGCTCAAGGAGATGGAGAAGGATCCTCACCTTTGCTTTGTCTGCAGGTGGGTAAGTCAAGTGAAGTGCAAATGAGCAGATGGAATGGAAAGGTACAGCAATGGCGTGGGCTTCTAGTTTATTTTTTGAAAAAAAATCTGGATTGGATTTTGGGCATAGAAAGATAAACTAAATGGATACAACCAGATGATTAAGTATATAGCATCCCTAATAATCTGGAAGTTAGATGAATCACAGAATTGTAGAATCATAGAATCATACAGTTGGAAGGGACTGCAAGGACCCTCCAGTCCAACCCCCTGCCATACAGGAATACGCAATTAAAATGCTTCTGAAAAATGCCCATTCAAACTCTATTTAAAGACTTCCAAAGATGAATTGTTCATCACCTTTCAAGGCAGTGCATTCCACTGTGGACCAACTACCATAGTAAAAAAATCTTCCTAAGGTTTGGGTGGAATCTCTTTTCTTGTAATTTAAAACCATTCTAGTCCAAGGAGCAGAAGAAAACAAGCTTGCTGCATCTTCTATATCACATTATTCAGCTATTTAGAGATGTCAACTGTGTCATCTTTCAGTTTTTTTCTTCTCTGAGCAGAGCTCAGAAATATTTCATGACATATTTATGCACTACAATTTTAGATACAATTTTAGATACGATTTTAAAACCCATCATTTTAATAGTTGACTATTAACATTTTAACCAGTAATATTTTTGGCACTATTAACTATTAACATTTTAAATATTACTGGTTAAGTGCCAAAAATATTATTAGTTTTTACTTCATATTTCTTCTGTTTCTTATTTTGGGAAAATGCTTTTTTTGGTGGAGTGACCATTTTAGCTATTATATTATATTATATTATATTATATTATATTGTATTGTATTGTATTGTATTGTACTATATTATATTATATAATTATAATTATTTGTATCTTTTCTTTCTTTCAAAATTGGGACTCAAAATAGCATACAATTTAAAAAGAACAATGCAATTAAAAAACACACAAAAAATGAAATGTATTTAAACTAATCACTGTATTTTCTATATTTTTTATTAATTTTAAATTGAAAAACATACATATATACATACATCAAAAAATCAAGAACAAACAACACAAAAAACCCCAAAACCTTATTACAACTTGACAAGTTATCATTGCAACTGTAATTCCTTTACAAGTTAATCTGATCTTATCTTAAACTTAATATACTTCCTTCTATCAACTTAATTATATCCATTTATTTAAACACTGACTTAAATCTCTTTGAGATATCTCTTTTTCTACTTATCTTGCAATCCATACCCAAGTTTATTCTATAAAGCCCGCTACTGCTAGGCCCTTTCCGCACGCGGTTATTAAGGTGGGCCAATGCGTCTTGCCACAGAGGTCTTCTGCACATTGGAGCGGACTAGGTTCCGTTTATTTACCTTCGTTCTGCAAGTAATTCCGGCTAAATGCTCCCCCTTGTGATGGTAAAGCACACTATTTGAAAACCGGAAGAAATCAGTTTTCCAATTTTCCAGATCGATCCGATTTGTACTTTCACAGTGGTGCAGACACGTGCATTCACGCCAGTGCAAATTGGTGGTCAAGGGAGGGCTCATGGGAGGGGCCAGGGGGTAGTATGGACTTTCACATGTATGCACGTATGCACATATGCATGTATGCAATGATGTACTAAATCATGCAAAAAAAAAAGGGGGCCAATCACAGCCGACGGGGCGAGGTGAGGGGAGTAGCGGGAGTGGTCATGGCGGAGGCAGTGCGGATTCATGAACTCGCACTCCTCCGAATCAGAATGGAACATAAGCCGTAGCTGCGTGGAAGGAAATGAGGGAAAGTCCTCCTTGTTTCAAGCCCAGTAAATCCGGTAAGAAACGGCATGAACTGATTCACCAGCCTCGTGCGGAAAGGGCCTAAGTCTCCCCATCTGCTTCTTAAATAGAGGATCAAAGGGTCCCAAGGCTTTGTATAAGATCCCATCAACATTCCTCTTATCAAAACAGTCAGTTTATCCATTAAAGCCATGTCCAGGAGTTTAGTTAGCCGATCTTCCTCATTAGGAATATCTAATTGCTTCCATCTTTTAGCATACATAATTCTCATCACAGTATTAAAACCATTCAGTTGTTGTTGTTGTTGTTGTTGTTGTTGTTGTTGTTGTTGTTGTGTGTCTTCAAGTTGTTACTTACTTATAATGACCCTAAGGTGACCCTATCATGGCATTGTTTGGGGCTGAGAGTGTATTACATGCCCAGTGCTTTTCCATGGCTGTGTGATGAATCCAACCCTCGTCTCTAGGTTGTAGTTCAGTGCTCAAACCACTACAATATGCTGGCTCTCAAAGCAACAAGATGCAACAGAAACCTTTGTTGTTGTGTTTCTCCGTTTCCAACTTATAGTGACCCTAAGGTGAATCTATCACTGAGGCCCTTTTCACATGGCATTTTCGATGTGAAAGGGCCCCTTGAGCATTGCACACATGTGAGGAGCGGTCCACATGATGCACCCACATTTGTGTGATGCTCCAGGGCCTGACAGGGAATGCACACGCATTTTTCATTTTCGGCTTGAAGCCGAAAATGGTGCGCAGTTGCGCATTGCTCTGGGGCTCTGCACGCACTTACCTTGCGTGCGGAGCCTCGGGAGCCGGACCGGTTGCACTTCCTGTCCAGTGCAGCCTGGGAAGCTCCCAGGCTGCACTGCAAAAGGAAGAGGCAGGGCTCTCGCGCAAGCAGGAAGCGCGTGTGGAGCCGAAGGACCCCGGATGCAAGAGCCTCTCTCTGGAGGCTGCTGTCATGAGTCCCGCGCCACAGCGCCGAAAATAGGTGAGTTGTGGAAAGGACCAGGGTTTTCTGGGGCTGACAGTGTGTGATGCACCTGAAGCCACCCAGTGGGTTTCCCTGAGCATGCTGAGCAAGGAATCAAACCCTGGTCTCCAGGGTTGTACTGCAACACTAAAAACCACTACAACATGTTACACTTAATGAAATGCAATTAATATTTTTTGTTAAAAAAAAAGCGTACTAAAAACCTTTGAGTTTACAATAATACAGCACCCCTTAGCTTGTTCTTTAAAAACTCCCTGTATTAAAAACCTGTTCAAATAAAAAAAGTTTTTGTCTGCCAATGGAAAGACAACAAGGAGGGAGGCAGCTACTGAGAACGCCTTCTCTCATGTTCCCACCAATTCTGCTTGTGATGGCAGTGGGACTGAGAGAAAGAACTCTCCTGATCATCTCAGGGCCCAGTCTGGCCCATATGGGGAGAAACAGTTTGCCAGATAGCCTGGGCCTGAGCCACATAGAGCTATATAGGTCATAGCCAGCACTTTGAATTTTGCTTGGAATCCAACTGGCAGCCAGTGAGCTGTTGTAATTTGAGTAGTATGGTCTCTGTAACCTGCCTCAGTTAACATTCTGGCTGTAGCTTTTTGTATCAGCTGAAGTTTCTGAACACTCTTCAAAGGCAGCCCATGTGAAGCAAGTTACAAGAGTCCAAATGGGATGCAACTAAGGCATGAATCATTGTGACCAGATCTAGCATCTCAAGGAACAAGCATAGTGGATGCACAATTTTTAAATGTGCAAAAGCACTCCTGGCTACTGCAGAAACCTAGGCCTCTGGGTTCAAAGCTGAGTCCAGGAGTCAACCTGTGTCTTCAGGGGAAGTGTAAGCCCATCTAATACAGACTGAATCCTTATTTCTTGATCTGCCTTTCAGCTGACCAGGAACACCTCAGTCCTGTCTGGATTAAGTTTCTATTTGTTTGCCATCATCAGTGTTCCTCACCCTCTACTCAGTGAAAAGTTATATTCTCTCTCTTAAGTTCTTGAGTGGCCTGTGAGTCGATGGAGAACCACGGCTAGAATCCTATTGGTTAGTCCCAACTAGAGTAGACCCACTGACTTAACTGTTGAATGGTGAGTCACATCATTGTTTCAGTGGGTTTCCTCTAGTTGGGACTAACATAAGGATTTAGGCCTATATTTATTTTTATGACCATTAGATCCCATTGAGATGGACTTTCTTCCCTCACAGAAAAAGATGGTGGAAATATATGGAAGGTGCTGCAAAGGATGTACTTTCCTGGAATGAACAGATGCAGTACTAGTCTGAAAGGACCAAGTCCAATTTTGTTGATGGACATCTGGATATATGTCCCAGTATAGGTGTGTGGTCCTCATTCAGCTTAAGAAATGCTGGAAACCAGCTGAGTATATTTGACTCAATACATGAGGCATTTCATGTGCTACGTGCTTCCATTCTACTTTACAGGAAACAAAGATGCGTAGAGCACTTTCTTACTTCCCTATCTCCCCTCATCTCCTCTACCATCTTCCCTTTATATCAGTTTTTATTAAATTGTCAGTTATATTGGTAGAAAGATTGCTAGGTTGGAATGTCACTCGCATAATGTGCTTTTGAGTACCTAATAAGCAATAGCAATAGACTTTGCTTTTGTGCAAAGAAAACACAAAAGTGTAATGGAATTTCTTTAATGGTTAGGGTTGCCTGTTTATGATTGCATCCAGCCCTAATGCTTCCAGGCCAAAACCTGACACTACAGATAGCCCCTGATGTACAACATTAAGTGTTGTACATTGAGTCCAAACATAGAAACATAGAAAATATTTTCCCATTTTGAAATTAAGAGAGAAATCTTAGCTGAAGGGGCTGTTCCCAGATCAAAGTGAAATGAAGGGGTTATTTCTTCTCACCTATCTAGGGAGACGGGGGTAAGGATTTATTCTAGCCCACTTGCTTCTGGCCAGAAGGTAGACACTGAACAGAGTGGAGGGTGAGCCCTAGCACCACAAGGACTGGGAGGGAAGGAAGGAAGAAGCTAATTAAATAAATGCATAGACCCCCCAGTAGAGGTTTTGCAAGTTGCAGCAAAATATTAGGTCTTGCAAATTGTAGCAAGCTGCTGCTTTAATGGCTAAGCTGAAGACTTAGTTGTCAGGCCCTGCTTCCAGAACATGAGTCTGAAACAGGGGACATGCCAGGACCTGCTGTACAAGAAGAGATTGTCACAAACACAGTGTCACAAACAGAACAGGGGCAGTGCCAGCTCCAGCAGAGAGTCCTGCCCCTTCAGAAACAGAAGATAACTTACCTGATCTCAGAGGATTTATATCTGACAGCAATTACTTAGGAAATAGCTGTGTTAAGCTGCTGACCTATGTAGATGCTGCCCTTTGCCTCCAGGAGTTATTAGAGCTTATCTGACCTTCCTGACTTCTGGGTATCCTGCTGAATTCTGTGCTTGACCTTAGATTACGCTGACTGACTATGGAGTAATTTGTGTTGCCTTTGAATTCCATTGGACTTTATTTATGACCTTGTGCTTACTGAATAAAAGTAAGTAACAAGCGGTGAGCTATCCAGTTTGTTTGTTTGAGCTATCTGTTGTGCTGCCCTGACAGGGATAGGACAGTAGTCCTTTACTTTTGTCTTGGACTGAGGCCACCTAACTGGAGAATTTGCACCCTTGTCTTCTGCCTGGAGATGACCCATGAGTACTAGAAGCTGAGGATCAGGCCCTGAGATCTGGCAACCCTATTATAAAGGTACACTTATATCTGATTGGAAGGAGGTGGCTTTGCTTGTTTTCAGTTGATATCTTCTTGATAGCCTGTGTCAGAAATTTAATAAACTAGTAATAAAGATTCTTCCTGCAAGCAACTGGATGTTTGGCTTGCAAGGCCGTCCATACTGGGATATGACATATCTGAAAGAGGCACATGTTATGAAGAAAATATGATTTCAGTGAATGCCCAGGGAAACATCATTCAGTGCTACAGAGCAAGGAATAAAGAAAACCCGTGCTCTCAAGTGACTAAATTTTCTTGGATTCAAACCCATGCAGGGAATAGAAGCAGTATTGCTGATTACTGGTGGTGCTGCTCAATTTCAAAATTCAATAGTTCAGCAGTTCAGTTGATTATATTTGTAACACTCATATACGTAGTGTGTTGTGTAGGCACAGGATGAACTTTATGCAATACCTAAATCATGCACCTTTCCCCAAAAAATATATGTGTATATTTTTTTCCAATGAAACAAAATTTTCTACATTCACATTTTAAAAGCTCCCGTGTTGCTTTGTGTGCGTTTTATTTCTTAGAAATGCCCTGCAAGATTTTGTGGCAATAGCATGGCCCTTACACAATTTATTTTCTATCCACCCAACTGTTCTGGGTCAGTATAAAAGCTTCATTACTAAAGTCAGTTTCACTTGAGCAATTGTGCTTTACTAAAGGAATTATCTATAGGGAAGATTACATCTGAGACACCTGGAATTCATTTTGCCAGTATATTTGTCAGTAAACAGTTTGGGACTTCCTTGCTCAGGAATTTCCACCATTTTGAGTTCAAGTAGGTGTGTGTCGGCAATAAGCAATGTACACATGTAAGAATGATTCTATACATTACGATGCCAAGGATGTACCTATGTGTTGTCCTTTGTGAATTTTGGTCTGAAGAGGCCTCAGGAGTATCCACAGGCTAATATACATTTGAGATTTTTTTAGCTGATAAAGACTATCTTCCAATGTCTTGAGATGTATCTCCATTTTCTTTTGTGAGCTTTGGAACTAGTTTTGCTGATGGCTTCTGATCACTTACCATCAAGGCCATGGAATGTGGAGAGAGCTGGTACAAATTACTTGGGCCTGGCAGTCTGGAAGGGGACCTGAGACATGATTGTGGTTGAGATCCTGCATTGGGAGATATAGCTATGATGACAGAACTTTGTATTTGTAGCTATATCTCCCAAGGCTTTTCCTAAACCTACTGC
The DNA here is from genome assembly GCA_948472985.1 of Iguana delicatissima. Classification (NCBI taxonomy): domain Eukaryota; kingdom Metazoa; phylum Chordata; class Lepidosauria; order Squamata; family Iguanidae; genus Iguana; species Iguana delicatissima. Next base: position 107,943 of record CAOKZL010000392.1, read on the forward strand.
TGAAGCCATGTAGCCTCCCTCAAGCAGAAGTAGATCCAAGGTGCTGCAGATCAGAACACTGAGCAATGATGAACCCAGCTTTCTCCCAGCAGCAAGGCACAGTACAACAAGCAGCTGCTATAGGGTGCTGCTGGAAATTGTGTCTCGCTATCAGGAGAAGACTGAACATGTCCTTGCTCAGCATTCTTCTCTCCAGTGCCATGGAAATCTTTCTATTGGAGTGGGGACTAAGTTGATGGCTTTTGGGGGGCATTTCTGTTTGTTGCAATGATGCAATTCATGACCATAAATGTGGAATGTGAAGCTAATGACATCATAAATGCCAAACAGGATACCAGCCTACATTGCATATCTTTTTGCCCTTCTTAGTAGTATTATCCCTTCATTATTGTTTTTGACATACGAAATTGGTAAAAAAAATGATATACAAAATTCTCTATTACAAAATACTAAAGAATTTTAACTGGTCCATCCTTGCTGCAAGAGAGAGCAGGGCTGAGACTCAAGTGAGCAAGAAAACTGGGGGTGATCAAGAAGCACAGAGGATAGGACAAATAAGTGCCAGTGAATGCAACAAAGGGAGTGAGCGGGCATGTGGGCAGATGGTGTTAGAAGAGGTCACTGGGAAAAATGCAAGACCTCTGATGACAATGAGGTTGGCTGACTAAAGAGACACAGAGGTGACTAGCCGGCTGTGGCCTAAGCTGCCTGGAAGAGGTGTTACCATGCTGTACATCCTCACTCTGTAGTATAGTACCATTGGTGAGAAATATCTTTCAACTGGTAAGAGATATCATTTTAATATATAAATCTTACACTTTTGGTTGAAAGCTGTGTGGAAAAGAAAGGTCCCTGACTGGAAGCTGTGAGCTAGGACAAAGGCCCTCAGCATGGCCAAATCATAAATTCAGGAGGATCAGCCAGAGAGGCCAACTTGATGGGTTTTAGATGGTCCTTTAAAGTACCCAAAGCTAGGGAACAATAGCAAGTGAAGGTATTGAAAGGAGCAACCAAAAGGTCAACATCCTGTTACCTCTTCCCAAGGAAACTGTCCTTTTGTTTTTTCACTTTTCCAGTCATTAAGAGTCTATCAGATTTCCCTCAATGCTTTGTTACCTTCTACAAAGACAAATCAAACCTTTCCAGACCTCTTTTGTTGGCTCTTCCAGACAGCAATTAATATGTTCTCCTTCAGGGCAGAAAAAGGGTATATAAACCCTGACTCCAAGCTCGATGATTCGCAGCATTTTGGATGGATATAAGCATGTCATTCTGTTTGTTTGCTCCCTGATTTCTATGCCCTAGGCTACCCTCAAACTCTCATGTTTGAGCCATCTTGCCTTGATCTCCCACTTCTGGGATGGTAATTATCACCTATTTCACCCCAAAACTCTTGCTACCCAACCTTTCTCTCCCTTACCCTCACTAGCCTTGTGTGGTTCATGAGACTGCTTCTGTGTGTGTGTGTGTGTGTGTGTGTGTGTGTGTGTATTCCTCCAATAAAGACATTCTTTTTACATTCAACTGGTGTCCTATAATTAGTACTGGTAAACTCAGGCCTCCTTTGAGCTATAATTTCCCATCTTTCTAAGGAGACACTGGCACTGCTGAAGGACCTCAAGTTCCCACACCTTTTGGGATAACAGAGGAGGGGCAGAAACAGCTCTATCTCCACAGCTTCAGGAAGCAGTTCTCCCAATTCTTTGCCAACTTGTCTGCAGCTCTCAAGCATCTCTTGGTTGAACCAAATTGGGCGCTGCAGGCCATAAGAAGGGTGGAGGGAGCAGCTTTTGAAGGTGTGGTAGGAAATAAAGTCAAGCAGGTGACTGAGGGGAGGCAACTGTTTGTTGGTGGTAAGGACACGATAGCTAGGTTTAAATATTTGATGAGATGTCATACGGAAGATGGAGCAAGCTTGTTTTCTGCTGTTCCAAAGACTAGGACACAGAGCAATGGATTCAAGCTATGGGAAGAGAGATTCCATCTAAACATTAGGAAGAACTTCCTGAGGGCAAGAGCACTTTGACAGTGGAATATGCTGCCTCAGAGTGCGGTGGAGGTTTTTAAACAGAGGCTGGATGGTTCTCTTTTGGGAGTGTTTTGATGGTGCATGGTAGGGAGTTAGACTGGATAGAACCATAGAATCCCAACTATGATTCTATGGTTCTGAGACTAGGTGTTCTCTCTTTCCATAAAGGTTTGAGAGTCCTTCAAGCAACAAATTAACTTCTTCCCATCCCAAGTTTTTTTTGCCCTCATAGGGGCTCAAGCTTACTTGTGGATCCCTGAATGCCATGGATTAGTTGAATAGATGAGCAGGGAAATATTATTTCTATCAATGTTAGCATGGTTGGTTCATTTGTTTGATCTATATCATATCACAAAAAGCCCAAGCCTTTGCCATGAGTACACAGAGATTTAAGAGAAATTAGTCAAGCCAAGGTTTTAATACGAAGGCAGCAAATTTGGACCTGTGAAAATTGCAAGAAAACTGGAATGCAATTACATAGAATCATAGAGTTGGAAGAGACCACAGGGGCCATCGAGTCCAACTCCCTGCTATGCAGGAACACCCATCAAAGCATTCCAAATAGATGGCCATTCAGCCTCTGCTTAAAAACTTCCAAAGAAGGAGACTCCACCACAATCCGAGGCAGCATATTCCACTGCTGGACAGCTCTGACCATCAAGAAGTTCCTCCTGAGGTTCAGGTGGAATCTCCTTTCCTGCAGCTTGGAACCATTGCTCCTTGTCCTGGTCTCTGGAGCAGCAGAAAACAAGCCCACTCCCTCCTCAACATGACATCCCTTCAAATATGGCTTCCAGACCCTTCACCATTTTGGTTGCCCTCTTCTGGATACGCTCCAGCTTGTCGATATCCTCCTTGAATTGAGGTGCCCAGAACTGGACACAGTATTCCAAATGAGGCCTAACCAAAGCAGAATAGAGTGGTACTATTACCTCCCTTGATCTGGACACCATACTCCTGTTGATGCAACCAAGAATCATGTTGGTTTTCTTGGCTGCTGCATCACACCGCTGACTCATGTCCAGCTTGTGATCTGCCAAGACTCCTAGATCCCTTTCACACGTACTGTTATCCAGCCATGTGCGGAACCACATGCTTTCCAGCATTTTGCCAGTTGGTTTCCAATTGCATACTGGGGAGTGAATACATATATTAAGTAATTTTTTTAAAAAAATCCATATATTACAAAAACAAATGCAGATGAATACATAATAAGTGGAAAAATATTGCAACAGGTACACACACTAAAAAAGTGCTTAAAAATCTGTATGTTAAGACAAAAAATGTGCTCAGATATGGGTATGACTGCACACTGACTTTTTCTGGAACAAATTTCACCACATTTACAAACTGATGGAAGAGCTGACCAAAACAAACATACATTTAGAAAAATAAGATGTTTAGCGAAAACAAAATTGAATAGAATTCTAATCCCTATCAAGGGAGGCATTTCTTTGGCAATACTTTCCAGATACAGATTTCAAGTACAAAGTACGATATATGACTAGACACTGGTTTATTTTGGCTTCTTCCTCCCCCTTTTTCATTTTTAAAGATATGCTGACTGTAGCATTTCTGCCTTCTCAATGTCATATTACTGGCTGGAAGATTAAAGACTAGTTTGTATCACTAGCAAATACTGACTTATGAAAACATCAGAGCTCTCGCATTACAGGATGCAAACATTTAAGTGGGCTTTTACTGTAGTTTACCTTCTCTTCTGACAATGACATACGCTGACAGTAGCACTTCTCGTTTTTCAGCAGCATTTAAATAGCTGGAAGATAAACACCCATTTCTACCACTGGCAAGTATGTACTTATTTTTGAACATATAAGTGGTTAAAAAAAAATTACATGATATAGAATCATAGAATCTTAGAGCTGGAAGAGACCCCAAAGGCCATCAAGTTACATGATAAAAAATCATAGAATCATAGAGCTGGAAGAGGCAACAAGGGCCATCCAGTCCAACCTCTTGCCATGCAGGAATATACCATCAAAGCATTCCTGACAGATGGCCATCCAGTCTCTATTTAAAAACCTCCAAAGAAGGAGACTCCACTCTCCAAGGCAGCGTATTCCACTGTCAAACCGCTCTTACCATCAGGAAGTTCTTCCTAATATTCAGATGGAATCTCTATTCCTGAACTTTAAAGCCATTGCTCCGTATCCTAGTCTCTGGAGCAGCAGAAGACAGGCTTGCTTCATCCTCCATATGACATCCCTTCGAATATTTAAACATGGCTATCGTGTCATCTCTTAACCTTCTCTTCTGTAGGTTAAACATACCCAGCTTCCCAAGCCTCTCCTCATACAGCATGGTTTCCAGGACTTCTACCGTTTTGGTCACCCTCCTCTCGGAATGTTCCAGCTTGTCAATATCCTTCCTGAATTATGGGGCCCAGAACTGGACACAGTATTCCAGGTGGGATCTGACCAAAGCAGAATAGAGTGGTAAATGTTGTACAACTAGAAAGGTGCTCCAAGAGGGAAATCTGAGCTATAAACACAGAAAAACTTTCCAGTGATGAAGGATTGAAGCATGTATTTAAGTTTTTTTTAATTTAAAATATTTCTATATTGCCTCTTGGCCACAAGGGTGCCTGAGATGATAAACATGGAAAAACATTTTTTTTTAAAAAAAATACAAAAATTAAACATTAAAAATACATTAAAATACTCTTTACTGTGTTTAACGAGCAGTTTAAAAACAATCTTAAACAATTTCAAACATTAAAAGCCAATCAGAACAGCACCATTTTGTCCAAAAGGAGATGGAACCAGCCTAACTTCCTTGAGTAGGACTTTCGAAAATCAAGGTGCTGTTACAGAGAAGGTGCTGTTACATAGACATACCAACCTAACTTCACAAGGCATTGGGACACACAACAAAGCCTCCTCTGAGAATCTCAAATTTCAGGCAGCTCATATGGAAAAAGGCCCAAAGCTGTGTAGGGCTTTGTACGTCAAAAGCTGCACCATGTATTGAGCTCTTTAATTGAGAACACTTCACTGCACAAAATTATACTGCACAAAATTTGCATGTGGTTGTTTGTGCAGAAAACAGCATTTCTGTTTAGAAGTTAATATTTCTGTGGTGAAAATGCAGAAAATGTTCTTTTCTGTTCAGAAAATGCTGTTTTCTGTGCTAAGTAGCCATGTGCAAATTTTGCGCAGAAGAGTCCTGAATTGTGAATAGCACTTGAAAACTCCGTGGTTTTCGAAAATTTTCTCACAGTGAACTTCCTGGCATCATGCTTAGTTTCATCCCTGAGATGCTTTGAAGTGATTCCAAATTCAAAGGTAGCTTGTTTGGGAGTTGGGTCTATCTGAAATATCAACCAAGAACTCTGAGCTACCTCCTCCTTCCAGAGGCCACTTGTTGAAATCAGTGTCTAGCCTGTCTTTTGTGGAGTACTTTCCCTGCACACTGTGGCTCCCCAAAGCTGGCCCCTGTTTTTCTGGTGTGTGTGCGTGCGTGCGTGCGTACGAGTACGTGCATATTAGTGAAGTCTTATATTGTCTTCCGTTTCGAATTTCTTACTTTCTCTCATCTTTCCCTCCTGTAAGCAGCACCCTAAGTTTCAATTTTCTTAATTCCAAACTCTTGTACCCTTATAAGTTTGATTATTTCAGTTAGTATTTTCCGATCCTAAAGCTGTTATACTCCATTAAGTAGTTGTTTGCATTTTGCATGGTTGTTGTTGTGTGCCTTCAAGTCACTTCCAAGTTATGGTGACCCTTTCTGGGGCTGAGTGACTGATGCACTCGATATCGCCCAGTGGGTTTCTATGGCCAAGTGGGGAATTGAACCCCAGTCTCCACTCCAACCACTACACCATGCTGGCTCTCAGAATGGGCCTGCCCAACATGGAGCTCAAACTCATGAGATTAAGAGTCTCATGCTGAACTAGCCAAGCTTGTATTTCGCATACCATTTTACATGATACTATTTCCCATTTACCCAGAAAATGTCAATTCATGTGTTCTGAGACTATATCTGGTAACACTAGGTGGTGGCTCTGATGTCACCACCTGATGAATTCAGATTTCAGTCTGAACATTGGAGGAGCTATTCAGGTACTGAACAGATTTTCCCAAAATGGGCTTGGCACCTTGGATAGCTCCTTTAAAGCTGGGACTAAAAGGCAGTGTTATACTTAAAACACTGTAACTGCTTTGCTTTCTTATTTTTGGCTGCAGTATTGTTGCCATGAATACGAATGACCCTGAAAGCCACCTTAAAAGCTAGTCAGCCATCTTGAGCTACGGAAGTCTGTGCTGTTGCCAAGCAGGGCACTGTAGGACCACATGACCAACTCCCTCCTGCCAGCAAGTAATCCTACAGGGAGCAGGAAAAGAGCTTTCTGTGTGGTCCTGTCACATTTTTTTCATTGCAGTACCACTTGCTGGAGATGTTACCCCAAAAGGTGGGGCATCTTGAGGTCCCCCACTAGTGCCAGTATCTCATTAGAAAGATGAGAAATTATAGCTTAAAGGAGGCCTGTGAGAGGGGGGTAACCATGAGACCTTTTCACCTGTGTATATCCATACTAACTGTAGGACACAAGTTGAGAGTCAAAAGAATATTTTTATCAGGGGAAATTCACACTCATATGCAATCAATCAAGCAGTCTCATGAACCACACAAGGCTAGGGACGGTAAAGGAAAGAAAGGTTGGATAGTAATGATTGTGGGGTGAAGTGGGTCATAATTACCATTTCAAAAGTGGGGGACTGAAGCAAAATGGCTCAAACATGAGAGTTTGAAGGTATCCCAGGGCACAAGGATCAGGGAACAAACAGACAGAGTGACAGGCCTAGGATGTCCAAGGTGCTATAAGCCATCAGGCTTGGAGCCAGGGTTAAAATTCACCTTTTCTGCCCTGAAAGGGAATGTATTAATTGGTCTCTGACAGAGCTAAAATAAGGGGTCTGGAAAGTTCTGGTTGTCTTTATGGTAGGTGATAAAGTATTGAGGGAAATCACAATAGCCTCTTAATGACTGGAAAGGTGAGGGAACAAAGAACAGTTTCCTTGGGAAGAAGTAACAGGATGTTTTGGTTGATCCTTCCAGCAGCTTCACTCACTATTGTTCCCTAGGTTTGGGTACTTTTGAGGACAATCTAAAACCCATCAGTTTGGCCTCTCTGCTTATCCTTTTGACCTTGACCTGGCCATGTTGAGGTCCTTTGTCTTAGCTTGAAGCTTCTAGCCAGAGTCCTTTCTCTTTCATGTGGCTTTCAACCATAAGTGTAGGATTTATATATTAAAATGATGTCTCTTGACAGTTGAAGGATATTTTTCACTACTTGTACTGTACTGTGGAGTGTCGATGGGGTCTATGGCATGGTAACAGGGTAGGGGCTGGTCACATGATCCTGCAGCACCCCCACTTAGCATCTGTGGTGTCAGGGTTTGGGTGGGAAGTTAAAGCATAGTGTAACTGTGATTTAGGTACCTAACTTTGAGCACTAGATATCCCTTTGTGATATCAAATAATTTGACCTCTCAGTGCACTCTGGCTCATGAGTTAGCAAGGATCTCAGGAAACACAGGCGAAAGAAGCAGCTGTTTATGACAGGAATTACAACTTCCTCTTGTTAAAGCGGGCATTTCAAAAAGCTTTGATTTGGATTGTTATCTGGGATCTGGATGCTATTCCTTTCATCTCACAAGATACCTGATTCTCACCCATAAATAACAGATTGACATTTGGGCTGCTTGATGTTTTGTTCCACTTCTAAGCCTTTTGGTGCATTTCAAAAGTTAACTTTGATCTCAAAGTTTATGGCATGAGTCACAGACGTACAAACCCCTGATTGTGATAGTTGAGTGGGCTGCTTTTGAATGTCATCCTGTCCTGCTACCAGTTTGCACAGCGAGCTCCAAGGAAATTCCATTTTCTCTCCATCTCCTCAGGATGTCTGAACAGGTCGTATTGCTTATTCCTGACTTCATTTCTATTTCCTGTTTCTTATTTAGTTAGTGTGTGACTGTTGTCTTAATTGTTTTTACTGTTCAATAAAACATTATTTGGTTTATTCTGAATTGTTTTGTTCACTGATCTGACTCCGTAGACACAGAGCTTAAAAGGTCCTGATAAGTTGCCCTCCCTCTCGTAGCTAGACAGTGCTCTAAGCTAATTTTCCCCACAATTTGACAGCTTTTGGGAATCCCCTTAAGGGAGCCCCGACAAGGAGGGTAACAATAGGTACAACATCATGGCTACAAGTCTAATTCAGAATCTCAGTCTTAGAGCAAGGCTGGTTCCCAAAGATTTTTGAGTACAATAAATAAATAAAAAACAACTCGCTGTCAAAGAACATGGCTAACAGTGATGATAACCCAAATTTGCAAACCAATGCTTTAAGCAAGGGCAAATCCTCCCCTTCTTCCTTTCTCTGCTGGTGTTTCTAAGAATAATCAATGCAAATCATATCATTTCAGTTTTACTGTTGATAAAATGTAACAATTTACCTGTATTGTAGCTGGTGATTTTTCTGAAATAAGAGCAAAGGGGAGCATTGAGAAATATAGAGAAAATATCAACATGCCTGGAGTAATTTTCCTTTTCAAGGAAAAGCAGTCAATACTAGGATGAATGTCTACCAGTCTCTGCCCCATAAAGATCTTTTTTCTTCCCTTTTGTTTCCCCATCATGGTGATTCCTAGTCAACAGGGACAAAATGACTTGCATTTGTAGGCGAGAAAATAAAGGGAAATCAATCTTTTGTTAACCATTTCTGTCATGATGTACCATCAACTTGATTTTCTGCAATTTGGACATTAAAGCAATGTAAGAGGCACTGAGCGTATGTCTCTGACTCAGTACAAAACTACGTCCTCAGTGAACAAGGCCCTGAGCCATTCTATTCATGTTCTTCCAACAGAGGTACAACACGAGAGACGTAAAAAGTGGGATGCTTGTTTCATTTTTGTGCACAAGAATGAGAAGACATCTTTTTTTCCCCTATCTGCAAGATATCTTCTGGTGTTGTCATGAATTCTCACAAGGTGGAACATGTCTAGAGGAGGTGGAGGGTCTGGAAACCATGCCCTATAAGGAGTGGCTTAGGGAGGGAGGTATGTTTAGCCTGACAAAAAGAAGGTTAAAAGGTGACATGATAGCCATTTTTAAATATTGTAAGGGATGTAATTTTGAAGATGGAGCAAGTTTGTTTTCTTCTGCTCCAGAGACTAGGACACAGAGCAATGGATTCAAACTATAGGAAAAAAAGATTTCACCTGAACATCAGGGAGAACTTCCTGACAATAAGAGCCATTCAACAGTGGATTATGCTGCTATCTTGGAGTGTGGTGGAATTACCTTCTTTGGAGGCTTTTAAGCAGAGGCCAGATGGCCATTTGCTGGGGTTGCTTTGAGGGTGTATTTCTGCATGGCAGGAGGTTGGACTCAATGGCTGTTGTGGTCTCTTCCAACTCTATGATCCTTGATTCTATGATTTGCAAGAACATTGTTTGCCCAGATTACAAAAATTGCATATTTTGTGTGGAGTACACATATTACAGAGAGATAGCATGGTGTAGTAGACATTCAGACTATGACCCTGGAGACCAGGGTTCTGTTCCCCACTCAGCCATGGAAACCCACTGGATGGCCTTGGGTGCATCACATACTCTCAGCCTCAGGAAACCCCATGATAAGTTACTTTAGGGTCATCATAAGTTGGAAACAACCCAAAGGCCCTACAAAACAACATGCACGTTATGCAAAAGTGCCACTCTTTCCTACAAAACTACAAAAGCTGCTGCCTTGTTGCAGAGACATTTACAAATTAGGACATTGAATATTTTTTTCTATCTGCGCTCACTTTTTCTCACTCTATGTATGCTTTTCTTCACAAAAGGGAAAGATAGTAGTTTTGTGTAGAGCTACTCAGCACAAATTTCATAAAAAATGATGAGGGAAAAAGAATCTTCAGCAGTTTCTTTTGCTCAAGTCTGCCAGGAAAGGCAAGACTCTGCTTCCCTCCTCCCCTTCCCCACTGCTGAGTTAATTCAGTACTTTTGCACTTTGAACTCTGTTTGCAGCAAATGAAACAAGCTGAGAACAAAGGGGGAAAGTGGGAGGAAGAGAGAGAAACGGAGACATTTTAAAAGCAACTGAAAATGTGGAATAATGGAGACCTAATTAAGATTGTTCTTGCCAAATCAGTACAATCGGCTCTCCACATTTGCTAGGATTAGGAGCACAGGACCCCTGCAAAAGTGGAAAAAAATCACAAATATCAAAATGTGTGTGTGTGGATCTCTGGGAAGGAGTGAGATGGGGAGGAAAGCAACCACCCAGGGTCCAAACCAGGTCATGAAAAGGACAGGGAAAGGGAGTAGATGGGCATGGTGGCCCTGCACCTCATCTATTTCACCCATCTCTTTCCTTGGCATCAGGAGAGGGTTTGTGGTGGTAAGAAATCAAGCTGTGAGCTGTCTTTAGCTGGCCAGGTAGTGGCTGGTGGAGGAAGAGGAGGACCGGAGGTTGTTTTTTATAGGGTTGTGCAGCCTGATCAGATCCCCCAAGAAGGAAGGACCCCTGGAAAAGAAGTGCCTGAAGTGAGTGGTAGGAGAAACTCACGAATAATCCTGTGAAAGTTAAACCAGCAAATGTAAAGGGCGAACTGTACAGTTGGGAGGAATGTATTTATAAGATCTCTATGCTCTCTTTTTTCTTAAAGTGTTCACTTATTATTTACATGGACAACCTACCATTAGATTATATGGTCATAAGGTGAGCCCTGCTGGAATGGATTGAGGGCCTACCAGGTCCATCTTGGAAGCCCACCAGTAGGACTTAAGGAGACCAGCCCTTCCAGATGCTCTCTGCCAACTGATACTAGGGGGTCTCCTACCTTTAATTATGGACATGGCATATACTGTTTTAATCATGATGTAAAACCTTTGAATCCCGGCTCTAGGTGAAAAGGAGGTATAGAAAGAAAGTGAGTGGGTAAATCAATGGCCACTGATTCTTATTCTCATTGAATTTGTATAGTCACCCTGTAAAGCAACTTGAAGCCCTACTTGGGTGTCCTATTTTACATGTAACTAAATATGTGAGGATGGGAGCCTCATCCCATCCCTCACATCTTTGCTCACATGAGACATAGTCCATATCTTCCAGCTGTCGAGATTTCACAGGGACAGTGCTGACTGATCATCTACCATCCCACTTTTTGAGCTACTTTTACAGTTTCTCTCTCCTCCTACCACCTTCTCTCATTGTCCTCCGCCTACTTAAATTGCTGCAAAAATTGTTTGCACTCAGTTAACTCAGGAAAGGGGGAGGAAAGAAAGGGGCTGAATCTTTCCCTTCTCAGTTTATTGTTGTGTGCTTTCAACTCATTTCTCACTTACGGTGATGCTCAAGTGAAGCTGTCACAGGGTTTTCTTGGCAAGATTTTGTTCAGAGGGGAGTTGCCTTTTGCTTCCTCTGAAGCTCACACAAGGTCACCCAGTGGGCTTCTATGGCTGAACGGGGATGTGAACCCTGATCCAAAGTCATAGTCCAATACTCAGACCTCTACAGCACACTGTCTCTCTCCCTTTCCCAATAGGCTGAGGCAAAACCAAACTACTGCTGCCTCTCCCAGTTGTGTGTTCTTCCTCATGCATAAATGTTGCTATCTTGGCCACTCTCTGAATGCGCTCGGCCATACATGTTCCAGTTTTCATCTATGACGTGTTGGAAGGTCTGGTGAGTCAGAAGCAGAGAGCCTCCAGTATTCTGAAACCTGGGACCCTTCCATACTACATAGTTGAACTGTCCTATCCCATGGAATACTGAGGTTTACAGATTAGGGAAGGACATTTAAAATTCTCAGCCAGAGACCCCTAGTACCAAATGAAACTACATATCCCAGGATCCCACAAGACACAGTTGTGGCTGTTAAAGTGGAATTATAGTGTATAAATGTACAGTGTGAAAGAGCCCTTGATTTGCCAGAGGTGTAGTTGATGTGGAGAGCCTCTGTGCCAGAGAGGGCAACTTGGGCAGTTCCAGGGATTTAGTTGCCTTGCCAAGGATACAGGGGGGTTCATGGAGTGCCAAAAATGACACAAAGAGGTAAGACCAAAGCCATATTGGAAGGAGGCAGCAATACACTTCTGACTTTGGAAAAGGAACTTTTTTTTCTCTAGTAGAGGAGGAAGGAGGAGGAGGAGGAGGAAGGGGAGGACTGCAACCTATTTAAGAGATGAACCACTGCTTTCAGGAGTGGCAATTGAAGGTAAGGGCAGTCCAAGTGAACCAGGGGATCAGAAGCCACAAAAGAAGCCCGAGAGATAGCCACCAATTTTCCCAGGCTTGCTCCATGAATACAGCAGGCTCTCTATTTCAGATTTGGTGATTATCATGTCAGCAGAGCAACAATGGCATGGGAAGGGTTTAGTGTTCTCTCTCTTTGCATGTCTCCTTAATTGAAAAAGACAATGACTGAATTGGGTTGATGTCAGTGGCCATTTGCCATGTTTTCTAGTAGCCCTGTCCATGATGGAACTCAAGGCATCATACACATGAGGTTCACACTGTTTCCCATCTGAGCTTTTGGATCTTCTCCCATATGTGTGTGTGTATGAGTGTGGGAGTGTGTGAACACACACATACACCTTTCAGTCCCACACATGCTTATTCAGACATATGTCTTATTGTCTTCAGCAGGGTTTATCCCCAGTAGAATTCTGTATGATACAGCTGGTAAATTTCCTTTTACAAATACAATCTGCAACGAGGCTTGTGAATATTCCCCTTCTCTGCTACTGCAGAAAAGGGTGCATTTTTATTTTTCCTCCAGGCATGTGGAGAGTATGTGTGTTTGTATAAGTGGTTCTGCAAGAAGTGGAAACTAATTGTTATGTCACATCTTGTTGTAACGAAGTTCTGAGTAGAAGGGAGTCATTCAAGGTAAAAGATAGCAGAGTGATGGATGACCTTGGCTGACAATAATAGGTACAGTTCTCTGCAGAATGTATCCAAGCAAAGAAGAGTTCCCTTCATTTCAATTGAGTTTCTGTGAGTGAAATTCCCTCCCTGGTATTTATTTAGCTAGTTACAGGCCTGCTCCATTTGATAAACATGTCCACAATTATAAAGTCTGCTTCTATTGATATTCTTCTGTTTCCACTTTTATGTCCAATTTGTATCAGGGTTCATCACTTTTTTGAAAGTAGAATGAGAACCATCCCTGTTTTGCTATCCCCCACAATGAGTGCAAGTCTGTGATGAAGGTCCTACACTTAGGCAGAAAAAATGGAACGCACAAAAACAGGATGGGAGACACTTGGCTGGATAGCAGTACGTGTGAAAGGGATCTTGGAGTCTTGGTAGATCACAAGCTGAACATGAGTCAGCAGTGTGATGTAGCAGCCAAGAAAGCCAATGTGATTCTTGGTTGCATCAATAGGAGTATGGTGTCTAGATCAAGGGAGGTAATGGTACCACTCTATTCTGCATTGGTTAGACCTCATTTGGAATACTGTGTCCAGTTCTGGGCACCAAGAAGGATATTGACAAGCTGGAGGGCAGAGGAGGGCAACCAAAATGGTGAAGGGTCTGGAAGCTATGCCCTATGAGGAGTGGCATAGGGAGCTGGGTATGTTTAGTCTGCAGAAGAGAAAGTTAAGAGGGGACATGATAGTCATGTTTAAATATTTGAAGGGATGTCATGTTGAGGGAGTGGGCTTGTTTTCCCCTGCTTCAGAGGCTAGGACAAGGAGTGATGGATTCAAGCTGAAGGAAAGGAGAACTTCCTGAGGTCAGAGCTGTCCGGCAGTGGAATATGCTGCCTTGGAGTGTAGTGGAGTCTCTTTTTTGGAGGTTTTTAGGCAGAGACTGGATGGCCATCTGTTGGGAATACTTTGATGTGTGTTCCTGTATAGCAGGGGGTGGACTGGATGGCCCCTGTGGTCTCTTCCAACTCTATGATTCTATGATATTTTAAATTTTTATGCAATGCTTGAACACATACCTCCTATTGACCAAAATGGTTAAGCAGTGCTTTGTACGCACTTGAAAGTGTGCGTTTTTCTATTCACACCTTTTAAATTCCACACTTTTTTTTGGTGTGTGTGTGTGTGTGTGTGTGTGTGTGTGTGTCAGTAGCAATCTTTCAGCTTGAGGATTCTAAAACAAAAATGTCATCTGCCCCACAAATGGAGATCCAGCAGGTTGAGAGGAGGATGCTCCATTCATTGAGGAGGAATTTAATACCAAAAAGATGTTAAAAGGTTCTGGAACACTTCACATTGACAATTGCCTGAATCCTATTGTTAGTCTCAACAACAGTAGATCTGTTGGATCCATGAGATTTTACTAGGGATGGAAAGCATATTTGAAAATATTTGAAAAACAGTTGAAATGCATGTCTTTTGAGTGTTGAGAAACCTTGATGAGAAGAATGCTTGATTGATGAGAATCTTTGCAGTCTGGAACTTAATCTGTGTGAAATTCTCACAGCTTTTTCTGTACAGTCAATAAAATTTCTGTGTAGAAATATTATTTCCAGTGCAGAAAATGCTGTTTCCTATGCAGGAAATGCTGTAATTGGGGATTTATTCTATGCAACATTTGCACCATGTTGATTTACATGGAGACATTTCTGCAAAGGAAACACAACTTTTTCTGCAGGAAATATTTTTGCGTATATGACAACCATGTGCCAGATTAGTAACAATCATGCAAATTTTGCGCATAATAAGCCCTGAATTGTGAATTAGCTTTAAATACTGTGTGGTTTTCACAATCTTTCTCTCTACAGGAAGAACATTATTAAAATTACCCACTTCTAACTTTTACCTACATGTTGGGTAATTATTCAATAATTGATTCAGATGATCCGATCCAGTTGCAACTAACCAATAGAACTGAGGCCAATATCATACCCTTTCATCATAGGAAGAAGAAGACGCACAGACAGACAGATTAATGTGTGGTGAAAACTGATGAAGGCAAACAATTTTTTCCACTATACTTTTAAATGAATGCTTAACTATATTCATGCGAGAAACAATGGATATTAAAATGTCAAATAAGATAGTACCCTAGCTTTGATGCACACAAGTGTACGTGCATAGGATGTTCTCATAATATGAGCCATCTGCGTTTCCAAGGGTCCTAGTTACATGCACTGAATCTAAGTTCGCTTTGAGAGGCAAGTGCTAGGTTGGAGGAGGGATCAACATAAATCAGTCTTTCTTTATTCTGTGCATTCTATAGATCTTGTTTGCTAATAGGACTCCTTTTCTAACAGGGTTAGTCCCAACCATTAAGCAGAGCAAGGCAATTGGCTCAGGTACTTAATGTGTGTGCAGATGAGGGTGGATGGCAATGGCAGTACAATGTTCTTGTCTGTCCTTGGGAGCTCCTGGGCCATTCTCCTTTGTTGAAGGACAGGGCTGTGTAAAGAATCTATCCAAGGGGCTGAAACTATCTGGAATGCAGGGTTTAATGACCTTGATAGCTTTTTCAAACCTGGAGCAAATTCACCACTCCACTGACATGGAAGCCAACAACCACTATAGAATTATAGGATTATAGAGTTGAAAGGGGCCTCATGAACCATCAAGTCCAACCCCCTGCTCAATGCAGGATCTTCAGCTAATGTATTCCCAGCAGATAGCTCTCCTGCCTCATTTTGAAGATGTCCAGAGAAGGAGATCCCACCACCTCTCTAGGCAACTGATTCCATTGCCAAACCACTCTTATTGTCAAGAAGTTCTGTCTAATGTTCAACTGAAATCTGCTTCAAACCATTAGACCAGGTCCTACTCTCTGGGGCAGTAGAGGACAGCCTTGCTCCCTCCTCTCTGTGACAGCCCTTGAAATATTTTTAATGAGTGCAATCATGTCATCCCTCAGACTTCTCTTCGTTAAGAGATGAAGCTCCTTTAGCCTTTCTTCATATGTCATGTTCTCCATACCTCTTATCATCCTTGTTGTATCCAATGGTCTTCAGGTGTGGTAGAAGATGCCATTCCATTGCTAGTATTCAACTGATAGTCCAGTCACCTTTTGATTGTTGAAGACTATTGAACTCGATGGCTGTTGTGGTCTCTTCTAACTCTATGTTTCTATGATTCTAAGAGAGCAGAAGAACATCATCTTATCCCTCATCCCTGGGAGCAAAATTTCTGGCTGATATAGACAGAATTTGTTCCGCCTGTTGAAGCTGAGAATGAAGGCACTAGTGAATAGATGCCAGTCTAGATGTCAATATTCAGAACGAACAATCTAATATTGAATCAAATGCACACCTTACTGTATATAGCAATTTTAGAAACTCTGCCCAGCAACAGCATGTAACAATGCATAGCAAATCATGGGAATAGATTACATGTGTTTTAGCAATCATTAAGTCATAAAAGAAAATTGCTAAGTAAGTAACAAGTGAAAAGTATTCATGTTTTTCATGTATTCAGACCTTTCTCTTACATTTCAAATTGATGTTGTTATTAGTAGAAAGAACCAGTTAGTTGACAAGAGGGCCAGGGTGCTTTGGAAATGCTAAACCCATTTTTCCTTGAGATTCCTAAAAGCTAATAACTCTGCAACTTCTAAAACTATCCTTGGTTCAGAGTACTCTTCCTTCAGCTTGGCTCTGCTTTACTTTGGCCTTATGCTCCAGCTTTGATCACTATCACATATCACTAGCTTTGGTCTTGACCAATCCTGCAGTGCATGTTTGGTAGAAGTACCTTAAAACTCCTTTACTCATTGAAACCCATAAGCCTATACCAGATTCTAGAGTTCAAATGGTTTTATTGGTGGCATCAGTCAAGGTTTTTCTTCCCCTGGGTTTATAGTACTTGGAGCTAACCTAGGAGGGCTTTTCCAGAGGCACTGTTACATCATAGACTTTTAGAAGTCTCTTTTTCTCCTTAAGGCAAAGAACTCATCCAGTAAAGCTTCCCTTTATGGTTCTTTTGGGCCTTTTATTCCAGCTTTCCCCTCAATGGTAGATCAAGTCTGTTAACTCTGGGCCCATCTGGCTCAGGATGGATTACTGAGCCTGTTGGATTGGTGGGGCCATCTGTCAGTCTGTCTGAAGCTATTCCTGGTTTAGTGGCCACAGGGAAGATTGATAGACATGGCCTCACCCAGACTAGCCAGTTTGCTTCTAAAGCCAGCCTGGCTTTTTCTACCTTCCCTGCTCATTTCTCCCTCCTGCCCAGCCAGCTCTTCCAAGGTACCTTGCTACTGCCCTTTCCCAAGGTACCTTTACACACCCTTTCCCAGCTCTTGCAGATTATCCTGGTGAAGACAATAGGCAAATGAGTTGCCTTCTCTCTTCTTAGCATTGCTGGATCTACTGGCCCCTCCTGACTGGCAGAGAAGGTTTTCATCTACCTCCAGTTTCCCTCGAGTCCTCCAGCAAGTTCTACCTTGTAAATCCCTCCAGCTTCTTACAGAAAGTCTATTAAAAAATGATCTCTGGTGAGTTAAAGGGGGCTTTGTTGTTGCGTGCCATGCTGTTTCCAACTTACGGTGGCCCTAAGGTAAACCTATCATATTTCTTGGAAATAAGTGATCAAAGGGGATTTTGTCTTTGCCTTCCTTTGAGGCTGAGAAAATTCCTGAGTGGGGATTTGAAGCCTCGTTTGCAGAGTCATAGTCTAAAGCTGAAACTACTACACCATGCTTACTTCCAGTAAACAGGCATATGATTGCACCCATCATCATTTTGCATAAAGAACAAGAATCAGTGGAAGATGAAAAGCCACTCGGTTGTTATGGGAGCACCACCCATGGTATGAAGGGCAACTCCTGTATGAGGAAGTAAGTGTGATTGGCTATTTCTTGAAATCCAAAGATACAAATAAGGTTGCCAGAGTGAAAACTGGAGAAGCCTCTTGTACCTTCAGTGGTTATATAGGAGAGGGAATTTCAGCAGCTGTTTCTTGTCACTCAGCCAGGTAACAAGCCCTGTCAGTCAAAAATAGCTCTTCTATGCAACCATGGAAGTGATGGGAACTCTCTGCAACATTCACTCTGGCAGTCCTAGTAACAAGATACCATAACAGATCACTGTTTTAAGCTGAATTCTGTGTTTGCATGCTTGTGTGTCTACATACACAGTTGCTCCTCCACTTTCACAAGGGTTAGGTGCCCAAGACCTTTGCACAGCAGAAAAATATGAATATCTTCCTCTCCCCACCCACCTGAGTGAGCGAGGGAACACATGTGCCTGCCTTCTCTCCTCCTGCTTCCCTATTCCATCCCCTTCTCCCCTGCCCACCCACCTGAGCAGGAGGGAATACATGTATGCACCCTCCCTCCTTCCAATCCCCTGTCCCATGCATTTTGTTCTCCCCACGTGAATGAGTGTGGGAACACATGTACTCACCTTACCATTTCCCACTCTCCTGCCCATTCGTGTGTGTGAGCAAGGTGTGAGGGCAGCAAATAATCCTCAAATAATCAAATTCCCAAAAGTCAGCCTCACAAATGTGGAGAAATGACCGTATTCTTTACTGAAGAAGAAAACAGGACTAAAATAACTTATCCGTAATATAGCTTAAGCCAATTCTTATGGGACAATGAGGAGCAGACAGAAGACCACAAAAGCTGAAATAACCATAGCAACCCTGGAAAAAAAAATAGCATTAAGAGATGGATAAGCTCACACTGTTTTTCTCCTTTCTTCCTAAACTCTGTCTGGTTAGCCAGTCTAACAAGAAAGGCGACACAGCCAGTTTCCCACTTTATAGTGTCACTCATGATTACTTGTTAAACCTTCCCTGGAGTATTGCTTTCTGGAATGTTCCAATAGCCTAGATTCAAAATAGGGATCTATCCAACTTTTCAGCAGCTCAGACAAGCTCAGCACCCGTGACCCTACTTACAGAAAGCTGTCCTAGCTACTGTGACACACACACACACACACACACACACCTTATTTGCATCCCATGTAGATAACTTCACCATACTTTTCGTGAGGATATAACCGAAGATGATTCAGAAGCTGCAACAAAATGTGGCAGCTATGAGTTTTGGCCTATTTATTTGACTTATTCATTTATTTATTTGATTTATATCCCACTTTTTCCCCAAGTTGGGACTGAAAGTGCCTCACATTGTATGTTAAAACAAAATAGTTAAAACAATTCTTATTGGTGTTGTTGCAGTCTGCCTTCAAGTCATTTCTGACTTATGGAGGCCCTAAGGTAAACCTATCATGGGGTTTTCTGGTGCTGATGAGCCCCAGGTCACCCAGCGGGTTTCCGTGACTGAATGGGGAAGTGGACACTGGTTTTTCAGGGCTGTAGTCAATGCTCAAACCATGCTGGCTGTTTTGAAACAATACAAAAGTTAAATCGCATTAAATAAGCTATTCAGTTCAAACAATATATTTTTTAAAAAACATTAATTAAAAAAATGAAAAACCTGTAAAACACATATATTAAAACAGCACATTTATTATTCATACTTCTACCCTCCAAATTAAAGGCTGAAGCCCTATTTATAAAAGTCTAAATGGACTGTGAACCATATTATCTGAAGACTATCTTTGACTCTCGGAACCTGCGCAAGCATTGCAATCAGTATGTCCTATTCTCTCTCCTACTAGCAAGAGAGAATTGGCTTGTAGGACAGAGACTTCTTGAAGCTGTTTCTTCATTGTTGGAATTCTCATCCTCAGGAGATGTATATGGCCTCATGGATTTTTCTTTTCTTTTCTTTTTTAAAAAAAGATGCTGAAGACCTGTTGGCCAAGAACTTGCTGAGAACCAAGAGAGTGGAACTTCTGCTAATGTACTTGTGCAAGATTGTGGAGAGGATGGAGTCAAGATAGCAAGGACAGTCCCACCATCTGGCTGGGAGCTTCCTCGTGCACCCTATGGGCTGGCTGTCTTGGTTGTGGAGCTATGGCCAAGCATGGCTATGTTGTAAGGAGATACTGGATATCACCCTATATGCACTCATATAGAGCATAAGAGCCAGGACAACCAGGATTTGGACTGGTACAGCATCTCAATAGGAACTTGACCATTTATTCCATTGACGTACTTCAGAAATCTTCAACTACTGGTGGTAAGAGTTGTGTGCATCTAAATCATTATTGCATTTTCATCTTTTGAAACCTAGTAATCTGTCTTGTGAGGCCACTGTGACCTGAGCAGTGGTTAAAAACCCTATGAATGAAAAAATAATCCTTCCAATTTATTTTTGTGATTATTTTGGCCTTAAGAAACATGGACCTCCTACACTTGGTGCACATTTGACAAAGCAAATATTTGATTTTCACAAAAGGTAAGTATTCCTAAATGATCATTTGGTATTCTCATTGCATGTTCAAAGAGGAAGACAAATATGAAGAATTTTGAAAAGGTAGGGAAGAGTCTTCGGAACAACTTGAAGGTGTTTGCAAAGTCCTGATAAAATTATTTGCTCTCCAGCAAGAATCCATTGTTTTCCATTTTCCACTAAAGTCTTGGGAATGTTGATGTATGGATGATTCTGTATTTGTTTGGACTCCTGGACATTTTTTTTTGTCTATTCCCTCATGAGGTTTATGTATATCTTTTTCAGCTTATATTTGTAGAACATAAAATATATAGGTCAAGATCCTGCATTGAGATAGTGGAGGATCAATCTCTACATCTCCACATTTATGCATTAATTGTACTACTCATGTGCAGAATTTTACATCTGAACCAAGATGCCAAGTGTGCAACTGAATGCACAATAATATATCTGCTGCCAGATTGCCCATTCTTTGACTAGGTGGTCTTTGACTCCTTCCAAAGCATGCTTCACTCATATTCCTTAGATTACAGTCAGCCCTGTACAATGGTGACATTTTCTCTGTGCAGCTTCTAGGGCAATGTGTCAATGATGCACGCTGAATGTGATACATAGCATCTGATGGTAGCAAAAGCCAAGCAGCAACAGAAGTGAGTCAGCAACTGTAAAATGCTTGGGTTGGTAACTGGGGACCAGCAACCATGAAATTAACTCCATGGTGAGGATGCTGGAGTTGGTTCATTCTATTTATTTAGCGATCTGGTCTCACAGTCTTCTCAGTGGCCTTCAGTTGCCAATGATTTTTTCCCCAATGTGAATTATTACCAGGCCAAACACCCCTACCCCATGATATGGTTTAATTGGCAAATATTAATTGGTATAAAATATAAATTAAATCCTGCTATAGGTGGGAAGCCTGCTAGCAAAGAGAAACTGGATGCACATGTGTGTTGCAAAGTAGGTCAGATTGGGACCTCAGGGCATGGCTAGGTCATAGCCAGGGAAACTCTGGTTGTAATGGGCTTGCAGATGTCCTCAACAACTTGACCTTTAGAAACAATAGCACCCAAAACTGCTTCCATGGAGCAACTGATTTTCTTCTACCCTCTCCCTTTGTCCACAGAAATTCTCCTTTTGTTCTCTCACCTGTGCTGCCATTAAGGAGCTATCATGATTCCCCTGAGTCACCCACATTTTGAGGTAACAATAGTCCAGAGAATGCCAAAGTCTGGGAAGGATATAAATCCCAGGGCTTATTTTTGCTGCCTTCTAAGGCTACCCAGTACTCCCACCCTCACCTTACTTCAGAATGGGAGGGTTGTCCCAAAGTGTCCAATATCAGTCCCAAGCCTACAGGGCAGTATTGATCATTTTGCCAAGTTTTCAGGCCTTTTTTCCCCATTGCCATTTGTCACACTTCTAGAGACTGTCCTTCAGCCTACACAGATCTCTCTTCAAAAGATGAAGCAATAAGACTTCCTGTTCCAGCCACTTCCTGTCTTCTTGAACTTTCTGGCTAGGCTAACCACTTTTGTGTCTCTATGATAAAGGAACTGTGAGCTGACCAAGCACTAAGAATCTTTGTCAGTGAACTTGCTTCCTTCAAATTATTATGTAAGTTGAATGCAACATTTAACACTTTAACTAATAAAAGAATCTCTAAATTATGAAACATTCACTTACTGTTAATTTACTTTAGAATTAATTTCTCATTGTGGCAATATAATGCAATAAATGTAATCCACAATTAAGTTTAATAAAACAAATTAATAAATTTAATAACTATTAAATATACATTCCTTCAGTGCTTCAGCTGATCTGGATGGTGGTGTCCAGCCCAGATTTCATTGCCCACCCTGTTGTAGTCACATTCCTTTTGGGGTCTTTTCCAGATCTCCAAGTTATATTTGACAAAATTAGAACCGTAGTGAGCTACTGATTTGACTTTTATTAGAACTTCCTAGAGTTTGATTTTGTACTAATTGGAACTTTTGAAGTGTAACATCAGTTATGATGGCACCAAGAGATCAGAAATAATTTACACTGGTAGTACCTACCTAGTGAGCAATGAAGTCATCATTCAGGAAAGATGCCTTATTAACTTTGAAGCTAAGGGACAGAGAGAGAGAGAAAGCTTTTACACTCATAATTATGCATAAAGATTTAAGAGGATAACTGTCTGGGAACAAAAATTGTACTGGATGAGATCCTGAAGGAACATTACAGTCGAAACCATCAAAGGCTTTACTCAGAACCCTGTGTAGTGGCAAGATCAGGTGTAAGGTTCATTATAGAACCTGAAACAAAATTCTTCATTAAAAATAACCACACAACCATAGCACTAATGCTGATTCTCACATCTGATTCTCACATCCAATACTGATTCTCACATCTAAAAAATCGGGATTTCACTGAGGTCATGGTGTTGATTGGAGGCACTCCTTTGACATGACAACTCACTGTTTTAAAGTACTTGTTTACTTGTCTTACCACAGAATGGGTGGGGGAACAGTTTCCTTTGTGCCATTTTTCCCTATGGGCCACACAACCATCCTTCCTGGTGTGACTGGAAATGGTGTTGTACCAGTATCTATCCCCAGAATCAGCCAAAATACAGTTGATTTTCACTTTGGACAGGATTGGAGTTTTGGAGGGTAGTGCCAAGCAAGGGTAGCCAAGCCACCATGTTTTTCTCCTGATAGTTGCAACGTCTTTTTTCATGTTCTTGACCATTTTGGCCCTTTAAAAAAGAGCACGGCTCTGAGGGGCTTCAAGGGTGTGTAAGGTGTTTCGGGAGCTTCAAAATGGACTGTTTGCAGGGTACAAGTGACAATTTACCCACTCCTCATTTATTCTTACACCTTTTCATAAGTACGATGGGTTAGAGGTGCAGTGTCATAACTCATCTTGCGGAATCTGACACACAGGAGCTGGACTGAGTGGAGTTTCTCACACCAGATGGCTCCTCCCTGAATCTGAGAAGCTGGTGGCTGAAGCAGCTGAGGGGCTCCCTCCTCAGCAGGACTTGTCAGGCATGGAAGTGACACTCCCATCCTTCAAAGTCCAGCAAAGAAACAAGGAAAAACTGTTTAGGAACCATCTGCTAAACAGAACAGTGGTTCCCAACCTTTGGTCCTTTAGAAGCCCCAGCCAGCTTGGCTAACAGTTAGGAATTCTGAGAACTAAAGTCCAAAACACCTGGAGGACCAAAGGTTGAGAACCACTGAAATAGAAGATGCTGATCAATCAAGACCCTGGCATTCCCAGGTGGCCACCTATAAATCCCCTGGCAGCTGGCAAGAATCCTTGTTGTTCTCAAGCATTCACCCTCTTTCGTTCTCTGTTTTCTTGGTGTTCCTGTGTTTCCCGGCATTCTTGACCTCTGGACTGACTACATATAATGACTACATGTCTCATCCTTTTTTGGCTTTTGATATCTGGTCTCTTTCTTTGTGCAACAACGTCTGGACTGGCTGGGACCTTGTCCCTGCAGCTCCCTTCATCTTCTGGAATTACTTGCGTGTGGCCTAGACTGAATTGACATTTTGTAGCTGTTTCCCTTCAGATGATTTTTCTCTTTGGACACTTGTTACCCATAGCATAGCACAGCAAGCACAACTTTGACAGTTGCCTTATTCTGGAAGTAGGCATTTTCACCGGCAACCTTCCCATGAACATTCTCAAACTGCTGGAAAATGATGCGTTCCCAGGATCAGTATTGTAAGACCTATGTAGTCAGATTTGCAACTCTCACCATGTCCTGTCTTATCTCTCATTAAAGTCTCTGCCAAAAAGTGGGCCGCAGATAACTCAATGGGTATCTGCTCAAGTTATGGATGTGGTCAGAAGTTGGGTTGGTCAAGACAGTGGAAAACTCTGAAAAGGAATGTCAGAATTTACATTTTCTTGACCAGATGTTATGATCAATCATAGAAAGGATTTTTTTTCCAGGTGGTTACACCTTCTAAGGTCAGGGAGATAGTCACCAAAAAGATACATCTTTGAAATGTCAGAGAAGATCTTCCTTGTTTTTGACACCAGATGAAGACCTACCTTTTCACTAACGCTTCTTAATTATCTGTCAGGACTATTTTAATCTAATGCTTCTCTTTTATGGGTCTTCTGTTTTTAATAACATTTTTATTGATTTGTTGTTTTCATTATTTTTCACCGTGGTCTGAAAGTCAGAGTGGAGTTGTAAAACTGAAGGGTCGGGCAGCAAATGTTTTAAACAAACCAATAATTCATCCTTGGAGCTCCGAGTATTCATGGAGAGGTGACTAGGGGGCAGGGTCTGTTCAAGACTCTCTGTTCCCTGAAGCTAACTATATGATGACACTCCCTTTCTGTTCTATATACAAAAGATGACTAGACTGGTAACTGAATGTTGCTTCAAAAGGGGTATTGGGATAAGATCTTCAACCATCCCTGAAGACAACAGATTTGGATCTCTTTCACACAACACCATTTGAATCCCTTTTCAACCACCATGGCTCCATCCTACAGAATTCTGGAATTTGCAGTTTTGTAAGGTAACCAGTTTAGGGTGTGCAGGACAGGTTATATGGAGCATGCAGGTTTGTTGTTCCCCAAAAAAAAAAAAGAGGAACAGTGGGGGTATTCTCAGAAGGAACAGGTATGAGTCTTCCAGCCATGCTCCATAGCATCTACCGTCTAATCTGCCTGATAATAGTCCTGCTAGGGGAGTGTGTATGCTATCTAGATGGCCTTTTGAAGGAGAAATAGCAATACTCTCTTTTGGAAATAGCTTGGAACTGAGGGCCAGGGATATGATGTAAATCTTTGTACTTTTCTTCTTGCATTGCATAAGTGAATAGTTTTCATAGTATTCTCCCTGTTATGGGAGAATCTCTGTGCAGTGTTCTACAGATATTCCTAGCCTTCAAAGTCTTTTGAGGGAATTACTCTACAGAAATACATCTGATATTTCTGCATAAAAGCCACCTTTTCCCCTCTGGAAACAATGTTTTCTGCCTAAGACATGCTTTCTTGTACAAGAAGCATTATTCTCTATACAAGAAACATTTTTTTTTTTTTGCATGGAAAATCCACATGGATTTTGAGTACAATAATTTCCTGAAAGACTTTGTAAATGGGGAAGATTCTGCTGTGTTCTTTTTATAGGGATTTCTTGAGCATCAGGACACCTGTTATCCTTCTGAGACACACATAGGAACAATGTTTTCATTCATAGAGACAATGCAGGATGAAAGTTTAATTGAAAAATTATTCTATAACTTTGGAAACAAGTCATTGTCAATTCAGCCTCTGTGAATGAGAGAACCCACCATGGCGAATTTTCATCCTTATTTTTGGTTCTGCCATGAATATGGGGACCACTCTTAAGAAAGGCTGTTTCTTAACAAGCCTCCTTGGATCATAAAGGAAAAAGATCTCCAAATATTCTATGAAATTCTGTTACCCCCAAAGATGGGTGATTCAGGGGTCCACCTGCAATGCCATTGCCCCTGTGAAACAGTGAGGAATATTAGCTCAAATGGGAGGCTTGTGGGGGGGGGTAACCTAGTAGGATCTTTTACCCCTGTGTATACTGGTGTTACCCTGTGACTTGGGGGTCCCGTGAGGAACACTCAAACAACCAAACAAATATAACAAGATGGGAAAAATTAGCTGGAGCACTCTCTTGGCTAACAAGAGGCAGGGTAACGTAGCAGGGATCTTTTACCCTATGTATACAGCGTCAGGTCAATAAGCAGACAAAATAGTTCAAACTAGCAATGATATTTATTAAGCAATTATTAAGAAAACACAGCCTCACTACTAAATAAGAAAAGGAAAAAAGAGTTTTGGGGAATGGGTGATACGTCACCAATCTCGCAGTCCTGAAGGATCCAATGGAGGTCAGGAGGGCTTGGTGCGGCGGCCGAGGGGAGCTCGCAGAACAAAGAGGCAGCAAGGCAGGAGAGCAGTCCGAACGCAAGTCCGAAGAACTCTTGGAACTGGGGATTTTTATAGGGGAAGGAATGACTGTGGGCTAGTCTTGTCTTGGGTGAAAACAATGAGTTTTGGACTGGAGACAGTCTCCGAAAGGTCAGAAGTTACATGATTGAGTTATAGACTGAATTGACAATAGTATGGCCAGTATGTAGATGTGGCTAGCTCGGCAGTTAAGCACTTAGCTCGCCAGGGTGCCCTCTCGGGGCAGAGGTCTCTTTGTTTTAGTAATGAAGGTGTTTGTTTTGGGAGGTCCCCTAAAGCAGATCTGGCAGTATCTGGCTTGCCTCGGTGTAAACAAATGTAACCATGCCTAGCTTCGTGCTTGTTTGGTGGCCTCACAAACACTTGGCTGGTGGCAGAGCAGGGCTGAATTCTGATATCAAAATGATATCTAAAGGTTACCAAAGGCCAGGCCAGTTCACGGTGATAACACCGGTACTAATGCAGAAACAACAGCTGGAGACTCAAAGAATGCTTGTTTTATTGTGGGAATTAGCAATCACACGCACACAAAATCCAAGCGGTCTCACAAACACACAAGCCTAACTAAGAAAAGGGAGGAAAAAATGGAGACAGAGAAGTTAGGACATAGTGAGGGATATTTACTTAGCCAGAGAGAAGAGATGAAGCGATGTGGTCCAGACTAAGAATCCGAGAGTAGCACCAGAACGGGAACTGGAGCAGCAGAGTGATGACCTCTGTCCAGAGTGCTACGAGCTATCTGGCTCAGAACGAGAATCAGCGTTTAAGTACTCTTTTTCTGCCCTGAGGGGAAGATGTTACTAGCTCTCTGGCAGAGTAAACAATGGGGTCCAGAATGAGCTAATGGCCTTAGTATTAGATGATAAAAGACTGATGGGAATAATGATAGCTCCTTCATGGGAGGACAGGTGAGAATTTCAGTGGATAAAGGGAGAGCAGTCAAAGACAATCAGTCATTCCATGGAAACAGTTTTGGGTGCTATTGTTTTTAAAGGCCAAGCTGTTGAGGGACATCTGCAAGTCACCGGAGTTTCTGTGACTATAACCTAGCCACACCCTGATCTGACCTAGATTTGCAACCCCTGTGTGCACCAGTTCCTCTTTGCCTGCAGGATGACCATATACATCCATATACAAAGTTTGTACACCTGTAATCCTCCTAAAGAATCCTGGGAACTGTAAAGTATTGAGAAAGCATTTAGATACTTGAAATACTTCCTACAGAACTATATTTCCAAGCAGTTCCTGGGGGGACGAAATTGCAGTGAAACTAGCGTCATTTATGCACTACACTGTTGTAGTGCTGTTATTGTACTTTCAACATCCTGTGGAATTCTGGGGTTTGTAGTTTACTGAGGCCTAAGAGCTCTCTGGTTGAGAATTTGAAATGCCCCTCCCAAAACTACAAACCCAAGGACTCCACAGGATGTTGAAAGTGGAATAATAGCACAATCACAGTGTAGGGTGGAAAGAGCCACCCTACACTGTGTGTATGTGTGTGTGTGTGTCTGATCGCAGAATTATTTTCTCATATATTGGGAAGAAAGAAGCTTTACCCAGGTACTGTCTGACATTTCACAGATGAAAATTGGGACATGTGTGGCCAACCAACATCAGAGTGTGATCAAGATGCCAAACGTTATCCATGAGGAGAAACACACAAGCTAAGAGAGGCTTCAACAGTTTGGTTCTACCTGGTCTTAATGGGAAGGACAAGATTCTACCCGTTCTTTCCTTTTTCCCACTCAGTTAACTGAATGCAAATTGTGTTTGCACTTTGAACTGGGTTGGCAGCAACTGGAGTAAGCTGAGGGTAAAGGAAAAGGAGGGAGGAGAGAGAAACTAGAACATAGCTGAAAAAATGGGATGACAGAGGATTAATCAGGACTGTTTCTGCCAAACCAGGAAAATTGGAAGGTCATAGAATCATAGAGTTGGAAGAGACCCAGGGGCCATCCAATCCAACCCTCTGCTATGTAAGAACCCACATCAAGGCACTCCCAGCAGATTGCCATCCAGCCTCTCCTTAAAAACCTCCAAAGAAGGAGACTCCACCACACTCCGAGGCAGCATATTCTACTGCTGAACAGCTTTGACCGCCAGGAAATTCTTCTTGAGGTTTAGATGGAATCTCTTTTCTTGCAGCTTGAATCCATTGCTCCTTGGAGCAGAAAACAAGCCTACTTTCTCCTCGACATGACATCCCTTCAAATATTTAAACATGCTCTGCAGACTAAACATAACCAGCTCTGTAAGACGTTCCTCATAGGCATTGCTTCCAGACTCTTCACCATTTTGGTCACCCTCCTCTGGACACATTCCAGCTTGTCAATATCCTTCTTGAAATGATGTGCCTAGAACCGGGCATAGTATTCCAGATGAGGTCTGACCAAAGCAGAATAGAGAGTTACTATTACCTCCCTTGATCTAGACATCATAATCCTATTGATGCAACCAAGAATTGCATTGGCTTTCTTGGCTGCTGCATCACACTGCTGACTCATGTTCAGTGTGTGATTCACCAAGACTCTTAGATCCCTTTTACATGTACTGTTATCTAGTACAGATATAGCTATGCTATACTAAGACCACTGATGCTATGGGCATGGTATGGGTGAGCGACACATGCTCAAATTACAAACCTATCAAGATAGCTTGACACCAAGCAGCCATCCCTTGATATTGGGACTTACCTGGCATCAGTGATTGTCTCCTTTTTGTATTCTTGGGCTTCTGGCTCATGGGGAAATCTAGAGAACCAACCCACTTTCATCCAAAGCAGCTTTTGGACATGCAACAGTTCCTATAATTTTGGTAGAAATTCTTACCAAGAAGTTACCAGGTGAAGGCTATCCTAGACCATGAGACTTCAAGACTGAAAGCTGTGACCTAGAGATTACCTCTTACGATGTTGCAAGAGGCAAGCACTGGTGACGTTGGGAAAGATCATAGTAGTAGGGGCATTAAGTGTAATATTAAGAGTCAGCCTGTGTTAGGGTCGCCAGAGTGAAAAATGTAGAAAACTCCTATACCTTTAATATATGTAATTTTGGATAGATATCCTATTTTCTGTGCAGAAAATGCTGTTTTCTATGCAAAACAAGCATGCACAAATTTTGTACAGAATAAATTCCAAATTACAAATAAGATTTAAAAAGAGCATCATTTTCAAAGATTATCTCAAAGTGGCCATAAAATGCTTCCTGCTAGATGAAAGTTAATGAAGAATTACATCCATATCCAAAAACCACCCAGTTGATGGTGCCAGCATTGGGGAAAGAAAGAAAGAAAGAAAGAAAGAAAGAAAGAAAGAAAGAAAGAAGCATTTTAAAAGCTTTCAAGCTAGAGATTCTTGAAGATATGAATCTCTTTGAATTTGAGTACAAAGTGAACTTATCGTCACTTTTTGGATTAATACGCAGGCTGGAAGTTATTGAGTAGCTTTCCTGCCTGCTCAAAGTTCTGACACAGTTCTTGGCACAAGGAGTATTAAAACCCTGTTAAAACAGAGCTTGGAAAGGTATCTGTTTTGGACTACAGGTTGCAGAAACCTCCAGCTAGCATAGCCTCAGGTCGCGTTGGCTGTAGGACTTTGGAAGCTGCAGTCCAAAACAGAGGTTTTTCAAACTCACTGTTCAAATGCACATTTTAAAAACATGTTCAGAGGTGCATATTGTGATAAAGAGGTTTTTTTTAAAAAAATAAGTGTTGAAATGTACTTGTTCATACACATTGTTTATAAAAAGAAATTAAGTAATGTGGAATCTGAGTAATGTGGAAATGTGATGATTTGAATTGCTAAGTGAAGACATGCAAGACTGACATGGATGGGAAAAAGAATGATTTGGCCATTTGTCTTCAAGTTTGTTGGGGTGAAGATTTTGTTCAATTCATTTTTTAAAATAAGCAATCCACTTTTTGATAAGAAGTTACTCAAATTCACATTTTTCCCCATCAGTTGGATGGAAACAAATTCAGTCACCTCTGATTTTAAGCTCACTTCCTGAGAAAGAAGTCAGCTGCATCTGCCTGTGGGTAAATTCTTGAAAGAGGAGATTGCCTTTCAGATGGCCTGGTCTCAAGATGTCTCCTTAAAAATGAGAATAATGTATTTGGATCACTGATGAGGGGGTATCCACACTGCACAGATATAGCAATTTCATATCACTTTAAATGCCATGGCTCCATCTTATGATATTCTGGGATTTTTAATTTGGAGAAGTACTTAGAATTCTCTAGTGATACAGCAATAGAGCTGTTACTGTGGTTTATAGTCTGAGCCTGAGGTCTACTAAATATAATTTAATATCAAAAGATTGGCCATTCCAAACTGCTTCCCTCCATGTGCTTGCGAGGCCCCTGGACAATCATGCACATGGACATGGCCAAACAGGCTGAAAAATACAACACAAATCCAGGCAGGCCTGTAATTTTCCAGCATGCAACTTCAGGAGACATCCAGGCAAGTACACTTTAAAACTACATTAAGTATGCACGAAGCATACAAAAGATTATCTGCCCCGAACAGGCAGTTTGACGAGATTAGCGCTTCCGAATAGCCAACTGTCAAGCACTCCCTATTTGCATACTGTCTATGCTATTGACAACTCCATCAAAATCCAATCATTCTAAGTACTGACCTTTCGGAGGCTTTGTCTCCAACCCCAAACCCATTGTTTTCCCCAGGAACGAACTACCCTACAGGCACATTTTCTTCTACAAGAACTCCTGATTTTGAACGCTTCCTCGGATTGCTTGAATTGTTCTTAGTTTCCATCCTGCCTTGCTGCTGCTTCGTTCACAGAGCCTTCCCCTCAGCTTCCACATGCTGAGAATCTCTGCTCCTACTGACTTGCTTCTGACTACCTGGGCTACAGGATCAGGTGTAGTATTTCCCCTGAAAAATCCCTCTCAAAATCCTCTATCGAATCTCCTACCTTTATCTTCTTAGGCCTGTGTGACTACTTGCATATGTGTGCATTGACTGTCTTTTTAAATAAAGAAAACAATTATAACTTACTTCTGTTTGGTTTGTGACTCGGCCTGACCACATAAACATTGGGTTCAAGATCTTGCTAGGTTGCCCTGCCTCTTGCATTGCTATAGCTTGTGCTCTGGCTAATTCCCATTCCCCATTATTTGGAGCACATTGAGGTGTCCCCTCGCAGGACCCCAGAAATCAGGGTAACAGAGCTTTCTCCCTAAGAATCCCAAGTGCCTCACAGAACTACAAATTCCATGATTCCATAGGGTGGACTCACAGCAGTTTCCTATGATTTATCTCTTGCTTATGGTTTACCAAGCCTGTTACAGTGAGCCAGCTGGTAATTGTGAGCATTTTAAATTTAGGAAGCAGTCATATACTGTGTCCTACTGTTAGTTCATCAAATTTTGGGGTCAGTGTTTTGCAGCTTCTATGTTATATGTGGCCCACAGGGAGGTCTTTTGTATAGTCTCCAAAGCCCCTGATCAAATAGACAAGTCCTCCTAGAAAAATGCAGAATCATGTCTCTGGAAGATTCCTGGAGTATAATGCCATTTCCACATGGCATTGCAGTACCACTATGGGCATGGCATAGCAGTGGTCCACCGGTTATGTTTCTCCATGACATCATTGCAGTCCATCTGTCATCCTCAACCCATCACGGTCATGGGATATTTGCTTAATGGATTATATCTATTAATGGATTTAAATCCATTAATGGATTAAATCGTAGAATCATAGAGTTGGAAGAGACCACAGGGGCCATCCAGTCCAAATCCATGCTATGCAGGAACCCACATCAAAGCACTCCCAACAGATGACCATCCAGCCCCTGTTTAAAAACCTTCAAAGAAGGAGACTCTACTACATTCTGAAGTAGCATATTCCACTGCCGGACAGCTCTGACCATCAGGAAATTCTTCCTGAGGTTCAGGTAGAATCTCCTTTCCTGCAGCTTGAATCCAGAGACTGCTCTGCTGCTCCAGAGATCAGGACAAGGAGCAATGGATTCAACCTGCAGGAAAGGAGATTCCACCTGAACCTCAGAAAGAATTTCCTGACAGTCAGAGCTGTCCAGCAGCGGAATATGCTGCCTCGGAGTGTGGTAGAGTCTCCTTCTTTGGAGGTTTTTAAGAAGAGGCTGGATGGCCATTTGTTGGGAATGCTTTGGGTTGGACTGGATGGTCCCTGGGGTCTCTCCCAGCTCTATGATTCTATGATTCCACTGCTCCTTGTCCTAATCTCTGGAGCAGTGGAAAACAAGCCCACTCCCTCATCGACATGACATTTCTTCAAATATTTAAACATGGCTATCATGTCCTCTCTTAACCTTCTCTTCTCCAGGCTAAACATACCCAGCTTCCTAAGCTGTTCTTCATAGGCCGTAGCTTCCAGACCCTTCACCATTTTGGTCGCCGCCCTCTGGACACGTTCCAGCTTGTCAATATCCTTCTTGAATTGAGGTGCCCAGAACCGGACACAGTATTCCAGATGAAGTCTAACCAAAGCAGAATAGAGTGGTACCATTACCTCCCTTGATCTAGACACCATACTCCTATGATGCAACCGAGAATCACATTGGCTTTCTTGGCTGCATCACACTGCTGGTTCATGTTCAGCTTGTGGTCCACGAAGACTTCTAGATCCCTTTAACACGTACTGTCATCAAGCCATGTGTCCCTCATCCTATATTTGTGCATTTGATTTTTTCTGCCTAAGCTGAGGACCTTACATTTCTCGCTGTTGAAATTCATTTTGTTTTCTTTGGCCCAGCCCTCCAATCTGTCAAGGTCATGTTACCCTGTTAACTGGGGGTCCCGGGAGGGGCACCCAAATAACCAAAACACAATAACGCAAGATGGGGAAATTAACTGGAGCACTCGCTTAAGCTAACGAGAGGCAGGGTAACTTAGCGGGGATCTTGTAACCCAACGTCTACGGGGTCACGTCAGACAAGCAGTCAGACAGTTTTATACTAGCCAAAAATGATGTTTTATTAAGAACAGACAAACACTTAAGACAACACAACCACACAGCTACTAGGAAATAAGAAATAAGAGTTTTCGGGGGAAATGGGTGATACGACACCTTTCTCGTAGTCCTGGAGAAATTGCAGATGGAGAGAAGAAGCTCAGCGTGGTTCGCTGAGGGGAGCTCACCGGGTGAAACAGCAGCAGGATGGTCTGAAACTTGGGAGCGATCCGAGGAAGCTCTAGGAACTGAGGGTTCTTATAGGGAAAGTATGACCATAGACTAGTCTGGACTTGGGAGAGAACAATGAGATTTGGGCGCGAGACAATGTCTCCGAAAGGTCAGAATTTAGCATGATGGGATTAAGTCCGAATCGACAATGGAATGGCCAGTATGCAGATGCAATTCATTTGGGTGGTTACGTATTTAGCTCGTCAAGTTACCTGCTCGGGGCAGGGGGCTCTTTGTATTAGCATGCATCTTTAATAAGGTGTTTGTCTAGGGAGGTCTCCTAAAGCAAGATCTGGCTGAGTCCGGCCTGCCTGGGTGGAGAAAGGAATGTTCAGCAATTAGTGGCCATGCCTAGCTCTGTGCTTGTTCAGGGGCCTCACAAACACTTGGCCAAGGGTGGCAAAATGAGACCGAATTATGATATCAAACGATATCTAATATCTTCCGAAGCCAGGCCAGTTCACGGTGATAACAGTCATTTTGAATTTTGATCCTGTCCTCTGGTGTGTTAAGTGCCTGTGGTTGTGCGACACTCCCACGCTTACCTGCCATGTGGAAGGGCAAGAAGCACAATGGCAGTGCTTCCTTCCCCAGTATGGCATGGGAAAGATCCAAGCTGCAGTGTGGAAGGTAGGCACCTGTTGCTCATGCTTCCTTCCACAGGGAGCTGGCTGGGTGTGGAGGGAAGTGATCTTGTTGTGCTTCCTTCCTGGAAAAGACATTGCCAGGATTGGGATGAAAGGATGATGGGGTAAGGTAACGTGTGGAAAGGGCCAAAATCTCATCAACAACACAATGCAGCCCCTACACACCTTGTTCTACTTTAAATTGTAAGTCACCTCCAGTCACCTTTGATGTTGTTGGAAATCAGAAGTGTGTTCCTGGTTCCAGAACTGGATGAATGCCCAAATGTGGTCTAACATAATATTCTCTACTCAGGCTGTCAATGGCTCTCCAAGATTTGTGACAGGAAACCAGTGGTGGCTGGTGACTCCTTTGTCACTGGAATGGCGAATCCTGTTTGGGTTTTAGTCTGAACATTGAGGCAATGGTAGCTGATGGCTCCTATTCAAGCATGATGATTAATCCACTTTGGTTTTAATTTGAAATTAAAAGGAGCTCTAGAACGTACTGAATCCATTTTGGGCATCAGGTGCAGCCCCTTGGATAGCTCTTTTAATGTTTGGACTAATACTTGGAGTGGATAGCCATCCTCAAGATATGGAAGCCATCAGTTGCCACTGTAGGAATCTTCCCAGCTCTGTTCGGCATTACAAGGGCGCAGATCTGGGTTTTAATGCATATGCAGCCTGTGCTCTGTGTCTGATTTATGGCTTGTCCCTAAACAAATCTGTTGTCTTATTTGCCTTGAAGAAATACATTTTTGAAAGATATGGAAGATATTATTACGGTGGGGGGGATGCAAGGGAGTTATGGGGAGAAGGAAACTTTATGACTATCTGCTACTTACTGCCGCAGTTTTTGAACAGCAGTTATAGCGTTGTGGAAAATATGCATCAGGGATGATCTTTTATTTAATGGCATGACTATATTATGTCAGGATATATGCTAATAGTTCCTTCAGATGTACAAAGTGTGGATGAAATATGCAGTTTTCTCCACAAATTCTCCATATTTGACACAGAGGCAATATACACCCTTAGTAATATTGCATGAAAGATACTTTCTGGGGAGTTGAAAGAGAGAGAAAATAGCCGCATGCCCAAGGTAGAGATTATGTTATTCATAAGACTCAATGGTCTCCTCTAGATTTTGTCTTCTGTGGCTTCTGCGTTGTACCTCCCTGAAAGTGGTTGTACAGAGATCTTTATTGTGCAACTGATTTATAATGGCAATGCAATCCCATCAAATGTTTCAAGCATAAATCTCTTGTTACTGTGTTGCTGCATTATAGGGCAGAGCAGCTTAATATGTGTGCGGAAATCTGTGTATGCCCCAGGAATGCACCATGCAGGTTTATCTATTCCTTGCTGCCTTGGCAGCCATCCAGAAGGGATGAATGACACCGATCTATCAGAATGGTTAGGCTATTCGGTGGCACTCTTGTGGGTGTTTCTGTCTCA
This sequence comes from Iguana delicatissima, assembly GCA_948472985.1. Lineage (NCBI taxonomy): Eukaryota > Metazoa > Chordata > Lepidosauria > Squamata > Iguanidae > Iguana > Iguana delicatissima. The sequence goes on from CAOKZL010000392.1 coordinate 143,464, forward strand.
TAGACTACATCGTCAGTGCAAGAAAACTGGGAGAACAGAACATGCCAAAGAGGGAGCGGGCTTGTTTTTTGCTGCTCCAAAGGCTAGGACAAGGAGCAATGGATCCAAACTACAGGAAAAGAGATTCCACCTAAACCGCAGGAGGAACTTCCTGACAATCAGAGCTGTTTGGTAGTGGGATATACTGCCTTGGAGTGTGGTGGAGTCTCTTTCTTTGGAGGCTTTTAAGCAGAGGCTGGATGGCCATCTTTGGAGTGCTTTGATGTGGGTTCCTGCATAGCAGGAGGTTGGACTGGATGGCCCCTGGGGTCTCTTCCAGCTCTATGATTCTATGATTCAAACACGGCCTGACAAATCAATACTAATTGGTGGCAGACACTGTAGTTGTTTTTCAATTGAACTGAAGATGTTATTGGTAAGAAAAGCGAACATTTTAACAGGATTGGCATTTTAAAAAGACTAATGGTTGGCATTTTGTAGTTACAGTCTTAGACTTACACCCTTGTAACTCTTTGATATTCACATTTACAATTGTGGTACTACTGTCATGTCACTATATGTGCCCCTGAAGCCCACCTTAAAATCCAACCAACTTCAAAGAAGGATACAGTCCTGTGGTTCTGGTGAGCAGCGTGTGGAATGTTGACATGTCCAGCCCTCTCTTGTGGGTGGTTGGCAGTGTGCCAGGGTGTTGCAACAAGTTTTCCTTCTTCTGTTTGGTTTACAGCTGATTTCTGGGGAGAGGGAGCTGGATGCATCTCCCTTTAGCACCCTACTCACCAGCACTCTATCCCTCAGTGGAACTGGTTGGATTTTAAGATGAGTTTTGGGAGTCAGATCAGGAGACAGATTACAGCTGTGTCACCATGGCTAAGTATCTCATACAGGATCTTGGCCCTTACTTTCCCCCAAAGTAAAAATAAAGTTCATTTATTATAGCTGGTAATCAGTAATGTAGGCTTGAATTGATTGACTCAGACTCAAGTCAGACTTAAGTCACTTCAGTGACTCGACTTGGACTTGACTCAGCAATGAATGACACACTGACTTGACTTGACTTGTGACTTGTATATTTTTAGTGACCAGCTTGCTGCCCTTGGTTCAGTAACATAACAGATTCATCCAGAAGCCGTACAACTTTGAACAACACTTTCTCTTTTTGCCTACTGGTCATGTGACAATCCGTGTGGGTTCATTTCCTTAAAGAGAACAGTGAATGTTAGGCAAAGGACTTGAGGTGGGGTTAAGGTCTGCTTAGCAGCCTGTCCTCACTGTATATTGGAGGAGCCTTCTCTAACATTTCCTAAGAGCAGAAGGTGACTCACCTCTAGAGCTCAGGGCATGTTATTCAGAAAGGGACAGCAAATGTTTTAGGCAATAGGCTTAAGGAGGAAAGATCCTTCCTTCTAAAGCTTGGGAAGCTTCAATAATGGGAAGTAAGAAGGAGCCTATTCCCATTGACATAAAAGCCTCCAGCTTTGAGAAGGGGGAGTAAGAAGGATCCTGTTCCCTTCTTCCAAAGCTTCAGATGGCAAACTCACAAATGTGAAGGGCTGACTCTGCTTAAATTGCTAAAACTGACTTTATTTGATTCTCTCCAGAAATTCTGGAATATAGGTCAGGGTATAAAGTTGGCTCCCAGACTAGAAATTTGATTTGAGACTTGACTTGAAAGTATCTTGCAAGAACTTAAGACTCAACTTGAGACTTGACCATAGAAACTGGAGACTTGATTTGAGAGTTGGCTTGAGATTTGGAATAAAAGATTTAGGCCATTTCTAACACTACACTGTTATAGTGCTATTATTCCACTTTCAGCAATCTATGGCATCCTGGGGCTTGCGGTTTAGGGAAAGGCATTTAGAATTCTCATCCAGAGAGCTCTCTGGCCTCAGGAAATTACAAACCCCAGAATTCCACAGGATGTTGAGAGTAGAATAATAGCACTATAACAGTGTAGTGTGGAAATGGCCTTAAATACATCATTGCTGTTGTCTCCATTCAAGCTGTTAAGCTGTGCACCTCTTTGAGTTGGAGAACTTTATCTCTTCTTGAGCTAATGTTGTCTTGTTTGTCAGGAAAATGTAGAAGAGGACGAAATGCTTCCTTTGTTAATTGAATTGAAACACAGGCAGAAATTAATATCAGTTCTCCTTCCTTATAGCAGAGGGAGCTATTGGCACTGGGGCGTGACTGAAATACCTGACGAGGTGACAGAGGCTGAGATCCTACATCCAAGCAGGCATAGAGTAGCGTTCCACTCACGTGATTCCAGATCCTCCCCTCTTCCTATTAGCTGTCAATCCCTGGGAAGGCCCACTGTACCAATGTGGAGGGGAGGGAAAAAACAATTCAGAGGAGGAAGATGCAGCTAGTCTGGGCTCATATTGTTGTTGTATGCTTTCAAGTAATTTCTGACTAATGGTGATCCTAAGGTGAACCTACTGTTGGATAGAAATGCTGTGACATTTGCCCCAGTTGAAAATACATTTGATGAGCATGTGGGATACACCTGGGGAATGACTTGGCAAATCATGATGTAATCTCTAGGGGACAGTAAGGCTGATTCATGGTAATGTGAAATCATGGCAAGGGGTTGCACCAGCCATTGTCCCTAACTGATGATCTATCAGCAGGTGTGTATAAAAGAGGGGAGCTCAGACAGGTTCTTTCTCTGACTCTCGCTGACTCTCTGACACCGAACCTCTGTCCGAGCGAACCTCTGCCTGATGTGTCTGTGATGCTGAACCTATGACTGAGGATCTGTGTATCCTGATTGGACAGATGTGTATATATTGCAACTTGAAGTAAAGCCTCCAGGTATTTTGGATGACAACTCTGTGTTAGAGTTACTAATCAGTGGGTAGAGTGGGGTCAGAGCTGATGCTATATGTTACACTCTGCTGCTGCTCACGCTTGTTGCTGTTTTGATACTCTGCTGTATGTTTAATGCTTGCCTCTGGGACATGTTTGGTTCAGAGCGCAGTGGTTACTGGGAGGATTTTGTGCTAGGTGCTGTAAATCAATCTCCCAACACCTATCAAAGAGTTTTCTTGGATATTTGGCTCACTTACTTAATCTGGTACTTAGGATGAATGGGCAGATTAAAGTCTGTTTCTACAGATGTCCTTTCTGCCCCCCAATTCTGAAACTATTCTGTGTGGGGAGGTGTCAGAACTTCAATTTCAAAGTGAGATTGAATAGTGCCATTTTGGTCTGGATGATCTGTGGGATGGATACAATCCATGCTCTAGAATGGGTGGGCAAAGTATGGCCTGTGTGCAGCGTGTGGCCCTTGAAGCCTAATTTGAAGCTCTTGAAGCCCCCAAAGCTCTCAGATAACTGCCAAATATCTGAAAAAACAAAACAACCTATGCTTTTGGCCCCAAATTAAAAGAGCTGCTGCCAAATATGGTGGTTTTGGCCCCACAGTCCCCCTGCCTTCCTTATCAATAATAATAATAATAATAACAACAACAACAAGAAGAAGTTGAAAATAGTTAAACTACTGTATTGAAAGCATGATTTGCTTGCTTGCTTGATTTAAATCCCACCTTTCTCCTCACGTTGTATTATGCGCCTTCCAGTCATTTGCCACTTGCAGTAGAAAGGTGAACCTATTGTGGGCTTTTCTGGGGGCTGAGAGTGTGTGACATGCCCAATGTCACCCAGTGGGTTCCATGGCGGAGTGGCAAGTTGAACCTATGGTGGCTCTGTTTCTTATGTTGGACCCAAATTTAGACCAACTGGCAAATATTTTAAGCATAGTACAACATCCATTCCACTAAAAGACTCTGATGAATAGGGAAATGCCTATCTAAATAAAAAGACCTTAGCCTTCTGGCAAAAGGAGAAGAGAAAGAGGGCCAGTCTAGCCTCCCAAGGAGGAAGTTCTACAGCTACCAAGAAAGACCTCGCCTATCTCACCAAATATGCCAGTGCAGGAATCGATCCCACAGGGATCACAAAACTCAGACATGCGCATATAAGTCAATTCCTTTCAACTGCCCAGTTTGGCAGGAACAGTCCCAATTAAATTTCTCTCGCTGGACTCTTTCAGCAGCTTTTTAAATGCCTTAGTGTCTTTCTCTTCCTCACATTTCCCTCATTTGCCCCTAGCTTACTTTGGTTGCTGCAAACTGAATTTAAAGCCCAGAAGTGAGTCTGTCTTTCCCTGTGGACTCAGGTAAAAGCAAACTGCTGAATACTCTCCTAGCTTGTCCACCCTTCCTCAGTAATAATGTTTGCCATCTTGACCACCAGCTGATGTTGCTTGGCCACATGTGTCCGGTTTTCTTCTGTGAAATGTTGGAGGGTATGGTCTAGATTTGGTTCAGATAGTCTGGAGCCAAACCTGATACAGAAGAATCTCTAGGGGAGCCAAGATTTGGAAACACTGATCTGTAAGTGTTCAATTTTGGCACAGCTATCCAAATCACCTTGCAGGTTTGCTTGACATAAAACTGATGGCAATTCTACTCTCATGGTTTTAAATTTTATTTAAGAAGCTATCGCACTAAACTGTTCAAAGAGTCATTTCACACCACTAAGAAGAGAAATCCTGGCTGTATGTCTAATCAACCAATCACAGCTATGGCAGAACAGCTACATAATCTTCTAAACAACTTCCAAACTTTTATGCTGCAGCTTCTCACACTGCAGCTGATGGTATTTTGGTTGATGAAATCTCAGTTTACAGTGGTGTCTCAATTTTTTTTTCTGTCCATCACTGGATGTTCAGATTAAATTGTATAAAGAGAAGTCACTCATTTGAAGGGAATTTTGCATCTGGATCTACATTCTGCATAATAATCTCTGTTAAGGAATTTAAATCTCATCTTTGAGCATTCAGCTCTGTTCTCAATAGCTTTCTTCACTACCTACAATTATTATGCTTCTCATCAGTAATACTCAAAGCTTCCCTTCCTTCCAAATAATGGAGCACAGTTTGACTGTCTCACAAACAAGGTTATTGAAAAAACAGAAACAAATATTCATCCATCACCTCCTGAGAGAAGATGGGAAAAAGTGACTGTTGAGATGCATTATGACAATAGTTGATTGCTGCAATGTTATGAACTCATCTATCTCCTTCTCTCCATTGTTCATAGTGTAATTTAAACACCATCTTGTGTCCCTTGCAATCAGCCTTGTGATATGTGAATCACTAGGTGTGTAACTTTAACAGACTTCTAAGATGCAAGTCATATTTAGGGCTGCTTGAGAGATGCTCATTCCAATATGAGGTAATATAGAATTGGCATCTCAGAAAGTAAGGTGCTGTAGGCTATATTTCAGAGGAAGAAACTGGCAAAACCATCTCTGAATATTCCTTGTTACCCTCAAAGATGGTGCCAGTGCCTCCATGGAATGGTAGGAACGTAGGTGCCATGAGGGCCACCCTGTGATGCCAGTACTTCTGTGCAAAAGTGGGCAATTAATTAGCTCAAAGAGGGTTAATTAGCTCAAAGAGGATTAATTAATAAATTAACTCAAAGAGGAGGCTTGCGAGAGGGGAATAACTTAACTAGATATTTCTACCAATGTTTATGGGCTCATACTGGAAAGAACCATCCAGAGATTCAAAAATAAACTAAAAATGTGTTTTATTGAAGGGAATTCACTCATGCGTGCACACAAGATACACACAATCAAACATTCACACAGGAGTTAACTGAAGGATAATGGGAGGAAAAATTATGGATAGAAAGGCTGAGGGTTTTGGGTTATAATTACCAGTCTAGAAGAGTAGTGAAGAGCTGAAATGTGGCTTGGCTTAGGTAGGACCTAAGCACAGTTCTTGTTCAGGGGCCAGATGGACAGAGTGACAGGTAGACCTTTGAGAGACTGTGCTGGGCATCCTGGAATCGGGGTATTTGTACCCAAAAAATAGCCTGTGGTAGTGGAAGATATGTGCTGCTCCAAGTGTGGAACAATGGGAGTTGCAGCACAGAAGATGGACTATCAACCCTCTAATGTTCTCAGTGTTTACATGACAAAGACATAATGTGTGTTGTAATAGCTGTTTATTATGGGTGCTATTAGGCAAGAGGAAGGAGTCCAGGTGCACAGGGGATGGCTATCTGTCCATCAGTGTCCTGATGGGCTTCTCATAACTGTGTTCCCTGGGAAATTCCAGCTTCCACTTTAAGCTTATTGTCCACAGGAACAGTGATCATTTGCCTGACAAATGACCCAGTCGTACCTGGAGGGGGTCTTAGCTGACTAGCCTTTCTTTCTCAAGTTCACATTCAGAGTTTTCCCTCTGTTGTTCTGACCTCCCAGTCACCTTCTGATTTAATTTTGGTATCAGTGCCAATTAAAGTGTGTTGCCAATTAAATATGATGCCAATTAGATATGGTGCCCATCCAAACGATACCATCACTGGTAGCCAGACGCGGGTCCTTAATGTATGTCAACAACAGAATTTCAATCATACTCCACAGTAAGTAACAATTGTTTTCATTACCTCAGTGGCTCTTAACCTGTGGTCTGTGGACCTCAGGGGGTCTGCAGAGCCCTCACAAGGGGTCTGTGGAGCCCTGCTGCTGGACATCAACAGCAATGGCAGCAACAGGGACACAGGAGAAGGAAGGGGGTGTGCGGGTGCCAAAACTCCTCCTTTTTGCAAAGGTGGGAGCAGTTTGGGCATACACACTTGCTGTCTTGCTTTTCATCAGGGACATGGCAGCAACTGGGAGAACAATTTCGATACCTACCCCCCACACATCCCTGACGAAAGGGACATGGTGGCATGTATATCTGCATGCCCAAACAATGACTCTGGATGCCAGGGTTTGAATTCCCACCTAGTCATGGAAAGCCACTGGGTGACTTCAGGCATGTTCCATTCTATCAGCCTCACAGAAAGGCAAAGGCAAGAAAACTCCCATTATAGTTTTGCCTTAAGGTTGCCATAAGTCAGTTTTCAAAGGGAAGAGACATGATGGCCAGAAAGAACCTTCCCCTGTTGTTGTGTGTTGTGTGCCTTCACTTCTGATTTCTGATTTCACTTCTAACTTATGGCAATCCTAAAGTAAACCTATCACATTTTTTTTTGAAAGGTTTGTTCAGAGGGGCTTTGCTTTTGCCTTCCCGAGGCTGAGAAAATGTGACTTAGAATCATAGAATCATAGAGTTGGAAAAGACCACGGGGCTATCCAGTCCAACGTTCTACTATGCAGGAACACCCATCAAAGCATTCCCAACAGATGGCCATCCAGTCTCTGTTTAAAAACCTCCAAAGAAGAAGACTCCACCACATTCCAAGGCAGCCTATTCCACTGGTGGGCGGCTCTGTCAGGAAGTTCTTCCTGAGATTCAGGTGGAATCTCCTTTCCTGCAACTTGAATCCATTGTTCCTTGTCCTAGTCTCTGGAGCAGTGGAGAACAAGCCCACTCCCTCCTCGACATGACGTCCCTTCAAATATTAAACCATGGCTATCATGTCCCTTCTTAACCTTCTTTTCTGTAGACTAAACATACCAAGATCCCTAAGCTGCTCCTCATAGAGCATGGCTTCCAGACCTTTCACCATTTTGGTCACCCTCCTCTGGACATGTTCCAGCTTGTTGATATCCTTCTTGAATTGAGGTGCCTAGAACTGGACACAGTATTCCAAATGAGGTCTAATCAAAGCAGAATAGAGTGAACCATTACCTCCCTCGATCTAGACACCATGCTCCTATTGATGCAACCAAGAATCGCGTTGGCTTTCTTGGCTGCCACATCACACTGCTGATTCATGTTCAGCCAAGACTCCAAGATCCCTTTCACCAAGACTCCAAGATCCCTTTCACACATACAGTTATCAAGCCACACGTCCCCCATCCTACATTTGTGCGTTTCATTTTTTCTGCATAAGTGCAGGACCTTACATTTCTTTCTCCACTTGAGATTCCCCTTTAACCTCAGGAAGAACTTCCTGATGGTCAGAGCTGTCTGGCAGTGGAATATGCTGCCTCGGAGTGTGGTAGAGTCTCCTTCTTTGGAGGTTTTTAAGCAGAGGCTGGATGGCCATCTATTTGGAATGCTTTTATGGGTGTTCTTGCATAGCAGGGAGTTGGACTCAATGGCCCCAGTGGTCTCTTCCAACTCTATGATTCGATGATTGTGTTGAAGTTCATTATGTTAGCTTTGGCCCAGCTCTCCAATCTGTCAAGGTCATTTTGAATTTTGATTCTGTCCTGTGGTGTATTAGCAACCCTTCTCAATTGAGTGTCATCTGCAAATTTGATCGGTATGCTCTCTATTCCTTCATCTAAGTCATTGATGAAGATGTTGAATAGCACTGGGCCAAAGACAGAACCTTGTGGCACCCCACTAGGCACTTCTCTCCAGGGTGAAAAGCAGCCAAGATCACAAAATGTCAGAGCAGGGATTCGAATCCTAATCTCCAGAAACTATAAATAAATAAATAAATAAATAAATAAATAAATAAATAAATAAATAAATAAATATTTGAACATTTAAATGTAAATTTAAATATTTGACTCTTGGGTTAAGCCTTGGGGGTCTTCAGCAACAAATTATATTTACAGGAAGGTCTCCAGTAAATAAAAGGTTGAGAACCACTGCATTGCCTCATTAGCTCTGACACTGACAGAGAGCAATAGATGGGTACTTGGATCATTCCTATTGAATATATTGTGGCCTTAAATAGTTTATCTGCTTTACTCACCAGCTTTATTCTAAACTGTATTTCTGGCTTTGCCTGTTACATTACTGGAGACCAGGGTTCAATTCCCTGCTCAACCAGAGAAACCCACTGGGTGTCCTTGGGCACATCACACACTCTCAGCCTCCAGAAAACCTTATGATAGGTTTCCTTTAGGATTGCCATAAGTTGGAAACAACTTGAAGGCACACAACAACAGTAATAACAAGGGTAAAAGAAGGATAAAGGGTGATGTAAATAAGCTGCTCAAAGAACACACATTTGATAATGAAAAGCCTATTACGCAGCCAATTATTATGGAGAAAAGGTTTTTTTTTTAAAGAAATTATCCACTGTAATTTTAAGGTAGTATTAATCAAATAAGGGGCCTAAATACTCTAAAGTCAACAGATCCCATCCCAAGCAGGGTCAGCCCTGATTAGCACTTGGATGGGAGACTGCCAATGAATACCAGATGCTGTAGGTTATATTTCAGAGGAAAGAACTGGCAAAACTACCTCTGAGTATTCCTTGCCTAAGAAAATCCTATGACATTCATGGGGTCACCATAAAAAGACAGCCAACTTGAAGGAACACATGTGCGCTCATGTACACACACACACACACACACACACACACACACACACAGAGTGAGGTGTGTATCAGAACTCAACTACCTATCAACATTCCCACTTCCCAAATGTTTTAGGAAACAAACAAACAAACAAACACTTGCAAAACTTCCAAAACAACAACAAAAACAAACAAAGAAAGGGGCATCAGCATACAGTTTAAAATGTATATTTATGTATTTCAGTATGCAAGTTTGTGCATATTTGATTATTAAAAATCCTAGATTACTGTGGAAATGGGCTAGGCAGAGGTGGGTTGGAACAAGTACAAAAGTGACGGAGGACACAAAATAGACTACTATGTCCATTTCTCTTCACAATGAGCCTGATGAGATCTAGGGGCAAGGGAAGAGGACACTGAAGCAACAAAAAAGATGCTCTGCAGCCCTAACATGACCTACTATCTCAGGTTGCAAGTGGAACACTGAAGTTTGAGTGCACCTTAAAGTTGAGATGGGTAAGAATTTGCTTCTTCACCCACATGATTGCCCAGCAAGGTATTGGGAAGTGTCTTTCCCAGCCTCCCAGGAAGCCAGGTCACTTAATGATGTCAGGGTGCAGGGTACCATGATGATGGGGATGGGGGTGGAGTGGGGATCCTACCTAAGGTTGAGCTGCCCCTGCTCCGCCTCACTCTTGCAATCCGGTGGCACCCTCACTCCTGTCCCCAAAACAGTGTAAACTTGCTGATCACTCCAGGGCCAGGTAGGAATTTTTCTCCCTTTTCCACTGGCTTTTTGTCTACCTTGCACTGCTGAAGGGGAATGGACAATTGGCTTCATGGTGGCATCTTAAATAGCTGGATGGCAGGTAACAGGGCAGAAAGTGGGACTTCAGTGAACATCTATGGCACCCATTTGGTGAAGCTTAAGTCTCTGGAGCTCCCTCTACATGTCTGGAAACATGGGGTAGGAATGAGAAGAGACTCTGGCCATTTCCACATGGGCATATTGCCCACGCTAGAGCGACCTCTCCAGGAGGTCTTCTTCACCAGGGTCTGCGCTAGAACAGTTAAAAAAAGTGAGGTTCTAGACCTCAAACTGCTCTAGCGCAGCCCCGGGGGTGGCGTTGTGAGTTTTATAAAAACCACCTTCAAAAGTGGTTTTTATAAAACTTACCCGCGCTGCCCCGTAGCAGCCCCTGGTCAAGAACTGTAGAGATGCGGTAGCGCGTCCCTGAAGATCTGCCCAGGGGCAGGCTTCCGGCTGGCGCGCTGTCCTAATTGGCGGACCGCCGCCGGAAGCCGCCGGCCGCCATTTTGGGCGGCGTTTGGAACGGCGGATCCGCGCTCTTCAGAGGGACGGAGCAACCCGCTCACGAGTAAGCTCCGCCCTTGCGTGCGCGGCCCCGTTTCGGCCCCCCCGTGAGGAAAGGGCCTCTGTCTTGGAGGCTAGTCTGGGGGTTTGCTATCATTTCAGGTCTGGGGGCTTGGGGGTTTTAGAATCATAGAATCATAGAATTATAGAAATGTAGAGTTGGAAGAGACCGCACGGGCCATCCAGTCCAACCCCCTGCTATGCAGGAACACCCTCAAAGCATTCCTGACAGATGGCCATCCAGCCTCTGCTTAAAAACCTCCAAAGAAGGAGACTCCACTACACTCCGAGGCAGCATATTCCGCTGCTGGACAGCCCTGACTGCCAGGAAGTTCTTCCTGAGGTTCAGGTGGAATCTCCTTTCCTGCAGCTTGAATCCATTGCTCCTTGTCCTAGTTTCTGGAGCAGCAGAAAACAAGCCCTCTCCCTCCTCTACATGACATCCCTTCAAATATTTAAACATGGCTATCATGTCCCCTCTTAACCTTCTCTTCTGCAGACTAAACATACCCAGCTCTCTAAGTCTATCCTCATAGGGCATGGCTTCCAGGCCCCTCACCATTTTGGTCGTCCTCCTTGCTCCAGCTTGACCATGTCCTTCTTGAATTGGGGTGCCCAGAACTGGACACAGTATTCAAAATGAGGTCTAACCAAAGCAGAGTAGAGTGGTACCAGTACCTCCCTCAATCTAGACACCATACTTCTATTGATGTAGCTGAGAATTGCATTGGCTTTCTTGGCTGCCGCATCACACTGCTGACTCATGTTCAGCTTGTGGTCTATGAAGACTCCTAGATCCCTTTCACAGGTACTGATATCCAGCCACGTGTCCCCCATCCTATATTTCTGTATTCCATTTTTTCTACCTAAGTGTAGGACCTTACACTTCTCTCTGTTGAATTTCATTTTGTTAGCCTTGGCCCAGCTCTCCAATCTATCCAGGTCATTTTGAATTTTGATCCTGTCCTCTGGCATATTAGCAACCCCTCCCAAATTGGTGTCATCTGCAAATTTGATGAGCATGCCCTCTATTCCTTCATCCAAGTCATTGATAAAAATATTGAACAGCACTGGGCCCAGGACAGAACCCTGTGGCACCCCGCTAGTCACTTCTCTCCAGGATGAAAAGCAGCCATTTGTGATCACCCTTTGGGTTCGGTCGGGCAACCAATTACAAATCCAACTAACAGTAGCCCTGTCCAGCCCGCATTTTACTAGCTTCTTTGCAAGAATGTCATGGGGAACTTTGTCAAAGGCCTTACTGAAATCAAGATATGCTACATCCACAGCATTCCCTTCATCTATCAAGCTAGTAACTCTATCATAAAAAGAGATAAGATAAGTCTGGTATGACTTATTTTTGAGAAATACATGTTGACTTCTTGTGATTACTGTGTTGCTTTCTAAGTGATTAGAAACTGACTGCTTAATGATCTGCTCCAGGATCCCTCAATTTTTCCCTCAGTTTGCATCCTGTGATAAGGATGGATGTAGCCTTCCAGAAATGCTGGCTGAGTTTTCAACCCAGCTTCATGGATTCACCTCAGGACCTCAGTGTTCACCCAAGGGAAGCTGAGGGAAAGGTCCAGGGGAGACTGCTTGCCTCAGCTGCTCCCATACTAGATCTCCTCCTCCTTTTTACATTTCTCTGAGGTCATCCTTAAATAGGCAATAGGTCATATAAAGTTGCCTATGTTTAACCCAAGCCTTGTTGGGTGGCCTCTTCATTTCATGGGTTGGTCAGCAATTTCATTTCAGTTTATTTTGACAAGAATTTAACAACATTTGCAAATGGTTTCATGTTGGAGACTAGCTGAAATGTATTTGCTACTACTCTGATATGAACACCTCATATCCTCAATGAAGTCCCTTTTCCCCTTCCCACCTTTTACGTCAGTGCTTCAGAAAAAAACTCTCCCATTTTCCTACTGTTTGGAAACAGCAGGAGTTTTGCCAACAGTGCTTAGCTTTTAGCAGCAACATTTTTTTTTTGGAGAAAGCTACCAGATTGGAAACATGCATCATTTGGATGGTGTCTGATTTGGTTTGGATAACAGCAAGCAACTTGGTGCTTCAGTTTCAGATCTCTGTCTGTTTCCTCTGGCTGGACTACAAGTCTCATAGCACTCTAATCCTTCGGTCCAGAGTTTTGGTGGATCCATGTATAGGTAAAACAGATCTAGGGGAGCGATCCTTTGCTTTACTTTTTGTAAGCTGTCTGAGGAAAGATGTAAATAAGACAATTACTCCTACTGCTGCTGATGTTATTATTGTTGCTGCCTGCCATCTAGATTTGAATCTCTGTCTTTTCCTTCTGGTTGAAACGCAGCTGTCACATCCCGAGCTTGTAGTCTGAGGTTTTTAGGTGCAGCTATGGCATTTGTGAAGCAGATACAAGAAGAAGGCTGGATCTGAGAGCAACCCATTTAGCTCAGATTTTTATTTTAGGTTCTGGCCAGAGAAAAATTGCTTTGTTCTCTGTGTGTGTTTAAATGGTATGTTGCTTAATTTATAATGTTTAATGGTATCTCATATTCTGACTTCTTTGACAAATGTGAGAGTCTGCTCCTATGATATCACCATTGGGGCTGTCCCTATGTCTCAGACTTTGGTCTGGTTATCTCAAGACATGTATGATCTGGACCTGACAAACCAATCTAAGATCCCTCAAAGGGTTGTAGGGTGTTACTGCAGTTTAGACCTACCTGGCGATAGCACCTGATATCACTTTGATATCATAATTCGGCCTTACCATACCACCCTTTTCCATGTGTTTGTGAGGCCTCTGGACAAGCACGAAACTAGACTCGGCACTTAACTGCTGAAATGTTCTCAAATAATACAGGCAAGCCAGAAATAGCCAGATCACCGCTTTAGGAGACCTGTCTGCAAACACCCTCATTATGTATGCGCGCTGTTTACAAAGGACTCCCTGCCCCGAGCAGGTAACTTGGCAAGCTAGAAGCTTAAAGGCCAAGGACTGAGCATTTGCATACAGTCTAACTCAATCATGCTACCTTTCTGAGACATTGTCTCACACCCAAAACTCATTGTTGTCCCCGAGCAAGGCATAGCCTGCAGTCACACTTCTCCCTATAAAAACCCCTGATTCCAAGACCTTCCTTGGATCGCTCCTGAGTTCCAACCGCCTTGCTGCCGCATTGCTTGGTGAGCTTCCCCTCAGCTCCACGTGCTGAGATACACCGAACCCCAGCATCGCTCTCTATCTTCTTCTGGGCTTCAGGAACAGGTGTTGTATCACCCGAACCAACTATCCCTCTGAAAATCCTGCTATCTTACTCACACCTTTATTTTCCTTAGTTATATGTGTGCGTGTGTTGCTTACATTGTATGCCTGTATTTAACAAAGATCATTCATTATTTTCAAATCGGTCTGCTCCTTGATTTGGCCTGACCCCGTAAACACTGGGTTACAAGATCCTGCTAAGTTACCCTGCCTCTCGTAATGCTAAAGCAGTGCTCTGAGCTAATTTTCCCCACCTATAGTTGAGCACATTTTGGTGTCCTGCCCGGGACCCCCAGTAAACAGGGTAACAATGGATTTGCCTGTTTTCTATCTCTGCCCCCATTTTACCTCAGGAATATTACCAAAAGTATCTCAGAGAGACCTCTTCTGTTTTTTCACTTTTTAAAACTCATAAATGTTAGCTGCAGCTCCCACCCCCCAATTTGGAATTTTGATGTGTCATCTGGAAACTGAGCACTGTGACTTGCAGCCAAAAGCACTCTAAAATTTAGAAGTGTCTCACATAATTTTCCAATGGGTTATGATTAGCTCCTGTTTTTGCTTCTAATGAGCCCCCTCTTTGGAATGTTGACTCAAAACTCAGGGCTACATCTCGGGTGATAAACAAGAACATACTGCCAGTACCTGAAGCATCTAGCTCAATGTTCTGATGAATTATGGCTGCCATGAACTTGAGGACTTTTGTGCCCTACACTGTTTCAGTGCTATTATTCCACATTCAACATCCTGTGGAATTCTAGGGTTTGTAGTTTAATGAGGCCGAAGAGCTCTCTGGCTGAGAATTCTAAAGGCTCCTCCCTGAACTGCAAATCCCAGGATTCCATAGGATGTTGAAAGGGGGAATAATAGCATTACAACAGTGTAGTCCAGAAATGCCCTGAGACAGCCTCTTACATTGTTATAAAAGGAAAGAACATATGATTTTTCAAAAATAAATTTTGGAGAAACCAATTTATTTATTTAATTGTTAAATCTTTAGATCTTACCCTTTTTTTGGTAAGATCTCATGGTGGTAATGGAATAAAGCAATATAAACCATTTAATCAATTCCAGATTTAAAGCAATAAAGTAATTTAAACAGGATGAAAACAAATTAAACAAGCTTACCAGTTAAAGTGACTTAAAAGATTAAAACACTTAGGCCTTTTTTGCACTTTACCTTTCTCCTGGAGCCATCCCGTGGTGATCCCTGGAAAGCCTCTCCTGGGAGACAATTGCATCTGCTGCGCTCTCCCTCTGCACCAGCTGCCTGCTGGATGGGAGGAAGCGCGATGGCTCAGCTCCTCCCCTCCACAGCACAGTCCGGCAGTTTCCCAGGCTGCGCTGGGGGAGGAAGCGCAGTTATTGAACTTCCTGATGTTCCGCATGACAGGTAAGTGCAGGAGGAATGCGGCAGGACTCTGCAATCATGGATCATGTTCAGGAGAAACTTGAACATGATTTAATCCACAATTGTGGTGGGACAGCCATGGGATGGCCACAGGATTGCAACGGTGTCATACAGAACCGTCGTTGCCATCCCGTGGCCATTTTGTGTTGGAGGTGGTGTGCAAAAAGGGCCTTAAAGCCATGTCCAGTACACTGAAAAAGTAAATTCAAACCCAAGGGTTTTGGAGTCTAAAAAGTTTTTGCATCAGAAATAAACTAATGTTACTGCCAATCGGACTTCCATGGCAAGGGCTTTCCAGAAATGCAGTGCCACAGTGGAAAAGGCCTTCCTCCATCTCCTTCTGCAATGTATTGTTCCAACTTGTGAGGTAGGGCCCTCTATCACATCTAGTTATGCATCACCCAAGAACCTGCCCATTGCATGGTTGGAGTCCTACTGGTTAGTCCCAACCAGATTAGGCCTATTATTGAATGATTAGTTTCTTAAATGTAAGTAAATCCAGCAGATTCAATGACTCTGTTCTAACTGGGTCTAACAATGAGATTTAGGGCAATCTGAAATTGTTGTTGTTGTTGTTACTGTTGTTGTGTGTCTTCAAGTCATTTCCAGCTTACTGCAACCCTAACGTGAACCTATCACAGGGTTTTCTTGGCAAGATTTGTTCAGAGGAAGTTTGCTTTTGCCATCCTCTAATGCTGAAAGCCTGTGACCTCTCTCTCGTGTCCCCCATTGGATTTACAGGGTTGCACAGTGGCTCCTGTCTCAGTTGCCAGGAACCTTGGAGTCCTGCTGGATGACTGCCTATCTCTAGGTCTCTTTATCGGAGCTACAGCAAAGGCCTGTTACTTCCATCTTTTGAATATTCATAGGATCTGGAAGTTCCTGACTGTAGAGACTGTGTTACCCTGATTTCTGGGGGTCCTGTGAGGGATGCCTCAATGTGCTCCTAATAATGGGGAATGGGAATTAGCAAGAGCACAAGCTGTAGCAATGCAAGAGGCAGGGCAACCTAGCGAGATCTTGGACTCAATGTTTACGGGGTCAGGCCGAGTCAATAATGAAGCAGAAGTAAATTATAAATGGTTTTCTTTATTTTGGAATACAGTCAATACATATGTATGCATTAGGTCACACAGACCTAATGAAAGAAAGGTAGGGGTTGGATAGAGGATTTTAAGAGGGATTTTTCATGGGAAATACTACACCTGATCCTGAAGCCCAGGTAGTCAGAAGAAAAGTCAGATGAAGCGGAGATTCTCAGCATGTGGAGGCTGAGGGAAGGCTCAGCAAGAGGAGTGACGGCAAGACGGGATGGAAGCCAGGAGCGATCCGAATGTGCCTGTAGGCTAGTCCATTCCCGAGGAAAACAATGGGTTTTAGGCTGGAGACAAAGCCTCTGAAAGGTCAGTACTTTGCATGATTGAATTATGACAGTGCTGTCAATAGCACAGACAGTATGCAAATGAGGAGTGCTTGACAATTGGATATTCAGCTCATCAAGCTGCCTGCTCGGGGCAGGGGATCTTTTGTGCATACATAATGTGACTTTAAAAGAGTACTTGCCTGGAGGTCTCCTGAAGCTGCAGTCCGGCAATTACTGGCCTCCCTGGATTTATTTTGTATTGTTCAGCTATTTTCGGCCGTGCCCGTGTGCGTGCTGGTCCAGGGGCCTCACAAGCACATGGAGAGAATGGGTAGCAAAGGCCAAATTCTTGATATCTAGTGATATCTAATATACCACAGATCTGGACTAGAAACTACAGTAACAACTGCCCGTCTGCTCGTCCAGGCCTTGCTTATCTCACACCTGGATTATTGTAACAGTTTACTGACAGGTTTGCCTTCCTGCTACTTTTTTCCTCTGGTTTTAATTCAGAACAATGCTGTCCGGGTTGTTTTAAATCTGTCAAAATATTCACCTGTTTCTTCTTCCTGTAGATCTCTTCACTCACTACCAGTTCAAGCCAGGACCTGTTTCAAACTTCACTCACTACCAGTTCAAGCCAGGACCTGTTTCAAACTCCTCAGTACCTTGCAGCTCGGTTTGTATGGTACATTCCATCTATGAGTTTAAGATCTACAGGCAAAGGATTATTGTCTGTTCCACAAAAACATACAGGTCTGTCAAGGCTGTGAGCCTTTCAAGATCTTGCTCTGCATTTGTGGAATGGTCTTCCTTTTGACCTCTGAATGGAGGAGGATCTCACCCATTTTCATAAATGGTTGAAGAATTTCCTCTTCGGTTCACCATCTTAAGCCTTTGAGTTGTGTTTAAAGTGCTGAGATGGGTAGTGACTGGTGGAGTGTTGGGGATTTCATTCTGTGTATTGTTGCGGAGTTATGTTTTATTGTCTTTGTCTCTGATTGCATATCCCAATGTTCCACCTTTTAGTGAAAAGGGCATTATAAATAAACATAATTTTCCATGTCTGAGCAGGAATTCCAACCCTGGTCTCCAGAGTCTCAGTCCAGCATTCAAACTACTGCACTGGTTACATGTCTGTAATTCCACTTATGCAGTCATGAACTGAAGAGATCTGTTGCACAATAACTGAAAAGCTGCAACCACACCTAAAGCGCAAAGGTGTATGGCAACAATAGTGTTGTCTGAGTAGAAAGTTCTGCCTCTGAGTAAAAAATTCTTACACACACACAATCCCTTCTGATGGATATATTCTGACACATCATATTGTGGAGGGTCTTGTTCAGGTGAAAGGGGCTTTGGGGGGACTCTTTGAGGGTACTACTAATTGGACATGGTTCTGAAAACCTCCCAAACCAGCAGTGTTTTGGATTCTGGCTGCAGCTTTTCAGATAACTGAGCTTGGTGGGGGCAAGGGGAAGACAGAGTGTTCTGCCAGCAGAGAAAATATGAACATCTTTGTCTGGTGACAGGAGTAAAATGTAACTTGTCACCATGGCTGATATCCTGTATTGATGGTCCTTTGTAAGCTACACAGATGCTGCCGAATCAGGTGCATAAATATTGATGGGATCATTGAGTGTTTCTGAGCGGCTTGTTGACTCCCTCCTCCCTTAAAAGACGTAATTGCCTTGGGAGCGAAAAAATACAGATGTATCTCTATCTTAGCCACTGTTTAAACTTGGTAAATTGTGAATGGGGGGCTGGGCAAGACTTTTGAAGGGGTGAAATGAGGAGGGCACCCTGCTCTCTTTTATAACCACAATCAGGAAGTCACATCAATGCGGTCACTTTAGGTGTTAATTAAACAGGTTGCAGGTGCCTGCTGATCATTTTCCAGGATATTCCAAATATTAATGGACTTTGATTTTCTGTGGCAAAAATTCCTTTTTCAACAATGTGGGTTTTTTTTTTATCAGAAGAGCATTTTTAGTCAAGCAGAACATGAGTCAACAGTATGATGAGGCAGCTAAAAAAGCCAATGTAATTCTAGGCTGCATCAATAGGAGTATAGTGTCTAGGCCAAGGGAAGCAATAGTACCACTCTATTCTGCTTTGGTCAGACCCCACCTGGAAGATTGTGTCCAGTTTTGGGCACAACAATTCAAGAAGGATATTGACAAGTTGGAAAGTGTCTAGAGGAGGGTGACCAAATGGTAAAAGGTCTGGAAACCATGCCCTGTGAGGAGCAGCATGTTTAGCTGAAGGCTGAGCACGTTTAGCCTGGAGGAGAGAAGGCTAAGGCCATTTCCGCACTAGACTGTTAATAGCGCTATGATTCCACTTTCAACATTCTCTGGAATCCTGAGGTTTGCAGTTTCGGGAGGGGCTGGCCGGCCTCTCCCGAAACGGCAAACCCCAGGATTCCATAGGATGTTGAAAGTGGAATCATAGCGCTATTAACAGTCTAGTGCGGAAATGGCCTAAGAGATGACATGATAGCTGTGTTTAAAAATTTGAAAAGACGTCATTTGGAAGATAGGGCAAGCTTATTTTCCACTGACCCAGACATCAGGACATGGAGCAATGGATTCAAACTGCAAGAAAAGAGATTCCATTTTACTTTCTGACAGTAAGAACTGTTCAACAGTGGAATACATTTTTTTGGAGTGTGATGGAACCTCATTTTCTGTAGGTTTTTAAACAGAGGCTGGATGGCCATCTTTTGGCACTGCTTTGATGATTTATTCCTATATATATTGTGGCCTCTTCAGATTCTATGATTATGTGCTTCATTTTTAGCATGTATCTGGTACTGGGAAACACTTTTGGGAAGGTTGAAAGGTTAGATCCAAGACATTTTGCTATCTGAGGCAGATCAACAAATGCCCTGTCCCCATTAATCTGGGTCAAGGTGCTTAGTATCCAAAACCAGCCAAATTATTTTGGCATATGGTGGACAAAATTCTATAAACTCCTCTCTCTGTCCTTGGTTGTAAAACACAAAAACAAATTATACTACAATCTACCTCCCTTTGTGACATCAGAGAGCTGATGTCGGAGAGCTAAGAGCCATGGCAGTTTCCAGATGGATGGGAGGGGACACTGAGATCAAACCTCCACTGTGAAGTCAGATGTCCCTCTTTGCTCTTGGAGACAGAGTCCTGATCTGTTCTATGGCCTCTACGATAGAGGGTGTCATTTGATCTTGATGGTCTACACATCTCCAAAATGCAAAGTAAAGGCTTCTCTCAGTACAAGGGATGAAGGGAATTCTTCAATTTTTTTCATCCTTGATGAGAAAAGATACCCCAATATATCAAGATATCAAGAAAGCAGCCAACCACTATAAAATTTTCCCACCTGGACTCTGGCCATTTCCACACTAGACTGTTACAGCGGTATTATTCTACCTTCAACATCCTATGGTGTTTAACCGCAAACCCCAGGATTCCATAGGATGTTGAAAGTAGAATAATAGCGCTATAACAGTCTAGTGTGGAAATGGCCTCTCTCTCTCTCTCTTTTTGACAAAGCATTTATATGCAGAAAAAATCCACTTGTTTTTATTTCTTAAAACTCCAACATTTCAATGTAGAAAAACCTTTGGAATGCACCAAAATGGACTGTTTTCAGGGGAAAAAATTGTGTGTGTGTGTGTGTGTAAAAGGCAAGCAATTTTTTTTGCCCAAAATTTCCCAGAATGCAAAAAAAAAAAAAAAAGGAAAATATGCAACAAGTCCCACAATGTCACCCAGTGGGGAGAAAACTTTTGGAAGTATTCATTCTTGCATTCAGTAATAAAATAAAGAAGGATTTGTATCCCTAGTAAAAGTACTTAGCATTGCTGTTTGACATTTTAGATGAAGCTCTTTTTAAAATTTTTGTTTCTTGTTCCAAACGCTTTGCCTTGTACTGCTCTGTCCATCCGCAGCAGCCTTTGTTAGATCCCATTTCGTTTCATGTCCACTGAAATACCTTTCATACCATCTTGCAAACATGCCACTGTCTGGTACTGGCTTATTCCATCCTCCTGCACGTTCCTCAATGACAGGTAAAAAGGGCATGATGAAAAATGAATGTGCTTACAACTGGAAAAACCATTTAAATCAGGGATGACATGGAATTGGTGAAGTCATCTCCTGCAATCTAATTCTTTGCCTGTGTCTAAGGAATAGTTCAGGACTATGCATGATTACCAGTACATCTGCTGGGTTCTCCGACACATCCTCTAAACACTGGCAGCCCTATCCTATGTGTGCTTAATAGGAGGTGAATCTCACTCTATACAATGTGCATTAGTCATGGGTTTAGGGTCTGATAAGATGCTGTTGCTATGATTTGATAATCATTTTACCCTAAGTGGGTTTGATTGAGAGGTGTCTGAGAGATATATGGTGTCTAAATGTAACCATTTAATTTAAATTTAATTGATTAATTAGCCAATGAACCCGTCAAAAGGTAGACAATTAGCTAATCAGTCTGCAATTGCCTGGCTGCTTTAGGTTATGTTGATGATCATCAATCATTTAGATTGCTTTAAAATCTAGGAGAATTTATGCTATGGAAATTGGAAAGACACAGTCACCTCCCTCATACCATTCCCACACTACACTGCTATAGTGCTACTTTTCCAATTTCAACATCCTATGGAATCCTGGGGTTTGGAGTTTAGGGAGGGGCATTTAGAATTCTCATCCAGAGAGCTTTTTGGCCTCAGTAAACTACCAACTCCAGAATTCCACAGGATGCTGAAAGTGGAATAATAGCACTGTAACAGCGTAATGAGGAAATGGCCATATTATGGCTTATGATATTCAAAAGGCAGTGGAGGCATATTCAAGAATGAAATTGGTTGTTTAAATGGAGTTTTCAGCCTGTTTACTTGTGACAGCCAATGTGGTATAGCAGTTTGACTGTTGGACTAAGACCATTTCCGCACCAGACTGTTACAGCGCTATGATTCCACTTTCAACATCCTACGGAATCCTGGGGTTTGCAGTTTCGGGAGAGGCCGGCTGGCCCCTCCTGAAACTGCAAACCCCAGGATCCGTAGGATGTTGAAAGTGGAATCATAGCACTGTAACAGTTTAGTGTGGAAATGGCCTAAGACTCTGGGGAACTGGAGTTCAAATCTCCCCTCAGCCATGGCAACCCACTGTGTGACCTTGGGCAAGACACACTGTTATAGCCTAAAAGGAAGGGAACGACAAGTCTCCTTGGAACAAGTCTTGCCAAGAAAATTCTGTGATAGGTTCTGCATAGGATCACCTTAAGTTGGAGTTGACTTGATGGCACACAACTTTACTTGTTGAGGAGCCAGCTGTAGAAAACTTGTTTCTCAGCAGACTTTGGGTAAAATGTTAATGCAAGGAATCAGAGAAACAGAAAACCATAGAGTCTGAAGAGACCACAATGGCCATCCAGTCTAACCCCCTGCCATGCAGGAAGACACAATCAAAGCACCCCTGGAAAATTATCATCTAGCCTGTGTTTAAAAACCTCCAAAGAAGGTGACTCCACACTGTGAGGTAGCATATTCCACTGTCAAATGGCTCTTACTGTCAGGAAGTTCTTCCTAATGTTTAAGTTGAATCTCTTTTCCTTTAGTTTGAATCCATTGCTCTGTGTCCTAGGCCCTTTCCACACGGAGGGGGGGGCAAAAACGCGGCAGAACGGGCGGTGCAAGTGGGGATGGAGCTTACCTTAATCCGGGTGGCTCCGTCCCCATGGGAAGCAGCGTGCGTTCACCGCTCCACATGCTGCTCTACACGCCACCGTCGCTGTCCGGCGGTGTCCAAAATGGCGGCTGGTGGCTTCCGGCGGCACTCCACCAATTGGGACAGCATGCCAGCCGGAAGCCCGCCCCCGGGCAGCTCTGCAGGGATGCACTTGCACGCCCCTGCAGTTCTTCACGGGGCACTGCGACGGGCTAGTGCGCTCTCGTTTTAAAAAGACCACTTGAAAGGTGGTCTTTATAAAACATGCGGCACCACCCTCGCGACCTCGCGAGGGTGCTTTGAGGTGTAGAACCTCACCTTTTCAAACTTCCCTAGCGCACCTCGCAGTGTAGATGACCTCCTGGTGAGGTTGTCCCAGTGCGGGCTATATCCCCGTATTGAAATGGCCCTAGTCTCTGGGGCAGCAGAAAACAAGCTTGCTCCATCTTCACAAAGACATCATTTCAGATATTTAAACATGACTATCGTGTTACCTCCTCAGGATAAACACACCTAGCTTCCTAAGCTGCTCCTCATAGGATATAGTTGCGTTTCTCCAAATCCTACCTTTATGCATGCTAATTTTTGCACCAGCCTGTAATAATTTATTTTTTCTTCTTGCAAGTGATTTGTTTATTTCCTCCTTCACTTCTTTTTTTTTTTAAAAAAACTATACTCATGTCTATGTGTAGGTAATCCACTTTAGTGGGTTCAGCATTTGTGGATTTGATTATGTATGGGTTATTTTATCTTATTTTATTTCATTTCTTTATTTTAAAAAAAATCTTTCTCTATTTGACCCTTCCACAGAAAACCTATGTTCTGCCAAAGAATCTCTAGGTCCTCCAGTGTGATTCTATTGTCCACTTCTGCTGGAAATGGACCACAGAGTCATACGGGTGGATGTTACCCTGATTTCTGGGGGTCCCGTGAGGGACACCTAAGTGCGCTCCAAATTACAAAGCTGGGAATTAGCAAAGAGCACAGGCTAGCACTATGAGAGGCAGGGCAACGTAGCGAGATCTTTTACCCAGCGTCTACGGGGGCAGGTCGAGTCAAGGAGCAAACAGAAGTAAATAATAATAATTGGTTTTTATTGATATACAATCAAACACGTGTATGCAACACACTCACACAGAGAACTATAGAAATAAAGGTTGGAGTGGTATAGAGGGTTTTTAAGAGGAGGTTTGGTATGGGAAATACTGCACCTGTCCTGAAGCCTGGAAAGTCTGAAAAAAAAGGTCCGTAGAAGTAGAGATCTCAGCACGGGGAGTTGAGGAGAAGGCTCGCCGGACGAAGCGACAGCAGGGCAGAATGGAAGCCAAGAGTGATCCGAGGAAGCGCTCAAAGTCAGGGGTTCTTATAGGGGAAAATGCAGCGGCAGGCTAGTCCGTTCTCAGGGATAACAATGAGTTTTGGGCTGGAGACAAAGCCTCCAAAAGGTCAGTATTTTACATGATTGAGTTAAGACCGAATTATCAATAGAGTAGCCAGTATGCAAACGCAGAGTGCTTGACGCTCGGGGCAGGGAGTCCTTTGTAAGTAGCGTGCATACATAATGTGGTACTTGCCTTGAGGTCTCCTAAAGCGGCAGTCTGGCTATTTCTGGCCTGCCTGTATTTGTTTGGAATATTTCATTGATTTGTGGCCTTGCCTGTATGTGTGCTTGTCCGGGGGCCTTGCAAGCACGTGGGAAGGAATAGGTAAAGAAGGCCAAATTATTGATATCAAATGATATCTGGTATCCTACAAGTCCGGGCTAGAAAACTGTGGTAACATGGACCAAGAGATTCCTAGAGAGAACAGTTCTGTAGGCATTGCTAGGTCCTCCAAGGTGACTTCCACCAGAAGTTGACCACAGAACCAAGCTTGAGGACCTAGAGATTTCTAGAGAAGTGTACTCAGATTTTTTTAAAAAGTTGCAATTTTTATTTTTATTAATGTTTTTTCCACTTTTTGGGGGAGTCTAAAGCCCCTAACTGCCACAAAAGCAGAGTGCTGACTGTATTTTTAAATGCACAGATTTTTATATGAAGCTTCCTTATTGTCTGAAGCTTATTTATTTATTAAATTTATATCCCACCTACCTCTTTAGACAGGGCTGTAGATAGCCTACAGCATTTACAAAACAAAGTAACAGTTAAAAGCATTATTTACACAAAATTTTAAAGGAATTAAATAACAGTACAGTAAAAAAACCAGATTAAAACAATATAAAAAACCTGATCTTGATTAAAAAATAAATAAAAAGCACAACCCTCACAAACCCTTTTTCTGGCACTCAGATTTTTCAGCCAGTGCTTTGTGTAGTTTGTCAAATGTAGGCATTTCCAACTGTTCTTGTGTCCAAACAAAGAAACATATATTCAGTATATTTTATGTTTCCAACATGCATCCCAAGCCTTGAAAATCTCAGAGACCTTTTGCCTTGTCATATGCATTTCATGAGGAAAGACATACTGAACAACATCGTTTCCCCCAACAGAAGACTCCACAGCCTGGCACTGCCAGAAGTGTTAACGTTTTCGACTGTACGCTGTGTTGTGGCTCTGTAAACTGTTTGGGGGGAAAGAAAAAGCTGTTTGAAAAAGCTGGGAAGTTTCTGTTGTTGAAGCTGAAGAGTGAGAGGAAAAACATTGTCTGTCCCTGTCGTAAATCACAATGAGCTCCTATTTTGAGATATTCTCTGTGAGGAAAGAAAGACCAGTCAGGAATAGCCAATCTGTTTCCACAATGAAACCAATCAGTAGTATTGACAAAAGAGGTATTGTTTTTCCCCCTCTGTATTAATGTGTTGTCTTCTTACAGTGGACATTTGAACCCCTTTTGGCGATGTACTGTATTTGCTGGCATACTAGACGCACCGGCATATAAGATGCACCCCACTTTCAAGGGGTATTTTTCAGGAAAATTTTTTAGTTCCCTGGTAAGAGGAATGAAAGGAGTGCTGTGCCAGGAGAGTAGGGGAATAAAAAGAATGCTGCACCAGGAGGAGGGGAATTAAAAGAGTGAAAGGTTTTTCTTGGGCCCTAGGTGAGTCAAAACACACAGGAGAGGAGGAGAAGGTAAGGAGTGCTTCCCTTGGATTCCACTACCCCTTGCCTTCCCGTTTGCTTGGGCAAGGAGAACTTTGGCTCCTGGTTCATTCCCCATGTTTTTAGCATTACTGTATTTCCTGGTGTATAAGATGCACCCTGTTTTCAAAGGGCATTTTTTTAAGAAAAAAAAGTGTGTCTTATACGCCGGCAAGTGCAATAAAGTTGACAGTTATGCAGTGGCATGCATTACTCTTCTCTACAGATTTCTTTCTCTTCTTTCTTTCATAGAAAAATCCTTATTTTTTTCCCAGCAAGGACTGCACATTTTTACAATACAGGTGCCAGAATCCTATATGACCTGTTATATTACTGAACTTTATCTATGCACTTATGTAGTAGAGGCATTAAGAAACCCCTTTATTGAATTACAAAGTCGCATAGCAGGACATTGGCAAGAGTGTTCAATGTGCATTGATGCCTGGAAAAGGTGGGGAATTATAGCTCAAAAGATGCCTGTGAGAGGGAGGTTTTCACCTGTGTATACCAGTACTAATGCAGAGACACCAGTGGGATGTTAAAAGAATGTTTTTGTTGGGTGAAATCACTAACACACACAAGAAATCAAGCAGTCTCATGAACCATAGAAAGCTAGAAGAAGAAAAGGAGGTAAATGTTGGATAGTCAGAAGTTTAGGGTGAAGTGGGAAATATTTACCATTCTTGAAGAGAAGAAAGTCAAGATGAGATGGCTCAAACATGAGAGTTTGATGGCAGCACAGAGGAACAAGAGTCTGGGGTGCAGCATGACACCCAAGTGCTAGCAAAAAGTTAGGGTCTGACCCAGGGTTTAAACACCCTTTTTCTGCCCTGAGGAGAAAAATGTAAATGGCTCTCTGGCAGAGCAAACAAAGGGTTCCGAAGCTGGCTAATGGTCTTAGCATTAGGTGACAAAGCATTGATGGGAATTGTGATAGCTTCTTAATGTCTGGGCAGGTAAGGAAACAAACGGGGAAGTTCAGCAGGAAGGAGATTACAAGACTTTGGTTATTGTTGCTTTGTCTAGGGGTTTCAGTTGCTATTGTTTTCTAGGTTTGAGCTATTGAGAGAATCACCTTAAACTCAACAAGTTGAGGTCTTTGACTAATCCTCAGTGAACTTACGACCTGACCATGCCTCAAGGTCACCTTTGATCCAGTTCTACATGTATAGATCCAGTCATCTTTGCCAGCGTGGCTTTTCAGCCATAAATGTATATATGTGCCAATTAAACAATATTCATCAATTATATCATATCATCAAGCGGGGGTGTAGAGCATGGTAATACTATGTACATCAGGACCGATGTGATGCACATCAAGACCAATTCAATTTGCATCACCTTTTGCATCAGTCTCATTGTGCACCAGTCACTTTTCCAATTTTTCTATGTAGTAAGGTAACAGTGGCCCTCTACAGGATATGGAAATTATGAAAATGCCCAATTCTAATTCCTGCAGACAAAACTCTACTTATGAAGATGTAAGACCCCAACACAACTTTTTTTTAAACAACAAAACAGTAACAACTTATCTTTGTAACAAAGACACGTTTCTCTATGGAAGCAGTTGGACTTTTTTGTCCAGTGAGAAGAAAAAAACAGGAATTAACTTCTTTGCTAATTTTGTTCTCAAAGGAAGCAGTGAGTAATTTTAGCAGTTTGCTGCCTGCTGTGAAAAAGTATTAAAAAAACTGTGAACCTTTTGAAAACATTTTGCATTTATGAACTTATTCTGCACAAAATTTGTGCATATTCTTTCTTACCGAAAATAGTAGTTTCTGGTTAGGAAACAGCATTTTTTTAAATCAGAAAATATTTTAGAGTAGATATTTTTGAGTATTATTTTCTGCATAAAAAGGCTACTTCTTATCCAGAAAATGTTGCTTTCTTTTCAACCCCCGCATATTCATTTTGTGCAGAACTACAACTAGATTATGCTCTGTATAGGAGGACAGAAAATTCTGTTTTCTGCACACACACAAACACACAACCCTTGCGTAAATTTTGCACAGAATAAGCCTCCAAAAAGTCTCCTGAGTCCAGGAACCTTCTTGGCAAGGTTTCCCAACATTGCCAAGCCATTTTCAATATTTTTTTTTTTAAATATTGGAATTTTCTTTCCATACCTAGAAAATATCAAGGTTAGTTTGAGCTTAATACAGCAATCCCCTGAAATAACCTCTATATAGTCAGTCAGTGTGGCTGTCTTTTTTGTATGTTGGGGAGTCCTTGGGATATTGGAAGTTTTCTGGGGGCAGGCTGAAGGGCTGTACTGAGAACCCTGGCAGGTCACACGTGGCCCGTGGCCCTCAGAACTCATACCCCTCCTCTAGGTTTTCAGCTCTGCTGGAATGGGACTCAAACTGACGCCCATGTTTTTTTCATGTGGGGACCTTAGGCAGTAAGCAGAGATGACTCATAAAAGGGAATATTGACAAAAAGATGAAGAATGCATAAAGGGGAACAGAGGTACTTGCTGCTCTTTTTGTCTTTGATATTTATAACTGCAGCCCTCTTAAAACATCATAGTTGCTGTGAATCTCCAAACTCCTTGTTCAGCTGTGATTTATGGATGGAGTGGGTCCCAACAAATTCCTGTTGTAAAAGTAATGTCTGCTATATTTCATGGCCACGGCAGAGGTTTTGCCTTTCTGGTGTCTTATTTACCGCAGTTCTTTAAAGGAAGACTCAGAGATGTCCAATTATTTGAGTCAGGGCATGCTGAGCTGTTAAGAGAGGTTCAGACCTCTGAGTCAGCACTGAAGCATCTTGACGTTTGGGGCAATGGAAGGCTGCATTTAAATAGTCAGGATGAACACTGACAACTTGATGATGCTGTCCTCCGAGGTTTGAAAAGTTGCTTTTCTTGGACTGTAAAACCCAAAATCCCCAGTCAGCATAGTTACACTGGGTGGAGATTCTGGCAATTGTCATTTAAGAGCAGTAAGTTTCCCAAGAAGAATCTTTTTTCTTCCACACAAGATTGTTATACTGCTATTATTTCACTTTCAACATCCTATGGAATCCTGGGGTTTGCAGTTTAGGAAGGACCATCTTTGGTCTCAGTAAGCTACAGTTCCATGGGATGTTGAAAGTGGAATAATAGCACTATAACAATGTAGTGCAGAAATGGCCTAGGAATTCGAATACCACTATAAAGGGCTCTAGTACACTTTTCTGGAGCCCAGTGCCAGAGCTCTCTAGCATAGAATTCTAAGTGCCTCATGCAACTAGAAATACCAGGATTCTATAGGATGGAGTTTTACGAGGCAGTGGAGTTGAATGTACATAGGGGATAGATGGATCAGCCATGCCTGGATGATAACTACATCGAACTTTCTCAGTCATAAGTATTCTCTTGTTCTTTTTTTTTAACGCACGAAGTAATCTTCAAATGGTACATATGTCTACCTGTCCACACTTCTTCTTCCAGTTGAAGCAGATTGCTTGTAATTTGGAGAATCTATACATGCTTTCCCCGGGACTTTGTAGTTACATATTGACTCTTTTCTGGTGCTCCATCCTTCATAATGATGGATAACCCATCTTTTATTCTGTCACTGCTGACATTTGTTGCTCAGCAGTCTGGAGTAGTGCAAAACAAACATGCCACTTGTCTCTTCTCATCCCTCAGGCAGCACATATTTAGCGATATGCTAATCCGCCAAGAGCATTGTATGGAAATTAGCTTTGTGTGTGGAGAGCCTAATTGTCATGATACCTCATGTCTGCTAAGCTGATTATAAATTTGTTAGGAATGGTAATCTAGCTTGCTCTGCCTTCTACAAAAAGTTGAAACTAATTGGCAGAGTTATCAAGTAATTATAGGTACAGGAATTATTATAGCAGTGTTGAGTCTCTGGGGCTTGGCATATGCAGCAGAATGAGGACTCAGAAGGGACTGTACCACTTCAGACTATGTGTGAAGATTCATTTTAGAGGTTCATCTAAACAAAGGGGCATTTTGTGCTTTAGGTGTTGCATGCTTTTGGTACCTGTTAACAATGCACCTCTTCATCTCAATTTTTTCCTTACTCTGTTGAGGATGTAGATAAGACCATAGTATGCTATGACTGGATTCTTCGAATCATAGAATCAGAAGAGATCACAAGGGCCCTTGAGTCAAATCCCCTTCTGCCATGCAGGAATGCACCATCAAAGCATTCCTGACAGATGGCCATCCAGCCTCTGTTTAAAAACCTCCAAAGAAGGAGATTCTACCACACTCTGAGGCAGCATATTCCACTGTTGAACTGCTCTTGCCATCAGGGAAGAGGCATTTAGAATTCTCAGCCAGAGAGCTCTTTGGCCTCCATATACTACAAAAGCCAGAATTCTACAGGATGTTGAAAGTGGAATAATAACACTGCAGCAGTGTAGGGCAGAAATGGCCTTGGACATT
The DNA here is from genome assembly GCA_948472985.1 of Iguana delicatissima. Taxonomy (NCBI): domain Eukaryota; kingdom Metazoa; phylum Chordata; class Lepidosauria; order Squamata; family Iguanidae; genus Iguana; species Iguana delicatissima. The sequence continues at coordinate 173,289 of CAOKZL010000392.1, forward strand.
CTGCGGAAATGAAACCAAATGAGAGTTAGAATTTCAGTAAGATCACAGACATTTTTAAAGAAGTGGAGTGATGTACCTTTTCACATCCGAGAAGCATCACATCACATCCGAGAAGCTGCCATCAGATTTCAACTGAAATAAAAATATCTGCAGACAAAACATTTCCAGCTATCCTGAAAGCAGTATGTAGAAGATTAGCAAAACTTTTTGGGGTTGCTTTGGAGTCCAAGGCCAGGATCTTAAGTACTATCTAGCCTGTTCTGCTTGGTCAAGTGATCTTTGAGTCTGGTTTTTATAAACAGAAATCCTCCAGGCTGTGCAGCAAACCCCTTTTGAGAGAGTAGAGTTTTCAGAGTAATTTGTAATGTGGTATGGCACTCAAGATATACAAAGAGGAGAATGAAGGGAAATAGCTTGAGGAATGCCTAAATTTTAAGCTTTCAAATGTAGTGTTAACTTTTTCTTCAGGGACTCCTGAGAGGGGCTTTATTATCTTTCCTCCTTGGTTCAGTAGCCTTGGTTGTCAAGTATCTTGGTATGTTTCCTGAATGTCTTTTCCAGTCCTAAGAGTGGACAGCAAAAGGCCTTCCTATGTCTATTAGAAAGCTGCTCCTGACAGTGACAGGAGTAAGAAAAGTCTTCCCTATGTATGTCCTTTTCTACTGATAATGTCAAAAGGCTTTCTTCAACTCTCATATTTGTGATGTAGGAAAGTGCAGGTTCATCCGTCATTGCTGGTGATGGGGAACTGAGCTGTGGAATGACCGTCTTAGCAATGGATCCTTCTGGTCTCCCTTATCCCACCTGAGGGATTATTATTTCTTTATTCGTTTGTTTTCAAGTGGCTGTTGCCTTGAGAGATTTGTCATGCAAAACAGTTGCTGCTTAGAAGAGAGAGGAGAGACCTTTTGGTGTCTGGAATGTAACATGTCTGCCGCAAGAGACAAGGGACATAATGGAAGGTGACAGATGGCTGAGAGGTAAAGAAACCAGTGTTGGAATAAGAAACAAACTCGCCGGACCAACAACTGCCTTTTGTCAAGTTCCCTTAAAGAATTGCTTACCAGTACTGCAGCTCAATAGACTTTTGTGATGTTTTCTGAAATGGACTGACAAACATACCACTTCCAAATGACAATTCCCCTTACTGTGGGAAACTGAGGAACAAAGAAATCAAATGGTTTTGTAATATGTCAAAGGTGGCTGACTCTCAATGGTCCCTGAACCTTCTTGAGATTTGTGCTTAGTTTCTGGGTTCTTCCTTCCTTCTTCCTTCAACAGAAATACAATTGGAAAGGATATTAAATGGGGCCTTTTGAGACGCAGCATCTAAACAAGAGATGGGTACATTGTGGTTCTTCGCATGTTGCTAGGATGTCAGCTTGTATGATCCATCACTTTAGGCTATGTTGGTAAAGGCTGATGGGAGCTGCAGTTCAATAACACCTAGGCTAGGGATAGAAAGTATATTTGAAAATATGGCCCTTTCCTCATGGGGGGGTGAAACGGGACCGCGCACACAGGGGCAGAGCTTACCCGCGAGCAGGTTGCTCCGTCCCTGCAGAGAGCGCGGATCCACCGTTCTAAACGCCGCTGAATTTCGGCGGTACTTGGCGGCGCTCGGCGGTGCTCGGCGGCGCCCAAAATGGTGGCTGGCGGCTTCCGGTGGCACTCCGCCAACCAGGACAGCGCGCCAGCCAGAAGCCCGCCCCCGGGCAGATCTGCAAGGATGTGCTACCACGTCTCTGCAGTTCTTCACCGGGGGCTGCCACGGGGCAGCGCGGGTGAGTTTTATAAAAACCACTTGCGAAGGTGGTTTTTATAAAACTCACAGCACCACCCCTGCGGCTGCGCTAGAGCAGTTTGAGGTCTAGAACCTCACTTTTGTAAACTGCTCTAGCGCATCCCCCGGTGAAGAAGACCTCCAAGAGAGGTCGCTCTAGTGTGGGCAATATGCCCGTGTGGAAATGGCCTATGTTTCTTAAGTATCAGGAAATTCTAATGAGGAAAATCCTAGATTGATGAGACTCTTTGCAGGTCAGGACTTTTTCTGCACAAAATCTGCATTTTGTAGGGGATAGCAAGCAGCATTGCCTGCACATCTTATTTTCTCTGCAGAAAATGCCATTTTTTATGCAAAAAAGTCCACATGTGAATTTTGTGCAGAATAAGTCCCAAACTATGAACAGTCTTCAAAGACTGTGTAGTTTTTGCAGTTTTTGAAGATATTCTTGTAGCTGGAAGCAAATCATTAAAATTATTCATTGCTAGCTTTGAGAATGATTTTAGTGAAAAACTACATTCCTAGTCTGGAGAGCCACAAATTACCCACCTTTGAACTGAACTGTAGAATTAGCTTTCCAGGAGAATTTCGTCCTCCCACCATGTCCCCTTCTTTTAAAAAGGTTCTTAAGATTTCACTGTTCCATGAGATTGAAAAAGTTACCTTTTTTGACTACTACATGGCTGTGTTAGAGAATTCTGGGAATTGCAATCAGAAAAGTAACTTTTCGAAGCTTTAGCTGTCAATTCATGCTCTTCTTTTCGTGCTTTAGTTGTTAATTTAGTATTTCCAAATGAAACTCAACTGTGTATTTTGATGTGAAATTTAATTTCAGAACATGTGTACAGACCTGCTTTGGGAAAAAAATCCTTTTTGGATGATTCAGTAAACTCTCAACTTTGCTGGCTTGCAACACCCATAATCTCTTGCTGTTGAATGGTTTGGTTAACTAGAAGTAATAGGAATTATTGTATCTAGAGCAGAGCTTAGAAAGGCCAATGGCTTATGCTGGGTCAGGTATTATGAGGAACTTAATCCAAACAGTAATTTTTCCAGACTCGGATTCAGATTGGGTAGTTTATTTTCAGAGTTCTCATTTTTGTAGGCATGAAATACAAAATGTCATGTCACCACTGTGAATTAACTACCTAATACTGTCCAATTGTAAATACCATTGAGTGTCATCTATTGAATATCATTCAATAGTGGCTGAGATCCTACATCAAGGTGGTAGAGCACAACTTTATGCCCACAGAGTTATGGAGCAGTTGTGCTATTAGTGAATTGCAACACTGCACCGCCAAATGCTCAGTGCACATCTTTGTACATCAGTATGCCATATATGCACATGCACAATAACACAACATATGGAAGTATGCTTCCACAATCTTGAATTGAAAAAGGCCATTTCACATTGGGCAAGAGTACAACTACTTCATAAGGGAACTAACAAATGGGTAAGACGCCAACAGGATTCAAGCTATGAACACTGTCATATATATGTTGAGCGTCACTTTTATTCAAAAGGTTTGGGATCAGAAGTGTTTTGTACTCTGTCTTTTTCCCAGATTTTGCAATACCTTTATTTACATACACATAGAATACATTACCATAGAGGAGATCTCCGGGGTACCTACAAATGAACCAGCTGTCACCTTGAAGGCAGAAATGGGTGGCTGACAGGCTCCCCGGAGAGCTCTTGTACAGTACTGTATTTTTTTTTTTTTTTTTAAATATAGGTATCAGGTCTCTTATATCCTCAGTCTTTCAGATCCTCAATCTCTCTCCAGCCTTGTGTCTCTATCTGTGTTGTATATGAGATGTGAGTCTGGAGAGAAACTTGGGATCTGAGAGATGAACAAGCAGCAGCACTGCAGCCACTGTCCTAAAGGCAGAAGTGGGTGGCTGCTGGCAAAATGTTTTGATTTTTGGACGTTTTCAGGTTTCAGGTTTCCGGATTAGAGATGCTCAGCCTGTACTAAGGTCTGATGAGTGTCATTTAACTGCCATTGTATTTATCAGGAGAATGTTTCAAACAATGGTACAAAATATAATAGAAAGCAGAACACCCCTTTCATCAATACAGTTTTTTTTCTGTCTGCCAGGGACTCTTCCCCTTTGTTACAGCCAGTTGACTAAGGCACGTAGATCAACAACTTTTGCATGACTACTCAAAAGAATATATTTCCCTTTCTTAAACCTGAGGAGACTTGATCCGTACCTCTTGATTAATGCAAGGATCAAAGTGTTGCTATCTTCAAAATTTCAGACTTCTCTAAGTGCTGCAATTCACTTTCTCGCTTTCAAAGTATCAACATACGGTTAAAATTGCTATGCTGAGATAAAATATTTCAAAAGTACTTACTTAAACATACATTCAAATGCAAATTTCAAAACTTTTTTTTAAAAAAATGCAGACTAAAATAGATCCAGAATGGAATGAATTTATGAATGAATGCAAATGAAAGTAACACTGGCCTGGGGTGGGGGAACAAACGTGTCCCTCTCTAGTCTTAGATTACAGCAATGGTGGGGAAAATATGGCTCTGTAGATGTTGTTGGTCTACGATTCCTATCATAATCTATTAGCTAGACTGGTGAGCAGTGATGGGAACTGCAGTCCAACGAGATCTACAACAGAGGTTGGACAAGGTGGATTTGTAACTGGTTGACTGACCGTACCCAAAGGGTGGTCACCAATGGCAGATTCTCATCCTGGAGAGAAGTGACTAGCGGGATGCCACAGGGTTCTGTCTTGGGCCCGGAGCTGTTCAATATCTTCGTTAATGACTTGGATGAAGGAATAGAGGGCACGCTGATCAAATATGCAGATGACAACAAATTGGGAGGGGTTGCTAATACGCCTGATGACAGGATCAAAATTCAAAAGGACCTGGACAGATTGGAGAGCTGGGCCAAGGCTAACAAAATGAATTTCAACAGAGAGAAATGTAAGGTCCTACACTTAGGCAGAAAAAATGGTATGCAGAAATATAGGATGGGGGACACGTGGCTGGCTAACAGTACGTGTGAAAGGGATCTAGGAGTCTTCATAGACCACAAGCTGAACATGAGTCAGCAGTGTGATGCAGCAGCCAAGAAAGCCAGTGCAATTCTCGGCTACATCAATAGGAGTATGGTGTCTAGATCGAGGGAGGTACTGGTAGCACTCTACTCTGCTTTGGTTAGACCTCATCTTGAATACTGCATCCAATTCTGGGCACCCCAATTCAAGAAGGATATGGATAAGCTGGAGCAGGTCCAGAGGAGGGCAACCAAAATGGTGAGGGGCCTGGAAGACATGCCCTATGAGGACAGACTTAGAGAGCTGGGTATGTTTAGTCTGCAGAAGAGAAGGTTGAGAGGGGACATGATAGCCATGTTTAAATATTTGAAGGGATGTCATGTTGAGGAGGGAGTGGGCTTGTTTTCTCCTGCTCTTGAGACCAGGACAAGGAGCAGTGGATGCAAGCTGCAGGAGGGGAGATTCTGCCTGAACCTCAGGAGGATTTTCCTGACGGTCAGGGCTGTCCGGCAGTGGAATGTGCTGCCATGGAGTGTGATGGAGTCTCCTTCGTTGGAGGTTTTTAAGTGGAGGCTGGATGGCCACTTGTCGGGAGTGCTTTGAGGGTTTTCCTGCATGGCAGGGGGTTGGACTGGATGGCCCTTGTGGTCTCTTCCAGCTCTACATTTCTATGATTCTATGATTCTAAATTACTTTTCTGGACTGCCATTCCCAGAATTCTTTGATCACCATGGCTAGTGGAGCTGTTATCCAGGAAAGGATTTTCTCCAAGGTGTGATCTGGAAGGTCCTAAGTTGTCCATGCCTGTACGAGAGGCCTTTGAAGGAGCAGCATGACCAGCTAAACTGAATGAGAAGTTACTGGAAAGTGAGAGTCATTGGGGAATTGCTATTGGAAAAATAAAAAGTAAAGCTCATGAAAGTGCCTGAAGACCTTATTATGTGCTTTTAAGGCCTTTGTGTCTTAAAGCCTCAGAACAAGTTTGCTTTTCCTTCCGATACATTCCCAAGCTGTTGCAATGTTGGGTTAGTTACTAAACAGCTAATGAAATTCAATAAGACCTGATGGCTAAAAAAGTGTTGTGGGGAGAAGCAGAAAAGCTTGAAGGCTGATGTCAGTTTAGATCCTTATCTCCCCCTCTCCCCCTGCTCCACAGACTGCTTCAGGAGGAGTTTGGCTGTACAGTCCCTCTGGACAGTCCTCTAGGCTAGTCGTGTTCTTCAAGATGTGCAGATTCTTCCCTTTCTGAGCACGCAACATCTCATTTTTCCCTTCTCTGTGAAATCTTGACTAATACAGCACTTTGCCTAATAGGAACTTTGGGTTGTGTGAAAAAAACTATGCGTGCTTGTTTTTTACTCTTCAAAGTCTACCATGACTTATTGGGACGAATTCACAGGAAAATACAGTAGGAAGGATGAGAACAAAGACATATATACTAGAGTATTCTGTTCCAACACTGACTGGCCAGATTCCTGTGGGAAACCCATTGGAGCATATTTATTGATTTGATTTGATTAATATCCTGCTTTCTACCAATATGGTCCCAAGTGGCCAAGAATATGAAGTTAAAATAGCTAAAATAATATATAGTACAATGGTTTAAAAAGCACAGAACAAATTAAAACACTAATTTAAAACACTTAAAAACACCTTCAACGTATGTTATATATTACAACATAATGCACCAATTACATATCCTTTTAGGACAACCAGATTAAAAGCTCAAGGTCTTTTTTTAAAAACATAAGAAGGTCTTTGTCTTCTGGTGAGAAGGAAGCAGAGAGGGGGCTGACCACACTTCCCTCTTTTGGAAAAAAGTTCCAAAAACTAGGAGCAGCCACTGAGAAAGTTTTCACCAGTGACATCACATGATGAGACCATGGAGGGTGATGAGAGGGAGAAAAACCTGAGTCAAAATGAATTTTAGCAGGGAGAAATGTAGGGTACTAAATAATAAAGAATGAAATGCACAGATATAGGATGGGTGACACCTGGCTTGAAAACAGTACGTGTGAAAGAGATCCAAGAGTCTTAGTGGACCACAAGCTGAACATGAGTCAACAGTGCAGTGCAGCAGCTAAAAAAGCCAATGCGATTCTAGACTGCATCAATAGAATATAGTGTCAAGATTGAGGGAAGTAATAATACCACTCTAATCAGCTTTGGTTAGCACTCTAATCTGCTTTGTAAAACTGTATCCAGTTCTGAGCACCACAGTTCAAGAAGGGTATTGACAAGCTGTAATGTGTCCAGATGAGGGCGACCAAATCAGTGAAGGGTCTGGAAACGTAGCCCTGTGAGCAGCAGCTTAGGGAACTAGGTATGTTTAACCTGACAAAAAATAGGTTGAGAGGTGGCATGATAGCCATGTTTAAATATTTGAAGGGATGTCATGTTGAAGATGGAACAAGCTTGTCTTCTGCTGTTTCAGAGACTAGGACATAGAGCAATGGATTCAAACTATAGGAAAAGAGATTTCACCTCAACATCAGGAAGAACTTCCTGATGGTAAGAGCCATTCAACAGTGGAATATGCTGCCTCAGAGTGTGGTGGAGTCCCTTTCTTTGGAGGTTTTTAAACAGACACTGGATGGCCATTTGCTGGGGTTGCTTTGAGTGTGTGTTCCTGCATGCCAGGGGTTGGACTCGATGACCCTTGTGGTCTCTTCCAACTCTATGATTTTGAGTGGCATTGGCCCACTTAGTAGTAATAATGCCATTGTATTCTGCTTTGATCACACCTCACCTGGACTACTATGTCTGTTTCTGGGCAACAGTTTAAGAAGGAGATTAATAAACTGGAATATGTCCAGAAGAGCATGACCAAATGGTGAAGTTCTGTAAATCAAGTCCTCTGAGGAATGGCTTTGGGAGCTGGGTTCATTTGGCTTGGAGAAGGAAAGATTGAAAGGTAGTCATTTGCAAACATCTGAATTAACTCCAATCACCTTTCTGGCTGCAGTATTTTCTACCTATTGAATTTTCTGAACAGTTTCTAAAAGCAGCCCTACATAGAGTGTTTTACAGTAGTCCAAATATGATGTAATCAAGGCATGTTTCACCGGGCATGTAGAGCAGCAGATTTTTTTTAAAAAACAAACCAAAAACAGAGGAGGATTAAATAAAAAAAATAACCTGTGGAGAAAGAGCAGAAGGTTGTGGTTTTCACTGGGAAAAGGAAAGCTGGGGGTAGTTTGAAACGGTTGAAGCTTATTTATGCTGGGTTTGCATAATAAAGATTTAAAATATTTTTGAACTGAACCCATTCACCCCCAATTTTGAACATTTCACTATTTTAAAGTCATTTTTTTTTTTTGTAATATTGATCGATTTGTCATTGTTGTGTGCCTTCAGGTCATTTTTGACTTATGGCAAACCTAACATAACCTCATCAGGGGAGTTTCTGGGGCTGAAAATGTGTGATGCACCTGAGGACACCCCATGGGTTTCCATGGCCAAGTGGGAAATCAAACCCTGGTCTCCAGGGTCGCAGTCCAATGCTCAGATCTTTATACCATGTTAGCTTTCATTGACCTATTAGCTAGGTATATTTGTGGCATTTAGCACTGTAAACCTGGAGAAATGGGGAGAGAGATTAGCCTTGCTGTTATTTCAGAGTAGAGCAGATCTCTTTGGAAATGCAGTTCTGGAACAGAAATGCTGTGGCAGTTTTCATTTTTTTTTTTAAAAAAAACACCCTGAAAGCAGATTAAACCTAGTTACTATAACATTTAGGAACTGACACTCTTGCCAGACATGTGTATATGTAATAAAGACTCGTGTTGAAGCTGACTTGCTGCAATTATCTAGTTGATCCACTTATCAGCTTACATTCTGCAGTGCATTAAAGCGCATTAGAACACCAAGTGCTCCTTATCTGGAATACACTTATTATTGTTCTCAATGATGTGTGAAATTAGCCCCTGTCGGAAATTCTCTTCAGTACTTATATTTCGTTTGGGGAGGGGGAGAGAGATGGGGAAGAATCAAAATATTGACAGTTTGAGTTTATAATCATCACTTTTTCTGATACCCAGCACCCACTGCCTGCGTGATCCTCCTGGCAAATTGGCTGCAGGCTTGTATTATACATTTGTGTCATAGTCCCATGACAGAGGGATAAGTAGAAAAAGTAAATTCTCCCACTCTCTCAATCCATAATTAGACACAACAGTGAAAAAAATTAAATATACTAAGCACAATCAGTACATAGCGGGGATAAAGAAAGAAATAAGATAATACAAAGAATAAGAGTATCATTATATGGCAGTGATAGGCAGTGAGTCAAAATAAGCATTATCATGCCCTTTAAATTTCACAGATGAAAGCTGGGATGCGTGTGGCCAAGCAACATCAGAGATGTGGCCGAGTTGGCAAAAGGTATTAATGGAGAAGAACAAACCAGTTAGGAGAGGCTGTGGCAGTTTGCTTTTGCCTGAGCCTACTGGGAAGGGTAAGATTTTGCTTTCTCCTTTACTCTCTCTCTCCCCCCCCCGCAACTACATTAAATGAGTGCGAATTACTTTTGCAGTTTGAACTCAGTTTGCAGGAACTGAAATAAACTGAGGACAAAAGGGGAACGTGGGAGAAAGAGAAAGAAAATGAGACATTTTGAGAGAAGAAAATGTATATAACAGAGGATTAATCAGGACTGTTCTTAACAACTTGGGATCAGTTGGAGGGTATTGTTAGTGGCCGTGCAGCCCCTACATTTGATATGGCTTAATTGATATAAATCATACACTGCTATGGCTGAAAGCCAAGCTGAATAAGAGGCAAGTTGGCTGGATAAACAGGTCACAAGACTCTTGCAGCTTTAGCCAAGTCATACCAGAAGCGCTAAGGAACTTCCAGCTAGCTGCTGAAACAAAGAGATAAGACAAAGGAGTCACCAATGTTCACATGGAAATGTTGATCAATATGTTCCTGTTTCCTCTCTGCTTCAACATCCATTCCTTTATGCCCCTTCCTGTCCAAATAGTACATGTCAGGGCCCCAGGTGCGGCCGCGCCGGCGGGCGCCACAGAGGCCGATGCCGGGCTTACCACCGAGGAGGAGGATGCGGATCCAGGCCCGTCGGGGGCCGCGATCGGTGGCGGCGGCCCCGCGGCCGTCGCGGGGGGCTCCGCTGCGGGGGGGGGCCACTGGGATGCTGCGGCAGACGACGATCCCGGCGAGGGCCTGTCCCGTCAGACGGAGGCTGCTGCTGACGTCGCGGGAGGGCCCGCCGCTGCGGAGGCTGCTGGCCCGGCTCCCGGGCCGCGGGGTGTGGCGGACGTGGCGCCGCGGGAGGAGGCGGGTCCCGGGCCTGATCCCGGGGCTCCGCCTACTCGCGAGGAGGCCTCGGCCGAGGCAACCGCCCTGCCGCCGACGTTCCTGCAGCGGCGGCGAGCCAAGGAGGCCAGCCGCCGCTCCCGGCGTCTCCAGGAGAAACACCTGGAGGCGGGGAGCTCCCAGCTGTAGCTCAGCTGCGAGCCCGGCCACGCGCTCCGCCCGGATTGGCTGTGGGCCGAGCTGCAGGCCTTTTTAGGTAGGCGCGGGGATGGGGAGGGCACGGAGCAACAACCGTCGGCTACCCGTGCGTCTGTCGCCCATGCCTTGCCCCGTCCGGTCCGTGCCTGTGAGCTGCTGTCTGGTTTCCCCGCGACTCTTCCCGGCGTTCTGGTGCTGCAACCGCTTTGTGTTTGGGGTGAGGCAACCCGTCGTTCTTTTCTGTTGAGTGCCTGCTGTTAAGGCGATCCTTAGTTCCTGGCCGCTTGCCTGTGGCCGCCCTCCCGGAGGACTGTTTGGGACGCGGCTACCGGCTGCCTTGGCCCGGCCCCTGCTTGACCTCAGCCCGCGCTGACAGTACAAGGCTATCAAACCAGCTCTTAATTCTTCATCACCTATGTGCTAAGGCCATCAATTCATTCTGGATCCCATTGTCTGACTTGCAAACTCCTTTGTTTGCCCTTCCAGAGAACCACACATGCCCTCCAGGCAGATTTTGGGTATAAAAATCCTTCTTCTCGACCAGGCAGTTGCAGTTTCTTCACTTGCTTGATGTTACTATGTCACTATGAATTCTGATTTATGCTGCCCTTAGATGCAAGTCTAAGAAATAGAGGGGTATAGCCTATTTAGTAGAAATAGGCCAAATAAGAAAGGAGGAGGAGTAGCCTTATATGTCAAGGATGTTTTCACCTGTGAAGAGATCCATGACTTGAACACCGGAAGCCAGGTCGAGAGCATCTGGATAAGAATTAAGGGAGCGAGAAACAATAGGGATATTATAGTGGGGGTTTACTACAGACCTCCAAGCCAGACTGAGGACCTCGATGGCGCTTTCGTAGACCAAATGACTGCACATTCAAAAAGGAGAGATACAGTAATAATGGGAGATTTCAACTACCCGGATATATGTTGGCAGTCAAACTCTGCAAAGGCGGCAAGGTCCAGCAAGTTTCTTGCTTGTCTTGCAGACAATTTCATGGTCCAGAAGGTGGAAGAGGCGACAAGGGGATCAAATATTCTGGATCTGATCCTGACCAACAGGGAAGACCTTGTTAATGACGTAGAACTGGTTGGATCTTTAGGAGAGAGTGACCATGCCCTATTAGAATTTGGCATTCAGTGGGGAAGAGAAGGCAAGTGTAGCCAGGCATTCGTCTTCGATTTTAAAAAAGCAGACTTCTGTAAACTGAAGGAGCTGCTGGCTGAAATCCCATGGTCAAGAATAGTCAATGAGAAAGGAGTTCAGGATGCATGGGAGTTCTTTAAAAGGGAGGTACTGAAGGCACAGGCTAAAACTGTGCCATTAAGGAGGAAAAATGAAAGGCATCTGAACAAACCGGAATGGTTGACTAAAGAGCTCTCAGCTGAGCTAAGTATTAAGAAAAACATGTACAGGAAATGGAAGAAGGGGGAAATCACCAAAGAAGATTATAAGCAAGTAGCCAGGAGATGTAGGGAGAAGGTCAGAAAGGCTAAGGCACAGAACGAACTTAGGCTGGCCAGAGACATTAAAAACAATAAAAAGGGCTTTTTTAAATACGTCCGCAGCAAAGGAAAAAGAAGGAGACGATAGGGTCACTGCGCAAGGAAGATGGTGAATTAATAACAGGAGGAAGAAAAAGGCAGAACTCCTCAACACCTTCTTTGCCTCAGTTTTTTCCCAAAAGGATAAAAACACTCAACCTGGCGGTTGGGGAGCAGGTGAGGAAGTGGGGGAAATGCAGCACAGAATAGATAGAGAGGTAGTACAGGAATACCTGGCCACACTGGATGAATTCAAGTCTCCAGGGCCAGATGAATTGCATCCTAGGATTTTAAAAGAACTAGCAGAGGTCATTGCGGAAACTCTTGCTATAATCTTTGAAAACTCTTGGCGGACAGGAGAAGTTCCGGCAGACTGGAGGAGGGCAAATGTTGTCCCCATCTTCAAGAAGGGAAAAAAGAGGACCCAAATAATTATCGCCCAGTCAGCCTGACATCAGTACCTGGAAAGATCCTGGAGCGGATCATCAAACAGTCAGTTTCTAAATACTTAGAAAACAATGCCGTAATTACGAAAAGTCAACATGGATTTCTCAAAAATAGGTCATGCCAGACTAATCTTATCTCTTTTTATGATAGAGTTACTTGCTTGATAGATGAAGGGAATGCTGGGGACATAGTATATCTTGATTTCAGTAAGGCCTTTGACAAAGTTCCCCATGACATTCTTGCAAAGAAGCTAGTAAGATGTGGACTGGACAGGGCTACAGTCAGGTGAATTTGTAACTGGTTGACTGACCGTACCCAAAGGGTGGTCACCAATGGCAGATTCTCATCCTGGGGAGAAGTGACTAGCGGGGTGCCACAGGGTTCTGTCCTGGGCCCGGTGCTGTTCAATATCTTCATTAATGACTTGGATGAAGGAATAGAGGGCACGCTGATCAAATTTGCAGATGACACCAAATTGGGAGGGGTTGCTAATACACCTGATGATAGGATCAAAATTCAAAAAGACCTGGACAGACTGGAGAGCTGGGCCAAGGCTAACAAAATGAATTTCAACAGAGAGAAATGTAAGGTCCTACACTTAGGCAGAAAAAATGGTATGCAGAAATACAGGATGGGGGACATGTGGCTGGCTAACAGTACATGTGAAAGGGATCTAGGAGTCTTCATAGACCACAAGCTGAACATGAGTCAGCAGTGTGATGCGGCAGCCAAGAAGGCCAACGCAATTCTTGGTTGCATCAATAGGAGTATGGTGTCTAGATCGAGGGAGGTATTGGTACCACTTTATTCTGCATTGGTTAGACCTCGTCTTGAATACTGTGTCCAGTTCTGGGCACCCCAATTCAAGAAGGATATGGATAAGCTGGAGCAGGTCCAGAGGAGGGCAACCAAAATGGTGAGGGGCCTGGAAGCCATGCCCTCTGAGGACAGACTTAGAGAGCTGGGTATGTTTAGTCTGCAGAAGAGAAGGTTGAGAGGGGACATGATAGCCATGTTTAAGTATTTGAAGGAATGTCATGTCGAGGAGGGAGTGGGCTTGTTTTCTCCTGCTCTTGAGACCAGGACAAGGAGCAATGGATGCAAGCTGCAGGAGGGGAGATTCTGCCTGAACCTCAGGAGGAATTTCCTGACAGTCAGGGCTGTCCGGCAGTGGAATATGCTGCCACAGAGTGTGGTGGAGTCTCCTTCGTTGGAGATTTTTAAGCGGAGGCTGGATGGCCACTTGTCGGGAGTGCTTTGAGGGTTTTCCTGCATGGCAGGGGGTTGGACTGGATGGCCCTTGTGGTCTCTTCCAACTCTACATTTCTATGATTCTATGATTCTAAGCCACTTCACCATTTCTCTGCTGTTCTTGTGGATTGGTAACTGTCACCCAAAACCCTAAGCTTCACTATCCATAACTGTCTTCCCTTTTGGGTCAGTTAGCTCTTGTGTGAGTGCATGACTATCTGAACCTTGTGTACATAAATGATTGAATTCTCCTCAATAAAAACATTTTAGTTTACCTTTAAGTCTTTGGCTGGTTTTCCCAGAAGGACATTGTAAACACTGATGAAAGTATCTCACTGGTTACCCCACCTCTTGCAACCTTCCTAATCAGAACGAATTAATTTCCTATTTTTGTGCAAAGTTATGGGTACTCCTAGAAGACCTCATGAGGTTTCCCACCCTTTGGGGCAACAGTATGTATTATGATACAAGACAGAAATGTTTAATAGTATAGACAATAAAACACAGGGTTTAAAAACCAGTGGAATATAGCGAAACACTAGACTTTTAACAAGGGCCTCTTTCTTACCTTGTACCAAGGGCCTAAGATCCGCATCCATTTCTCTATCTTGTCCTAAATGGTCATGCTTGAGCCAAATCTTAAATAACCAGATACCAATGGAACTGAAGTTGTTTATGAGCTCACCAGAGGCATATCTAGCATAAACAGCACCTAGAGCAAGCATGGAAGTTGCACCCCTGCCTCCAGGGCTGCTTTTCCTCCTCCTCCATTACCGCCACCACTACCACCACTGCTGGTACTGCTTTTTTGCACCCCAAGGCATTGGTGTCCAGGGCATGTACCCCACTTGCCCCACCCTAGATACACCTCTGGAGCTCACATGAGAGCCAATGAGGTGTAGTGATTGTAGTGTTGGACTACAACCTTGGAGACCAAGGTTAAATTCCCTGCTCAGCCATGGAAGCCCACTGGATGACTTTGGGTGCACCACACACTCTCAACCCCCAGAAAACTCTGTGATAGGTTTGCCTAAGGGTTGTTGTAAGATGGAAACAAAGACGTGCAACAACCATATGGGCTCATGTGCTCATTGTGGATCCTTATATAACTAGAAAAGCAACATCTGTATACAAGAGAAGGTATCTTTCTAGTTAGGCCAACCATTAGGGGAACCTTGAGATTTGTGGAAAATTAAAAAAAAAAGCTTAAAAAAATTATGTTTGACTTGTTCCGTACTATGCAGAGATAAATACAATGGTCCCATGATGAATGAGCATGTTGTGTAACCACTGAAAGCTGAATACCCTTTCAAAGATATGAAAAAGGGAGCCGTGTGCGTGCGTGTGTGTGTGTAATGGAATGGAATGGAATATCCTAGAAAAGGGAACAGCTCCCTTTAAGGCTGAAAGTCTGAACCAAGAGCACCCAAAATGACAAACCAAAACAAGTGCTTAAACACACTCATCCACCCACTGCTCTCTCTGTATAAAATAAATCAATGTAATTGCAAAAAAAAAAAATTGCGGAAAGAAAGCTACCAAAGAGAAGCAAAATATGTACAAAACATAAGTGGATACGAAAGTGTAAACATGAAATTATATAGAAACTGTTGCAATTAGGTTGATTTATATTATGTATTTTGAAGTCATGTAAATGACAGCATTCTATTCCAAGTCTCCCATGTTCTACACAAGCAATTCCACTGTTGTCACTGGTCTCTGATTGTGATTTTCATGGTTATTGTGAACATAAGACAAAGAGCATAAAGCAATTTGCAGTAATGAATTTATTTTATTTATTTATTTCTTGAATTTATATCCCACCTTCCTCCTAAGATGGGATCCAAGGTGGCCAACAGCAATCAAAAACATATTAACAAAAATCCTACTCTATGGCAGTTTTAAACAGCATTAAGTGCCAATGTTATAAAAAAACCATGATTAAAATATATTTCAAGTATAAATTACCAATTAAACAATTTAAAAATAAAATAAAGTGCAGCACACACCACTTCATGCATACTACTGCTAACACAATTCACATCTCAAAAGCCATTTCCTCACAACACTGTTATAGTGCTATTATTCCCCTTTCAACATCCTGTGGAATTCTGGGGTTTGTAGTGTACTGAGGTGAAAGAGCTCTCTGGCTGAGAATTCTAAATGCCCCTCCCTAAACTGCAAACCCCAGGATTTCATAGGATGTTGAAAGTGGAATAATAGCACTATAGCAGTGTAGTGCAGAAATGGCCAAAGTCTTCATCCTCTGGCAGAAAAGATTGCGCAGAGAGGGCCAACCAGACCTCCTGTGGAAGGATGTTCCACAGTTGAAATAATCAAATATGATGTGATACAAGGTCATCTGTATTTCAATTAGAAGAGGACAACTCCCAGATACCTTTACATAGTAGCATGTAGAGTTTTACTGAGCTCATGTACACGTATGTATGTTGGTGACATATACCCTTTTTGCACGGTGTTTCTTAAGTGAAAGGGCCCCTTGAACGTCGTGTAAATTTGAGGAGTGGTCTGCATGACGCACTCCCATTTACGCAATGCTCAAGAGCCTCATGCGCAGTGCATATGCATTTTTTTATTTTCAGCTTTTAGCCGAAAATGGCGTGTGCTCACGTATGGGTTCGGTGCCCTGCATGCACTTACCTGCCGTGTGAAGCCTCCTTAGCCACACTGGTCGCACTTTCTGCCCCAGTGCAGCCTACAACTCCCAGGCTGCACTGCGGAAGGAAGGGACAGGGCAGAGCGCGGGCTGGGTGCTCGCGCGACCAAGACGTTGCTGCAGAGCCCAAGCTGGAGGCTTGTGAGCCCTTTCTCCCCAGGCTTCTTGCGTGAAGATTGCAACCCAGCTCCGCGACAGGGTAAGCTAAAAAGGTCCTGAGTGTGGTTGCCTGACTGTGATACCCTTAACTACTTGCCAGATGTAACACGGAGAAGATTTCTTGTAGTCTAGCCTGAAGGAGGAAGGTCAGGAAGTGGTCTTGAGGCCTAAATGATGTAGGGCAGGGGTTCTCAACCTGTGGGTCCCCAGATGTTCGTGGATTTCAGCTCCCAGAAGCCCTGAGCATTGACTATAGTGGCTGGGGCTTCTGGGAGCTGAAGTCCACGAACATCTGGGGATCACAGGTTGAGAACCACTGATGTAGGGTGTCCTATCTTAGTCACAGCAGCATAGCTGATAAAACAAACAAAATAAACTGAATAGCTCTCAGTTCATTACTTACTTCCAGACAGTAAGTACAGGTTAAAAACCAAGTCCAACAGGGTTTCAAGGCAAGAGAGTGTCCAAGGTCAGTCAGAGTATGCAGCAATGTATCTGGCAGGGTAGAAGGTCAGGTAAGGTCTGACGACTGCTGGAGGGAAAGGGCGGCAGCTATATAGGTCTCAAGCCTAGTGCAGCTGCTGCTTGATTAACGGTTGCTGGTTATACATTCTGAGAGAGCGACACTGGTTTTCTCTTTGCTGTCTGTGCTCTGCTAAGGTGGGTACAGGCAAGTGCTTTTCTGTGTCTGAAGGGGCACAACTGTCTGCTGGAGCTGGCACTGCCCCCGTTCTGTTTGTAGCACTGTAACCTCTTCTTGTACAGCAGGTCTTGGCATGTCCCCTGTTTCAGACTCTGAGTCAGAGTCCACGTTCTGGAAGCAGGGCATGACATAGGGGCACATAGGGGACATAAGGTTTGAGTGTTTGCCTACTAGTCTGGAACAGAGATTTGAATCTCCACTCAGCCATGGAAAACCATTGGGTGACCTTGGGAAAGTCACACTCTCTAAGCCTCAGTAGAAGGCAAGGGCAAACCTCCTCTAAGAAAATCTTGGCAGGAAAATCCCATGATAGGTCACCTTAGGGTCAACAGAAGTTGGAAATGAGTCAAAGGCACACAGCAACAATAGACATGTTAGAGCAGGTTCAGAGAAGGACAACAAAGATGTTAAGGAATATGGAGAACAAAACATATGAGGAAAGGTTGAAGGAGCTGGATATGCTCACCTTGGTGAAGAGAAGACTAAAGGGTGACATCATTGTACTGTTCTAATACCTCAAGGGCTGTCACAGAGAGAAGGAGGCACAACTATTCTCTATTGCCTCAGAAGTAGGACCAGATCTAATGAAGTTACTGGAGAGTAGATATCAAGTGAACATTGGAAGGAATTTCTTGATGGTAAGAGCTGTATAGCAATGAAGCCTAGAGGGGTGATAGGGCCTCCTTTTCTGGACATCTTCAAAAGTAGGCTGGCCAGCTGTCTGGTGGGGATGATTTAGTTGGGGAGCCTGCATTTAGTAGGGGGTTGGACTTGATGGCCTGTGAGGACCCTTCGAACTCTACAATTCTATGACTCTGAGGAGGGAAGAATAGCAGCTATGTGAGTTTGGAATATGGCTAGCGTAAAGCAATATTGCTGATGTGAAATAGATCCCTTCCTTCTTGAAGCAAAAGAAAGGAATAGATGAAAGTGGTGGAAATAACTAAGAAGAGATCAATAGAAGTGCAAGTGGTGGTTGGAAGAAAATCAAAGGAGCACAAATCAAGGCAAAGCACTTCTTCATCGGCTTTTCCTGGGTGGTTTATTACCACCTCCTGTGACTTGCTCTAGAGTGAGAGCTCAAGTGGTTTATCTTCAAGTTTATGTTATTCTTCACCAGGCTGGAGTATGACATTTGATACCATTTTACTCCCCACTAAAGCCAGGGACCAGATGAATATAGCTTTACTTCAGGGCTATAAAGTTATGGCTTTGCTTGGATTTTGTATAACTTGCATTTCTCTCAGTTTTGTAAACTGCATTTTCTACAATTGTCCACAATTTGCTTTCTCTCATTCATTCTCCCTAATTTTAAGGATGGACTTCAAATGGTGTTTGATATTTATGGGGCTATGTACAAGGTGTTTTACTGCACATCTGCCAATTCATGCTGCAATGGTTTACGTCAAGATAGCAAGTTGGTAGTTAATGCCTCTAGTTAATAGTTAATAAGTTAAAAAATGTAATTCAGTTACATTTATGATAGAAATGGGGAAAATTTAACTATTACATTTGTAGATGCAAAGAAGACCAACTACTTCCAAGCTGCCTTTAACTATTTGTTTAATTTCTTTACTCTTATAATTTATTAAAATATTATTTTTATACATTTAATAATAAATACTTATATTTGCTTTGGCAGATCTTTAAAGGCTGACTGCTCAGAGGAAAAGGGCCTTCCAGAATGTGCTGTGCAGTTTACTTATTGCTGGGTTTTATATGGTCATGCTTTTAACTACCTTTAACTGTATTGTTAGTTTAATTATATTTTTCTTTTTTGGTACAATATGAATTTTAAAGCTTTATCTTTTTTTAACGTGCATCAACCCAGTTGGGATTCCAAAGGTAGGGCATTCCAGAAATGGAGTGGCACTGCCAAGAATGTCTTCTTTCATGTTCTCCTAAGCATCAGTATGATAACAGAGGAGCCCCATAGAGCAGACCTCAGATGTCATGCCCCAGCCCCAGGACTCAGGCACAAACACAGACAGGATCTTCCCCAACAGCCACAACATAAAGACATGATTGGAACGATACTTACTGCAGCCCAGTGTAGATGGGAAAGGGAAAGCCCACAAGACTCAGAGCACTGATATAGAGAAGACATATTAATTAGGCAAACAGCTGTGGGAGGCTGCTGGCTAATAAATACAAGGGATGTGGTGGGGAGAAATCTGTTGCAGAAAACTGGTATTACTGGTGGAAGCAATGTGTTCTTCATTTGGATCCTTGGCTTGTTGTGTTCCTGGAAAACCTTGACCCTTGCTTTGTGTGCTGACTACACAGCTGAATACTCCCTTGAACTGACACCCTGAGTTGATTACTGACTTGGGCTGCTCAAACAAACAAACACATACAAACAAACAAACAAGGTAACTGACTGATAATCTTTTGTAAATCTTGTCTGTGATTGCTACTATAAACTCTGTTGGAGGACTGTGAACCGTGGCTGACTGGACAGGACATCAGGAATCAGGTAGGAATAGATAGAGAGAACTGCTCTCTCAGGTATGAAGGCCCTAAGTTATTTAGGGCTTTAAATGTCCTCACCAGCATCTTGAAATCAGATTGGAAGTGCACAAGCAGCCAGTGAAACTACTGTGAGACTGGTTTTATATGGTATGTAAGTAGGACTAGGGGTCAGCAGTCTAGCTGTTGCATTTTGAACTAGCCGAAGCTTCCAAGTCAATGTCAAGGGCAGCTCATAGTACATTACAGTAGATGTTACCAGAACATGTGTCTACTGTGTCTAGGTTATCTTTTTCTAGGAAGGACTGGGAATTAGATAAACTTGCATACTCTAAACATCAACAAAATAAGCCAAGATTCGTATAGTTATTTACATTTATTAAAGAACCATCTAGGAAATGTAAAAAATGGTGTCTCTTTAGCACAGTCACCCATTTAATACAATTAATAATTTATTTTAAATAGCTTAATCATGGAATTCAGTTAGTGCCGAAAGTCCGGCTTTAGTTAATCAATTAAGTTAAAAATAAATGTAATTAAGTCATGCCTTTCCCTTAGAAAATTTCCCATTTAACAGATAATTACAACAGTGCTGCTGTAAAAATAGTACAGTTGAAAATCTAGAATAGATTTCTCACTCATCCATACATATTATTAATTGTGCTTATTTTGGATGGTGTGTTCATATACTTTGTGGACACGTATGATGGGTGGAACATAATCCACATTTTTGTGTGACAGAAGGATTGTTCCAAACAAACTTTTGATATCCACAAAAATGTATTACCCTTTCTCCAAAAGTCGTGAAATGTTTCCCTGAATAACCTGCCTCTTTTTCTTTCTTTGTGTTAACTTAACAATATAAAAAATAAGGAAGCCCAAAATTTCTGCAGCTAAAATCCAAGAGTGTGCCATTCTCCAGGGAGAAGTGGCAGTTGTTTTTCTTGAAAGTATATCAAAGACCAGGGGTGGCTGGTAGATTCTGTATCAGGTGGGCAGTGAAGCTACTCTGGTCTTTAGCACAAAATTGAAATAAGGTGTCTACCATGCTGAATTTATTTGGCTAGGCTCTACTAACATGGAAGCCACGGAGCCACTGTCAAAGAAGAAACAAGAGGAGCCAGTCTTACCAGATATAGCCTCAGAGCACGTGGATGAACAATAACATCATCATCATCATTATTTTTATTCTTATTATTAAAATTGTTTTTTTTTTCTTACCCACTTCTTGGGGTACTAACTATGGGGTGCAACACAAATTAAAATACAACTAATAAGACATCATAGAATAAAATACACTAAAAACACATAGAGCCATTTAAAATACATCAGTTTAAAGTACATAGTTAAAAATCGACTAGGTAGGCCTGCTAGAAGACATAGGTCTTTAGTACTTCTAAAAATTCAGACAGTGTATTTTGCTGCTTCTGTAGGTCATTCTGTACTCTAGGGGCAGCCAATGAAAAGGTCTTCTGGGTGACCGTTGCCAATCTAGTCCTAGGTGGTTTAAATAAATGCCCCCCAGAAGACCTGAGTGTATGGGTTGGATTGTATGGGAGGAGGTGATCCTACAGGTAATTTATTCTGAGTAAACCTGTCTAGCAGGAATCTAGTGACCTTGGCCAATAGCATGCCTTAGACCAATTGGACTCAAAAACCCACACTCACACAAAACTCTTTAAAAGGCAAATTTTATTGAACACACAGCAATCAAGACATACAGAATATTCCAACCACTACACCATACTGGGTCTCAAAAGAAGAGCCAGTGTAGGGTAGTGGTTTGAGTGTTGGACTAGAAGTCTAGCAAAGTAGGATTTGTATCCCTGCTTGGTCGTGGAAACCCACTGCGTGAGCTTGAGCAAGTCACACTCTCTCAGCTTCAGAGAAAGGTAATGGCATTCCCATTTATTTATTTACTGCATGTGTATACCATCTCTCTCCCAGTGTAGGACCCAAAGCAGCTTCCAGAACAGTCAACTTTAAAAAAAAGAAAGAATTAAAACCAACCACACAAAACCAGTACAAAATCATTTTAAAAACATTCAGATGTTAAAATATATAAAATTCCCCAATAAAAATAAAATGCTCTCCTGCTGACACTTTGGCCCTTTCCGCAACTTACCTTTTCTCGGCGCTGGGGCGTGGGGATCGTGTGAATAGCCTCTTGCGAGAGGCTCTCGCGTCCCCGCTGTTTCAGCTCTGCAGCTGCTGCCTGCTGGCTGGCAGGCAGTGTGAGGGCTCTGCCTCTTCCTTCTGCAGCGTAGCCTAGGATTTTTCCAGGCTGCGCTGGGGCAGGAAGCGCGAGCACCATGGCTCCGGAGGCCATGGCAGAGGAGCGATGTGCGATCTTGCACCATTCTCAGCTACAAACCAAAAATGAAATAGTGAGCGATTGGCACCTGCCAGCCCCAGAAGCGTCACGCGATTGCGAAGACATCATGTGGATGGCTCCTTGCAATCATGTGACGCTCCAGATACCCTTTTGCCATGCGAAAAGGGCCTTTGAGAGCTTGCTTAAACAAAAATGTCTTTGCCTGTCTGCAAAAGGAAAACAGGGAGAAGGTTGGCCTAGCCTTCCATGGAAGAGAATTACAGAGGGTGGAAGAATGAGAAGGCTCTCTCCCATGTCCCCTGAAGATCTTAAAAAGCTATCAGGTTTGTAGAGGAAGATATGATCTCCCTGTATGCATTGCCAATAAAATCCCATCATATGATTGCCTTAAGATAAAAAAAGTCAGAAATATTTTGAAGGCACACAATGATAAGAACATTTTGTGTCCAAGGACTACATCCAGCATTGGCCTGAAGGGCTAGGGAGTGCTTATGCACTCACACCAACACAAACAGATGCACACTCCCTCCCCTATCATGGACATCCAGGAGTGGGAATGTTTGACCTTTACCTCTATAATTACTCCAATCTAGGGATTATTACTAGTGCAAGAGGGAAAAAGGGATGCCGGAGTCTGTAGCTGGGCTATTCTTAAGGAGACAGTGGACAATGAGTTTATTATACCTGGATATTTCACATACTCCATCCCCAGGGCCAAACCATCAATGGTTCAGATACTGCAGTTGCTCCAGGCAGTGCACTGTCTAGGAGTTCAGTGCTGAAGGGCAATGATGTAACTTCTTTCTTCTTCCCAGGCACTTCTTAAATCTCCCCATCTTTCTGTTATCATCAGCAATTACTTGCATAGTTGAATAAAACTGAATGAGATTAGGTTGTTAATCTCATTGATTTTGCTAGTCTGAAAAGGTGTTCACATAGAAACATCATCGTGCCACTCTGTGCTGAACTATTTAATTTCTGGGTCATCCCCTCTGAAGCCAGCTGACACATGTCCACCAAGGGCCTTCCATTTTGTGAAAAGCTCCAGGGACTCAACCTCTTCAATCCAGCATTGCCCACCCCTTCAAATATAAGCCTATCAGTACTTCAGAGGCAATTGATTCAGCTTTCCCCAGAGTGATCTCAATATTGCTCTGATTTCTTATCATTTTGTCTCCTTTTTCCTATATATTCCTATACTTCCTTTTCCTACACATTCCTTTATCTTGCCCAGAACTTATTTCTCCAGCCTGTTGACATGAAGTCTATGCCTGCAATGCGGTTCTAGCTCAGAAATGTCAAACATAATGAGAAAGGGAAAAAAAAAACTATGTGGGGAAGAATTCATGGGAATTGGCCAGAGAAGATTCCTGAAGGCCATATAAATATACACTGCAGAGGTGCTATGAATTTGGAAACAAAACCTCAAGTTTGCAGAACTGGAGGCCAAAAGCACTGAAAAAATTATTGCCTACCTCCTGGCTCACCAGAAAAAGTAAAATTAGAATGGCTTGAGTGTGAGGTCAACATCATGTTCTTTTTCAGAGACATGAACTTCTTGAGGAACCAATAAAGAATCCTTTGGCATCTTAACTCATATGCAAGTGGCCTGAAAAATATGAACAACTTACATTGGGTAAGTTTTGAGGTATTTTCTGATCTCAGGGTAAAAGAATTGAATATACTGAAGGTTAGCAATAGGGTTAGGGCTAACTTTGCAGATCTTGTATTTCCTAACTCCTTGAGAATTCAAATGCCCACTCCCAATGAATGGGGCCAGTGATAACAGGGCCCAACCTATTGACAACTTACTGATCATAGGGCCCAACTTATTGATAATCTACAGATGACGGGGCCAACTTATTGACAACAATGCTTCTTGAAACCATAGCTCACCCCCCCCCCCAAAAGGCAGAGGATATTTCCCACTAAAAATTACATTATATTAGCACAGACAAAAAAAGTGCACAATGACAAAAGGCAGTAGGTTTGTGGAGGAGAAATTTTGTCCAAAAGAAGTTGACCTATACTTGGGCCATTTCCACTTTGTGCTGTTATAGTGCTATTATTACACTTTCAACATCCTATGGAATCCTGGAGTTTGCAGTTTAGGGAGGGACATTTGCATTTCTCAGCCAGAGAACTCTTTGACCTCAGTAAACTACAACTCCAGAATAACCACAAGATGTTGAAAGTGGAATAATAACACTATAATAGTGTACTGTGGAAATGGCCTTGGTTAGAAGAGGCTCTAAAAGCTGGCTTTCATGTGTGGATGTAAGCTAGCAGTCATTGTTGGGGTTGAAGCTTCCTTCCCAGAGTAAGAGAACAAAGAAATTAACCAACTTCTTGAAGAAGGAATAAGTGACCTTTGCAAGTAAGAAGGAAGCAAAAGACTTGAGAACATAGACCAAAGAAACATATAGAAAGGTAAAGGCAGGTGTTCTCTAGACTCCCCTCTCTCACTAATCACTTTATACAAATGTTGATGCCTCTTTGCTTCCAACAACAGCTTACCTCAAAGGGCTGTTGCGTAGGCAAATGAAATCATTATGAAGCTTTCTTTAAGCTGAAAGCCATCTACCACTTCAAGATAATGACCTCACTCACAAGCAATTCCTCTGTTCAAGGCATTGGAGTATTTATAGCTTGTGATTAATTTGCATGGGCATTTTCAAATCCAAGGCTACTTTTTTTTCCAGCAGAAAAGTCTTTCTGAGATAGAATGATATCCAGAAGGCACATGGGGGAAGGTCTGTTGGCTTGAGATTTTAGGTGTGTGCTGTCATTTGTGTCAAGCTTGCTCAGAAAGGTGGTTGTGAGCGGAATGATAAGAGGCAACAAACAGCACCAAGCAGGTACTTGACAGCTGAGAAAGAAACTGATTAACGGGAGTTGATGTGTGCTTGATTGATTCAAGAGCACTTTGGGGATATACCTTCTCCTAGAGCGTAAACTGCAAATCCATAGGTATTATCAATAAGTAAGATCAGTAAGATGTCTGTGGAAAGTGCTTTCCTATCACATTTTCCAGTGCTGTAATTTTTTTTTTAAAAAGATTCAGATTTAGTTTTATTTCAGTGTATATCTCACTTCTCTATAATTGTGCATGCTTAAAGCTACTCGTAGACCCATAAAAGGCCATCCATCAGCCAATGACAACAAAAATAAAGTGCACGGTGCTGCCCAATTAACAGTGCTACAATTTCTTTTAATACTTTCATTCTTATAAAGCAAGGTTGGAAAAATTAAAGCTTACAGCAGGTCCTAAACTCCATTTTTGTGGCCTTCAAACTCTCCACAATCCCCTCAATCCCTCAGTTTTTTAAAATCACTATGATTTTGGAGCATGTTTTGCCTCAAAACACTGAGGAAACCCCCCCTCACAAAAAAAACAACCCCCCCCCAAAAACCAGAAATCACTCCACAAGCATTCCAGAACTCTGTATAATCCCCAAATATTTCTATTTTCCTCAGCAGCTCCTCTCAAAATGGTGCCAAGAAGTGATGGAACAGCTCTTCCTGTTGCCACTTTGAAAGTAACATGGAGGCATTTCATACCCTCTTTAATGTCTGGTCTTATTCTGATTCAATAATCAGAGTTCATGGATAGATCCAGAAAGCTTTTATTAAAGATTAACTCAGCACACAGCCAACTTCCTTTTCAGAACTGAGAGTATAATGCAAATTTTGCTTTTTAGAACACCTCTTGCCCCACCTCACTCTTTCCTGTCCACCATCCATTCTCATGCTCTGGTCTGTACCAGTCTGTGAAACGACCTTGGTTCCTTTGCACCAACCCAGCTCCTCCTCCCATCACCCTAACATCGATGGGAAATACAACAAAAGGAAATACAACAAAATGGCTACCATAGAGCTAAGTGGGCCGTGCTTAACATGACAAAGGGAATGGCATGGCAGAGGTGGTGGAGAGCCTCTGACACCCTCCATATTTTATATTGTTCTGTTTAGAATAGATTAATTTATAATTCATGCTAAGGAGTTTAAGAAAATTGTAGATGACTTTAGTTTGATGCAATATATTGTTACCTTCTATAAGTATATGTAATAAATGAAGTATGATGTTGTAAGTTTTTATTTATTTTAGATTAATAATGTTGAGTATTGATATAAATACACTCATATATCTCTTTTAGAAGTGTTTTATATTATATGTGAGACTATGCATAAATGTTACATGGCTATTTTTGGTTTATTCTATTATGGTAGCATGCATATATATATATATATATATGACTAAGAACACCTGATAATTGGGGCAGGAGCCCTTTTTCTTATTAGATGTCTGTCTTCTTTCTTTCTTTCTTTCTTTCTTTCTCTCTTTCTTTCTTTCTTTCTTTCTTTCTTTCTTTCTTTCTTTTTTTCTATTATATTTGTATACTTTCTTTGTCCTGGCATAGGACCCAAGGCAACATATATCATATCATATCATATCATATCATATCATATCATATCATATCATATCATATCATATCCATATCAATCATATCATATATTATTATAGTTATAACTATGTTGGAAATTTATGTTGTCTTACTTCTATTCAGTATTTTCTATTCTTAGAATTTTTTTGTCGTATTGTCTTTGTAGTTACTGTATTTTGTGATGTAAGTTGATGTTATGTTGTTTTAATATACTCAATTAAAAAAAAAAGTTAGGTTTACCATAAGTCAAAAATGACTTGAAGGCATACAACAACAACAAAATTCTTCTAACCATTTTCTACCCACACACAGTTTTAACTCTTTCAACTGGTTTCAGATTCTTATATAGTCTCATCGGCTTTTCAGCTCCACTTGATTTTTATTGCTTTACCTTTTAAAATGTTTGAATTGGTTTTATTATACACCATCCTTGGATATAGAACAGAGTACAAATATTTCGTCAATTAAAAATGTTAGCATTTTTCCTCAAAACTGGCAGTGACCATGCTCTCTGGATTTTTTTTTTTTTAAGGGAGATAAAGATAGCAGATTTTGAGGGGTAGAAAATAAGGTATCCGTGTTCCTTCTGAACTTCTGTGAATTTTGGTAACTTGTTATAAGTTATTGAGTGAAACGAAATTCTCACCCTCTGTGCTGGCCGTCTTCAGTAGGCATTGCTATTTTCCCTATGAGGAGGATTATAGCATGCCTACCTACTGTATAGTTGTTAGAATTGAGTCAGCCTTTATTTTATTTATTTTTTTACATTTAGATCTTGTTAAGCCCAAATTTTACAATATAGAATAATTTTGAATAATTAGAATAAGAATTAAAATAGTTTTGCAAGATAGGATAAAAGAGTTGGAACCAGTTCTCCTCCTTTACGCCTCCCTCACCCCTTGATTCCATTTATTTTCCAAAATTTAATTAGCAAGCA
Organism: Iguana delicatissima; assembly: GCA_948472985.1. Taxonomy (NCBI): domain Eukaryota; kingdom Metazoa; phylum Chordata; class Lepidosauria; order Squamata; family Iguanidae; genus Iguana; species Iguana delicatissima. The sequence continues at coordinate 200,540 of CAOKZL010000392.1, forward strand.
TAAATTCTGCTCTTGCAACTAATCTCTGACCCTGCAGAACTAAATAATTAACAGCTCCTCAGACAGAAAAGAAACAAACAAAAAACAAATGCAATCAGGTGTAGCTATTTTTTTTTTAAATGAAAGATGTTTATTCTTTAAGGGACTGAATTTTATTCCTTAATGTAATGAAGTCCCAAGAGCTACTGAGTGGTTCTTACATGTTAGCAAGGAAAACAATAAGATTCTGAGACTGAAAAGGTCATTCTGCTCATTAGGAGATTTGCCACAGTTTATGAACAAAATGTCAAAGGTTAGTAAATGCTATGCACTGGAGTGTGAAACTGATGACATACAGTCATCAGTGCTGAAGAAAGGTCTTCCTTTCATTCAAACTGCCACTGCTCTGGCTGCTCAGGGAAAGAAGAACAGGTAGGCACAGCCCAGTCATGCCATGCCTATTCCAGTGGCTGAGGAATGGCCCTCTCTCCATACCATCTGCCATTGCGTCTTCATCTGAGGTAGAAAACAGGGGGGCCCGGCGACTGATGAAAGACTCTCCCTCTATCTGCTACCCTGTTTACTGGGGGTCCCGGGAGGGACACCAAAATGTGCTCAACTGTAGGTGGGGGAAATTAGCTCAGAGCACTGCTTTAGCGTTACGAGAGGCAGGGTAACTTAGCAGGATCTTGTTTACGGGGTCAGACCAAGTCAAGAAGCAGACTGGTTTGGAAATAATGAATGATCTTTATTAAATACAGGCACACAATGTAAGCAACACACACACACAGATAACTAAGGAAAATAAAGGTGTGAGTAAGATAGCAGGATTTTCAGGGGGATTGTTGATTCAGGTGATACGAAACCTGTTCCTGAAGCCCGGAAGACGATAAAGAGCAATGCTGGGGTTCTATGTTCTCAGCACATGGGGCTGAGGGGAAGCTTGGCAAGCGACGAGGCAGCAAGGCGGTCTGGAACTCGGGAGCGATCCGAGGAAGGTCTCGGAATCAGGGGTTTTTATAGGGAGAAGTGTGACTGGAGGCTATGCCTTACTCGGAGACAACAATGAGTTTTGGGTGCGAGACAATGTCTCCAAAAGGTCACAGTTCAGCATGATGGAATCAGAGCCGAATTAACAATGGTGTAGCCAGTATGTAAATGCGCAATGCTTGACAGTGTATGGTTCAGCCTTCGTCAAGTTGCCTGCTCGGGGCAGGGAGTCCTTTGTAAACAGTGTGCATACCTAATGTAGTGTTTGCCGGGGAGGTCCCTGAAGCTGCAATCTGGCTATTTCTGACATGCCTGTATTGTTTGAGAATATTTCAGCAATTAAGTGCTGAGCCTAGTTTCATACTTGTCCGGAGGCCTCACAAACACGTGGAAAAGGGTAGTATGGTAAGGCTGAATTATGATATCAAAGTGATATTTGGTGCTATCGCCAGGTAGGCCTAACATATCCCAATTGCCATTGTAGTGGCCTTAGAAGGTGAGAAGAACATGCATGCAGTGCTCCTTTATGGTTATGCTCAGCAGCTGAGGAATGTCTTGTTACCAGGCAGTACACCTCCACACTTTAATATGGTTTAATTGGTGAAATATGATTTAATTGGCAAAATATATTAATTGACTTTGATATAAAACATGCCCTGCTATGGCTGTATGGCTGAGCTGGACAAGACTGGCCAAACATGTGCACTGTAAATTAGGTAAGAAGATACCTCTAAGTGTAGCCAGGCCATAGTCAGGAAATCACTGGGAAATTCCAGAGATAATGGGCTTGCAGTTAGCCCTAATGACTCTACCTTTTGGACAATAGCATCTGGGAGATTCCTGTTGAGGCATTCAATGTGAGTGCAGAAAGGTTTTTCTAAGTGGATGACAGGAATGAGGTGATGTGACCATGAGTGCAGCTGCAAAGAATGTTTTGGTTAACCAGCCTCGGAAGGTCTTGCCTCGTCACTAAGCACCAAAATGAGAAAGTTGTGTGCTGTAAATGTAATTGGGTCACCCCATAGGGTCTGGAATGTGGTCAAGCCCTTAAAAAGGCTTAGGTATGGCACTACAATTCACCATTTAGGTGAATTCCTGGTGGTCATGCTGCTTTAAGGGCTAATTTATGGAAGGTATCCAGACATGCTGCTGTTCTGTTTTCCATGCTGATTTATGTTCTTGTATTGCTTGTTGCTTCTTGGTATGCTGCCAGAAGCCTTAACTTTTATCTCAGTGTGCTTTGCTAAATAAATAGTCCTGAATCTTATCACTTTCAGGCTACAGAACTTTTTTAGCTCACCTGGAGCTGCTTGGTTGCAGCTGGATATCGCTGCCCAGTCAGCACTTTGCCCATGCTCTGAGGATTTACTTTATGCTACCCTGACAATTCCCACTAAACTGCTGATTGTCTTAACTCCTCTTTCTCTGACTACACAAACCTCTCCTTTGCCCTAAACTTGTCCAAAAAACACCAAACTATCAGGGTGACCATTAGCCCTGTGTCACCTAATGCTAAGATCATTAGCCTGTTCTGAACCTCATTGTCCACTCTGCAAACTCCATTGTTTACTTGGCCAGGGAGCCATCCACACTCTTGCCCTCCAGGCAGAAATTGGGTATATACATCCCTAGTGGTGCCACTCTGCCTCCTGATTGTGTATTGTCCTTAAACATGAGTCTAAGCCACATTGCTGCTTCTTTGCTGATCTTCTGGATTAATAAATATCACCCTGAAACCTCACTATCTGAAACTTTCCTCCCTTTTCCTTCAGTTAGTCTTGTGTCATTGCGTGACTGTTTGGATCTTGTCTGTGTGATTAATTCCCCCAATAAAACACAATTAAACTTATTTTTGGCTCTCTGACTGGTTCTTCCCTGCAGAAGTATTGGTAAACACTGGCATAAAAGATCTCATTAGATTACCCCCTTTTCACAGGCCTCTTAATTTGAGCTAATAATTCCTCACCTTTGCACAGAGGTACTGACATTCTGAGTGGACCCCTGAGTCACTCATGTTTTGAGGTAACAGTCCTCTCTCCATTCCAACTGCCGTTGCTGTTGCCTCGGAGGGAGAAAAGAACAGATAGGCATAGCTCCATTGTGCCTCAGCCCAGAAGCTGAGGAAAGGCCTTCTCTCCATATTCCAACAGCCATTTATGTGGCTTCTGAGGGAGAGAAGAGTAGCCAGCATCTGCTAGACTTAATTGTCTCCCCATTGCCATCCCCTTTTCCTTTTGTGCTGTGTCTTATTTAGATTGTAAGCCTGAGGGCAGGGGCATGTCAGATTAATAATTTGTAAACTGCTCTGACAGCCTTTTTGCTGAAAGGTAGGGTATAAATATTCTAAACAAAAAGAAACAAATTGATGTTTTAGGATACTGCCCCGCTGCAAATAAATTAGAATCCGTTCCACTGAAATGATTGCTTAATTGATCAACTGATTAATTCATTACTTACGTTAACATCCTGTCTTTCTTCCAGTGAGCTCAGGGTGATGAACATGACTGTTTTCTCTCTTACTTTTGTGCTCACGACAACCCTGTGAACTAGTCAGGCTGAGAGAGAATGATTGACCTAAGGTCTGTTACTTATGATAAAATGTTGAGGTATAAATTCCAGATTAGAGTTGCAAACTGTGTGATGAGCTAGAAGTCCTAGTGTAGGAAGGTAAATATGACATTTTAGATATAACAGAGACTTCGTGGAATGACCCCCATGACTGGAACTTAACAACTGAAGGATGCAATCTGTTCAAAAAGAATGGATATGGAAGGAAAAGAGGGGGAATAGTGTTATATATCAAAGACAAATTCACTTGTACAGAAATCCACATAAGTTGTCCGACTGGACCAGCTGAAAGCATTTGGGTAAAGATAAACGGACAAAGAAATAAAGACAACGTTGTGATAGGAGCTTACTACAAGTCACTAAACTAAGGTTTGGTGGTGCATGATGCTTTTCAGAAAACGCATAGTTTCCAAGTAGAGGGAAGTAATAATATGATTATTTTCTGCACTGGTCAGGTGCAGTTGTCCAACCTCTTATTGAAGATGTCTAGAGAAGGAGATCCTAATACTTCTTCTAGGCAATTGGTTCCATTGCTCAACCCCTCCTACTATCAAGAAGTTCCTTCCAATGTTTAATTGCAATCTGTTATCCTGTAACTTCAAACCATTAGACCTGGACCTACCCTTGGGAGCAGCAGAGAATAGTCACGTCTCCTTCTCTCTGTGACAGCCCTTTGGGTATTTAAAAAATGCAATTATGTCATCCCTTAGTCTTCTCTTCACCAATCTGAACATGTCCAGCTCCTTTAACCTTTCCTCATACGTTTTGTACTTCATAACTCTTCTCATCCTGGTTCAACTGTGTGATAATATGTTTCTATGGCCATTTCCACACGGGCATATTGCCCACGCTAGGGCGACCTCTCTTGGAGGTCTTCTTCACCGCGGGGTGTGCTAGCGCAGTTAAAAAAAATGAGGCTCTAGACCTCGAACTGCTCTAGCGCAGCCGCGGGGGTGGTGCTGCGAGTTTTATAAAAACCACCTTCGCAAGTGGTTTTTACAAAACTCACCTGCGCTGCCCCGTGGCAGTCCCCGGTGAAGAACTGCAGAGACGCAGTAGCGCGTCCCTGCAGATCTGCCTGGGGGTGGGCTTCCGGCTGGCGCGCTGTCCTGATTGGTGGAGCGCCGCCGGAGGCCACTGGCCGCCATTTTGGGTGTCGCCGAGCACCACCAAGTGCTGCTGAAACTCGCCGGCACTTGAACAGCGGATCCGCGCTCTCCGCAGGGACGGAGCAACCCGCTCGCGGGTAAGCTCTGCCCCTGCGTGCGCGGCCCCGTTTCAGCCCCACCCGTGAGGAAAGGGCCTATGATTCTAAGAATGAATAATTTATCAGTTTAATCTCCAGTGGCTGAAAATGCATGAACAATACAAAGTTTTTAAGAACTATTAACAGTTTGGAATGTTGGGGCTTGTTTTGTTTAAAAACCACATTTTTGCACAGAAAATAAATTTTTCTGCACAGAAAATTACGTTATGCTTTCTGTGCGGAAAGATTGCATATTCTGTGCAGAAACCCACATTTCTGTGCAGAACATCTCAATTTTTTTTGCACACAACCCCCCCATTTATATTTTCCACAAAGAGCAAATCCTGATCTACAAAGATTTTCATTCATTTAGGATTCTCATCAGGTCTTCCTAACACTTTGGAACCCCCTTTTTGCTTATGATTCAAATATTTCAAATATTTTCAAATTTTCTTTCCATTCCTGTTAAAGAATCAGTCTTTTGAATCTAATCTTTATTTCCATCTTTATGAAAGTATCCACTTCTACTCTTCTTTTTCTAATCTGGGGCTATGGGACCTTTTTAGCATATGAAGCAGTGATGCACAACTACCCAATCAAAGGAATCCAAGTCTCCAATTAATGTGAATTAAGTTCACTTAATTATAATTAAGTACATTGTAAAAAGGATCAGGGCAGAGAAGACATATGATGGAATTCCTGTACAGGTATTATTGCAGTTTAGGCCTGCCTGGCGATAGCATTAGATATCACTTTGATATCAATAATTCGGCCTTATACTACCACCCCTCTTCACATGTTTGAGAGGTTCCCGGACAAGCACAGAACTAGGCTCGGCCATCAAATGCTGCAATATCCCAAGACAATACAGGCAGGCCAGAAATAGCCAGATCACCGCTTTAGGAGACCTGTCTGCAAACACCCTCATTACGTATGCATGCTGTTTACAAAAGACTCCCTGCCCCAAGCAGGTAACTTGACAAGCTAGAAGCTTAAAGGCCAAGCACTGAGCATCTGCATACAGTCTAACTCAATCATGCTACCTTTCTGAGACATTGTCTCACACCCAAAACTCATTGTTGTCCCTGAGTAAGGCATAGCCTGCAGTCGTACTTCTCCCTATAAAATCCCCTGATTCCAAGACCTTCCTCGGATCGCTCCTGAGTTCCATCCTGCCTTGCTGCCGCTTTGCTTAGCGAGCCTTCCCCTCAGCTCCAGTAACTGAGATCGCAGCAACCTCGGATCGCTCCTGAGTTCCAACCGCCTTGCTGCCGCATTGCTTGGCGAGCTTCCCCTCAGCTCCACGTGCTGAGATACACCGAACCCCAGCATCGCTCTCTATCTTCTTCCGGGCTTCAGGAACAGGTGTTGTATCACCTGAACCAACTATCCCTCTGAAAATCCCGCTATTTTACTCACACCTTTATTTCCCTTAGTTATCTGTGTGCTTGTGTTGCTTACATTGCCTGTATTTAATAAAGATCATTCATTATTTTCAAACCGGTCTGCTCCTTGACTTGGCCTGACCCCGTAAACACTGGGTTACAAGATCCTGCTAAGTTACCCTGCCTCTCGTAACGCTAAAGCAGTGCTCTGAGCTAATTTCCCCCACCGATAGTAAAGCACATTTTGGTGTCCCTCCCGGGACCCCCAGTAAACAGGGTAACACAGGAGCATTTGGACATTTTTGTCTGATCTGGAACATCCACATTTAGTTCACAGTTGCAGAACACATGTAGTTCTGTTGTACTTCCAGATGCTCATAGTGCGTGGATGTCACCTGCACAATGTGCCTGTGTGCACACTTCACATTTGGTTGTCCCTTTGGTTCCATGTTTGATGTCCTGGTTCAGTTGTGCAATGTTGCCATTTCATGTGAGAATTGTGCAACACTTTTTTAATGCATAATCCCACATGCAGAAGCAATTCATTTTGTTAGCTTTGGCCCAGCTCTCTAATCTGTTAAGGTGATTTTGAATTCTGATCCTGTCCTCTGGGCTGTTAGCTACCCCTCCTAATTTGGTGTCATCTTCAAATTTGATAAAAATGCCTTTTGTTCCCTCATCCAAATCATTGATAAAGTTGTTGAATAGCACTGGGCCCAGGCCAGAACCCTGTGGCACCCCACTAGTTACTTCTCTCCAGGGTGAGGAGGAGTCATTGGTGAACATCCTTTGGGTTCAGTTGGTCAGCCAGTTACAAATCCACCTAATAGTAGCATTGTTTAGCCCACATTTTACTAGCTTGTTTGCAAGAATATCATGGGGAACCTTTTCAAAGGCCTTACTGAATGAAGTCACAATATGCTACGTCCACAGCATTCCCTTAATCTAAGTGGAATTATAGCTCAAAGAAGGCCTGCAAGAGAAGGGAAATGGCAGGATCATTTCACCTGTGTATACCAGTCCTAACTGTAGAGAGGACTCCAGTTAAGAGTTAGACAGAGTATTTTATTGGGAATTAACTAGCATACAGGAAATCAGACACTCTGAGAACCATACAAGGCTATCAGAAAGTGAGGCAAGAGAGGCTGAGTAGAGAGATTGGAGGGAAATGGGTTATCGTTACCAGTCCTGAAGCGGTCTAAGTGGAGTGGCTCAGACAGCACATCTCAGAGTAACAAGAATAAACTGAAGCCTGGGCACCAGGTCTTATGTCCAAGTATTACAATTTACTGAGGCTGGAGCTGGGGTTTAAATACCACATTTCTTGCCCTGAAGGAGGGTGCATGGACAAAGTGGTAATGGCTTTCTCACGAAGCTGACCTAAGAACCCAAAATGGGTTGATTGTCTTAACTCTAGGTGACAAAACATTGATGGGAGTCCTAACAATCTCTTTAAGTTTTGGTCAGGAAAAGTGAATAGGGAAAGTGTCTGCAGGATATGCTCACAGCAGGGTTTCTGATTGCTTCATCTGGGCAATTTTGCCTATTACTGTTTTGAGGAATGAAAGGATTATCCCAAGGCCATCAGCATCAGGCTTTCTCACCTAATCCTCTCTGAACTTATGACCTGGACAAGTCTGAGGTCATCCTGACCTAGCATATGCTTACAGCTAGTGCACTTTCAAACTTGTGTTCCAGCCATGAAATATGTCCAATTATAAAAATAACACATTCTGCAGGGTGGGTTATATAGTGTCTTAACATGGTGTACTAATGATTCTTCTGAAGCCTTAAATGACATTGCTATGGTTCAGGCTGTGTCATCTGTTATGAAGGTGTGATGAATGTTGGAAATGACAGTAATCAACCTTTTAAGCAAAGTAATCAATATGCAAGGCAGAAGTTGAACAACAGCCAGTCCCATCCCCCACCCCTGCATCCAGCAAACGGTCTAGCAAAAAAACAACTTAATTTTGTTCTTAAAATGTATACAGATAGTTTATTTTCAAAAGTTGTTCATAATCAGCTATAAGGTCTAATGAAGAGACACAGGAAGAAGAAAATGGCTACACAACATGTGATGAAGACAGAGAGATGGTAGGAGTGCAAACCAATAGAAAGTCACCATAAATATTTAACTTGTCTAACTTCTATATGGCACAATGCAAACTACAACTAATGAGTATAGGCAGTCAAAGATTGTAACTCTCTGAGAGTGATATCAGTGGGTTTCAAGTAAGAAGGGGACTTGTGACTGCTTCCATTTGCAAAACAGTTACGGGCTTTTCCAAGAAAACGTAATTGTATAAACCAATATTCTGCATAAAAATACTGCCTATTATCCTTCCACATTTGAACAGAACTTAGGAAAGACTACACTACTTTGGGATGGAAGTTACATGACTGAAGTGCTGCTACACAAAAGACCATGGCTATTTTTATGCTACATTGCTATAGTGCTATTAATCCACTTTCAACATCCTGTGGAATTCTGGGGTTTGCAGCTTACTGAGGCCCAAGGAGCTCTCTGACTGAGAATTCTGAATGTCTCTCCCTAAACTGCAAACCTCAGGATTCCATAGGATGCTGAAAGTGGAATGATAGCACTATAACAGTATAGTGCGGAAATGGCTCACGTTTTGAGTCTTCACCAGCATTTTCTTTTGAAGAAGTGAGACAGGCAGCAGGCATTAGAATATGAATGCAGGTTCTAAGCAGGTTTTACATGAGCAGAATGTTTGGAAATCTTTTTAGAATATAGGTCCCTTAATTCTTTAACTAATATGGTCAACAGTCAAACTAGCTAGGATCTTCTTAGAGTTGCAATCCAAAAAAAAAAAAAAGTAACTTTCTCAAGCTATGAAAACAACAACTGTAAACCCTTCTACCTTTTTACGGGGAGCAAAATAAAAACTATAGAACAGTAAAATATGTATATCAGATTTCTCAGACTAGGCATGTCAAATAACACATCAGGAATTTTACAAGACTGCAAGAACTGTTTCATATTTTATTTGTTGTAGGGAGAGGGGCAGAGAAATTACAAAGAAGCCATTCCTGGTGGGCTTATGTTGCCTCATATGTATGTCATACTCCTATAAGAAACACATAATTCAAAGTAAACAGGCCTTAGGATCTGTGTCAGTTTTTAAAACCCCTCCAGAAGTCTAGACAACTCATCATTCGAATTCATCCTGTCTTGTTCACAAAAGAATTGGGGAGGGGAAGCAAGAGGGTGAAAGAATTCAAGATAATTTCATGTTACTCAGTAACATCAACTATCATTTTAGCCCATTGGGCACATACTATAACAAATGTCGACATTTTTAGAAGATAAGCAGCAGTTCAGAGTTTTTCTGAGCCAAGATGTGATAGCATAATAGTCAGGATGTTATGGCTTTCTTCCTTTCTAAGGGGTAGCAAATAACCTTGGAAACATCATAACTGGAAATGTCATTACTGTGTATTGAGGCTGATTGGGTTGCCAGTCAAATGTTGACATCTTATTCTATTTGCGTCATTTCTCATTTTAAAAAAATGCTTTAATGCTGTTATTATCACTTATTTTTCAACACCTTCTAACTGGTTTCACAAACTGAGGCAAATTTCTCAGCCTTAAAGGAAGACTAAGAAGACAGAGAAAGTAAAAACATGGACTTCATCTTTGTGGAGACATATTTTCACTTGAGGTAACCTTTTTCCTTTTCTTTGAAAGGACAAATACTACTTAGGGTGAAGAAAATCAGATGAGAATTTTTTTCTGGTCTCATCTATGAGGGGGAAAAAAGGCTCTGGAAGTATCAAGAGGTTCCAGTTCTTTTCGTTTCGTGCATATTCCCAGGTGTGCTTCCAAATTCTTTCTCGAGATAGCCTTGAGTTTCCATCTTCCCTGCTTTCTTGTGTTCTTCCTCATCTGACTCCCACCAATAATGTGTCTCATACAATATTCTGAATTTGATTTTCACCAACTTCCATGGAAACTATTATTATTCAGAAGTTAAAGTCAAAAGTGCAAAAGTGTTTTAGCTTTTAACTTTTTAAACTTTATGATAATTTGGTTGGGTGCAAAGATTCTCCTTTCTCTCACTTGATCTCTGTGTTGAATCTGCACCCTGGAAACAACAGCTATATTTACTGGCCCTGGACATCTCAGCTAGTTTCAGGATAATATAGCCAGCCAGCCAAGTTGAGATATATTTTATTTTGGAAAATGCTGGGTTAATTTAAACTGGCTGGAGAAGTAAGATTGAAGAGTCCTTGATATTGCTGGGAGTTCCCAGGGAATACTTCAGGACAAAAAAAGCATCATGTGGATCTCAAAATAAAATAATAAAATAAAATAAAATAGTCTCAGGAACAAACCCTTGGGCTTTCAAAGGCCTTCTTTCCCATATGGAGGGGCTTTCCGTTTGTTTTTTTGATAAGAACTTACCAAACTTTTCTTCCCATTACTGCAAAATAAAACTTAAAAAAAAAATAGTAAAAAAACAAAATGGGCAGATTCGTCCATCTAGATGAAGGACTTTGACACTTTAGCAGAGATCAGGATGCATGCATTAATATTAATTATGTTGAACTACATTTTTGATAAAAAATAATTTAAACCAGAATATAAAGTATATTTCCCCCATGAAAATTAGTGTAAACTTTAGGGGTTGAGGGGACAGTATGAGGGGTTAACCCTTCATTGAATATATTGTTGCCCCCTAACCACAACCGCCAGTGAGCTTCTCATCTCAGCTTTTCATACCATGACAGAGGATAACTGTGGCAGGCAAGCAACAAATGTGATGGGTAGCAATCAGCTGGAGTGAGGAGCAGGCAGAAAAAGCCAGTGTGTGTTGTTATGATACAGAGGTGCATACAGGAAAGGAAATGGCAGAGGGAATGAGGAAGAGAGGGGAAATGATTAGAAAGAATGGTGGAGGATATGGGGTAAAGGGTCTGGAAGCCATGTCCTATGAGGATCAGCTTAGATCTCTGGGTATTTTTAGTCTGCAGAAGAGAAGGTTAAGAGGGGGCATGATAGCCATGTTTAAATATTTGAAAGGATGTCATGTTGAGGAGGGAGCGGGCTTGTTTTCCTCTGCTCCAGAGACTAGGACAAGGAGCAACCGATTCAAACTACAGAAAAGGAGATTCCACCTGACCCTCAGGAAGAACTTCCTGATGGTCAGAGCTGTCTGGCAGTGGAATATGCTGCCTTACAGTGTGGTGGAGTCTCCTTCTTTGGAGGTTTTTAAGCAGAGGCTGGATGGCCATCTGTTGTGAGTGCTTTGAAGTGTGTTCCTGCATGGCAGGGGGTTGGACTGAGTGGCCCCTGGGGTCTCTTCCAACTCTATGATTCTATGATTCTATGAAAAGAAAGATAGTACTTAACCAGCGTATAGTGCAAACACTGTAGGACCAATCTGTGTTTGCTGCCAATGCTCTGTGTTGGTCTATCTGAAGGACTGCTTGGCTGGCCTAGTGATTTAGACATTGGGTGATTGTTGGTATATATCCATTGTTCCATTGGAGAAATCAGAGCTGTTTTAAACTACAGAGTAATTTATTTTAATTTTTTCAGTAGAAGTTGCACAAAGACATTTTGAATCATAAAATCATAGAGCTGGAAAGGACTGTGAAGACCAACCCACTTGCCTTGTAGGAACACATAACTAAAGAGCTACAGAAAGATGGTCACTGAATATGGCTTTCCAACAAAGATAGAGAGTCCCTTTCATTGTTGAACAGCTCTTACTACCAGGAAGTTCTTCCTAATCTTATGTGGAGTTTTCCCCCTGTAATTTTAATCTGTTGGTTCATTTCCTAGTCTCTGGAGTGGAAAAAAAAGGCATGTTCCATCTTCTACATGACATCTATTCAAATATTTAAAAATGGCTATGAAACCATCTTCCAGTCTTTTCCTCTCCAAACTAAATATGCTGTCTGCATGCTGTTCCCCAGAGGACTTGGTTTCCTGACCATTTATCATTTTGGTCAACCTCCTCTGGGCATAGTTTGCTGTTGTTGTGGTTGTTGTTGTGTGTCTTCAAATAATTTCTAACCTATGCAGACCCCATGGTGAATCTATCATGGGATTTTCTTGGCAGTGTTTGTTCAGAGGGGGTTTGCCTTTACCTTCTTCTAAGGCTGAGAGAATATGACTTGCTGAAGATCACCCAGTAGGCTTCCATGGATGAGTGAAGATTCAAACCTTGGTTTCCCAGTGTCCTAGTCCAACACTTACATTACTACATAATGCTAGCATGTTATAGCTTGCCAGTATCCTTCTTGAACTACGATACTTGGTTAGGTGTTGACCCATACCATCTGCTGATAAGCAGTGCCTTCTCATTCGAGTTTGCCTTAATGCTTTTACCTTTAGCTATTTTCTTTGGAACAAAATGGTTTTTTTTTTTGTCTTTGTTTTTGTCTTTTGATTCTAGGATGATTCCATATGCAGAAAGCCTCCATAGCTGAGAATTTCTATAACACTGTAGCCTGGCACTTCAAACTCTGAGAAATAAGTCCACCAATAATAGATACATGGAGGTAATATTTTAGAGTCCACCACAGGTATAGAGCAATCTTGATTATTTCTTCCCATAATATATTAAAGGAATTAAGGGACAATACACTGAAATTTTCTGGGAATAGCATAGTTCCTTTAAGGCCTTATTTTCAGTGCAATGGGTTAGTTGTATAGCTTTATGCTGTAAATATCTAATACAACTTACGCCATCAACTTCAGAGACAGACATATATGATTAATGAGTGCTAGAGGCTTGTGATGACATTACTGTGCCCCTTATACAGAAGATAAAACTCCCATTTTTTGCTTTCATAAGCCCAGAAGCAACACAGGGGGAGAGAAATGAACCAACATCACAAGGTATAATGAAGGTTTCTTTTCTTCCAAATCACTTGCTTGCAGTGTAAATTCCACGCTTTCACATCAAATATTCCAGGTATTAATTTGTCCTGTTTCCCCTTCTTAATATTTAAGTTTCATTTGTGTAATTTGATCAAGACTTACGTGCATTAGAAAAATAGCACTGTGACATTTTGGGGAATATTTGTGTAACCTTTAGGATTTTCTGTGTAATATGTTTGTTGCAAGAGTTTTGCAAATGACAGCGGTTTTTGTCATTAGACTGTTGGAGAGACAGTAGAAGGAGAGTTTTTGTGTCCTGATACTAAAAAGGATGGATAGTGCATATGATACAGCCCACTCCCCGTGTATCAAAATAATGGATGAAGAGATTTAGGCAGAACATCATGATGGGTGGAGAAACTGCATTCATCTTCTCGTGTAAAGGGCTCCTGCTTTGTTTCAGCTAAGAAGTGGAATCAACGACTCTTCACAGGCAATGGCGTAGCACAAAAATGGCAAGGAACTGGCTCTCGCAAGCTCACCAGGTTGCAAAAACACCCTTTCTCTGAGGGTATAGGAATACTTGGTATCTATATTAAGCTGAGTGCTGTGGGGCTAGCAGAATATGAGCTTATGGTAGAAACAGGAGAAATTACTCTGGATGCCCAGGAAGGAAGGAGGGAAGGAAGGAAGGAAGGAAGGAAGGAAGGAAGGAAGGAAGGAAGACAGACAGACAGACAGACAGACAGACAGACTTAAGCTTATTGCTGTAGGAGATAGATGAAAGAAGTTTACCTATGCTTGGTTACAAGAGCCCCTAAAAGCTAGCTGTCATGTTTGGGTGTAAGCTAGCATCCATTATTGGGATTGAAACCTAATGGAGGCTCCTTCCAGACAAAGGAAACACAGATATACTAACTGATTTCTTGAGAGAAGGGGAAGCACATAGACCAAAGAAGTTAGAGAGGAGTGCAAGAAAAAGGTAGGCATTATCTAGATCCCCTTGTCTCACTAATCACTTTATTCAAGTCTTGATGCCTCTTACTTCTAACTGAGAGGTCTTCCAAGAAAGATATGATGAATAGGCTGATCCTGAAGGTTGCCTGTGCTGCTGCAGGACAGCATTCTTCATGTCCACTCTGCCCACAGTGCTTCTTTCTGAGAAAGGAACCCTCAAAGTAATGGCTTGGGGGAAAGAAGTGATGGAGAGAAGAGGTGAAAGTTGGAGTGATAAAAAGGGAGGGAGTTGTATGTGTCCTGCAGTTCAAGCAATGAAAAACCTCACACTGCCCCTGAGATTACCTTTTCTTTTGAGGGAAAGAAATGGTGACACTGTCTGTTAGCTTGCTTCCAATCTCTTGTTCTGCTTTATCTAGTTCCCTCTCTCTTTTGAGCAGAAATGCTAAGGCAAATGTATAGTGTCTTAGAGGATGGTGCAGTTGTGTCTGGTGGCTCACATGTCAGTCCTAATCTGGTACTCTTACTATTAGCATCATACTGAATCTACAGGACTAATTTTTTGTCCTTGAAACACTTTGGAGAAAGCCATACTGCATGCAAAGTGTGCCCATAAAGGAAAAAAATGGGGGTTTTTTTGGTGTTAAATAATGCAAGAGGTGCATGCTCTCCAAATTTTCACAGATGACAACCAAGCAATGTGTGGCCAAGCAACATCAGAGCACGTTCAATATGGTGAAAGTTAATGAGGAAGTCAACACAAGGTAGCAGAAGCTACAGCAATTGGTTTTTGTCTGAGTCTTCTGGGAAGGGCAGGACTTTGCCCTTCCCTCTTCTTTCCTCTCCTCCCTGTTGATTTCATTGACTGCAAACAACTTTTGGACTTTGAACTCAGTTTGCAGCAGTTAAAGTAAGGCCATTTCCACAGGATGGTGCCCTCCTGGCGTGGGGACGCGAGAGGAGCAGGTCTGTGATGATGCTTTCACATGATGTCATCATGGTCCCACCCTTCTCATATCCCCAGCTGGTGTGATTGTGGAGTATATCATTTTTTAATATATATTTTTATTAATAAAAATAATAAAATAAGATTAACATTCATTCTATTAAGCAAAATGCATACATATATATATCTACACACACATACATAGATTATGATATGCATCCAACATTCTACTTCATCATTCTACATTCTTACAAGACTTCCCCTTTAATGGGAGGCAGTAAAACAACATAATACTACTTGTCTGTCAATCAGATACACCTTTTGTATCTGTATATTCTCTTAGAAATCAACATTCACCATCTTAATGTCACCCCAAAGATTCCTGAAATATATTATCACATTGTCCCAATCTTTGATGAATCTTTCAAATTTGTTTCCCCTTAATACATATGTAAACCTATCCATCTGTATCATATCAAATAGTTTCATTTCATTTGTTATTAAGGGGAGAGTTTTCTGTTTCCATCTTTGAGCTATTACCATTCTGGCTGCAGCTGTCATGGTGGAAAAACTCCAACAAAGGCCCTTGGAAAGGTTGATTGTCACTTCCGGAGGCTTCTAGGAAAGGAAATCTATCCTTTTTCTTTCATCAGAAATAAGGTTGCTTGAAATCTGGAAGGGTTTAAAGCCCCCAATACATCTGGCTACCTGTGATGTATATGGTGGATCATGCTGATCACTACCATGTTAGTTCCTTTTTCTCTATCACAATTATATCTCAAGGCCTTCTTGCCAGAATATCATCATAGCATTCAGCAGAAAGCAGCAAGAGTCATTCTAATACATGCAGCCCCAAACTGAGCTGCGTAATTGAAGTAACTGGCTTGATTAACTCTGTTTTCAATATCCTGTTTGTAATAAGCAAGTTTCTCATTTAAAAAGCTTACTAATAATGAGTGCCTTACAGGCCACAGACTTCTGTTCTCTTGAGTAAAACTTTTTCAGAGAGTGGAAAGTGGCAATGGGGGTGGATCAGGATGTCTTTTACTTTTTGAATGAAATGAGGAAACATCAGATCTTCATTACACCAAAGCAAGACCTCAGTTCATTAAGCCTTGGATTATGTGCTAAGTAGAAGTTCCTTTCCAGGATTTGGGATGGAACCTTTTGCAGGCCTGCCTCTTTCCAGATTAGTCAGCCATAGGCCATTTCCACACTACATTGTTATAGTGCTGTTATTCCACTTTCAACATCCTGTGGAATTCTGGGGTTTGTAGTTTACTGAGGTCCAAGAGCTCTCTGACTGAAAATTCTAAATGCCCCTCCCTGAACTGCAAAACTCAGGATTCCATAGGATGTTGAAAGTGGAATAATAGGACTATAACAGTATAGTGTGGAAATAGCTTAAGTCTTAAGAGCATTTAGGGAGGAGATTTCAGAGGGAGGGGAAGTGATTTGTTCCCCTCCCTTTTTCTCCCCTCTTTCAAGGTGAGACCCACCAAAGTATTTTCAAGGATCCACAATGCTTAGTTGGATACCAGCCAAAGGTTCCTCAATAGAACAGATTATGCAGAAGGGGTTCCTTGCAGAAAACTTTTCAGATCTCCTGCTTTAGGATGATCCTGGTAGCCAGATTCCAGATTCCAAGAGGTCTGTCTTAGAATCTTTGATTCAAGGCAAAATGTTTCCTTGGTCTTTTGCAAGCTTGTGGGATAGAAGGCACACTGATTCAGGTAGTGTTTGTCAGGGCTGACAGATTTAGGAAGCAGACATACAGATCAGCTGGACTGGTTGAAGAACAGATGCCTGAAGGCCAATGGAAGAACAGCTGAAGATGAAAAAGCAGACTGAGTTGTGTTAACTTCTGGGAAGAGGATGCATTTGAAAAACAAATGCCACTGAGGCAGAGGACAATCAGGACAGTAAACACAACTGTGCAGAAAGGCATCTATTTTAGAAATGGCCCCCTTTCAGAAGTTCATTTGTAGCACCATCAAATCTCCTTTGTTTTGTATTAAAAATGTCCACTTTTTTATTCACTTATTTAATTATTTATATACTGCTTTCTATCAAGAGGTACATCAATAATAGAAAAAATTACACAATGTACATTTTTAAAAAAAATTAAAGGAAAATACATTGTTTTGATTCAGGTTGTGAACCATGTTTGGGTCTCTTTTGGAGAAAAGCGTGATATACATTAAATAAATAGGTAGATAGATGGATGAGCCAATGTGATGTAGTGGTTTGAGCATCAAACTTTGACCCTGAAGACCAGGATTCAGTTCTCCACTTGGCCATGGTAACCAACTGGGTGACCTTGGGTGCATCACACTCTCTCAGCCCCAGAAAACCCTGTGATGGGTGTACCTTAGGGTCACCACATGTCAGAAACAACTTGCTGGTCCACAATAGCAACAAGATGGATGTACCTATTTACTCTTTAGCCAATGGAGATTCGACCTGAACCTCAGGAAGAACTTCCTGATGGTCAGGGCTGTTGGGATCTAAGAATCTTGGTGAACCATAGGCTGAACATGAGTCAACAGTGTGACTTGGCAGCCAAGAAAGCCAACCCAATTCTTGGTTGCATCAATAGAAGTATCGTGTCTAGATCAAGGGAGGTAATGGTACCACTCTATTCTGCTTTGATTAGACTTGATCTGGAAGACTGTGTCCAGTTCTGGGCACCTCAATTCAAGAAGGATATTGACAAGCTGGAGTGTGTCCAGAGGAGGGCAAACAAAATGATGAACGGTCTGGAAGCCATGCCCTATGAGGAGTGGCTTAGGGATCTGGGTATGTTTAATCTGCAGAAGAGAAGGTTAAGAGGGGACATGATAGCCATGTTTAAATATTTGAAGGGATGTCATGTCGAGGAGGGAGTGGACTTGTTTTCCACTGCTCCAGAGACTAGGACAAGGAGCAATGAATTCAAACCGCAGGAAAAGAGATTCCACTTAAACCTCAGGAAGAACTTCCTGATGGTCAGAGCTGTTCAGCAGTGGAATATACTGCCTCGGAGTGTGGTGGAGTCTCCTTCTTTGGAAGTTTTTAAGCAGAGGCTGGATGACCATTTGTTGGAGTGCTTTGATGTGGGTTCCTATATGGCAGGGGGTTGGACTGGATGGCCCCTGGGGTCTCTTCCAACTCTATGATTCTATGATTCAATGTATATGAAGCATAAAATGAGTGGGAAATGTGTGGCCTTCCAAACATTGCTGGACTACAACTCCCATCAACCCTAGCCTGCATAGCCAAGTGTGAGGAATGAAGGGATCTACATTCTGATAACCCGTGGAGGGCTGTACACGGTCCACACCCTTGGCTCAGATGCTAAAACAAAATATAAAAGGACTATATAAATGAATGTTAGTGTTGGTAAGCTTCAAGACTGAAAAATAGAATCTTATCATTACTAAAAGATTAAGATCAGGCCTTCAATAGTGATGCTTGGAGAAATATATCAAGACACAAGAGGCAGACTGGAGTGTAAAGTCAGAAAATGAGACAGATATAATTTCTGATTGTGTTCCAGGTTTATTGAATCGTACCAATGTTTTGTGTAATCTACACCCCATTAAATCAATTCATTACTTTTCATACAACCTTTGTCACATTAGGTGGTGTCAATACATTGTTCAGAAGATGTAAGAGGGAAAAAGAAAGGAAGAAAATGATTAATACTGCAAAGCAAAGTGAGGATTTCAAAGGCTGGAAAAGGTTTCTGATAAAAGACAGAAGGAGAAAGGAGGCAGGAGACCAGAAGAGAGAGGTGAGCAAAATGTGCCATATGTCCTGCAGTACCTCAGCAAAGTGTGAGCTATTCATAACGTCATTAAGGTGGAACCCCATGGAGCAGAAGGGCCGGAGAACATATGGCCTGGTTTACCTCACATGGATTACTAATATCATCTATGACATTTCAAAAATGGTTTTCTATTCCTTCATTGTTTGTAGCCTCTCCTATTCTGACACACAGGTGGGTGAATCTGGCCACAGGCAGGTAGGTTGAGACACTATATTGTGCTTGTGAGGTGTAAATCTGCACTAATGTAGTTAAATGCATTGACTCACCTTTCATTAAATATGGAAGGTCCCCCATCTCCTCAAGGGATATGTCCCAGACGTAATGTGGATGGTGAGAAATGCTGATAAAATCAAATGTTATATCTTGACCTCCAAGCTAGGTGAGGCAGTAAGGGAGGGAGGCAAATCCACCACCCAGTTCTTCCTTCCTTCCTGCTTTCCTTCCCGGTGGGGTTTGGTCAGTAGCCCCCACACTAGGAGCCAAATCTGGTGAGAGGCCTGGCTACTCAGAGCTATGTGCCTCTCTCAGTCAAGGAAAGAGCATCCACCTCCTTCCTTGGCCAAGAGAGGCATGTGGTTTTGTGGAGCTGGGCTTCATGTGCCGCTTTGAGCAGAGGAAGGAGCATATATCTCCTTCCTTGGCTGAGAGATGCAGAGAAGGAGCCTTGCCAGGCTTCTCCTGTACCTCTCTTGGTCGAGGAAGGAGCATCCATCTCCTTCCTCAGGGGAGAGAAGCGCGGGAAGCCCATCTGTGCCTTGCCATGAGCCTCTCTCAGCGTGGCTGTTCAGACAAGGAGTCTGGCCAGCAGTGGCAGCCATTGCCCTAGAACAGATCATGAGTAAGTGAAACCATGGATACAAGTCACACAGCTATGGGGGAGCTACTGTACCCATGTTGTGCAAACAATAATATGCCTACTTATTGTTCCATGGTGCCATGGGAAATATACAGTGGCTGTTTCTGTGGTCCTAGTGAATCAAGTGGTACACAGAAGGCACCGACAAATAGTCAGGCTCAGGGAAAAGAGCAGTCTTGAAATAAATGAATGAATAAATAATCATTCTTCTTGAAAGTAATTTTTCAAACTCTAGTTAGGGTCAGACATCAAATGCCTGGCAGGTGGTAACATAGGATTGATATGTCTGCACATATTTCATGGGCTTAACGTTGCAGGCCGGACTAATCGGTGGAGTGCTTCCATGCCTAAGAGTGGTATCGCTTCCATGTTGGCATTTCAGACATTATATTGCATATTGTTCAACATTTTACAATTGAAAACTGTGGCCAAGATGGTAAACCTTATTGGTGAGGAAGAACGCACAAGCTAGTAGAGATAGCAGCAGTTTCCTTTTGCCTAAACCTACTGGGAACGACAAGGTTCCAGCTCCAGTTAAATGAGTGCAAGATACTTTGGTGCTTCAAGCTCAGTATGCAGCTTACTGAAGTAAACTGAGAACAAAGGGGAACATAAGAGGAGAGCTAAACTGGAACGTTTTAAAAGCAGCTGAGAAAGTGGGACCACGAAGGATTAATTGAGACTGTCCCTCCCAAATTGAGACAATTGGATAGCATGATACTGGCCAGAGGAGTGACATCAGAGCAAGAAATCCGCATCATTTAATCCATAAAAGACCCCAGCTCTTTTTCTTCCTCCTCCTCCTTCTAATAACAGGCTTTAAAATTATTTCCTCCACATATCCCAGTTGGCCAAGTTCGAATAAATAATGAACACAGAGGAACTGGTTTGTTGTGCATTCATACAGGGATATAGATCCTTAAAACATAAAGCAGGTCTATAATATTTCTATAAACTAGTAATAAAACACTGCTTTGGTATACATAACCCTTTTTTTTCTGCATTACATTATATTTTATTATAATTTCCCTTCCTTGCTGAGCATACATTATCAAGGACAGTTTCTTTCAGTTAAGAATACATATAAAGATTTGTTTTAACAGCATAGGCAAAAAGGCTGAGAGCTTTCTGGAGAAGACTTTTGTTATGAAGTCTGGATCTTTGTAGGCTCAATGGAATTAAAAAGTATATTTTGGTCCGTTGTTAACATAAACACACACTCCCTTTCAAAATCTAGAAGTTCTGTCCACTTCTGCATCTTTTTGTTTTGTTTTATTTTTTGGCATCTTTGACAGTCCATGAAGTCCCCAGATAGTCTTGGCAGAAAACTGGGCCTCAAACTTTTCACATTACACCTTACTCCCCAACATTTAACAGATGAAAATTTGGACATATGCCCAAAACATCAGAGGGTGGTCAAGATGGAGGAAGGACACACAAACTGGGAGATTCTACTGCAGTTTGCTTTTGCCTGTCTCTACTGGGAAGGTGAGATTCTGCTCCATCCTTTCTTCTTCTCTGCTGGATTAATTGAGCTTAAACTATTTTTGATTTTTGAACTCAGTTTGTACCAACTGAGTAAGCTGAGATGAATGGGAAAAGCAGGAGGAGAGAAGAGAAAACTGGGACATCTTAAAAGCAGCTGAAAAAGTGGGACAACAGAGGATTAACTGGAATTGTCCCTCTCAAATCCTGATAATTGGAGGGTATGAAGAGAATTACAGCATTTTAACTGCTGTAGCAGCATTACATGAAAGTTTGGAATTTGTAGTGTGGTGAGACACTCGAGCTTTCTGGCACAGAATTTCCAATACCACTCCCTACACTGCAAATCCCAGGATTCCATAGGATAAGACCATGACACAAAAATGGAATCATAGGCCTTTTCCACAGACAGGCATCATTCCGTGATGGCAACATGAGAGGAGCAGAACTGTGACAATGCTTCTGCGTAACATCGTTGCAGTCCACTCCTTTTCCCATTACCAACTGGCGTGATTGCGGAGTAACTCATTGACAGGTTTTCCCCATCAACGACAACCAATCGTGTAATGCTCCTGCACTTACCTGCCCTGAGGAAGGCTCAGAAGTGTGATGGAGGCACTTCCTGCCCTAGCGTAGCATGGGAAAATGCCCAACTGCACTGTGGAAGGAAGAGGCATGTCCATCGCACTCCCTTCCACAGGGAACTGTGGAGGGGAGCATTTCTGTCGTGCTCCCTTACCAGCAGAGGTGCTTCTGGGATTGCAACCATACGACGACATGATCAGCTAAGGTGTGGAAAGGGCCATTGTGTTTTCATTGTAGCATGTGAAAAGGCCACTGGTGCCGTTGACCATCCCTGATGTAGATCAAGAAAGACAGGCAACTTAATAAACAGGCCTTGTTACCATGATGCTATCTCTCTTAGAGCAAACTATAAATTGAATAATGAATAAGGAATGTTTGTCTGAACTCTGCAGTGGTTTCTATGGTTACCAAAAGAGTCTTCAGCCTAGAACAAATCTTTCACTTCGTTTACCTCCTTTCACTTTCTCTCCCTCTTTTTCTCTCCCCTCTTTAACACAAACAGCATGTTGCTTTTTGCAAGCTGTAAACAAGCATGAATCAACAAGAATATTAAAAGAGGATACTGTGACAGTTGCCCTGTTAAAGATATACGGATGGGTCATCCAGAGAATACTGGGGTTAAACTGAGTACGAGAATCAATAGTGTTGCTTTTAAATTTAATTGAAAGAGAATATATTCCATGTATTTCCATCCACAGTAACAATTATAATAGCATTCTTGCCTCAGACAGCAACTGGGTGCCCCCAAACTTGTGTTTGCGAATGATCAAATGAAAACAAAAACTTTAATCATCCCATGGAAGCAGAGAGTCTGTGTTCAAAGATCTTTTTGAGAGTTTGGGAGCAGAATAAAATTCAGTTTTGTCATTCTTGAACTGTTCTCTCTTTCCTCATGTGCTAATTGGCCTATTGTAAAACTCCACCATGTTTTCCAATATCTTACTTGCACTCCAAGGAACAATAACAAAGTTAAACGTTGCAGCCTTTTTAATCATATTTGCAATGCAAGGTAGAGGCTTTTAGGCACTGTAAATTATTATTTGTTGTTATGTGTCTTCATGTTAATTCTGACATATGGCAACACTTACTGCTAATTACTGTCAAATCAACTACAACCTATGGTAACACTATAAGAAAAAAAATCTCCAAGTCCCCTGTTACCATGCTGTACACCTCCACTCCATTATATGATACAATATGCAATGAGCATTATTTAATTGGCATAGAACATATAAATCATATATGGTTATGGCTGAAAAGCCACAAAGAGGACTGGCTGAACACGTGCAAAAGTAGCTAAGGAGGGACATCAGGGCATGGCCAGGTCATAGTCCAAGGGATCAGTTGGGAAGCTTCAGTGCTGATGAGCTTGCAATAATCCCCTTAATGACTCAGCCTTCCAACACAATAGCACACAAAAGGATCTCAGTCGAGCAACTGGTGGTCATTAACCTGTTCCCTTTTCTCACTGAAACTCTCCTTTGTTTCTTCACCTGTGCTAACATTAAGAAGCTATCATGATTCCCATCAGTGCTTTGTCACACAGTGCTAAGACCATTAGCCCATTCTGGGCCTCATTGTTTGTTCTGCCAGAGAACTATTAACACCTTCCCCTTCAGGGTATTTAAACCATGGCTCTAAATCAGCCATTTTGTAGTGCACTGGACATAAGTTGCCACTCTGCTGCTCAGATTCCTGTTCTTGTGCTACTCTCAGACCCCTAGTCTGAGCCATACTGTGTCATCTCTCTGTTCTCCTCAAGATAGGTAAGTGTCGCCCACTTGATCCCAGCTCCTCACTATCCAATTTTCTTTTGAGGTTCCTTGGAGGCACTCGCACTGTGGGTGGACCTCTGAGTCACTCATCTTTTGCAATAACACATCCAAGTTGAGGTCTTGCAAGCTCAGGGTCGAAGCTTCCATGACTGAGTCTATCCAGATGTATTGTGGTCTTCCTCAATTCTTACTGCCTTCTGCCTTGCTAAGTATTATTGCTAAGTATAATTTCTAATGTCATGCCATTTCATGATATGTCCAAAGTACAGCAGTCTCAGTTTAATCATCTTAGCTTCTAGGGAGAGTTCAGGCTTGATTTGCTCTTAGACCCATTCATTTTCCTTTTAGAAGTGAAAGGTGTCCCTAGAACTCTCCTCCAGCACCACTTTTCAAATGACTCAATTCTTTTCTTATCAGCTTTCTTCACTTTTCATAGCATTTTCTTGGCAAGATTTCTTTGGAGGAGACTTGTCATTGCCTACCTGTAAGGTTGAGAGGTTCCAACTTGCCCAAGGCCACTCAGTGGACTTCCTTGGAGGTACTGGGATTTGAATCCTGGTCCCTTGGAATCCCATTTCAACACCCAGCCTTCTACACCACACTGGTTCCCTTTTGTGAACTACCATCCCCAGATCCAAAAACATATTTACTGGTAGACTAATTCACTTTGACACTGAATAAAGCAATGGTAGCTGGCAGCTTCCTGGTCGGCAGGGTGACAAATCCACTCTGGAATTTGGTAGGAATTTTAAAGAAGCCATCCACATTGCTGAGCTTGCTTATGTGATAGTGTTCAGAATTTTGAATGACTTCATTACGGTCTGATCTAAAACTCAGAGCAAATTTACCCTCTCACTCACATGGAATCCAGCATCCACCACTGGAATGAAGAGGTAGGATCTTGAACAGTCTGAGTGCTTCCCTGTATATATAAAATACCTGACCCTATGCCAGTAAAAAAAAATAGCATTTAAATCAGAATACTTCGAGCCCAGTCTTCTTTTGCTAGTTTTATTTTTTTTTTAATCAGGGACATTTTCACCTAAAAGAGGTCCTAATAAGTCTGATTTGTAGCCCAGTTGTTTTCTTGTGCTGATTCCTCTACTTTTAGGGACAATTTCATCTATAAGAGAATTTGAAAATTTTGCTGATACCTGTTTATGTGTATGTACAAACTACCGACAACTGTGCTCCAAAGGTCTGGTGAACTTGATGACTGGTTTGAAGGTGTTAGAAACTGAGCTGGTAGTCCTCAGTTTCCAATGAAATCAATGGGACTTTCGTTCAGTCTGGACAGATCTGTCCTATTGATTTAAATGGTACTGAAGATAAATGCTTAACCTGGATCTAAGTGTAAGGAGGAGTATCACTCTAAACAGTTTCTCTGGAACTTACTGTTCCAATAGTTGTAATCCACTACTAGCTCTTGACCAATGTAACCTCAAATTAAATGTCTTCTTTAGGTTTTATGGAATGTTATTATTTGTATGGTCTTTATACATCTGCAGTTAAATGTCTGGATATTAGAGATATATTCTGTAATTCCAGCAGTATGTGCTTCTTATTGGTCCATGGAAATGGTTTGGTGAGAGGAGGCCCTTTGATATTTGCTTGCAATTTTGGGTTATTTTTATACACATGGCTCAGAGGAATTCTGTTGGTTTCTCAGCCACTCACAACCACATTTTCCCTGATAACTCAGTTCAAAAAAATCCACATGGCATAAATGAATTAACAAACACCCTGCAAATTACCCAGTCGATATACTTACAGTAAAATCAACAATTTGCGCTAAGCACATTTCAAAAATTAAAGGAAGCAACCTAATTATTTTGCCAATGGGGAAATGACAGAGGGTAAAAAAAAGGGGGTACTTATATAACGTGGCTAAGCTTTCTTAGCATTGGGTTTATAATTAATTTAAGAGAACCATGCTATTTGTTTTCATTAACCATAATTGGTCAATAAGTATGATACTGGTAGATTTTTCTTTTTCTTGCTTTTGTGAGGAGCAAATCTAAGGAATAAAATTCAAAGACTGAGGGATGTTGCTCCACTCCCTTTTCTAATGATGCATGAATGCTAATGCAGGTAAGAATACAGTTATGATAAGGAAGATGACTACTGCCTGGCATATTTCAGAACCCCATTAATTTTAATGCAACTGTTTTATATATTCAGGAAAATTTTCTGGCCCATTTCCTGTCATAGGCCTTTCTATACTAAAAGTAAGTCAAATCGGGATAGACAGATATCAGTTCCATTTCTACCAACTTCCTTCCTTTCTCATCTCCAAGTCTTTTTGGTGGTGGCTCTGTGTGGATTTAAAAAAAAATACAGTGGGGAAAAGTTATGTGTAATTTTGTTCACATCAGATAGAGGCATTCATAGAGGTATTGTTACCATACCTTACATCTCCCATCCTGCTGGATAGCAAAATTGGGGAGAAATATCATTTTACTACAAAACTGGACACTTATCAGTATAAAACATGCTGTAGTAGGGCACTGGCAGAAAGTGTAGAATATGACCTCAGCATGGCTAGGTCATAAGTCCAAGAAGATTAGATGGAACTCCCTGATATAGTTTGGGCTAATCTATTCAATGACCTGACCTCTAAAGACAATAGAAGACAAAACTGCCCACGTGAAACAGTCAAGCACCTCTGCTGTGTGCATATCCTACAGAGACCTTCCCAATTCACTTTACGTGACCAAAACATTAAGAGATTGTCATGACTCCCACCAATGCTTAGTAACATGTTCTGAACCCCTTTGTTTACTTTGCCAAAAAGAAATTAACACACAACCATTCAGGGTATGAAATAGAGTATAAAACCCCCAGCTTCAGCCCCTAAGATGTTGGGCATCACACTGCACCTCAGACTCCCATTCCTCTGTGTTGCCCTCAAACTCCTATTTGAGCCACTCTGCTTCAATTTGCTGCTTCAAGACTTGTAAATGTCACCCCTTCCACTGAAAATTTCTCTCTATCCAATCTTTCTCATCTCTTCCTTCAATAGCCTTGTATGGTTCATGAGATCGCTTGATTTCTTGTGTGTCTTCTAATTTCCAATAAAATACTCCATTTAACTTTTAACTGAAGTCCTCTCTACAGTTAATACTGGTATACACAGATGAAAAGATCCTGCTGTTACCCTCATCTCACAGGCCTCCTTTGAGATATAATTCCCCAATTTCTAAGGAGAAGCTATCACTGAAGGTGGACCTCAAGGTCCCTCACCTTTTGGGTAACAGTATTCCTCAACTGACTAAGGTGCATTTGAATGTATTTTGGTTTTTCTAAAAAGCAGGCACATTTGAACACATTGGCCATGATCCCAGGAGGAAGATGCTGGTGTGGGGTGGAGAGGAGGACCAGGAATTTCTCCAATGTGTCAGAGACTGGCGTTATATTTGTCCCCATTGATTACAACAGTTTCTTTCTTCCCTGGAAACTCCATGGACTGGCAGCCAGTGGTTCTGGGACTAGTGGTGGTCCAGGGGCTACCACATTAAGTAGCACTGTACAGTGTAGTGTGATAATTCCACTAGTCTAGCGTGGAAATGGCCTGAGTGAGAAACTGTGCTCAAAAATAAGAAAATGTTATTTTAACGATCTTTGATAAGGCTGAAGAGACACAGCTGCATGGTCATACAGTTGGCAGGTGGAATGAGAGTCTGGGAAAAGAGTTGTTTTAATTAGCTGTCAAATAGAATGCTAGCACACAGTAATTGGTAATGTGACAGCTTATAATGTACAGCAAACCCAACAGTTCTTTAGTTATGGCAATTGCCAAGGTGTGCAGCTGTTCTTGAATAAAGCTTTTGAAACCCTCTGAGTCTGTTCTCTGAAGAGCAATAGCAATAGTATGTGTATTTCTATACCACTTATCAGCTAAGTGCTCTCTAAGTGGTTTACAATGTGTTGGCTAATTGCCCCGAACAAGCTGGGTACTCATTTTACCGACCTGCAGAAGGATGGAAGACTGAGGCCCTTTCCACACGGGGAAAAAAAAACGGCTTAGGGCGACTCATCCAGAGGTCGTCCACACTGTGGAGCGCGCTAGAGCGGTTTGAATAGTGGAGGTTCCACACCTCAAACTGCGCTAGCGCGGCCGCAAGGGGTGGCACGGCGCGTTTTTTAAAAACCACATTTTATGAGGTTTTTACGAAACGCGAGTGCACTAACCCATTGCAGCGCCCCGTGTGAAACTGCAGGGATGAGCTAGCGCGTCCCTGCAGAGCTGCCCAGGAGCGGGCTTCCGGCTGGCGCACTGCCCTGATTGGCGGAGCGCCACCAGAAGTCGCTGGCCGCCATTTTGGGCGCAGCCGAACACCACCGAAACTCGCCAGTGTGTGGAGTGGCGAACGCGCGCTCCCCGCAGGGACGGAGCAACCCGTTTTCAGGTAAGATCCGTCCCTGCGTGCGCTGCCCTGTTCCCCCATCCCCCGTGTGGAAAGGGCCTATGTCAGCCTGGAGCCCAGCAGGACTGAACTCACAACCTTGTGGCTGCAGTATTGGCATTTAACCACTGCATCACCAGGGTTATCTTGTACATCACATCTAGTCAATTACTCCAACCATTACACCACTCAATGACCTGTCTCCTTTCTTTTTTCTGGAGACTAAAAATATCCAGAGAACTCATTATTGTGTTCTGAACCACCAAGAGGAACTCCCAATTCATGGATCTTTCTCTTAACCCAGGACTGGGCAACTGCAGGGATACGGTGGCTATTTTTCCTCCCTAGACTGCCGTGTGGGCCGTTCCTCCAAGCAAGCATAGATCTTGTTTTTCTTCATCTCAAAATGGTGACAGGAAGTGAAGAGGATCCACAGAGAATAACTGAGGTATTTGTCTTGCTGTGAAGGTTGATCCATGGAGTTCTAGGGTGGGATATTTTTGTATATTTTCATGCATTTGGGGGCTTTTTGCTTTTTTTGTAGGAGAATTTCTTCAAAATTCTACTTTAAAAAATTTGGGGGATCTGGGGGGCTTTGGCAGACTGGTGGGGGACTTTGAGGGTGACAAAAGTGGGATCCATTGGCCATATGGGACCTGCAGTTTGCTCACCTCTTCCTTAACCACTATAAGCAGATTATGTGTCTTACTAGATGTTGCTGGACAGCAACCCCCATAGTTTATTGCCATTGCCTATACTGGCAGGGACTGCTGGAAATTATACTCCAACAACATCTAGAAGGTCAGATGATCCACACCTCTGCCATATACCAGGCTTAACTGCTACAAGCTTCTCCCTGTGAATTTTTTTGGCATTGTGGTGTTTTTATTATTTACACTGGTTATGAGATGATTTCACAATTTCATTTCCTGTCTTCCCTTTGCTGCCAGTGTTAGCATTTTGCTGTTGCTTCCTGTGATAACTGATCATTTAGGCCGATTGGGGACCAGAGGAATATTTAATTCCCTCCTGATACCTCTGAGATTATACACAGATTTCATGTTGGAGGTGTCTTTTCGCACTGCAACGAGGGAAGGCTTAAGTGCCAAATAATCCAGGCTCTTCTGTGAACACCCTGGAGGCTGGAGCAGAAAAAGAGCTCCTGTCTTTTGCTTTTATGGGAAATCGATAGGTTATTTATGCAAGATCTTAAAGAGCCACTAAGAAACCTGAAACGAGAATTGTTTGCAGACAAGAGTGTGAGTCTTCATAATCGTCCAGCTTGCTGGAGAAATTGTTCGTTGTAAATGGGTTGATGGGAGTGTTAATGAGGTGGAAGGGAACTAAAAAATATGGACAAGCCTAAAATTGCCCAGGTTCTCTCGTTCTCAGTGTCATACAAAGAAAAGAAAGGGGATGTCATAATCTGAATTGACACATATCTGTTCTTTTCCCCCTTGCTGGTGTGTGTACTCTGATGGCACTGGTTTCAGAAAAGTTGAATTGTATGTGGCCAACAGGTAGGACAGCCACAACAAAAGAAGACACCAGTTTGCACAAAACTAAGGATACTAATTTATATGGACAGATGCAAAATGTGATATGAGCTTAGATCCCATGGGTAATTCTGACTTAAGTAGAGCCATTGAATCAATGGAGTTTACTCACCATTCAATACTTGGTTGCTTGCTGTCAGCCTTCCTGAATATTAAAGT
Organism: Iguana delicatissima; assembly: GCA_948472985.1. NCBI lineage: Eukaryota > Metazoa > Chordata > Lepidosauria > Squamata > Iguanidae > Iguana > Iguana delicatissima. The sequence goes on from CAOKZL010000392.1 coordinate 230,103, forward strand.
CTGGATCTTGAACCTCCTGAGAGGAGAAGCCATTTTACTCTAGCTGTGAGGCGTCCTCGATGGAGAACCTTTCCTGCTGCCAACTTTACAATCTTTTGAGTGTCAAGTTCAACCATTTACAACCGTTTCATGCTTTTATGATTTTTAAAAGCACTAGCTTTATTTAGAAATGGTCTCCTGCTGTTTTATTGTTTTATTGTCTCATAATTTTATTGTACGTAGTATATTATTATTTACCATAGAGTGATACTGTTTAGTTTTATTGTTTTGTTTCACCTTTTAAATTGTTTTATAATATGCCCTGAAGTTAAAGCAAAAATTAAAAGGTGGTAAACAAATGGTTTAACAATAAAAGGAGAATATATAAAGCTAAAGAATATATCTAGCAATCAAGAAGGTGGTAGAAAATGGAAGGATATGCCCAGTGGTGACCAATGGCTTTAACAACAAGGGTACATTGAATTAACTCAGTTTTATTTCTGATATTAAAGGACTTTTCACAGTACTGAACTCTATCCCAGTAAGGAAAGCTATTGGTCACTATCAACTACAAATATGGCTATGGCAAAGTATACTCTTGCCCAGTATAAACACTTAAAGTCCCATTGATTTTAATGGGAGTAACATAACGGAAGATAAATTCACTTTTCTAATGATGGATAGATTCCAAAGGGCTGTAAACACATCAGAGCTTTGGTGATGTACTGGATAGCTCTGAGTCTGAGTAATTAGGCTGAAAGGATGCAAAATGTCCTATCTCAGTCAGAACAGCTCAGCTGATAATGCAAACAAAACAAACTGAATAGCTCCCAGCTTGTTACTTACTTTTAGGCAGTAAGCACAAAGTCATAAATAAAGTCCATCAGAATTCTAAGGCAAGCAAGTCCAAGGTCAGTGAGGGTATCCAGAGTCAAGTTCAACAAGATATCTAGCAGCATGGAAAATCAGATAAACTCTAACAACTCCTGGAGGGGAAGGGAGGCAGCTATATAGGTCAGCAGCCTAACACAGCTGTTGCCTGAGTAATTGTTGGAAGTTATGAATTCTCTAGGGTTGATGCAGGTTTTCTTTTTGTTGTCTGCTTTTGGCAAAAGTAAGTACTGGCACCGCTCCCTGTTCTGTTTATGACACTGTAACCTCTTCCTGTACAGCAGCAACAGGGGCCAACAGCTGCTGTGATAACTGAAGACCCTGTCAGAGCTGCTGCTGATGAGCAGCAGCTGTTGGTCCCTGTTGCTCTGGCTGGAGATGACAAGCAGCAGCTGTTGGTCCCTGTTGCTCTGGCTGGAGATGAGTCCTGCGGCTCAAGAGCTCTCTCTGCTGCCATGGACTAAGCAGGCTTGGATGTTCCTCTTGGACGTTGCTTCTTTAGGGCAACAGGGATCCAATTCTGAAGATGCCTTGGAGCCTGCGTCAATCAGCTCACAAACAAGGCAGAGACTCAAGACAGCTGAGCAAAGGGAGGCTTCCTTGATTAAGTTCAAGAAGCGGTGACTGGCCGCACCTGTGCCTGAGCTATATAACTGCTTGCCTGGAAGCCTTCCTTTACTTGTGGCAAACTTTCTACAAGCCCTCCTCTTGCCTGTCCCTTGCCTCCAGCACCTGGTTCCTGATAACTTGGCTTGATTTCTTGGCTTCTGACCACTGGATTTTGGACTCTGACTATGGCTTTTGCTTGTCCCTCAGACTTAGGTAAATGGACTCCCTATGAGTAATTGCTTGCTTTGACTCCTCCTGGCGGGATTCTGCTATCTCTCCCTCTCCCTTCCCTGGGCTGGCTTGCCGCCTGGGTCTCTGACCTTGACAGCTGCTGCTTGTCATCTCCACCCTGAGCAACAGGGACCAACAGCTGCTGCTTGTCATCAGCAGCTCTGACAGGGGCTTCAGTTATCACGCACCTTGGCAATTACCAAGACTAATGGAACATTGGGCTTGCAATGCTATATAAGCCATTACACTTCAAAATTAGCATGCACTGCTATCCTATTTGTTAACAAATCAAAACAACACTTTTCCCAGCCTCACTGTCTACTCCTTCCATGTTCTCAGCCTGCCAACAGTGTGACCTTTCATTTTTTTTACAGGTTGTTACCCAACCATTCCCATGTTCCCAGCTTTCCATCCATTACCTCATCTCATCCTTCCCCTGTACCCAGCAAAACACCCGTACACTAAAGTATGGCTATAGACATGGTAGGGAGAGCACAGCTGACATGCAAACTTTGCACATCTCTTCCTGCCACAATTTCATTTAACACACTTTCTCCCCCAAATTCCAGTGGCATTCATGAGAATCCCTTTATATGAAATATCTTCAGAACACAAGCAATTTCACCACAATATACGAATTTTGTAGCATGGGGGAAATGTTACTGTGGCAGAATGGTTTGATTTCCTCCAACATTTTTTTTATTTCAGGCATTCCTGCTGATAACACACCTGAAGGAAAATGTAAGGCATAATCCCAAATCAATGGGACTGCGCCTAAAGAACTGATCTAATTGTGAGTCTTTTCAGTAAAGATAACCGGCCTGCTGAAAAATTTCACTGACCTTGAGTTAAACATGAAGCAAGGTTTCAGATTAATCAAAGCAAGCCCTGTGTGAGGTCCACATCAACATTCACGCAATGGTAAGATGGCTGGCAGTGACAACTACTACCTGTGAGATTCTGGAACTGTAGTACAAAATAGCAACTATTCAAATTCTGCCCACTGCTTTATGCTATTAGGAATTTGGTCAAAATTTGGCTGTTCAGGCTCTTGGCTTAGGAGCTCTCCTCTGTATGTATTATGTTAATGCTATTCCTTTTTGACTGCTGTTTTAAATTGCCGTTCCTGCTGTTTATTTGAGTTATTGGCTTGTTATGTTAATGCTATTCTATCATAATTCTAGTTTGATGTATGATTGATGTACACACAAACACACACACACACTAGTTATTCATTTGCTGGCTGACAAAATGGATTTCCTGACTCTTGGGAGAACTGGCCAGGCAGAATAATACAGTGATGAGAATTTTGTGCTGTTTTTGCCCTGTTATTCACACAACTGGTATTATTTCAAAAAATTATTATGCAGAGGAGAAAAAAAAAACATGTGGGAGTTTTGCAGGAGAATTGTGGAGTTTTGAACTGTTGCAGGAGCCCAAAACTCCCCACCATTTTCAAACAACCATGTGTGATTTTTGTGCAATACTGCTGTCTTCTATGCAGAACACAATCTTGCACAAAATATACTCATGTGGTTTTCTTGTGAAAGATGGCTGTTTGCTCTGTAATATTTATGCAAGATTGCTGGGGCGGCTTTTTGGCATAGAAAATTGCACAAAAATCACATGTGGCTGTCTGGAAACAGAACCCTCATGGAAAACCTCACCATTCTCATGCAAAAAGCCATGCGTATTTCTGTGCAGAATAATTCCCAAAGCTCTTTGGGGCATGTGAATTTTGGGTGAGAATTGTGCAGCAATATTCTTTTTCTCTACATGGAGAGAAAACTGTAGAAATTATTGTTTACTTGTAAGAATGAAGTAGTTCAATATTAATATCCCTGGATGCACACAGACCACACATACATAATAGATGAAAATAATGACGACAGCAACGAAACACAGTACTGTTTTTTCAGATGAACCTGAATCCCAGAAGAATACTATAAATTTGAAGTGTATTTATAAAATGATAACATATATTCATAAAGAGCATAAGCTTCCACCTTCTGCTTTCCTTGGTAATATTTTTAGAATGGTAATGACAGTTACAGAACTTCCAGGATCTAGCCACGGGATTGAGAAAGATACTGTGGACATAATAGTGGTATTATCCTCTAAATTAAGACCACATATATTAAGGAGTCAGGTTTATAGATCCAGATGTTTCCTCACTTTTCTTGCATGGTTGGATCACAGAGTTGACCCATTGGACATACAGCTGTTCTGGAGAAATTATATACCCCAGAACTGAAATGTTCTGCAACAGGTAATTCCAACATTTTGGTGGTAATTGCTGAGTGTTTTTCTGAATCTTGTAGGAAGATCAGTGAAGTTTTCTACACATCTTGCATATTGCATCTGGGCTCCTGGCATTCAATTGCTCATCTGACATTGATGGTATTTGCAAGATATTTTATTCAGTGTAACAGATTTTGCTATTGTTCCTGCTTTTAAAATATATAACTCTGTATCTAGTGTAACATCTACAGATATCTTGTATAAAGTCTTATTATTGTAAGCTTCCTTAAGCATAAAAAAGATGGGGTATATTTTTAAAATGTCTAATACAATTTTAAATACTTGTTTTTTATTCTATATCAGTCCACATGCATGATCAGAAAATAATCAAACTATGTTATCTAGAGATATAAATTTTCTCTTTGTCCTTGCGTGTAAAGATGAGTTTCTGCAGTATTGTTTCAAGAACATGAGAAGACAAAGATTTCTGTACAGCTTTAAAATAGTATTCACACTTTGTGAAGTCTTTTGGGGAATTATTCTATGCAAAAAAGACACACAAAGCCTTTGCCCCAAAAAGGAGAGGGACCAGCCTTTTTTTCTAGGTGAATCACATGACTTACTGAGCCAGAAACATGTTTACACTTTTCCCCCCCACAGAAAAGCTGTTTTGTGTGGAAAGCCATGTGTATTTCATAGACTCATAGAGCTGGAAGAGACTACAACAGTCATCAAGTCCAACCTCCTGTTTGGAATGCACGCTCAAAGCACCCTCAGCAAATGGTCATCCAGCCTCTGTTTAAAAACCTCCAAAGAAGGTGACTCCGACGCATCACATTCCATTCTCAAATGGCTCTTACTGTCAGGAAGTTCTTCCTGATGTTTAGGTAAAATCTCTTTTCTTGTAGTTTGAATCCATTGCTATGTGTCTTAGTCTCTGGAACAGCAGAAAACAAGCTTGCTCCATTTTCAACCAGACATCCCTTCAAATATTTAAACATGGCTATCATGTCACATCTTAAACTTCTTTTCATCAGGCTAAACAGACCCAGTTCCCTAAGCTGCTCCTCACAGGGCATGGTTTCCAGACCCATCACCATTTTGGTCATCTTCCTCTGTTACCCCAAAATATTGGTGACTCAGGGGTCCACCTGCAATGCCAGTACCTCCATATGACAAAGGGGAATTAATTAGTTCAACAATCAGGAGGCCTTCAAGAACAGGGTAACTTAGCAAAAATTACCAGCTGCGTTTGCAGAGTCCTTGCAGGACTACCCACCAAAGATTCCAAATGTAAAATAAAATGTGTTTTATTGAAATTCACAGAAGCACACACTGATCCAAGCACTTGTACACTCACCAAGAATTAGCTGAAGTTAAAGCAATGAAAATGTGGATAGAAGCCTTTCAGAGTTGAGGTGATATTTACCAGTTTGGAGAACAGCAAGGAGAGCAGCGACATGGCTTAGGTAGGCACTTATGGACAGTTCTGGTTCAGAAATCAAACAGACAGGAAGTTGAGAGACTACCCTGAACTGCTCAAAATCAGGGATTCTTATACCTGAAAAATATCCTGCAGGTATGGGTGTGAATTGCTTTCCCAGTCAAGCAGACAATGGGAGTTGCTACACAAACAATGAAGTCCAGATGGAGTTGATGGTCTTGGTGTTTAGGTGACAAAAAGGTAATGGTTGTTGTAATAGCACAGTATTGTGGAGAGACTGGGGAGACACAGCAAGGAAACATTCAGGTGCAAAGGATCTGGGTTGAACAATTTGGTGGATATTTCCCTTTTCTGCTCTGAGATGTCTAGTTCTTTAGCATAAGCCTATTGTCTCTAGAGTGGCCATGCAATCAACCTGACCATGACTTTGGTGTTTGCCTGTGAGAGGGTGCGGCTGGCCTACCTTGCTATCTTGCATTTACAGTCAGGAATCTGCCTCTCTCCAGTTTGATCTTCCAGTCACCGCAGGTTTTTATTATATCAATGTCAATTAATATAGTGCCAATTAAATAATATTGCCAATTAAACCATGCCAATCCTGGGGGATGTGCAGCTGTAACACCCCTGGGCAAGTTACAGCTTGTCAATATCCTTCTTGAATTGTGGTACCCAGAACTGGACACAGCATTCCAGGTGGGGTCTAACCGAAGCAGAATAGAGTGGTAAAGAAACCACTCTGTTTCTCTCTATTTCTCCACTGTAAGACCCTTCTATTTCTCACAGAACAATTCCCCTAAAGACTGCAAAATGCGAGGAATCCCCACTTGCTTTATTCTTCTTTCCAGAAGTCTCTTGAGTATCATTATTCCTCTGGGAAACAACTACCCACAAATATTATTTCCATCCATGGTCCTGAATACTATTGCCCTGACTTGAGCCAAGCTGTTAAATCAACCAGATTTACCTCTGTGTTGACTCATCCTTGAGGAAGTGATTCAGTGGGTCTGTTCTTATTGGGGCTAACCAATAGGATTTTAGCCCTAGTATTTTCTATTGGGACCAAACAAAGATGATGGAAAAGTAGTGGTCATAACCTGCCAGCCACTTTGGATGTCCTCCAAACAGATGTTTCATATTTCTGCACTTTTTGCTCTAGAGTGCACATCTATGAATAAGTTTTGACCAAACAATGTTAGATTAAGTTGACATTCCAAACTTTTTATTGAAAGTGTGGGGCTGGTTGGTAAACCCAGCCTTCCCCTCCTCCCATAGAGTATGGTAAAATTTAGGAGCTATGAGTTCTCCCAGGCAATGTTTGTTTCATTCATTTCATCAATGAAATAATCAACACCAACCCAAGCAGTGCTGGTTAGATTTCCCAGTAAATAAAAAAGGCAGATGCACTCATTCAGAAATACTGAAATAGTTGTTAGTGATGGCTGTAGAATCAAATATTAGAACTGGAAGAGGGAGCAACTTTGCTAGCAAGGATAATTGATCAATTGATACATTGCCGAAGAATGCTTTTTGACATTTAGAGATGCTAGTGATCTTCGGCTATGGTGGCTTGTGTGTCTGGAGTTTAATTGCTGCTTGTAAACCCCCTTGCATAGTAAATGTGTATTGATTCCTTTCCTTTCGGAACCTGATGTATCTCTGGCTGGGTGAAACAGTTCCTATCTGACAAAATATCTGAGTCACAGAGGAATTGTAAACCTTGGAGAAAGGCAAGTGAGAGTAGGAATGAGCAAGGACTCCTTTCTTTAAAAGAGGACAGCAGGTGGCATTAGGATCACAGTCTAGAGCAGGGGTGGGGTGATCTAGCATCCTTCAAATGTTGCTGGACTCCAGCATAAATCATCCTTAGCTACTTGGAGAGAGATAATGGGAGGTGTTCTCCAACAACTTCTGGTGGTCCACAGGTTTCCCATCCCTGGTCTAGGAACTGTATGAACAGGGAGGTGATATTTAGAAGAGGTAGGCCTACATCAGTTCAAACTATGTTTTAAATATGTTTTTAAATATATCCTCAGCAAAAGGAAAAAGAAGGAGATGATAGGGTCGCTGCGCAGAGAAGGTAGCGAATTACTCACAGGGGGAAGAGAAAAGGCAGAACTACTTAACACCTTCTTTGCCTCAATTTTTCCCCAGAAGGATACAAGCACTCAACCTCGTGGTTGGGGAGCAGGTGAGGAAGAAGGGGAAATGAGGCACATAATAGATAGAGAGGTGGTACAGGAATACCTGGCCACATTGGATGAATTCAAATCTCCAGGGCCAGATGAATTGCATCCTAGGATATTAAAAGAGCCGGCAGAGGTCATTTTGGAACCGCTTGCTATAATCTTCGAGAAATCTTGGAGGACAGGAGAAGTTCCAGGAGACTGGAGGAGGGCAAATGTTGTCCCCATCTTCAAGAAGGGAAAAAAAGAGGACCCAAATAATTATCACCCAGTCAGCCTGACATCAGTACCTGGAAAGATCCTGGAGCAGATCATTAAGCAGTCAGTTTCTTATCACTTAGAAAGCAACGCAATAATCACAAGAAGTCAACATGGATTTCTCAAAAATAAGACGTGCCAGACAAATCTCATCTCTTTTTATGATAGAGTTACTAGCTTGATAGATGAGGGGGATGCTATGGATGTAGCATATCTCGATTTCAGTAAGGCCTTTGACAAAGTTCCCCATGACATTCTTGCAAAGAAGCTAGTAAAATGCGGGCTGGACAGGGCTACTGTTAGTTGGATTTGTAATTGGTTGACTGACTGAACCCAAAGAGTGATCACGAATGGCTGCTTTTCATCCTGGAGTGAAGTGACTAGCAGGGTGCCACAGGTTTCTGTCCTGGGCCCAGTGCTGTTCAATATTTTTATCAACGATTTGGATGAAGGAATAGAGAGCATGCTCATCAAATTTGCAGATGACACCAAATTGGGAGGGGGTTGCTAATACGCCAGAGGACAGGATCAAAATTCAGAATGACCTGGATAGATTGGAGAGCTGGGCCAAGGTTAACAAAATGAAATTCAACAGAGGGAAGTGTAAGGTCCTATACTTAGGTAGAAAAAATGGAATACAGAAATATAGGATCATAGAATCATAGAATCATAGAAATGTAGAGTAGGAAGAGACCACAAGGGCCATCCAGTCCAACCCCCTGCCATGCAGGAAAACCTTCAAAGCACTCCCGACAAGTGGCCATCCAGCCTCCGCTTAAAAACCTCCAAAGAAGGAGACTCCAGCACACTCTGTGGCAGCACATTCCACTGCCGGACAGCCCTGACTGTCAGGAAATTCCTCCTGAGGTTCAGGCGGAATCTCCCCTCCTGCAGCTTGCATCCATTGCTCCTTGTCCTGGTCTCAAGAGCAGGAGAAACAAGCCCACTCCCTCCTCGACATGACATCCCTTCAAATATTTAAACATGGCTATCATGTCCCCTCTCAACCTTCTCTTCTGCAGACTAAACATACCCAGCTCTCTAAGTCTGTCCTCAGAGGGCATGGCTTCCAGGCCCCTCACCATTTTGGTTGCCCTCCTCTGGACCTGCTCCAGCCTATCCATATCCTTCTTGAATTGGGGTGCCCAGAACTGGACACAGTATTCAAGATGAGGTCTAACCAATGCAGAATAGAGTGGTACCAATACCTCCCTCGATCTAGACACCATACTCCTATTGATGCAACCAAGAATTGCGTTGGCCTTCTTGGCTGCCGCATCACACTGCTGACTCATGTTCAGCTTGTGGTCTATGAAGACTCCTAGATCCCTTTCACACGTACTGTTAGCCAGCCATGTGTCCCCCATCCTATATTTCTGCATACCATTTTTTCTGCCTAAGTGTAGGACCTTACATTTCTCTCTGTTGAAGTTTATTTTGTTAGCCTTGGCCCAGCTCTCCAATCTGTCCAGGTCCTTTTGAATTTTGATCCTGTCGTCAGGTGTATTAGCAACCCCTCCCAATTTGGTGTCATCTGCAAATTTGATCAGCGTGCCCTCTATTCCTTCATCCAAGTCATTAATGAAGATATTGAACAGCACCGGGCCCAGGACAGAACCCTGTGGCACCCCGCTAGTCACTTCTCTCCAGGATGAGAATCTGCCATTGGTGACCACCCTTTGGGTACGGTCAGTCAACCAGTTACAAATCCACCTGACAGTAGCCCTGTCCAGCCCACATCTTACTAGCTTCTTTGCAAGAATGTCATGGGGAACTTTGTCAAAGGCCTTACTGAAATCAAGATATACTACGTCCACAGCATTCCCTTCATCTATCAAGCAAGTAACTCTATCATAAAAAGAGATAAGATTAGTCTGGCATGACCTATTTTTGAGAAATCCATGTTGACTTTTCGTAATTACGGCATTGTTTTCTAAGTAATTAGAAACTGACTGTTTGATGATCCGCTCCAGGATCTTTCCAGGTACTGATGTCAGGCTGACTGGGCGATAATTATTTGGGTCCTCTTTTTTCCCTTCTTGAAGATGGGGACAACATTTGCCCTCCTCCAGTCTGCCGGAACTTCTCCGGTCCGCCAAGAGTTTTCAAAGATTATAACAAGAGGTTCCGCAATGACCTCTGCTAGTTCTTTTAAAATCCTAGGATGCAATTCATCTGGCCCTGGAGACTTGAATTCATCCAGTGTGGCCAGGTATTCCTGTACTACCTCTCTATCTATTCTGTGCTGCATTTCCCCCACTTCCTCACCTGCTCCCCAACCGCCAGGTTGTGTGTTTTTATCCTTTTGGGAAAAAACTGAGGCGAAGAAGGTGTTGAGGAGTTCTGCCTTTTTCTTCCTCCTGTTATTAATTCACCATCTTCCTTGCGCAGTGACCCTATCATCTCCTTCTTTTTCCTTTTGCTGCGGACGAATTTAAAAAAGCCCTTTTTATTGTTTTTAATGTCTCTGGCCAGCCTAAGTTCGATCTGTGCTTTAGCCTTTCTGACCTTCTCCCTACATCTCCTGGCTACTTGCTTATAATCTTCTTTGGTGATTTCCCCCTTCTTCCATTTCCTGTACATGTTTTTCTTAATACTTAGCTCAGCTGAGAGCTCTTTAGTCAACCATTCCGGTTTGTTCAGATGCCTTCCATTTTTCCTCCTTAATGGCACAGTTTTAGCCTGTGCCTTCAGTACCTCCCTTTTAAAGAACTCCCATGCATCCTGAACTCCTTTCTCATTGACTATTCTTGACCACGGGATTTCAGCCAGCAGCTCCTTCAGTTTACAAAAGTCTGCTTTTTTAAAATCGAAGACGAATGCCTGGCTACACTTGCCTTCTCTTCCCCACTGAATACAAAATTCTAACAGGGCATGGTCACTCTCTCCTAAAGATCCAACCAGTTCTACGCCAGGATGGGGGACACGTGGCTGGATAGTAGTACGTGTGAAAGGGATCTAGGAGTCTTCACAAACCACAAGCTGAACATGAGTCAGCAGTGTGATGCAGCAGCCAAGAAAGCCAATGCAATTCTCGGCTGCATCAATAGGAGCATGGTGTCTAGATCGAGGGAGGTACTGGTACCACTCTACTCTGCTTTGGTTAAACCTCATCTTGAATATTGTGTCCAGTTCTGGGCACCCCAATTCAAGAAGGACATGGTCAAGCTGGAGCAAGTCCAGAGGAGGGCGACCAAAATGGTGAGGGGCCTGGAAGCCATGCCCTATGAGGATGGACTTAGAGAGCTGGGTATGTTTAGTCTGCAGAAGAGAAGGTTAAGAGGGGACATGATAGCCATGTTTAAATATTTGAAGGGAGGCCATGTAGAGGAAGGAGAGGCCTTGTTTTCCACTGCTCCACTGCAATGGATTCAAACTACAGGAAAGGAGGTTCCACCTAAACCTCAGGAAGAACTCCGTGATGGTCAGAGCTGTTTGGCAGTGGAATAGGCTGCCTTGGAGTGTGGTGGAGTCTCCTTCTGTGGAGGTTTTTAAGCAGAGGCTGGATGGCCATCTGTTGGGAGTGCTTTTATGTTTGTTCCTGCATGGCAGGGGGTTGGACTGGATGGCCTCTGTGGTCTCTTCTAACTCTATGATCCTACTTTGTCATTACCTTCCTCTGAAATATAATGAACAGGACCTGGTATTCATTGGCAGTCTCCCATCCAAGTACTAACCTGTCTGACCTTATGTAGCTTTCAAGATCAGATGGGATCTGGTGCCTTCAGGGTATTTGAGCCCTCATTTAATTAATGGGATTTTCCTATGTGTTGAGTCACTAGTCAACAGCTGAGTTAATGTATCTACTCCAGGTGAGGCTAACCATAAGATTCAGTTACATGTATTAATAGCCTGGGGCATTGTCCTATGATTACCCAAGGTTAGGGCAGAAACTGCTAGGCATGTCCGTAGGAAAATCCCAAGGTGACACTGGGACATGCTCCTCTGCCCTCAGCTGCAATCCAGTTAATTAGTCTAAACAGAAGAGCATAGGAAGCTACCTTATACTGAATCAAATCATTGGTCTGTCTAGCCAAATATTGCCCACTCTGACTGGCAGCAGTTCTGCAGAACTTCAGGAAGGATTCTTAAACACTCTTATTGGTTGTGTTACCTGGTGAGTGCAAGTAATTTTAAACAAGACATTCCTACTTGCGGAGAGTGGTAGCCCTTGACTGGGTGGCTCATTAATGCTGACCTACAGTCCAACATGGGACGCACAGTTCCTGGGAAAAGCTTAATTCAGTTTGATGCTTTGATGTAAGGACAGAATTAATCTGAGTGAAACTTTGAATTCACTCAAGTGAATGGAAGTTTAAAGACCTGTGATTATGGTGCAGCCATTATTGATTTCAGTGGCATAGGGACATTGCCCCCTGTGTCTTAAACTCCGAGAGCACTCTTGCTCTTTATTAACATCCTCGGCCAGCTAATTCCTCTTCTTTTCTTTTTAAAATGAACATACTAATGACAGATTTATCCCAGCCAGCATTACCCGCTGGCTTGTTACATTGTGCTAACTGTTGGAATTACAAGATGTGCTAAAAGAGGTGCTCCTTTCTTCTTAAAATCTGACATTGCGTCCCTTTGGCCACTTATAAATAAAGAAAAGTGAATTGGCATTGATTCACCCCACAGCTGGAGCAGTAGGAATGAAATCTGTTAGAAGCTACAAATCAATAAAACATTTCTAACTGAGAATATAATATTAAAATCTATGGAGAAAAAGTAGAGGGTGGTATATTACAGGAATCCTAGTCATTTCAAAGCAGCTGCAGGACCATAATTTCCCAGCTTCTCAGCAAGATATATTTTCCAATGTAATGTATGGAAATGTAGAGTAGAAAGAGACTGAATGTTACCTGATCTCAATACCAGAGCCGGTCCCATTATTAGGCAGAGTAAGGTGACACCTGATCTGAGCTGGAACTGTTTGCAGTTCTAAGCCTTCCTAAGTCTTCACTGGGGAGTAAAAATTGCCAAACATCACTGCTATACGATAAGCTTTCTTTGTAAGTGAATGGCATAGCAGGTGGTCTACAGCAGAGATAAAGCATCACTGTCTTTTACAGCATCCCCTCATAACAGGTGGTGGAATTGACCCCTTAAGCAGCTAATTCTACTCAGACTGTCCTATGGCCAGTTTCTCAAGACTAATTAATAGGATCCCTGAACTGGTTGAATCTGATGGAAGATGAACTCCCAAGGTTTAAATAATGCAGAACCAAACTGAGGGAATCATATTGTGTCCACATGACCCATCTCCCATCCTCATGGCTATAAGAACATTACAAGAGATAATAGGAACGTTTTCTCCTTGATCTACTCCCAGCTACCAGTCCATTCCTACCCTTGAACTACCAGGATAAAATGAAACTATCAAGCAGAAATTTGTTGTTGTTGTGTGCCTTCAAGTAATTTCTGACTTACAGTGATGCGAAAGAGAACCTGTCATGGGATTTTCTGGGGGTGAAAGTGTGTGATGCACCAAAAGTTACCCAGTAGGTTTCTATGGCCAAGCAGGGAACTGATCCCTTGTCTTTGGGGCCATAATCTAATGGAAAAACAACTAACCATGCTGGTTCAGCAGCAGAGCTTGCTAAATACAAATTAACTTTGTCATTGGATAGTTTTTAACATTTGGTTATGATACTTGACCAGGACTCTAAAACCCATCTTTCTGGAGGCAGAGGCATGTCCCCTCCATGCCCTCAGGATCAGATGCTGGGAAGTGACAGCAAGATTATTCAGGAGAAACTGTGTGTCATGTACATAGGTAATAATATGCTCAAGCTTTCCTGCCTTTAGTGACAAGGTGTGCCTCAATGTATTAAGCAGCCTCTGAAAAATCTGTCATTCTCCATGAGATATTTTTTGCAACAAACATGACTGGAGAAAAATCAGCTTTCCTTTTCAGCAGCAGAAGTAGCGATAGCACATTGTTGTTTGTGCAAGAACATCATGAGAAAATTCAAGAAACCCTCCTTTAATTTTTCACAAGATAAATTCCACAATGCAAAAACTTATCAAAATATGTGCAAAACATTTTGTAGTCTTGCCCAGCTAGGAGAGATGATTAGAAAACTTTTAAAAAAGTCCTTTCTTAAAATAGGCCAACCACCCCCATATGACAAAATTGCCCCACTCCACCTCCTTGAGGGGTGTTGGGTGGTATTTTGCAGTAATTTCAGGATGCCTTGGGGAGTCTGGCAGCCACACAAACGGCTATCAGGGCTACATAAAGCTCAAAGGCTGCATTTTTCCCACCCGTTTTGATTCATGGATATGGATGCATGAGTGTTCTAATTTGGGGGTGGGAGTGATGAAGGCATTGATTCCACTGAGGTGCAAAATCTGAGCTAAAGAAGTTCAACTTTCCTGGTAGCAGGACTGATCTCAACAGACAATAAAGGTTTAGAAACAGCCTAGCTTGTGGTTGACCCATGCTCAAAAGTTTTATGTTTTCTCCCATGCAGTAACCTTGACATCTTTTTTTATTCATTATTAAGTTACAAACAGCCCAACTTTCCATTCCTATTGGGATTCCATTCCCTGAAGGCATCTAACAACCATCATAATGAAATAAACACTAATATAAACATTACAAAGACATCATAAAAAAACCATCAAAACTAAGGACCGAAACCTAATATTTGGAAGAAGACTGAATCAGAGCAAGCCAATATAGACCTGCTACTATTCTGTGGAGTCTTTCTCAGTTGTGCTCTCCTTTTTTTTTCATATTACATAGTTTCTAGCCCATCTGACTGCAGTTACTGTAGTTGAGATACCACCAGTTTTATAAAATTAATCAGCAGTGTGACAAATATATGTGCAAGTAGCACTTTGTCTCTTTAATTTATCCACAGATCATATATTGAAAGCTGGATTAGATTCAGAGGAAAGAGGTGTGAAAATTGGGAGAGAGAAAATAAAAGATTTAAGATATATAGACGAAAATCATATTATTTTCTGTATTTTTAGTTTTATTCCAATTTTTGTTGTCAGGAGTTTATGGTTTGTGCCACAACTTATTCCCGGTCTTGTTTTTGGAGAGAGAAGGGAATTTCTCAGTCTCCTGCTTCTAATTGTAAAGTCTACTATTTGTATAGTAGTTCTATATGTGGAACTATGCTATACTGAGCCATTTCCAACCCTCCAGACCTACTGTAGAGCCATCAAAACTCTTCACTCACAGCTATCTGTGCCTGAGAAGGGCAGGGAGGTTGCAGAAGTGGCTGGCTGTGTTTCCATGGCCAGACATGAAGCAATTACTTCAGCCAGTGATGTCTATTGGGCCTGCTGGAGGCTTGAGTAGATGATATGATCATTTCATGTCTGGCTACAGAAACATGATGAGACACTTCTTCAATCCCCCCATAGGCTGCTTCAGACACAAATGGCTGGGGGGCCTGCAGCTGCAATATGGTCTGGGAGAGGGGGACATTGGTCATTGCCAAGGAAGGAAGAGAATATTAACCTTTGAAGTGACCCCAAATAGACCTATGTAGGTGTACGTTTAACTTATGCCTGCATATGCCACTAACAGGATGCTGGCTAGAGAATGTCTACACTGCAATACACTGATTTATGGAGTGCATGCAATATGCCTTTTTTTCTTTCATTGCTCACAGCAGCTCACTGACTGATAGGATGTTCAAAAATCACACTCACCAAGAATCATAAAAGTTTAACGTTCTTTACTTTGTGATTTGAGGGAAAATTTTAAAGACTATCATAACATTTTCTTTTTTGATTTTTATAGACATTTATGAACAATTTCAGGTCTCATAAAAACGGAGGAACTAATAACACTGATCTAGAAGGTATGGGTGAAGATTCTGCAGCTGAGATGTGATGTTGCTTCTGTTTCTCTGGAAATGAAGTCTACTCAAACAAATTGCTTGCCTGTCTTGGGCATACCGAATGGAAGAAGCCTATTAGAAAGGGCAGGGCACTGTAGCAGCAGCATCTCCCCATATCCTAAGGGGTAATATGAACACATGGAGTTTATTTTGAGGTCAGTGCATTTGACCTGGTGCTGTTTACTCTGACTGACAGATGAATTTGAAAGTATGAGTATGAAGATATCTCCTGTCTTAAACTATGTGGACTTAGAAGTATAAAAGCAAATATACTTGTGGGTAAGGAATTGAACTAAAATTTCTCTTTTAAAAAAATGAGAAAAATACCAGAAAAAAAAAAACCCAGACAAATCCATCCCTTTGTATTCTACTCCCAGGCTGTGTCACATACACATTCCCATTTTTTCCACTGCTCTGTAATTTAAATAAAATAAGATTTTAGATGTACAGTCTGCCCTCCACATTTGTGGGTTTGACCTTCATGAATTTGATTATTTATGAGGCACATGCTTGCCCTCACCCCCATTCCCCTCCTCCCATTCCCTTGCATTCCTCACCCCAGCCTGCCAGGCTTGTGTTTAAAATGGACATTTTTTACTTTTTGGAAGAGCAAAGACCCTTCCGCACTTCTGCAAGCATGTTCTCTCTGCCACTGGCTGCACATTCTGCTGTGTAATGGCTGCTGATTGATCAGGTGCTCTCTTTGCCCGTACCCTTCCTCTCTGGGAGTACTCTCCTTTCTCAAGATGGTGACTTGAAGTAGCTTGAATGTCAGAACTCAGTGTTCCGCTCTTCTCTGTCTGAGGGGAAAGTACTGATAAGCCCTTTACCTTTCTTTTTTCTTTCCTCCGGGAGCGCCAGGGCCAGAGGTGAGGGAATGGGAGAGTGGAGCTCCAGAGAGGAATGAGAGGGGGATCGAGTAGGGAAGTTATTCATGGCTTTTCTACTTTGCAAGGGTCCTGTTCCCCAAACTCTCAGGAGACACTGTATTTTATCTGAAAATAAGCATTATAAATGTATTCTTAATTGAGAATACTACTGAATGAATAGGAAGCCATAAATATAAAGTTTGACAAGCTTATTTCTTACTATGGCAGTTCCCAGAATCCCACAGTCAGCATGGCAGTGACCAAAAGTGTCACCAGGTTATAAACTGAAGAAGGTCTCTGTACCTTTAATGGCTCTGTAAAGGAGAGAATTTCAGTGGGTGACACCTGTCATGCAACCAGCTAACAAGCAACAATGGCTGGCATTCCCTCTTCTACTCAACTATTAACAGTATAGGAGCGTCTCTAGTTTTCATTTTGGCAGTCCTACTAGCTATGTTGTCTGGGTCGTTCTGGGAGCTGTTGTCCAAAACCTAACTTCTCTATGCTTTGGGTAAACACGCAAAACCTGAACTCTTCTGCTGAGCAAGGCTTTGCTTCTGGACCTAGACTGATATGCTTTTACTTTTCCTATTCCTAAAGGTAGCACAAAACAAATGTCACACACTTGGCACCATATAGGTTAATGATAGCCAAAGGGCAGAGAGTTGCACACAAGGAATAAGGTCAGCCCATCTACCTCTTCCTAACAGTAAATGACTTATTTATGGTCCTGCCCCTTCTTGTGACAGCATTTTTACTGTGAGATTTTACAGCACTGGATTCTTTTTTCTCCTGCATATAGTTTCACTAACTTTACTTTTTACTTACTTACCTTCTGTGTATACCCGAAAGGCTCCAGATCCTGCCTTATCTTGGAAGATAAGTAGGGTCAACCCAGACTTGCATTTGCATGGCAGACTGCCAATGAATACCAGGTGCTGTGGGCTATATTTCAGAGAAAGGAAATGGAAAAACCATTTCTGAGTATTCCTTGTTGAAGAAAACCCTGTGAAATTCATGGAGTCACCATAAGTTAATCGGAGACTTGAAGGCACATACACACATATACAATAATTTGGCATCAACAATGCACCAGAAAGTTCTCCTGAAACCACACTGAAGTCAATGGAAGGTGTCCAAAACTATTCATGTTTGTACATTTATTTTCAGTGGTACAGCTATCTGTTCTTAGATGTTGGACTTGGGCCATTTCCACACTACACTGTCATGGTGCTCTTATTCCACTTTCAACATTCTGTGGAATTCTGAGGTTTGTAGTTTACTGAGACCAAAGAGCTCTCTGGCTGAGAATTCTAAATGCCTCTCCCTAAACTGCAAACTCCAGGATTACATAAGTTGCTGAAAGTGGAATATTAGCATTATAACAGTGTAGTGTGGAAATGGCCTTAATCTCACTCAGGTCCATGCCTTTTAAATGGCTGACATCTGTTAGTGCTATACAAGTGTGTAAGTACCTTTATACCTGTGGTTGTACTTTTTTGGCCATTGTACAACAGATGTGTTCCCTTCATGACTGGGGAAACAGAGCTCCCCAAGTTGTAGCTAGTTGGGAGGCTCACTTCTTTTCTACCTTGGATTGAATTCCTAAGTAGTTCTTTCTGCCCTCTTTCCTGGTACATGAGCTGTTTTTTTAAAAAAGGGAGATGCCTATGACAATTTACTCTGTCTCTTATGCTATACCAACTGTATGCTTGATCATAGAATCACCAAAGTTGGTGTGCTGCCCTGTGGGACCAGAACAATGACTGCAGCCAAGTTTTGAAGCTGATTGCCAACTATTTAAGGTGGCCCTTCAACAAAAACTGGAATTTTTATATTTCTATATATACAACTATGTTACACTTTAGAAGACACATTTGAGACAACATTTTGATCAGTATTGATATTTAGACTAAGGGTCTTGAATTGGGAGAAAGGTGAAATTAATATAAATAAACGGAAAGACTAAAAACTAGCAAACAAAGGTTGACATTTTGAACAACTGCATGCAAGTCCAAGAGCAATCAGCAAATTTTGTTTAGAAGGCCAAAACACCAGATTTTATCAAATATGATATTTAGACTGAAGCTGGTATGCTGGGCATTTATGCGCAAGTTGGCAGTTGATCAGCAATCTTAGATTTTTTGGGGGGGTAATTTTATTCCTTTTATTCCATTTTGTATAGAACTTGGTATGAAAACAAATTTTAAAGACTATGGGTTCTACCACTCAACTCTTTGTTTCTTTCTGATCAAAAGCAAAATAACCAATATCAACTGAAGCAATGCCAAGCACATTTCACAGTAGCTTGTACACTTACAGAAAACAAAGGAGTGGAGAAAGAGCTGAACTTCATACTGGAAAAAAGACATTGGGAAGGATCTTTTAAAGTTTACCTCCTCTTTTTAAGATATCCTTGGGAGAATTTCACTGCCATTCTGAGCCTTCTCAGCCTTTTACTCTTAACACTTGTAAACACTGGTAGCACTGGTGGTAATTCATTATGTTGATATGTTATAGAAACTTATAACTGTTAGCAATCAGGACACGTTGATCGATAAGATGTTTTTCAGGGGCTTGTTAATTGAGTGGATGGCTCAAGTTGAAAGGACTCCCAAACGACCAAGGATAATTAGCCTGATGAATATCAGAGTAATCAAGGTAGCAAAATGTGAAAGTAATCAAGAAGCATATTAATCACACTTCAAAGTGTGGCTTCATTAGCCAATAGACTAGCTCTGCTTAATGAACTGAGCTTGGTCATAGGAACAAACATCTCTGTAGTTCATCTTATTGAATGCTGTATAGCGGGGGTAGCCAACACTTGGTCGTGTAGCCCTTGACCCCACCAGATTCCCCCAAATGCCCTTTTTATGTCCCCCTCCACAGGGTGAATTGTCACTTCTGGAAGCTTTCAGGCATGGCAATTAACCTTTGGAGTAGACTGTAACCCCTCTCCTTGAACTGTTCAACTCTGAAAAAGAAATGAATAATTTTTTTCAAAACCAGAATTGGATTTCTGGACACTTCTATTTTTGGTAGGTGAGGCATTTCTGGAAGTTCTTGTGACCCTTGAAGTATATCCAGGACTATAAGGGAAGATACAATCTGTGTTTTGTGTACTAGAAAGAAAAATGGACTAGAGATTAAGGAAGAGTGAAAATTTTGTTTTAGTTCATTTTTCGTAACAATTCACCAAAATTCATTCATTTATCCATATTCAGGACCAAAATACGCTGAAGTTTTTTTAAAAATGGAGGTATCTTTGACGCTACCCAATTAGAGCACTTTGATATCCCTTTAACCGCCTTTGGTCAATCTTATGCAATCCCGGGATATGTAATTTTTGAGATACTTCGAATTAATTGTCAGAGAGCTCTAGTGCTTCACTAAACTACAAGTCCCAGGGCTCTATAAGATATGTCCAGGGTAGTTAAAGAGATATCAAAGAGCTATAATTTGTAGTGTCAAAAAGACCTTAATGTGGAAGAAATGAAAACTGATACATTTGTCCATCCAAGCCCCATCTTTTAAGTGCATAACTCATAGAATTCTTAGCTTGAATTCCTCTACATTGATGCACGTTTATGATGATGGGCTAGAGTGGCAACTTCCTTTCTGGGGGCTACTCAGCTTTTATAGCTATATTTCAGGCAGAATGGAGAGAATTTGAAATTTTTAAAAGTTCAGTGGAAAAAAAAATGAAATTGAGAGAGAGTCCCTCCAATAGTAGAAATGTTGTCACTGTTATTTCTTAAGGTGATATGCCTTTCTACAAGATATCCTTGAGAATCAGGATATAAATACACAAGCTATAACCAGATGTGCAGTAAAGTACAGTAGAATGCTATGTAAATGAACTTTGGCGACTCACACACTCAAAGCCTGGAAAGGTATCCTGCTGGTTGGAGGAGTTTTTGTTCCAAAAGGAACTTTTTGAAGCTCAAAACCAAACTATAGATTGGAGTGATTTCACAGGTTTAAAAGTGCTTCCCCATGTCCCTTCTTGAGTTTGACCTCATTCTTGCTGCGGCTGTTTGGTTTGTAAGTGAGCAATAACAGCTGATGGCTCTGAATGTCAGCACAGTGAGGAACCCACAGAACTTCCAAGCAGCTATCCAATGTGCTAATCTAGGGATGGAAAGAAGATTGAAAGACTTCAGTGGGGGGGAAATTCAAAAGGAGCCTTCTTAACTGCTGGAAAACCTTGATGAGGTTAATTCTGACCAAAGTCTCAGCCTTGGTGAGAAATCTATTTTTTGATTCCCCCCCCCCAAATTCCACCATTAATCAGAAGTAGGTGTCCAGAAGACAACAAATGTTGCTGATAGGGAGTGCTAGGGTACATGTAGCCCAGAGGGGTGTCTGTCTATAGAAATCTCCTGTCCCTGAGGAAGCTCAGTTCAGGCCAAAGGATTTAGCAAGTTGCTGCATATTATCAACCTAGGGTATCAGTACTACTGCTTTTCTGGGCTCCCAAATGAGTTGTTCTGAGGCACTTGCTTTGGGTAGAGACTTTAACCTCTGTAAATTTTGCCTTTTGTGTAATAAGTCTGACATTCCTTTCACCTCCTGGTGTATCTGTTGCTTCTGTATCCTAAAATAGCCAGCCTTATTTGGCAAATACAGGCTCTTTTTCACCATGGCTGCTGGGGATGGAGGAAGGTGGGTCCTTCTTGGATTGAGTGCTCTCATGCCACCCATTTCAATCTGGAGCCCTGAGAAAGAGAAGCAGGAGCTTCTGCAGCGGATACTCAGCTATGGTAGCCCTGCCACTGAAGATGTTCTGTGTGTATCTTTCAAAATGAGACTCAGAAGCACCAAGGTGTTGGTAGTGGTGGTGACTACAGTATCACCTTTAATGTCTGCATCACAGTCTACTGCTGCCGCATTCATACGGCAGTGGTGGTATTTATGCAGTGGAGGACCAGCATCCATTCCTCCACCTGCCATGGTTACTACAACCCGTCTGCCATCTCTGCAGCTGCTGATCTCCACCATACAATTGTCTTCACCACTGAGCCCTGTTGGTTGACCCAGAAGGGACTGCTGAACTAGGGAAAGGGGAAAGAGTAGAAGAAGTGACTGATGTGTTAGTTAGTTCCACAGTTGCTTACCTTAAGGTCAGCTTGACCAACCAAAGAGAGCCTTTGTGAAAAGAGAGGGTCTTGGAAGATGTTGTACTATCTCAATCTGGGCAGGAAGCCAGAGCTTGTGGCTGCACAGCTGATAGCCAGGAGATAATGCACACAAAGTAACAAAGAAATAGCTTAAAAACAGTCTCTTACTTTTACTCAGTAAGCAAAGGTCAAAGGCATAAACAGAGTCCAACAGAATCCAAAGACAGAGCAGATAAGTCCAGAGTTTACATGACCCAAGAAATACATCCAGCCAGCAGGAAGGTCAGATAGGCTCTGATACTCCCAGAGGGGAAGGGCAGTGCTTATGTAGGCCAGCAGCTTAACACAGCTGCTACCTAATTAATTGCTGTCTGCTCTAAATCTCTTGAGACTGGCGCAAGTTCTCCCTTGCTGTCTACATTCGGCAGTGGTAGGTATAGGTAAGTTGTCTTCTGTATCTGAAGGGGCAGGACTCTCAGCTGAAGCTGGTACTGCACCCTGTTCTGTTTCTGGGCTTTATGCCTCTGTAACCTCCTCCTGTTCAGCAGGTCCTGGCATGTCCAGTATTTCTGAGTGAGAGTCCATTTCCATGTTCTGGAAGCAGGACATAACAGATCACTTTATCAGCTCTCATAATATAACTGGATAGTCTTTGTTTGTACTCTGTCCTCCAGCACAGCCATGCAGTGGCCAGGGGAGGGCAGAAGGCAGCTGAGGATCATTTGGTTGTGGTCTCATAACTGACACACGAAGATGTAGGTATCCTCTGGGACCTCTGAGAATCCTCTGGAGGTCTCAGAAGATGGTGTCATCTGTTGTGCATCTGTGTTTCCAAAAAAAAAAAAAAAAAGCTTGGAAATCCCCAGCTGCCACTGCCCTTCCCAGTGGCTCATGTCTACATTGGGTTGGCAGGAAAACTGTGAGTCAGTTTTTGAGCACATTTCTGCAGCAGAGAGTACAGAATAAATTATTCCCTCCTGCAGGAAAGGTTTTTTAAGAATCATCCCATGGCTTATGCTCAGCTCTATCCCCTCAATAGGTTCAGCACTTTAGACAGCTCAATTGAAGTGAAGACCAGAACCTGGAGTGACTTCAGCAGCCTATGAATACAGGATTGAGCAGCCAGCACTATAAATAGGCCTGTCCTCCCAGATTTTTTGCAGGCTGTCTGGATGCCCCGTCAGTATAATCTGAAGTTCCCTCAAATAGAACCACAATATAAATATAAGGAATAATTATATGCTCACATTTCTTCTTCTCTTTCCATTTTCATGTCTGATTCTTTTTCTCTTAGCAGTATGGGTTCAGACTTTTCAAAAGACCATATATCTCTACATGAGCCTGCCTGAATTAAAAGCTCCTAAGGGGTGGGTATCTCTAAGTCCCACACTACCCACACAAGTTTTTTGAGGACAACCAGCTTTTAGCCACCAACTGTATTTTCATCCCCATTTGTATGTTTTAAATGCTTTTATACTGTCTTAAATTAGTGCTGCTTTTAATGGGATATTTTATTTAATAGTTTTTTTGAAAAAAATTAAGATTTTGTTTTGTTTTGTTACTATTAGATTGATGTTTTGACTGTATTTTTTCCAGCTATGGTTGTGAGCCACCTTGGGGCCCATATTTGGGAGGAAGGCAGGGCAGATTTTAAATAAATAAAGACTGAGATCATGAATGAGGGGGCATATTGGGTTGGACTTGATAGCCGTGTGGTCTCTTCCAGCTCTGTGATTCTATGATACCTGCCATGGTGTAACCCTTTCCACAAGACTCATATTCCTTCTGCAACTTTATAGTGGCTGGTGGAGAGAAGATGGTGGCTGAGGAGCATCTGGCTATGTGGCTATGACGAGATGTACAACAGTGATTTCATCTTCCAAGACCTCAGGATGAGTCAAAGGAGAAATTAAAATGTCTAACTCATGGGATTCTTATGGGTGGAGTCCACACAACCCATTAGATCAAAAGCTGTGCATAACTCTTGTGCTATATCTCACCCTTGTGCCTGATGGTGTTAACATGGTAGTGCTGAGATCCTACATAGCACAACATATGTAATAGCTCTGCATGCTGAACTACACTACATCTGTGCTCTCAATATCTCCTGGACCCCACTGTTTAGCTGCTTCAGCCTTCGTTGTCATTCTGTGGCTTGGAGAGAGAGGCTGGAGCAGGAGAAGCATCTAGCTATGTCCCTGTAGCCAAAATAGAATGATCACTTCATCTGCAGTGATCCTTTGGGAGGTCTCAGTGGATGATGAGGACAAAGCCAGGTGCTTGCATAATACCTCACACTCTCCACAAGCAATGGAATGGCCACGAGAGTGGGATGCAGCAGTTCTACGGTAAGCCCAAGGGGGATTTGGATGTTGCAAAGGGAGGAAGAAATTACCCACTTCCACAACAACCAAAATAAGTCATGTGTAGGATGCCAACCCAGGTGTTCAGTTCCTAACATAACACTCTGGTGCAGAATCAGACCTGAGTCATTTCCCTTGCATGTCTTGATCTTTTGAAGCTTCCTCAAAAGAACCAACCAGCTGTGACATGAAAGATTTTACAGAAGCTACCAGGCAAATCATTTGGAATGAATCAATAGCCAACTGCCCCTGTCTCTTTGCCAGAAGAAGGCCATTTTCCAATCAATGAAGAGGTTTCTTTGATGGAGCAAATGTGGTTGTTGTAGGTTAATCAAACAGTGCCGCTTGACACTGACACATGTTTCTGCGTATCAAATACGATTTCCCCAGCTAGACTCTGTCATAAATAAATAAATACACGAACTGGAGAGTGCAATCATATTGGAGGGATGGGCATATTACACATTTGAAGATAATGGAGTGTGATCAAAGAAGGCATTTCAATCAGCGCAGCCTGTGGAATGTGAATTAGATCTGCAGAATGCAGCAGGCTGTGCAGAAATCATCCATTAGGGGCAGGGTTGCAGGGTCACAGACCCAGAACTGCTCTTTTCTTTCAGTGTTTTTTGGGGGGCAAATATTATTACATTACGGAACAGCCTTCTTCCCCATATTTTAGGGGAGGCAGCACTTCTGCAGGCAACCTGTTGGGAGGTGATATGTCTTTATTAAATTATTCATTTGGTTCATATCTTGCATATCCCCCATGAACAGCACTCAAGGCAGCTTATGATTAACTGGAACAAAAGACAGTTAAAACATTAAACAAAGGGAAGCGTTAAAAATTAAAGCACTACCCGAGATCCTACATCATGCTTGTCTAGTATTAATCTAGCCTCATGTAGTTACGTGGTGGTTGGGTTACACCACCTTTCTGCCAGCACTGTGCTGCTGGTTGTGTTATCTGTCAGTAGACCTGCTTATTGTCTTATTATAGAATGGGGAAGACACAGTGGCTATGTCTGCAGTCCTGGTAACTCAAAATGTACGTGGAAGGCACTTCCTAACAGATATGCTCCATTCAAGAATGCACAGCTGCAGAGGAGATGGTTGCACTTAACTGGGGTGGGTTTCAAGGGTCATACTATCCTGCTATTATAACAGCCCCACTGGCTGTTGATTTGTTTCTGGGCACAGCTCCAAGGGCTGGTTATGGCTTATAAAGCCCTAGATCAGTGGTGTCCAAACTTTGGTCCTTCAGGTGTTTTGGACTTCAGCTCCCAGAATTCCTAACTGTTAACCAAGTACCTAGGGTTTCTGGGAGCTGAAGTCCCAAACACCTGGAGGACTAAAGGAGGACTAAAGATGGTTCAGGTCCAGGCAATCTGGCAGATTCTCTGTGTGAACCTGCCCATCAAAAGAGGCCCTGCTCTCAGTCACACCATTATCACAGACATGATCGCTGCAGATCTTAGGTAGTAATAACTTTAATGATCCATATCCCTTCACCTACTTCTCAAAAAGCTCTGCTAGTACTTTGGATTATATTTGTGTTACTAGAGCAGAAGTCCAACAGTTCTCTGGCATTATTGTGAATTACAGAGAAGAAAGTGATCATCAACCCATTATTGTAAATTTAGTGGCCAAAGTTGATGAGAGGATAGTGACTTCTGCAGACCAATGGTTAGTCCAGAGGCTGGAAGCTCAGGGAGAAAGGAGATTGAAATGGCAAAAAGTTAATGTGAACAACCTAAAAGATTTCTATAATTCTACGCAGGGAAGATCACTGAGTAATATAGTGTCATCCTCAGAAGCCAATATTAGTGAGGTATTGGAGGCATATCAGGATATATGTAAGAATTTGAGACCTTTTCTAAAATTTAACCAGAATTCAAAAGAACAGCAGAAAAGGAAGCCCTCATGGTTTGATACAGAATGTAGTGCACTGAGAAAAGAATTGAGAAAATGTATCCGTAAAGCACATGGCACGAATGACCAAATGGATCTGAACCTGATGCTGAAACTCAGAAGTAATTACAAAAAATTAATAGCAGTAAAGAAGGCCCAGTTTCAGGAACAATTCTGGGCTGATCTAGAAGTAGCGGCATTACAATCAAATTCAGCTTATTTTTGGCATTTGGTCATAAATAGACTCAAAGGGTCAAAAGTTATGTTTGACATCCTTATTTCTGCTTCAAGTTGGCAAAGGTTTTATTTAGAGCTTTTTAAAGAAGATGAGAAAAATTTTTCTGACAGAGTTGCTGGGATACAAGATTTTACTATACTTCCAGGGTGGTTCCCAGTAATGATATCAGAGATTAAATCCATTATTCAGTCAACAAAGGACAATAAGGCCCCTGGTATTGATCTTTTGCCTGCAGAATTATTTAAATGCAGTGTAGACTGGTGGGCACCAGTTTTGGCAGGGCTATTCACCCACATAAACAACACTGGTTGTATCCCAAAAGACTGGAAAGCTAGTGTAGTAGTGCCAATATTTAAAAAAGGAAATCATTATGATCCTAAGAACTATCGACCAATTAGCCTGATTAGCATTCCTGCTAAAATGTATGCAAAACACCTTCTCCATAAACTAGAGGACTGGGCAGAAGCAAATTCTATTTTAGCCGAAGAACAGGCAGGCTTTAGAAAAGGGAGATCTGTATTGGACAATTGTTTTATATTACACCATCTGATAACAAAGTATTTAAAACAAGGTAGCCAACTTTTTGCAGCTTTTATTGATTTAAGTGCAGCTTTTGATACCATAAACAGGTATCGCTTATGGGATAAGCTGTCAAAGACAAATATAGATCAGAGTCTTTTAGCACTTTTGAAATCTATTTATACTGAAACCTCTTTGAAGGTCAGAACAGGAGCCAGTCCGGCTTTAACAGATATTATCCCCACATATAAAGGGGTACGACAAGGCTGTATTTTAGCTCCATTTCTTTTTAACTTTTATATTAATGACATTGTTACTTCTCTTCATAATTATGAGTTTCATATGCCAAAAATCTCAAACAAAGCAATTAACATCTTATTGTATGCAGATGATATGATTCTCCTTTCAACATCACAAGTGGGTCTGAGAAGATTACTTAGACATCTTAACGTATATTGCATAGAAAATGACTTGGTCATTAATAATGATAAGTCAAAGGTGGTAGTTTTTGGCAGAAAAAGGAAACAACACAGATGGTTTATCAACTCAAAAGAATTAGAGCAAGTAAAATCCTATTGCTATCTTGGTATCCATTTTTCATCATCAGGCTCCTGGGTGCAACAAATAAGGAAAAGTGAAATAAAAGCTATGGCCAGTTTGCAGTCCTTAAATAGATTATTAAACTACAGGTACCCAGGTTCTTTATGCCCTATTATAAATATTTTTAAAGCAAAAGTAATTCCAACACTTATTTTTGGGGCAGAAATTTGGGGCTTTGCAAATCTTGCAAAAATTGAAAATATCCAATCCCAATTCCTGTGTATGATTTTAGGGGTTTCTAAATCTACTCCGTCTTATTTAGTTAGATCTGAACTTGGGATGGATAGGATTGAGGGCCTAATATATTCCAGGATGGTAAATTTCTGGTGCAGAATAAGTAATTTAACAGAAGATAGGCTCCCCAAGGTTTGCTTAGAAGAACAAAGGACTTGTCAGCAAGGAACATTTTGGCTACAGAATTTTTCAAATATGTTACTAACCTTTGGTTTTTCGTACCAGCTATTAAATCCAAGGTTGCCTGATACCAAAAAGACGGTTAAACAAAGAGTGTCCGATGTGAATGCTCAGTTAGACATTGCTGCCCTAACATCTTGTAGATCAACTAAATGGCTAGCTAACCTGAAATTAGAACACAGATTTGAAAAATATCTGGCATTCCCACTGTCCATGGAAGCTCGCAGAGCCTTTACACGCTTACGTTTTGAACAAACGGACACAATGATGAAATGGGGTAGATTTCATAACATCCCAGTCCAAGAAAGGCTGTGCATATGTGGTGAGCTGGTGTTAGAAGATTTAGCTCATTATCTACTTGAATGTCAGATATATTCAGAGACAAGGGAAAGTTATCTAGCGCCTTTCCTAAGAAAAATGAAATACTGGACAGCAAAGGAGAAACTTGCTTTTTTAGTACAATCAACAAATCAACATGTGATTAGAAAGGTTGCTGCATTTTCAGTGAAGGCTGCTAGGGCAAGAGAAAACTTTTTAGAGCTCATACCAGACAAAAAGCATCAGAGTCTTGCAGAATAAGAGATGGTATTTGTAAATTGTAATTATGTAATTTATGTAATTTTATAAGAGAATATGTAATTTACGTTTTAGCCTTGTGTCTCAATTTTATTATGAAAACGTTTTATGGTATTGTTTTAATTATGCAATGAGGGCGATCTGTTTTGAAGAGATTTTGGATGTTTTGTTTTGTTTTTTGTAGTTGTTGGATTGCAATGGTCTTTGGACTGAGCAAATAAATAAACTATACACAGACATGATCGATGAGGATATAAGACAGGGCCTTCTTGGTGGCTACCCCTGAACTGTGAAAATCACTTCTGAGAGAGGCTGAAATGGCCCCCTCCTTGCCGTCCTTCTGACACCAGGCAAAACCTATTTTATGCTGACAGGCTTTAAAGCAAATTTTCTTGAATCCTGTATGACATGTTAAGTTATGTTGTCTTACATATTCCTAGCTAGGTAGCAGAGGAATTAAGAAACACATTTAGTGAATTGTGAAGGTGCATAAGAGGACACTGGCAAGATCACTGTTACTACAGTTTAGGCCTACCTGGCGATAGCACTAGATATCACTTTGATATCATAATTCGGCTTTATTCTACCACTCCTCTCCACGTATTTGTGAGGCCCCTGGACAAGCACGAAACTAGGCTTGGTACTTAACTGCTGAAATATTCTCAAACAATACAGGCACGCCAGAAATAGCCAGATTGCAGCTTCAGGGACCTCCCCGGCAAACACCACATTATGTATGCTCACTCCCTACAAAAGGCTCCCTGCCCTGAGCAGGTAACTTGGCAAGCTAGAAGTTTAAAGGTCAAGCACTGAGCATTTGCATACAGTCTACCTCTTTGTCAGTTTGGACTTAACTCAATCATGCTAAATTGTGACCTTTCTGAGACATTGTCTCACACCCAAAACTCATTGTTGTCCCCGAGTAAGGCATGGCCTGCAGTCACACTTCTCCCTATAAAAACCCCTGATTCCGAGACCTTATTATGATGTATTATGTATGTATTGCAAAGGGGTCTTGTAGCACCTTCGAGACTAAGGCCCTTTCCTCACGGGGGGGGGCTGAATGGGGCGGCGCACGCAGGGGCAGAGATTACCTGGTAGCATGTTGCTCCGTCCCTGCGGGGAGTGCGGTTTCGCTGCTCTACACGCCGCCGAATTTTGGCGGCATTCAGCGGTGTTCGGCAGTGCCCAAAATGGCGGCTGGCCGTTTCTGGTGGCGCTCCGCCAATCAGGGCAGTGCGCCAACCAGAAGCCCACCCCTGGGTAGATCTGCAGAGACGCGCTACTGCGTCTCTGCAGTTCTTCACCAGGAGCTGCCATGGAGCAGCGCGGGCGAGTTTCATGAAAACCACTTGGGAAGGTGGTTTTTATAAAACTCGCAGCGCCATCCCTGCAGCTGCGCTACAGCAGTTTGAGGTGTAGAGCCTCACCTTTTCCAACCGCGCTAGCGCACCCCATGGTGAGGACGACCTCCATGTCCGGTCGTCGCACCGCGGGGTTTTACCCCCGTGTGGAAATGGCCACAGAGTCTTGTCTCAAGGTGCATGAGGGTAAGTCTCAAAGGTGCTACAAGGTCCCTTTGCATACCAATCCAAACTAACATCACTCTGACCATTTCTGCACTACGCTGTTATAGTGCCATTATTCCACTTTCAACCTCCTATGGAATCCTAGGGTTTGCAATTTAGGGAGGGGCATTTAGAATTCTCAGCCACAGAGTGCTTTGGCCTCAGTAAAATGCAAACTACTATTACAGCGTAGGGCAGAAATGATCTATGTGCTTGAATTTTATGTATGTATTAATATATAATTATGTGCTGTCCTTTTAATTTTAGTTTTAAATTCTTATTTATTTTTATTTTTAGGTTTTTATGTAGCCATTGAAGAATGCCGTTGTACTACACATAAGTCAAAACAGGAATTTTCCAAAATATAAACAGTGATCCACTGAGCACTTTGAGTTGCGTCTCCTTTTTTTCCTGAGGATTCCACCGGGTGTTCTCCAGTTTTTGTTTCTTCAGAAAAAAAACAAAGAAACAAAATAGGTATGTGCACGCATGTCAGATGTACTCAAGGACTCCTAAAATTTAGACCTGAATCCCACTGGTGTCTTATTTTCCCCATAGACATTATTATTTGAGACAGAATGACCTTGAGGTTGTGGATGTAGAGTTGCAGATGTGGCGCCTTGTTATGCATGGTGCATGCTTGTGCATTGTGCATTTCACATGAAGAGGCAGGTGCACATCTGCTTGCAATTGACTGATGAAGTATTGTGCAACTGCTGCATAACTCTATGAGTGTGCAATTATGCTCCATTTCATTGCAGGATGTTGCCTTTACTTTATCCAGTTGGAAGAATGCATTCAATCAATGTGCACAACTTGTGCATTTTAGATCCTGCTTTCTTGGTCATATAAGTGCATGGCAAATTGCATATCGATAGAGGGGGGACACAGAACTGCCTAGGATAGCAGCCCTACTAACTAAATCATTGTCATATTTAAACGAGTGGAGTAGACCTCGGCTAGCAGAGCAATTTGAGAGCTGTGTCTCTGAGCACCATGAGCCAAATAGACCAGAGACTCATTTGACCTTCACTGACTTTTAACAGTCAGAGTCAAATGTTAATTGATCTTTAAATAAATCACTGACTAAATACCACCAGGGCATCTTGCAAATGGAGATGAAGACTGTATAATTAACAAGGTGTTTGTGCATCATCTATCTGCTGGGAAATATTTTTAACTGCCCAATATATTCTTGGAGCCTATTTGCCCATCCTAGCTGTCACATGTTGGTTGTTCCCAGTCTATGATGAGGCTCTCCAGGTAGGCCAAACGCTATCAATCATTTTTATTGCGAACTTTAAAACATCAGATTTGCTCTGCCAATAAATCTGGGGCAGCAGCTAGAGAGTATCCAATGAAATCAGACATTCACAATGCAGTTATGTATTGCTGGGGGGTTCAGAGGTAAAAGGTCTTGCAATGGGGTTGTCATGGAGATGACACCAGAATAAGAAAGAACAGACCTGGCCCTGTAATTTAGGCAGAGTGAGGCATCCACCTCAGGCGGTAGATGCTGGTGTCACTTCCCCTCGCCATTCTTCCTGAGCTCCCTGTCTGTTCTCCTCCCTTAGAGAGCAGAAAATTGTGTGTCATGCACAATTTTCCTGAAAGTTTAAGAGTGTGGTGGACAACTGTGGAAGGGGCAGCTACCTTTTTTTTCTTTTTTACCCCTACAACCCCCTGGTGGACTGCACTGGTGCGCTCAACATGAGAGGAAATGATGTCACATCACTTCCTGTTTTCTTTTGGACTAATTTTGGGCCAATTTTGAAGGTTTTTTCCCCCTTAGGTTGGGGGGGCTTGAAAGTGTCTCAAAGGATCAAGAATTCTGTTCATTTTGCTCTCAGTGAAAATGTATTAAAATTGTTTCATATATGGATAGGAGGGAAAAAAGCCCCTTGAGATTTAAAATGAGGAAGAATGCAAAACTGATCTGGCTGCTCTAGTATCAGTCCATGGAATGGAAGGGGCCTCATCTTGTTTTTTTGCCTTCGTCAGTGAAATGACTTGAGTTGGCTGTTACCCTGATTTCTGGGGTCCTGTGGGGGACACCTCAATGTGCTCCAAATAATGGGGAATGGGAATTAGCCAGAGCACAAGCTGTAGCAATGCAAGAGGCAGGGCAACTTAGCGAGATCTTAAACTCAATGTCTACGGGGTCAGGCTGAGTCAAAAATCAAGCAAAATGAAATTTATAATTGTTTTCTTTATTTAAAAGATGGTCACCGCGCACTTACGTACTCACTCACACAGACCTAAGAAAGTAAAGGAAGGAGATTTGATAGGGGATTTTGAGAGAGATTTTTTAGGAGGAATACTACACCTGATCTTGTAGCCTGGGTAGCCAGAAGGAAGTCAGTTGGAGTGGAGATTCTCAGCACGTGGAAGCTGAGGGGAAGGCTCGGCAAACAGAGCGGCAGCAAGGCAGGATGGAAGCCAAGAGTGATCTGAAGAAGCGCTCAAAACCAGGAGTTCTTATAGTTTCGGGTTGGAGACAAAGCCTCCAAAAGGTCAGTACTTAGAATGATTGGATTTTGATGGAGTTGTCAATAGTGCAGACAGTATGCAAATAGGGAGTGCTTGACAGTTGGCTATTCTGAAGTGCTAATCTCGTCAAGCTGGCAGTTCGGGGCAGGGAATCTTTTGTATGCTTGGTGCATATGTAATTTAGGTTTAAAGTGCACTTGCCTGGAGGTCTCCTGAAGCTGCATGCTGGAAAATTACTGGCCTGCCTGGATTTGTCTTGTATTTTTCAGCCTGTTCAGCCGTGTCTGTGCCTGTCCGGGGGCCTCACAAGCACGTGGAGGGGAGCAGTTTGGAATGGCCAATCTTTTGATATTAAATTATATTTAGTAGACCTCAGGCTTGGACTATAAACCACAGTAACATGGCCCCGAGAGATAGTTTTTATTGCACCAAAAACGAAATGCCTCCTGCATTCAGAATTTGGCTATTATTATTTTTTAAAATGTTGAAAACTTGGTTTTTGTGTACTTGAAAGCAAGAAAGTAGTAGTGGTGATGGAGACAACCTTGCAAATGGTCATTAATCTTGTCTCCTTAATTCTTCTGCCCAAGAAAGTCATCTGAGAGGTTTTCTACATTACGTACGTTGTTATAATGCTGTTATTCTACTTTCAACATCGTCTGGAATCCCGGGGTTTGCAGTTTAGGGAGGGGCCTTTAGACTTCTCAGCCAGGGAGCTCTTTGGTGTCAGTAACTACAAACCCCAGAATTCCACAGGATGTTGAAAGCAGAATAATAGCACTGTAACAGTGTACTGCAGAAATGGCCTGAGTTTCTCTGTCCTTCCCCAAATCCTTCTCCATATTCCCAGCATGAGGATGTGGCTGAGAAGATGCACTGATTCTTCTCTGTAGCACCCAGGTTGCAGTAGCTCATTCACACATACACATCACCCTTTGACTGAAGTGTACATGGATGTGTGATATACACTTGGAAACATTTCTCCATGTGAAGTCCAGAACTTGGAAATTTCCTTTTTTAGGACAACAGTTCTTAAAATCCCCCAGCTAACATCATATGGGCTGGGAGATTCTGAAAATTGGAATCCAGAAAAGGAATGTTATTCCTGGCTCTGATGAGGTCCTCTTGAGTGTACAGCCCTCCTCCAGAAAAGAATTCTCTCCACGTTCAGATGTGTAAGTAAACAGTTTTTCCAATAGACGCATTTGCTTTTCATACTTATCCCTAACCATCTGCTCTCTACATGCTCAACATAAATGGATGGTTCAGTTGTTTTGTGTTGCTGTCTGCTTTTCAACGGTCTGTCTTCAAACCACTTCAGCTCTGCATAGTGATTGCCTGCTAATTAGAGAAACTGGGGATGGAGAGGGGGGTGGAATCCTTCATAATTATGCCAGGTGAGCCACACTTTGAATGTTAAATTCATCCCAAACAAACTTTGTGTCCATAACATGCAAAGAGCAACAGAACTTGTATTTCCTTCGGTTGTGACAGTTCACTCATTAGGAAGGGAAAGCATTCCTTCCTTAGGTTCTTTTCTGTACTTCCAGCTGAAGGAAGTTATGTTGTTTCTGTTTTAATGCTCAGCAGATGCACACAATTTTGTGAAGTTTTAAGAAATATACTTGTAATTCAAATGTTACTTATTGATATTTCACTTAAATATAATGGTACAAAAACATGGAAGAGGGATGGAATCAGTGGCCCTTGTGGTCTCTTCCAGCTCTATGACTCTGTGATTCTAGATCCCTGCAAAAGACAAAGGAACACATGTTTTTGCTTCCTGGAGGCTGGGAAGTTGCTTGGTGCTCATTAGGGATGGTTATCCCAAGAGTGGGCAACTGTGGAAGGTCTGGGTCATACCAGCCTGATTTTTAACTTCTTACCTCTATAGCCTGGACCTAACCATTTATTTTTTAATTTTTTTAAAAGTGGATGAGATCAGAAGGTGTCTTCCTGTTTCCTAAAAATGATATTTAAGAACATTTAAACGTGTCTTTTCTAAGACAGGATATAAATTGAGAATTTTACCCCTGGAAGACTCTAAAACGTGCATATTTTTTTGTCTCATTACCTCCACAATTGGGTGGAAGGCCATATGGAAGGCTTTGGGGGGCTACCCATACACTAGAGGATACATAATTCTCACTCCTGCATTACCCTTTCTCCCACAGTATCGTCTACACTGTGTAGTCTTCACCTGCACACGCCTCTTCCTCTCCCTCTGGTGACAACATTGGCTATCTTCTTCCTCCATCTTGGTCACGATGCCATCTTAGTCACCCATTGGTTCATGCCCTAAGTTCCGGATCAGCAGCAAAAAGCTCACTCCACCTTCCATATGACTTATCCTCAGCTATTTAAAGATGGCTGTCATGTCACCTCTCAGTCTTCTCCAAACTCAACATACCTAGCTCCCTAACTTGCTCCTCATAAGGCCTGGTTTCGAGACCTTTGAACATCTTGGTCACCCTCCTCAGGACATATCCCAGTTTGTCAATATCCTTCTTGAACTTTGGTAACAAGAACTGGACATAGTAGTCCTGATGAGGTTTGAAAAAAGCAGAATAGTGTGGTACTATGGCTTCCTCTAATTTGGACACTGCTGCTGATGCAGCCTAGAAAAGCATTGGCTTTTTGGGCTGTTGCATCACACTGTCACTTGTAGTCTGCTGAGATCCTGAGATCCTTTTCACAAGTATTGCTTACAAGCCAACCTTTATTTGTGAATTTCATTTTTCTTGCCCGTTTGTAGTTCCTTACATTTATCCTTGTTGAATTTACAGTCAGCCCTCCACTTTTGTGGGTTTCACTTTTGCAGATTTGATTATTCACAGGTTATTTGCTGCTATCTCTGCTGCTTCCCTATGCCATTTTTAATAGGGACTGCAAGCCTTATGAGATTGAGAAACTGTGAAAGAGGCTTGTAAGTCACTATTAAAAATGGTGCGGAGCAGCAGTGAAGGTGGCAGTAAGCTCCCCTAGCCATCCAGTACTGCCTTGTGAAGGAACCCTGATGCCTCAAAGGAATCCACAGCAGGTTGATATGTTGATCATACTGTTTTTTGTGTTAAATATGGTTTGAGAGGGCCTAGAGTTATTCACGTTTTTTCCACTTTCAAGGGGGTCCTGTGCCCCTAACCCTAGTAAATGTGGAGGGATGATTGTAAAGTGTTTTTTTTTTAAGTTTTGTCCCAGTTCTCAATTCTATCAAGTTCATTTTGAATTCAGATCCTGTTCTCTGGGGTGATTACTGATTTAATTCAAAACGTGAAGGATATCAAACTGCTTTAACTTTCAACACCTGTTTTAATATGTTAAATCGTTATGCTCTTGGTTCATTTTAACTTTTAAAACCTGTTTTAGTATGTTAAATTGTTATGTTCTTGGTTCATTTTAATTACTTTTTTTTAAAAAAATTTGACTGTGTAATCAATTTCATTTCTATGCTGCCCAGAGAGGATGGGAATATCAATTTTTTAACCACAAGAATGGCAACAACAATAACAATAATAATGAAAATAGCAATAGGAGCTAGCAATAGCAGTTACATTTCTATACTGCTTTTCAGTGTGAAGCATTCCCTAAGAGGTTTACAATGTGTTTAGCTAATTACCCCCAACAAGCTGGGTACTCATTTTACCGACTATGGATGAATGGAAGGCTGAGTCAACCTGGAGCCCTGCAAGATCAAACTCACAACATTGTGGCTGCAGAACCGGCATTTAACCACTGTGCCACCAGGGCAATAGTTCCACATTAAGGACCTGATGCTGTCTAGATTAACAATCTCACTATATTGCAGCCAACTTGGTCAACAGTTGGGGTTAAGACAGCTGTGAAACACCAACTTGACTAGCTTTAATCCAGGCAATACAGAGCTAGATAGACTAGTGCTATAGAGTAATTTGCTATAGGAAGCCTAATTAGTTTGGAAATTAGAAGTTATTTTTAAAAAATGAATATGAGTCAGCTTGAGAAAATATTTCAATGTGCTACTTTTCTGGTCTTATAGATTTTCTCTCTCTCTCTCTCTCTGTCTTTCTGAACTAAAATGTCTCTGTTATAACTCTCCTTGTATCTGCTCTTAGCCTTCCTCACTAGAGACTCTGGGACTCTAAGTCCAAAAACATAATTTTTACAAGCTATGAACTGAATCAGTGGCCTAAATTGGGATGGCAATCATGTGGCTCTCTGGATGTTGTTGAAATATAACTGCCAGCATTCCTCACCATTGGCTTTGCTGGCTTGGACTGCTGGTCCTTGCAGTCTAGCAGCATCTAGAGGGCCTCCTGATTTCCACCACAGACTAAATCCAGCTGCTAGAGTAGATCCATTGACTATAAATCTTCA
The DNA here is from genome assembly GCA_948472985.1 of Iguana delicatissima. Lineage (NCBI taxonomy): Eukaryota > Metazoa > Chordata > Lepidosauria > Squamata > Iguanidae > Iguana > Iguana delicatissima. The sequence goes on from CAOKZL010000392.1 coordinate 266,822, forward strand.
CTAGAGTAGATCCATTGAAGCAACTGCTGAATAGTAATCTGAGTCCAAATGATGTGATAGGTTTACCATACTCAGAACTAACTATTAGACTTAGGTTAATGTTTTAGTCTTTGGTAAGGCTGCACCATTTGTTACTTGTCATGGTTCTGGATCTGCAGAGTTCTTGTTGTTGTTGTTGTTCTGTGCCTTCAAGTCATTTCTGACTTATGGTGGCCCTAAAGGAAAGCTATCATGGGGTTTTCTTGGCAAGGTTTGCTCATAGGGGTTTGCCATGCATTCCTCTGAGGTAGAGATAATGTGACTTACCCAAGGTCACCCAGTGGGTTCAAATTTGCTCTCCCAGAGTCCTAACCCAACAATCAGACCACTACACTACACTGGCTCTCGGACTAAGGATCAAAGCATTCAAATCCCCTGTATTTTCTACATTTCCCTGACTTTCAAGTGTAGTTCAGAGAACTGAAAGGATGTTGCACAGAATCTTGTCAATACACTGTAATCTCTGCAATTTTGCCTAATATAGAGATCTTTTCAGTACAAAATATTTTCACCGGTGACTTTGTAGTTCAGAACGAAATGAGACAGCCACTTAGGAATGGAAGGAAAATACATTATTTTTAAAAATGTTTAAAGATAAATAATTCTATTATATTGTAACAAACATGTCCTTCTTGCAGACACTTTTGTAAGACACATCAGTAAAAAGACAGGCTGTTTCTGGACCCTTTTAAAAAAATTCCACCCTTGTCAGCCATGTGTTTCATTAATATGTTCAAGATGGGATCTGTTCCTACCCACTGTGATATGGGTTATCACTGCCCATCTGACAGTGAGTGACAGATGGTATGACCTGATTCTGCCAACTGCCTATCACAGTGTTCCAGAGCTTGGCCCTTCAATTACATTCCTAACACAACTCTGAACAACTGGTACATTTTTATGAATCTGCCCTCCAGGTCACTGCTTTGTTCTAAGTGTGAAAAAGACAGTCCATAAGTTTGCACTGTTTGGTTACATCCAGTCCATTGTTGCTGAGCATATGCAGTTCAGTGGCTCATCACAAGGGGCAGTCATCCATAGACCTTCTCAGCAGCTCTGAATATCATAAAATTTATTTTGTCAACAATACAGTCTAGGCAGATCTGGATCACAGATTATACTTTTTTATCAGTGAGGAAGGGCAATAGCTGGGGGTTAGAGCACACATTTCGTATATGAGTGGTCCGTTTCATAGAATCATAGAATCATAGAATCATAGAAATGTAGAGTTGGAAGAGACCACATGGGCCATCCGGTCCAACCCCCTGCCATGCAGGAACACCCTCAAAGCACTCCCAAGAGATGGCCATCTAGCCTCTGCTTAAAAACCTCCAAGGAAGGAGACTCCACTACACTCTGAGGCAGCATATTCCACTGCCGGACAGCCCTGACTGTCAGGAAGTTCTTCCTGAGTTTCAGGTGGAATCTCTTTTCCTGCAGCTTGAATCCATTACTCCTTGTCCTGGTCTCTGGAGCAACAGAAAACAAGCTGACTCCCTCCTCTACATGGCATCCCTTCAAATATTTAACCATGGCTATCATGTCCCCTCTTAACCTTCTCTTCTGCAGACTAAACATACCCAGCTCTCTAAGTCTATCCTCATAGGGCATGGCTTCCAGGCCTCTCACTATTTTGGTCGCCCTCCTCTGGACTTGCTCCAGCTTGACCATGTCCTTCTTGAATTGGGGTGCCCAGAATTGGATACAGTATTCAAGATGAGGTCTAACCAAAATAGAGTAGAGTGGTACCAGTACCTCCCTTGATCTAGACACCATACTCCTGTTGATGCAGCCGAGAATTGCATTGGCTTTCTTGGCTGCCGCATCACACTGCTGACTCATGTTCAGCTTGTGGTCTATGAAGACTCCTAGATCCCTTTCACAGGTACTGCTATCCAGCCACGTGTCCCTCATCCTATATTTCTGTATTCCATTTTTTTTACCTAAGTGTAAGACCTTACACTTATCTATGTTGAATTTCATTTTGTTAGCCTCGGCCCAGCTCTCCAATCTATCCAGGTCCTTTTGAATTTTGATCCTGTCCTCTGGCGTATTAGCAACCCCTCCCAATTTGGTGTCATCTGCAAATTTGATGAGCATGCCCTCTATTCCTTCATCCAAGTCGTTGATAAAAATATTGAACAGCATCTCTATTCAGTCTGAAAGTACGAGAAGTACAGATGGACAAATCTGATAGATTTGCTCTGCTCCATTGTTCTCTCTATCTTCTTTAGGTGATTTTTAGTAGTTCTGATTTTAAAATATATGAAACAAAATTCTCACCCAGTCTTGGAGAGCTGCTGCCAGCCAGTGTACATCAGGATGGACAACTGCAGAGGGCTTGGTGGCCACTTTCCTTTCCTGCGCTACCCTAGGGGTCACTCTGATTCAGAACGTTTTTTTGGGGAGCTCGGGGTTTTGACAAGTGTTGCGAGAAGCTTGAGAAAAGGCTTGGAAGCAAAAGCATCACATTTGGCAGTGTTTTTTTCAGTTGTTTGGGGTTTAAAATTGCATTTCCCCCCATTTTTGTGAAGTCTAGGGGCTCTGCAGAGCTTCTGGGGGGCTTTAGAGATTGGGAAATTGGATCCCACAGGCCACACACTGACCACAGTCTGCACTTTGCCCATCTTGGTGTACAAAATACTGAGCTAGATGGACAAATGTCTACTTGACTTCATCCACAGCAAAGCTTCTCAGGCACTCTGATGTGGGGGGCCAGCAATTATTTTTCATCAGTATGTCAGGGACAGGCACCATATTTGTGCCTACTGGCTATAATAAGTTCTTTCTTTCTTGGAAATTCCCCAAGAAGCAGTAGCCAATGGTTTGTGGACTGGTACTGGTCCAAGGAACATACTTTGAGCATCATTGATCTCAGGCAACTTCATGTCTTCCACATTAGCACATAAATGTATTTGTGCAAATTGTGTAAATTTATACAAATTGAGCAAAATGTTTTTTCTGCACACACACACACACACAAAAGCTTTCTTTGGGCGAAAGCCATGTTTTTGTATAGACTTCCAGGCCACTTTGAAGGCTGAATCACAGCCAATTGGCCTTGTATTTGCAATGTAAAGAGCAATATCTTTGCACAGATATTGGTGCATTTTGCACTGTCTACTATGCAAAGATATTGCTTTCTGTGCAGAAAACACATTTTAAGCCCCAAAATACATTTTCTGTTCAGAAAAAAAATCTATTTTTGCAGAAATAAATTCCCTTGCATGAAATTCCAAAGTACAAACAGTGGTGAAATGTTCTGCAGAAACCCATTCTCATAGATCATGGAGAAAATGGCTGAAAGTATTTTTTCTTGCCTGGTGAAACAAAATAAGCAAGATTTGCACTTTTACTTTATACTGAGCCAGAGACATAAGTGGATGCCTGCTACAAAACCTATTTTTGCTTTAATTTCTGAATTGCTGAAAATCAAGCCTAATCAAGCTATAAAGCTGATAACAAGGACAGCCTGTGATAGATGCTCCCTGTCAGGTCCTAATCAAGCATCTTTCTCATTTTCCACAATGGCTGGCCAAATGCTACCTGGTAGAGCTTAAAAGTTACATTTTGGGTTATGGTTCTCAAGATCGCCTAGCTAGTGCCGACTGGCTGGAAGAATCTGATCAGAGATATAATTCCTTGCTAATGTTCATCTTGAAGAAAGCAACAAGAAATTTTAACAATGTTCTGCTTGCTGAAGGAAAGTGTTCACAAACTGCTGTTTTTGGAGACTATTTGCAGTTTGAGATGTAGCTGGTACAAAATTTGCATATGGTATCATCATCATCATCATCATCTTTATTTTTATTTTTATCCTGCCTTTCTCCTCGAGGGGACTCATTACATATTTTTATGGAATAAAATAGCAGATGTGCATTTGCTGCACAGAAAAGCTGTGTCTTGCACAGAAAATGCTGCTTTCTGTGCAAAAATACCATCTGTAAAATTTGCATAGAAAAGGTCCCAGCCTATGAAAATGGTAATCAGTCAAGATTCTTCTCTTCACAGTCTCTCAATCTACAGGAAGTACATTTCTTGACCTCTCAAGAAGTACATTTTTCAACCATTTAAAAATATTTTTGAATATGCTTCCCATCCTTACCAGACAGTAACGGCTTTCCAAACACTTCCCTGGATGTGGTAGCTCTGTTCTCACTGTGGCTAATCAACACTGATAGCCGAAACCTCCACAAAATGTGTCTGATCTTCCATTGAAGCCTCGAAGCTAGCAGCTGCCCATTCAGCTTGGAATACTTGTTGTCATTGTGTGGCTTCAAGTCGTTTCCAACTTATGGCAACCCAAGGCAAATCTGTCACAGGGCTTTCTGGGAAAGATTTATTCACTGGGGGTTTGTCTTTGCCTTCCTCTGAGGCTGAGAAAATGGGACTTGCCCAAGATCACCCAGTGGGTTTCCATGGCTGAGCGGGGATTCAATCCCTGGTTTCTAGAGTCATGTACAAATGCTCAAACTACTGCGCCACCCTGGCTCTCTAATAAATCTAATATTGCTTTTTTTCCAATGCAGGAAATGTAGGTGAAACAACTGCACGATCGGGGCCACTAATGACTTCCATGTCAGTAGCGAATCCAGGATTTAGCTTGAATGTTGGAAGAGCAATCCAAGATTCTGAACCACATTCCTCCTAATAAGTTCAGCACTTCAGATAGCTCCTTTAAAGTTCACAGACAAATTTAGAGTGGCCATCCCATCCCACTGACATAGAAGCTACTCTTGTGTGCTTGTGCAAGAAATTGTGGAACTTTTCTGAACTGATATTGAGTGCACATCTTGTACCATTATTTTTTAATTCCATTTATTGCTACAATAAAGACCCCTAGAAACACAGCAAAAAGATTTTATGTAGTAGAAGATGAGTTGATGTAATTATATTTCACAGTGGATTCAGTTGGGATTAAATTCTTCCCCATGCTGTGATTGCCACATTAGCCAGAGGTATAATTGCACCAGGCACTAGGTGGTGGATGCAAACAGGTAAACTCTTCTTTAACTAAATAATAAGGGGGAGAAAATCATATTCCTCCCTGTTTGAATTCCAGGTTCCATGTTGAGATGACTTCTTTGGTTTTGCAGGGCCTTCAAAGTTAGGAATTAATGGCTCTGACATACGGAAAATTAGGTTATTCGATGCAAGGCTTCAACCCTGATAATACTGAACAGCCCCATGATAGGTATCTCCTGCCAAGTCTGCAGCTCCAGGAGGTCCTCAGTGTTTCCAGTATTTAGGTCTTAGCCATCTATTTTGCTGAGTCAGGAATCTGTGACATGAGAGGCAGTGGAAGAAAATAAAAACTTTTGCAACAAATGACAGTCAGAGCTGGCAGGCCAAAGACACTGCTGTGTCTGAACTGAGATAAGAGAAAGGTGTATCCTGTCTCCTGAATATTCCCAGGGAGAGAACATTTTGGCCAACCTTAGTAGTCAAGCTTTCTCCCAACCTTAGGCAGTCTAGGCAGTGGTGACTGGTTGGCTTCTGTGCCAGTGGCATGGTGAATCCACTTGAGGTTTTAGTACAAGCTTCAGAGGGTCTAACCAAGGTGCTAGATCCCCAAAACAGATTCAGCACCTTGGATAACTCTGTTAAAATTCTAACAAAATACCCAGGACCCTTTCATACAACAGAATGCTATTATTCTACTTTAACTGGCATGGTACCATCCTGTGGAATCCTGGGATTTGTAGTTTGGGGAAGCATTCTGGATGACAATTCTAAATGCCCCTTGCTAAACAGTAAGGTCCATAATTCCATATGATAGAACCTTGGTAGTTAAAGCAGAACAATAACACTTAACTGTGTTGCATAAATGGGCTCCCTGAATGGATTTACTACTCCGCTGATATAACAGCTACCTGTACTCACCAGTCCCTAGGAATCTGGAAGGGACCAGAGCAGCTCTGGGGACCACACGTGGTTGATAGCCTAAGTGATCCTCCCCCACCACCTTGCTTTCAGGCTTCAGTCCTCTAGCAAGCGGAGCTGAGCTTACCTGGTTACATCTTGCTCTTCAAACTCTGAAGCATCCGACCGAATGGCAACAGGCCAAATCAACTTGTCCTGAGTTTCCCCTTGCCATCCTGCATAGCACTGAAGACACTGGCACACAGTTTCTCCCAGTCTTGCTCAGCCTTCTGGCCCTCAGTGTTGTGCATTGTTTTCCAGATTGCTTCCTAGCTCAGCTGCAGCTAGAGTGATTAACAGACCGACATGCTGGTAGAGCAATAAGGGACAGATTTTGTTGAAGAGCCGCACTGTTTGTTGTATGATTCAGAAGCGAGAGTCATATCAAACACTGGCTGCTCTTCCTAAAGCATTCTCTCTCAATAATTAGCCAAGGCTGTTTTCTTCAACATGTTCTGTGTATTTACCCAAATGCAAATAAGTTAAAATTCCAATCCAAAAGCTTGCCTAATGTAGACACTGCTGAATATATAGCAATTACCCAAATAGCTCTATATTTAGCTAATTGACCATTTTGGCTCTATACACTCTCCTAATTTTCTTCTTATCATTCTTTTATAAAGGGGAAAAAGAGCTCATTTCTCTTCAATGAGAAAATGATAATCAGTAACACTGTTTTGGTAGTGTTGTTTCAACATGCAACCCTTACTTAAGGGTGAATTCTACCTTATGTGACCATGGTTTGTTTTAAAAGACCATATTTCTTTTCTGTGCAAAGCAGCACTGGGAGAGGGTTATTTGGGCCATTTCCACACTAGACTGTTATAGTGCTATTATTCCACATTCAATATCCTATGGAATTATGGGGTTTGCAGTTTAGGGAGTGGCCCCATAGGATGTTTAAAGTGGAATAATAGAACTATAACAGTCTAGTGTGGAAATGGCCTTGGATGGAAGAAGTAGTGTCTGGGAGGAAGTATGTGGCTCTATCCAATAGTGGCCAGAGCAACCTTTCTCAACCCTTTTACCCTAGAGGAACCCTTCAAATAATTTTCAGATGTCAGGGAGGTCCTGCATAAAAACTATTCACCAGAAATCCTAGCTTGCCATCTATGTTACATGATTTTGTATATACAGTCAGCACTCCATATCAACAGATTCTGTTTCTATGGTGTATGGGAAATAACTGGAAGGCCATTGTAATCTTGAGGAGGTATAAGTATGTCCTGATCCCAGTTTGTCTCTCTGTATTTTTAAGTTTATGTCTGCCACTGCTAAGAATTTTGCTTGATTAGGCACACTAAACTTGCCTTAACCACTGTATTCTTGCTTTGCTGTATTTTGTATGCTTGTTAGCTTGGAATGCAGACAAAAAATAAATTGCAGATGATACTTGCTAATCAGCACCTGCCCTTGGCTTGAGATGAACAGCCAAGTAGCACTAGCCAGTGGGTACAGGGACGAACCTGAAAGATGATCACATAACTGGTCATCTTGACAATCAAAAGGCTTCCAGCTGATTCCAGGTGTCTATTTGATTGATGATCTTGACAGTTGAAAGGAGCTAGCTATCCCAGATGTGTGAAGACTCTGGAAGATTCTATGGAAGATAGCCAAGTCTCCCAGACTAGGGAGTATAAATACCCCCTGGATTGTGTTCTTGGGGTTGGAGGGGGCTCAGCACCAGCTGACGGCTTTAAGTATCCTGCATAATGGCTACCAGAGGGGGTCTTCTTCACTGGTTCTGTTTGGGTGAGAACAGAATCTTTGTTTGGATGAAAACATCCATCTTTACATTATCTACGCAATGATAGGCTTAAGTGGATTTCATCTGTAACTGAATGCTGCTTACATGCTTATGTTGTTTAAACAGCTTGCCTAAATAATTTTGGATTGATCTGAATATGAAGGCACCATCCCTCCACAATTAAAGAAGGTTTCTGTGGTTGCCTTATGATACCTCTGGATAACCTATAATGTACACACTTCTCTCAGCTCAGTTTGGAATTGTTTCAGTATTTATGAGTTTCCTTATGATGCATTATGTGCTGATGTGACTAACTGCACTGCCTTTAGAGAAATACAAATCCCAGCACCAGCCGCAGATGGAAACTGCTTGGAAAACACAATATCTGATCACACATGTGCAGAATCTCATTTTACAATCTGAGCTGGAGCCATACTATGCATTGAAGGACCTCCTGGGGGAAATGGAACTCAATTCATAATGCACAACAAATGCATTACGAGCTGGGCAATTTCACATCCTCTGAATTTGGCTACTGCTTAACAATTTTTGGCCACATCACTAGTAATAAGAAGATATGAAGACTTCTAAAGAATAAGAAGTCAGCTGAAACATGGAAGGAGGTTGTGATGGGATGACTACTTTTGGGGCTGAAGTACTGCAATGCATACATTTTAAAAATTTGATTTGGGAAGCAAACATTATTTGTTCCAGAGAAGGGAAGATGGGGCTACAGCACCTGCACCCCCTCACTTTTTAAATTTTTAATTTTTGGTCCCTAAAGTCCTATAGGGGCCATAAGGGGCAATGTTGCCATGTTTAGGGCTTTTATTAAAAAAATAGGAATGGAAACAGAAGCTGACTGATCTGATCAACGAAGCTGTCAGATATATGAGCTGTATGTGTCTTTGGAATACTGCGTGATAATAGACATAGGACTTAATTTTGTTCCTCTACCGTGTGTTTTGAGGAAAATTTGTTTATTCATGGGGTTCCAAAAGAAAGGACGCATGAAAATAATTTGTAGGGTAGTGACACAGTATGAATGGAATCTAAGTGGCAATGCAAGGGGAGTCAACTTAATTCCAAATTCCACATTTCTTGAGACAGAGAGAGAAAAAAAAAAAGTCCCTATTTGTACCAGTATTTATTTCATCAAGATTGAATGCCAGAAGGAACCAGAATTTCCTTACACAGCTGTCGCAGATGACATGTCCCAAATTGGGCAGTCTCTTAGCCTGGTTATACTGTTCTTTGTGTCCTTTCTGACAGCAGTCTAGTCTGGGGAATCTCCACTTCTAATGGTTTAAAAGAAATGCGATGACAAGAATCATCATGTTGCTGTCAAAAAAGAAGTGTGCATACCAGATCAAAAGGAAATTCTGAAAATATTCTGCAGTATAATTCTCCCCCCCTTATTTCAGATTGCCTATGGATTTGCCAATAGTATAATGAGAGTGTAGTTCACGGAGTTGGCAACCACCACCGTTTGGGATGTCTGTGTCTGTTGACCTCCTGTGGGACTTCAGAAGGCACAGTCCCTTCCTCTTCTGTGCTGTTATGATCTCTCTCATTTTTTACCATTGGAGAAAAAATGCAAAATGGACCCCATACTAAGCAATGTGAGAAGCAATTTAGTCATGACTAATTGCCCCTCCTGGGCTGTTTTAGGCCTGGCAGAAGCCATTTTCTGAAACAGGAAGTAAACTGGAACCTAGAGAGAAAGAGCCATATTTTTACCTTAAAAAGGAAGAATTTCTTTCCCACAAAATTTTGGAGAGCTTAGGGGGCACACTTTCAGGACTCAAAAATAGCCTTAGGTGATTCTTGCAACCCACAAGCTATAATTTTTTCATTCCTGTGTTACCCCAAAATGTGGGTGACTCAGGGGTCCACTTGCAACGCCAGTACCTCCATGTGACAGTGGGGAATTAGTTGGCTTGGTTAGGATGCCTGTGAGAGGGGGGTAATCTAACAAGATCTTCCAATAATGTTTACAGGGTTCTCACAGAAAAGGACCAGCCAGAGATTCCAAATAAGATAAAATGTGTTTTACTGAAAGATTCAATCATGCATGCAAAAGATTAAAGCACTCACACACTCCACTAGAGCTAACCAAAGGATAAAGGGAAAAGGTTGTTGATAGAGTTTTATTACGGGAATGGGCAATAATTATTGATCCGGAGAGCAGCAAAGAAAACAGTGATGTGGCTTAGACTTGCATTTAAGGACAGTGCTCATTCAGAAATCGGAGTGACAGCATGGCATTCGGCAAATGAGATACAGTGCCTGATTACCTAAAATGGAGGGTTTTTGTGGCCAAAATTCGCTTGGAAAGTAAGAGTATGAATGACTCTCTGGCTGAATGGACAATGAAGGTTGCAACATGGACAATGGTGTCTGGATGAAGTTAATGGTCTTAGTATTAGGTGACAAAGAGTTAATGACTGTGATAATAGCTCTGTAATAGTGGACAGGTAAACGAACAATAAAGACAAACGTCCAGGTGCTAGGAAGAAGGGCTGAATCAACGGCTTGGTAATAAACATTTATTTATAATGCCCTTTACACCAAAGGGTGGAACAACGACATATACAAATATCAGGGACAAAAACATTAAAACAAAAAACCACAAAAACACATGTCATGAAATTTCCAACACCCACCATCTCAGCATCTTAAACACATCTCAGTGAGGTAAGGTGGAGAGTCAAAGAGGAACGTGTAAAGTTGAAGGCTTTCATGGCCAAAATCCATAGGTTGTTGTGGGTTTTCCAGGCTTTGAGGCCATGTTCTATTAGTATTTCCTCCTGACATTTTGTCTGCATCTGTGGCTGTGGCTGTGATCCTCTGAAGATGCCAGCCACAGATGCAAGTGAAACGTCAGGAGAAAATACTAATAGAACATGGCCTCAAAGCCCAGAAAACCCACAACAACCTAAAGATGAAGGTCTTCAACTGTTTGTGAAAACAGATGAGATCCTCCTTCAGTCAGAGGTCCAAAGGAAGACTGTTCCACAAATGCGGAGCCAGATCTTGAAAGGCTTGCAGCCTTGACAGAGCTGTACGTGTTGGTGGAACAGACAACAATCCTTTGCCTGTAGATCTCAAATTCCTGGATGGAACATACCACACAAGCCGAGCCGCGAGATACTGAGGGAGGTTAGAACACAAAGCTTTAAATACCAGGACCAAAAGTTTGAAACAGGCCCTGTCTGAACTGGTAGCCAGTGAAGGGATCTATGGGGAGAAGAAACAGGTGAACATTTTGGCAGATTTAAAACAACCTGGACAGCTGTTCTGAATTAAAACCAGAGGAAGAAGGGAGCAGGAAGACAAACTTGTTAGTAAGTTGTTACAATAATCCAGGCATGAGTTCATCAAGGCCAGGACAGCAAATGGGCAGTCTCTACAGTCAGGAACCTCTCGATCCTGAGGATGTTCAAAAGATGGAAGTTACATCCCTTTGCTGTAGCCCCAATAAAGGGATGTAGAGATAGGCAGTCATCCAGCAGGACTCCAAGGTTCCTGGCAAATGAGACAGGAGCCACTATGGAACCCTGTAAATCCAGTGGGTGACATTAGAGAGAGGGGCTGCTCGGTGATCAGACTGAAACTTCAAGATCTCTGCTTTGTCCACATTCATCTTAAGATGGTGAGCGATCATCCATGAAGAAACATGTGACAGACAGTCTGTCACTGACTTCCACAGTGGGAACTTGGTGGAAACTTCTTATTGCTATTGTATGGCAGCAGAGACGTTACAGCTTTAGCTTAAGCCTATTATCACTGGAGTCACCTTGTGATTATCCTGGCAATGACCTTGGCTATGCCTAGAGGGGATCTCTAACCTACTTTGCAGTTCACCTCTTCAGCCAGAATGTTTTCTCTGGGCAGCCTGGCCTTACAGTCATCTCAGGATCCCTGTTATATCATGGGAATTAATATGTTTTGCCAATTAAATCATATTTCACCAATGAAATCATATCAAATCTGGGGGTGCATGGGCCAGTAACACCTGCTGTATATCTTCCAACATTTCATAGATGAAAACTGGGACATATACAGCCAAGGAACTGAAGAGTGTGTTCAAGATGGCAAAAGTTATGAATGACAGAGAACATACAAGCTAGAAGAGGTTGCCACAGTTTGGTTTTGCCTGAGTCTTTGGGGAAAGGCAAGATTCTGCCCTTCCTCTGCTCTCCCCAACAAGTTATGAATGCAAATTATTTTTTGCACTTTGAACTCAGTCTGCAGCAACTGAAGTAAGCTGAGGACAAAGGGGAAAGCAGGAAGACATTTAAAAAGCTGCTGAAAATATGGGGTAGTAGAAGATTAAATGAGACTGTCTCTGAAAAATTGAGACATTTGGAGGGTATGCTGATGTAATTGAATAGTTATTATTCTGGGGTGGGAGACAAAGAAACTTTTCTTGGTTGTTTGCCTCAGGTGGAGTCAGTTAGGGAACAGATTGCATTTCCATACAGTGTACATCAATTCTCATTGGACAACTGCAAGTAGCACTGTGGCTAATAATGGAACTAGACTCAAGCCAAAAGGAGGTTCAGCTGTTGATGTGCTGAGAAGTGAAACAGAAGCCTGAAGCTACACAACACATAGGAACATGGAATGTGAGAGATATGAATTGGGGAAGATAGACAATATAAAACAAGATGTAGAACATTTTGACTGGAAGACTATGGGACAAGGTTGAGTGTGGCCATAGATCTGTGTGACTGAGTTTGTTTTGGAGGAAAGGTAGTTGTATGCAGTGATGTAGACTTGAGTTGACTGACTCGGACTCAAGTCAGACTCAAGTCGCTTCAGTGACTCGACTCGGCAATAAATGATGCACTGACTTGACTTAAGACTTGTACATTTTTAGTTACTGACTTGGTGCTCTTGGTTCAGTAACATAACACATTCATCCAGAAACCTTACAACTTTGAACAGTGCTTTTTGCCTACTGGTCATGTGTTGATCTGTCTCAAGCCCAAAGCGTGGGCACATTTCTCAGAGGGGAACAGCAAACAGGTTAGGCAATGGCTTGAAGTGGGTTTGAAGTCTGCTCAGCAGCCTGTCCCTGCTGCATATCGGAGGAGCCTTCTAAAACTTTTCCTAAGGGCAGAAGATAAGACTCGCTTCCAGACTGTAGGGTGCATTTCTCAGAGAGGAACAGCAAATGTGTTAAGCAACAGGCTTGAGGAGGAGCTATCCTTCCTTCTAAAGCTTTTGACACTCCCATAATAGAGTGTAAGAAGAATCTTACTCCCACTTCTGAAAAATCCTCCAGCTTTGGAAATGGGAAGTAAGAATGGGAATGGGAAGTAAGAACTATTGCCCACTTTCTAAGATGTAGATGGCAAAATCACAAATGTGGTGGGCCAAGTCTTCTTAAATTGTTAATACTGACTTTATGTGACTCTGTCCAGAAATTCTGGAATATAGGTTGGGGTATAAAGTTGGCTCCCAGACTTGAGACATGACTTGAAACTATTCTCAAGGACTTGAGACTTGACTTGTGACTTGGAGTAAAAGACTTAAATAAATCACTGGTTGTATGCAACTTGAGGTCAATTTATGAGGCTTTGTTCTGCCCCTCTTCTGTTCTCTTGCTCTTCTGGATCACTTCTCTGGCATTGCTGGAGGCACTGTCTTTCTCTCTTGAATACACAACAGCTTCCTATTAGCAATATTTGCTGGTGCCCATACAGACAAATATGAATTTCTCCTTGTGTGTCTGGCTGAACTCCTTTGAACTTTGCCAGCTTGGGCAAAACCATACAGGAAGAAAAGCAACAGGGAGAGAACTGAGAAACTCTCTAGTACACAATCAAAAAAGATGAACAGTGTTATTAGTCCAAATGCAGAACTTTTTTTTTAAAGTCGGCTTCTGCTCTTTTCACTTGCTGAAAACAAAATTAAGCTGTGACCAAGGTGGCATTTAAAAATTGCCAACGTTCTTATGTAGATAATGGAGTTATGTATGATCCTCTAGGTTGAGAACATGTGCTGTTAAGGTCTTAAATCCCTAGGCCCAAGAATTCTCCCTTACATCCAAAATGCATGAGAGAGATGGCCCCTCAATTCCAAAACCAGACAAATCAGACACTTCTCTCTCTCCCCCTGCCGCCCCAAAGAAAGAGAGGGAGAGGGAGAGACAGAGATTGCTGTTCTGTGCTTGAGATTGCTTCAAGTTGACTATGACTTATGCTACTCAGTCACAGGGTTTCCTTGCAATGATTTTTCAGAGGTGGTTTGTCATTACCTTACCCTTGGGTGACAGCAGGATTTACCCAAAGTCACTACATCAGTTTCCATGAGTCTATGTGTTCAAATCCTGCTTTCCTAGAGCCCAAGGCCATTTCTGCCCTACACTGTTATAGTGCTATTATTCCACTTTCAACCTCCTGTGGAATTCTGGGGTTTGTAGTTTACTGATGCCAAAGAGCTCTCTGGCTGAGAATTCTAAAGGCCCCTCCCTAAACTGCAAACCCCAGGATTCCATAGGATATTGAAAGTGGAGTAATAGCACTATAACCATGCAGTGTGGAAATGGCCCTAGTCTAACACACCATTGATCCTCCAATCCGAGCTCTGTCTCTCACACACATGCGCATACACCTGTCTTTGTCAGACACACATTTCACAAAGCCTTTAAAATCTTCCTCATTCCCAATTTTTCAAGCTGACAGAGGCTGGCTCACCATAGGAAACTCTTGCACGCTTGATTAATACTTTGATAAATGATTCATAGTGACTGTCCTCCCACCTTGGTTGCTGTATCACTCTTTTGCGAGACCGTTCCATGGAAGTCTCTCGTAGCAGTTTACATCGAGCATGGGCCTCGAGGGATGCATTCTTTCCCAGTGCTAGGTTTGCACACTAAAGTAATAAATCAAGGTCAAAGAGACAAGTTAATAGGTTTGAGTGATGGGGAAGAATCGGCAGGTACTCAAGAAACACTGTCTAATTTAATACAATAATACTGTGTGCTTGCAGTTGGTTTTGTAGACGGGTATTTTTTTTAAAAAAAATGGATTTATGACAGGTTTATAAATAGGGATGCAGTCTAAAGCTGCAATTTTTATTTACGGGAATGAAAATGCCATATTCACAGCTGTGTGTAGCTATCCCAATGGTTGTGACAGACTTTGGAGTACTGATTGTAAATCTGCAGAGAAAAGAAAACAAACAGGTGACTGGTTACACAATTAAACTATTTAGTTAAAGTAAAAACATCAGGAGAAAGAGATAGAATACCAACCTTAACAAGTGGAGAGCAGTTGTGAGCCCTTCTTAAAGTTCATGAATGCATCTTAGCTTCCTAGTAAGAGGTCATGATCAGTAGGGATAGAAGAAATATTCACCAGTTGTCTCATCTTTGATGAGGAAAAGTTTAGTATAATATATTGTATTGTACTGCTTTATTTATGGCTTATCTTTACTCCGAAACTGTTACTCAAGTTTTACTCAAGGCTTAACAACAAATCCAATAAAAAATGCATGCGGATGATGATGATGGTGATGATATTTATTTATATCCTGCCTTTTCTCAGTAGAGGATTCTAGGTGGATTTGCAAGGTTAAAACAGATACAGATTTTTTTTAAAGAAATCATGACACGAAAGTTAAAAATATCAACTAGATTATACAATACCAGCTTGGTTAGAAATTCAAAGACATAGCTGGGTTAGTCTGGATCTGTATGCAAAAGGTTATTGCAGCGCCTTTGAGACTGAGAGAAAGAATGTGGTAGCATAAGCTTTTGTAGACTTAATTTGACTTCATCAGATGCAGGATGTGTATGAATACATAATTAAGTGTTATGAACTAAGTATTAGGAACTAAGTATCACTCGCTAGTAACTAAATATTGACTCCTGGACCAATCCCTCAGTCACAGGGCACTGCTATGTCTGCCATGCCTAGCATAGTCATACTACAGCTGTCTTGCTGTTTTCCCTTTATTTTTTAAAAAATATTTTTATTAAAATTTCTATAAAGGTATAAAATGGGAACATTTCTTCTAAGTGTTCCCTCCTCTCCCAACTCCCATAACAATTTTTCTTCTCCAGTCTTACTCAGCTGAATCAAACAAAGGATACGATGGCCATTTCCGCACTAGACTGTTATAGCGCTATGATTCCACTTTCAACATCCTATGGAATCCTGGGGTTTGCAGTTTTGGGAAGGGCGGCTGGCTGTTGGATGTTGAAAGTGGAATCATAGCGCTATAACAGTCTAGTGCGGAAATGGCCAATACAATACAATACAAGGAATCCAATCCACTATACATAAAATCTTTGGCATAACATTCATACTATGGACACGAGAATGCTATGGACACGAGGCCTAGCAGCAAGGAGAAGGGCAGTTCCCAAACGAATCCAAACTGTGTATGTAAATAACTCTGAATACAGATTGCATTGGGAAATATGGAGCAATGTTATAGGAAATGGAGAAGAGAGTTTGGTAAGTTCTTAAGAGGAAAATAAAAACCCCAGGCAACACCGGGTAAATATGCTAGTCTTTAATGACAGCTTTCTTGACCTCCCTACAGCTGCATCACCCACATCTAGCCCAAATAACTCCCTTTTCTTCTGCAGCTGCTCTCCAAATGATAACAGGAAGAGATGCACTTTCACTTCCTGTCACCATTTTGAGAGGTATTGTGGAGGAAAGTGGAGGTATTCCCTCTGGAGTCCTTCTCAAAATGGCAACAGGTAGTAGAGGTGTCTTCCAGTCATCCTTTTGAGCGTGGCTGCAGAAGAAATTGGAAGAAATTTCCCTCAAATTTTGTTGAATATTTAAACACATTTTTGGGAGAGTTGGAGGCTTCAGGGGCCACAAGTGCAGGGCCACATTTTGCCAACTCCTTCTTAAACCTTCCCTCCATCATGAAGAATCTATGAGTATTGGTTCCTTAAATACACACTCACACACACACACACACACTTGCATTAAAATATGTATACTTGCAGAATGTACACAATGCTTTAGTTAATGGGGAAAATGTGTATACATGAAGAAGAATATGGCAAAAGTGCATATATTAGGGAATGTGTGTATCAAAATGCACACAAATTTTGAAGATATTCTGGCCACAAAACCCTCATACATTTTAGAAATATTCTTGCTGTGGCATGGGGCTCTCAGCAGACTTAGAGAGGTCAGATGGATCTAAAAGAACATCCCAGAAGTTGTTATCAAGCAGAGCCTGTCTCCAGAGAGTCCTGGACTTCAGCAAGAATATACTGGGTGTTTGGTTTTTTAAAAAAGTGAAAATAGAGAATAAAACCCATGGCCACCTTGTACACTTCATACTGTACTTGAGATCCTCAAATCCCACTTGCAAATGAAAAATTTCTCTGATATTCTTCCTCTGCCATTTCCTTCTTTTTCCTCATTTCAACTCCAAAAATGAACTCCTGAATATAAAATAAAATAAATATTCAGCAAAGCATTGACAGCAGCATCCTTGTGCCATGAAAGGAGCAGGATTCAGGAAGCAGAGGTGAAATGCCAATACTGAGGGTCAGAACAAATTCCTGAGATCAAAATACCTTGTGATTCAATGGTCTGATAATCTTGGAATCTTAATTTGGTGTGCCTTTGAAGTGCATGTGAATAGGAAGCTGACTTATACAAGATCACAATGTTTACTTATCCAAGTATTGGCTTCTCTGATTAGCAGATTCTTTGTTACTGGCCAGATGTCTTCCATATCTGTTTTCTACCTGATCCTTTTAGCTGGAGATGCCAAGGTTTGAACCAGGGTGCTTTTGTAAGGTTCTGTTACTGTGCTCTCTTCTCTCCCCAGCCACTGCAAGGCACAGTGTTCAAGAGATCATAAAGGATTATGAAACTCTGGGTAGAAAGTTGAAGAACTTAACACGAGGTTGTCATTTCATCTCTTATTCCAGTGGAATCATATGGCCCAGGGAGGGAGAGAAAAATACTGGAGGTGAACAACTGGCATTGCAGATAGTGTTGCCAAGAAGAATTTGGCTTCTTGGGTCATGGTCCACAGATTCATAAAGATGGACTTGTGGTGAGTGATGGGTTGCACCTCACAGCAGTCGAAAGGAATCTTTTTGCTAAGAATCTCAGAAATCAATTTAGGAGGGCTTTAAACTGAGTAATGGTGGGGAGGGAGACAGTATTCTTGAGGGCAGGAATAATTCAGGTGCTAGAGATAATAGTCCAAATCTTATAGGGAGAATGGGATAAACAGTACAGGAACCCAACAGTGGGAGGGAAATAAACTTAGGTAAGCAGCTAGAGGGAGAGACCCATGGTCTCAGATGCCGCTACACTAATGCACAGAGCATAAGAAATAAACAAGAGGAACTTGAGCTTGTAGCACAAATGGGTGATACCTGGCTTGACCACAGTACATGTAAAAAGGTTCTAGGAGTCTTCATAGACCACAAGCTGAACATGAGTTTGCAATGTGATGCACTAGCTAAGAAAGCAAATGCGATTCTGGGCTGCATCAATAGGGGTATAGTGCCTAGAGCAAAGAAAGTGATGGTACCACTCCATTCTGTTTTTGTTATAATCCATCTGGAATACTGTGTCTAGTGTTACCACAATTTTCTAGCCCGGACTTGTGGGATACTAGATATCATTTTGATATCAATAATTTGGCTTCCTTTACCTATTCCTCTCCACATGCTTGCGAGGCCCCTGGACAAGCACGCATACAGGCTCGGCCAATAATCGCTCTAATATTCCACATCAATACAGGCAGGCCCGAAATAGCCAGACTGCCACTTCAGGAGACCTCTCGGTAAGTACCCTCATTATGTATGCACGCTATTTACAAAGAACCCACTGCCCTGCGCAGGCAGCGTGATGAGCCGAATACTCAAGCGTCAAGCACTCCACGTTTGCATACTGGCCACTCTATTGACAATTCAGACCTAACTCAATCATGCTAAATTCTGACCTTTCGGAGGCTTTGTCTCCAGCCCGAAACTCATTGTTTTCCCCAAGAATGGACTAGCCTGTGGCCGCAATTTCCCCTATAAGAACCCACTTCTTTGGATTGCTCGAATTGCTGGGATCGCTCCCGACTTCCATCCCGCCTTTCTGCCGCTTTGCTTGGCAAGCCTTCCCCTCAGTCCCACATACTGAGAACCTTCATATCCACAAACTCTATCTTCAGACTACCCGGGCTTCAGGACAGGCGCAATATTTCCCATACCAAAAACCTCCTCTAAAAATCCCTCTATCCAACTCCAACCTTTATTTCTCTAGTTATCTGTGTGAGTGTGCTGCATACACTTGTTTGATTGTATTTTAATAAAAACAACAATTATAGTTTCACATCTATTTGCTCCTTGACTCGGCCTGACCCTGTAGACGCTGGGTAAAAGATCTCGCTCCGTTGCCCTGCCTCTCGCATTGCTAACGTGTGCTCTTGACTAATTTCCCCAACTTGCATAATTTGAAGAGCATTTAGGTGTCCCTCACGGGACCCCCAGAAACCAGGGTGACACCAGTTCTGGGCAGCATAGTTCAGGAAGAATATTGACAAGCTGGAACGAGTCCAGAGGAGGGCAACCAAAATGAAAGAAGTCCTAGAAACCATGCCCTATGAGGAGTGATGTGGAGACTTGGTTATGCTAAGCCTGAGGAACAGAAGATTAAAAGGTAACATGATAGCTATGACCCTTTCCGCACCTTACCTTTTTGTGGCACTGAGGCATGGGGATCGCGCGAACAGCCTCTCATGACAGGCTCTTGTGTCCCCGCTGCTTCGCCTCTGCAGCTGCTGCCTGCTGGTGAACAGGCAGCGTGAGGGCTCCTCCTCTTCCTTCCGCAGCGCAGCCTTTGATTTTCCTAGGCTGCGCTGGGGCAGAAAGTGCGAGTGCCATGGCTTTGGAGGTTCCGCATGCATGGTAAGTTTGTGTGGGGCCCTGGAGCGATGCGTGATCGCGCACCATATTCGGCTACAAACCGAAAATGAAATAGTGTGAGATCGGTGCCTGCCGGCCCCAGCAGCATCGCGCAATTGCGAGGACATCATGTGGACTGCTCCTTCAATTGTGTGATGCTCCAGAGGCCCTTTTGCATGGCGAATGCCGTGCAAAAAGGGCTTATGTTTAAATATTTGAAGGAATGTCAAATGGAGGATAGAGCAAGCCTGTTTTCTGCTGCTCCAGAAACTAGGACATGGAACAATGGCTTCAAACTTCAGGAAAAGAGATTCCATCCAAACATTGGGAAGAACTTCCTGATGGTAAGAATAGTTTGACAGTAGAATACACTGCCTCTTGAGTGTGGTAGAATCTCCTTCTCTGGAGGTTTTTAAACAGTGATTGGATGACCATCTGTTGTGAAAGTTTTGACAGTGTATTCCTACATGGCAAGGGATTGGACTCAATGACCTTTGTGGTCTCTTCCAACTCTACAGTTCTATGATTCACATAGAGATTGAAGTGAGATATTTTATTTCAATTTAAATAAATTCTTATGAGTTGATGAGTTTTTTTAAGAATATATTCACAATGGGAAGAACATAAGAGTAAACCAACACGAAGAGACTGATTTTTCCTGCCTCACTGCTTTGAGTTCCTAACTTTCAAAATGTTGCGTTTGAATTCCTGTATATATCCAAGCATGTCAGGATTACCATCTTTTTTGACACAATTTTCACAGTTTTAACATATCCAGGATAGAGAGATACAACATGGTCTTCTCCATGTTGGGAGGAACTGGATCTACTGAAGCAGGCCAGGATGGGTACAATTTCATTTCATCTTGTGAAATCGACCAAAATTCTCAAATCACAGGTAATATCCTGCATCATGCAGTGCCACTCCACTCTCTTCTCCCTTTCTTGTGGTCTTCAGTTACTATTCCTTGTCCTACTCCCATGGTCATTTAGAGGGCAAGGAAAGACTAGGGTCATCTAGGCTGTGTTCAGCTGTGTTCCTGCAGCCAGTAACATGAAGATGACATCTGCCTTCTGAGGGTCTTTTGAGCCCTCTGGAATGTCCTGGAGGATGCTTATTTCTCCATACAGCTGGCTGCAGGAATATAGCCATACCTTGCTTCCCATCCCCTCCCCATCCACTACAGGACCACAAGTGTGGCAAGCTGGCTGAAGAACAGTGAGTGAAGACTAAAGAGAGTTGCTGTTGATGGCATTTCTTGATTCCTCCATTCACTGCATATATGTAAGCACCCACACATGTCACTAGTAGCAATGTTGTTATTTGCTGTTAACTCAGCTTCAACTTATGGCATACTTATTAACAAGAGACCTCCAAGAATCCCAGTCATCAAATGCCATGCTCAGATCTTCTAAATTCAGGGTTTCCTTGATTCCAATAGAACATTCCAGAAGCTTTTCACAAGACGAACTTGTTTACAGAGAGCCCTGCACTTCAGCAAGCATACATGGGATTTCTTTTTAAAAAGCGATTATAACTATTACCTTGGCCACCTCCTATACTTAATGTGAATAGAATCCCTGAGTGCCATCTGTAATGTGGTCTCCCTCTTTTCCTAATGCTTTCTACTTCACCAAGGACTATCATCTTTTCCAACTGATTGACTTTTTGCATGACATTTGCCATGCAAAAGGGCCCCTCAACTGTCACGCAAATGTGAGGAGCAGTCCACACGACGCACTCATAATCGCGTGATGCTCCAGGGGCTAGCAGGCACCAACTCCGCACTTTTTCATTTCCGGCTGTGAGCCAAAAATGGTGCACAATTGCACATCACTCCAGGGCCCCGCATGCACTTGCCATGCAAGTGGAGCTCAGAGCCGCAGCGCTCGCTCTTCCTGCCCCAGCGCCGCCTGGGAAACTCCCAGGCTGCACTGCAGAAGGAAGAGGAGGGGCTCTCATGCAAGCTGGCGGCAGCTGCGGAGCTGAAGGAACTGGGACGTGAGAGCTTCTCACTAGAGGCTGCTCGCGCTATGCCTGCACCCCAGCTCCACGAAAAGATGTGTTGCGGAAAGGGCCTGAGTCACACCCTCTCAGGATATGTCCAAAGGCTGACATCCTCAGCTTAATCATCTTTGCCTCTACTGAGACTTCAAGCATGATTTGCTTCAGGACACTTCTACTGGTCATTTTAGTAGTCCATGGTATCCAAGAGAACTGTTCTCCAGAACAACATTTCAAAATGCACTGCCTTTCTTCAGATCGGATTTCTTCAGCTTTCACAACCATGCATCCCCACTTTGGTATCTACTGAGACAGCTTAACTTTTTAGGATCTTTTTGAGTTCCTTCATAGCTGCCCTTGAAAGTGTTACTCTTTTTCTGATTTCTGTGCAGAAATACTATTTTCTGCATGGGAAGTGCTCTTTCTTGTGCAGAAAATGTTGTTTTCTATGCAAAACAACCATGTGCATATGGATTCTAAAACCAATCTACCTGGTGGCAGGGGTCTGCCTCTATTACACAGGGGATCATTTGCAGAATTTGGTAATGTTATCAGCAGCCTTCAGATCACTTTCTATCTTCTTGTGAGCCTCTCTGACAAGGGACAGCATCTTCCTCCTCAACATGTCTCAGTAAGATGATGCTGGTTTTCAGGGCTGCCTAAGTCATCATGGATTTCCATTACAACTGTGTCACTCTGAAAAACAGGACTTGCTTCCAAGACCTACCTGGTGTTTTGAAAAGTATCTTATTCACTGCCTGCTTGTAGCTGACACTTTTCTTAAGCTCATCGGCAGTCTCAGAATGGATTTCCATGCCAACCATGAATACAAGTACCTTTTCTGTAACAGTCAAAGGATTCTACAGCCTGCTGGGATACTGCTGCTCAATGGGATAATTATGAGATTATTGGCATTTCATAGCAATTTTTTTTAAAGTCATAAGAATCAAAATAGGGATATATGCATGCCTAGAGGTAAATCGGGAAATCTCTGAAATGATGCTGATAGAGTGAGGAGATGGAGAACAGAGAAAATGAGGGGCAGTAAAATTTCTCTCCACCCTAGAGCCATGTTTCATCATTCTGTAGTGTTGCAATTATTGTAGTGGACCCAGAGCTCACTTGCTTGAACCACCAGAACAATTGATTAGAAGGGATGATGGAATCATTCCCCCCACCTCGATTCCCAGGCCTGTCTTGTTCACTCCAAGTTGAGCTGCAAACTTTGCTGTACATGGGGGTCAGTATGATTTTGTCCAGAAAGAATACGTTGGTCAAGATCTTGCACCATCAGAGGTAATTATTGAATGGAGCTCCCCAAAACTACAGGATGTCAGCCCCACAAAACCCTATCACTTCAGCAATGCAACATCCCAACTAAAATTTGTGAGGTGCTTCAGACTGGGGCACTAGGAAATGCTATGTGTCATGCTCTTCTGGTCATAGAGTACATTGAGAACAGGCAGTGGGAGAGACACCTAAGAGTCCTGCAGCAACTGGTTCTCCCAATGTGCCCTTTTGGTAGAGACAGTGCTGTAGATGTCATTTCCCAGTGCTTTGAATAGCAGCACCTCAGAAGCCCTTTATTTGGGGTGTTGTTGACTGAAAACATAGGTTTTTGGGGTCACATTCCATCATTAATGGTTGCAAACATGAATCCCAAAGTTTACAAAATGGCAGAGATGGATGCTAGAATCCTCTTGATGTCATACACCTGTGTGAATTCCCTCATATATGCAGTCACACTTTTTGGGCTATTGGGCAACAAAGCACGGTTGGGTAAGTGGAGGCACAAGTGTAACCATTTCGTGTGGACTTAAAAAGTATTGTCAGTCTCAATAGAATAGAGGTATTGAATCAACTGCATTTACTTACATCAAGGGTGCAGAACAGCTGAAAAGCAAGGGTGTTTTTCACACTCACAGCCCCCCCAGAGTTTGTTTTTTGGCTGATTTGGGGGATTTTAAGGTACATAGAGGGCTTGGTGGGGTTCTGGGGCAAATAGCATATTCTATGGGGCATTTTTGAGTGTTTTTTTGGTGCTGGGGGGACAAAAAATCACCTATAACAATATATTTTGGGAGGGAATCTGGAGCTTTAGATTCTTCAGACCTTATATACACCATGGGCCACTTTTTCCCTGCTCTGACCTACACTGTGACTCACCATTTGATAGATAGAGTAGATAGGTCTACTCTAGTTTAGTCAACTGCATTCACCAGTAGGATTCCAGCCATGCCATCATGAATTTTTGGATGATGCATAACTGGTACCTTCAATGTACCACTTGATTTCCTGGAATTGGTTTCCCTGTTGTACCATGGGAGAATAAGGGATTTAACTATGGTTGACTCACCATTCAGCAGTTGATTCAGTGGGTCTGCTCCGGTTATGCGTTCTTTGATGGTCATAGGTATTCATCGGTGCCTACAATGTACCATTTTATTCACTGGAATTTCAGAAACAGCCACTGTGCATTCCCAATTGTTCAATGGCACAATAAGCAGGTACATTGACAGATTCACAAGTGCTTGCACACTGCTGATATTCAGCAGAAGGGTGGTTTACTACAACTCTTGTGCAACTACATGAATGTAGATTTATACCTCACAAGCATGATGTAGGATCTTACACAGAAGCTGCTAGCACAGAAACAACATAGCTGGCTATAGTTCAGGATTCTCCTTAGGGATGTGGCTTTCAGGACTGTTATGATGTGCTCCTGTTCTTCAATAATTACTCCTACAGCACTGGCGTGTGGTGGTCTTGTGATATGATGCAGTATTGAAAATGTGTTGCACCCCGCAATTATTCCCATCCTTGAAATGGAGATTTCATTCCTCTGTCCTTCCAAATCCAACCCCCAATTTGAGCCAAAAGTTTTCTGTGGAACTTCTGACTCATCTTCTGATCCATCGTGACAGCTCATAGGCTGGAATCCTGTTGCTAAGTCCTAAATAGCGTACAGCCACTGTGGAATGATAAGCCAACACACAGGTAAATCTCATTGACTCAATGGGTTTACTTATGTTGAGAATAATCAATAGGATTTAGGCCATGTTCTCTCTATGTATATCAGTTTGTGTACATGCATGTGTTTGTGTGCATAGGATGTGATGTGTTAAATTATTTGTTCTTACAATGCAGAGCAAATATTTTAATCAATTTTCTCTCTTCTGCCAGACATATTTGAAAACTACAAAGTTCTCAAAAAGTATCTCAGGGGGAAGAAAGTTGCTACCAGCAGGGCCAGAGGCCCTGTACATCGGGAATATGTAAGATGGGAGGAAGCCAGGTGAAGACTGAGAGGCTATAGCCTTCCAGGATCCTATCCCATTTCCTTCCTGCCTGTTCTCTTCACAACATCATCAGGGGAGAAGCTGTAGCCTCATCACCTTTGTTTTGTTAGCTGGCTCACAATGATGCAGACATTGTCTTTGTGTGCAAGCTATCAGAACACAGCCTGCAGTGATGATCCTCCTCACTGGGCTGGCCCTGACCTCCTGGCTGTGGGGAATGAGAATGTGGTGAGTCTGGGTTTGGTAGGGGAAGCAGTCATTTGTTTGAGGACTGGGAAAAAATGAGACAGGAGCTCGAGGAGGATTCTCTTTATTGAAATTCTTGGAAACCTGAAATGATCCTTTCTCATTTTTCTCCCTTGAATATTTGAATAGTTCTTCCATCCCTAATATATCCTTCTTCCCTCCCTTTTTTTCCTTCCTTCCTTCCTTCCTTCCTTCCTTCCTTCCTTCCTTCCTTCCTTCCTTCCTTCCTTCCTTCCGTCCGTCCGTCCTTCCTTCTGTCACATACCCAGCAGGATCTATTGCATAGTCCAGATCTGGGGGCACCCCCACCCCACAAAAAAAGAGGGTGTAATCCTATCACATAGACACATGTAAGTTGTTGTCGTATACAGGCTTACATGTGCAACTTTACTTTTTAGCTATTGCATAATGGACCTATTCCACACAGGATAATATAGGTAGAGTTCTATAAATGTAATCAATTCACATATAGTTGTGCATTTTTGGATGGTGAATAAATATTGTTCAGTGCTTTCAATGTACCACTTGATTCACAGGGTTTGCAGAAACAGGCACTATGCATGCCCTGTTTCACAATGAGTAAAGAAGAAAATATATCAGTTGTAGATCATGGGTATTCAGTAGAAGGATAATGTAGTGCAACTACCTCAAGCAAGTATAGATTTATATTATATAACTGAATATCAGCCAGTGAATGCAGAATGCAAACATCAGAACAGCTTCTTTTATTTTCTTCCCAACAATGCCTTGAGACCAAAAAAAAAGAAAGAAAAAAGAGAGATTCTATCTAATAATAATAATAATAATGAAGAAGAAGAAGAAGAAGAAGAAGAAGAAGAAGAAGAAGAAGAAGAAGAAGAAGAAGAATTAGTTTTCATTTCTTGGAGTTGTTCTGGTACACACAATTGGACAGACACAGAACAAAGTTCAAAGCAGAAACTTCTCTTCAAAGAAGCAATCTCTATAATGACAGACACAGTGGATCAACTGTAAAGCAGAAAGTTAAAAAGCTCCTTGATCCATTGTCTGATACAGCCCATTAATTTTCTCTCCCATGGTTGTTAGGAAGTGCCACAATTGGTAACTACTCTTCTTGCTCAGTGAGGGCAGGCCAGATACTCTCAGCCTGACTTACCTGACAGGATTATTGAGAGATGAAAATGCGGAAGAAGAAAGTCATGTACACTGCCTTGGAAGAAAGAAGCATTGGAAGAAAGGCAGGATGTTAATGTTATCAGCAAACATACACAAGTGGGTAGTAAATAAAAAAAAAATGTTCTAACCATGAGCAGAAAATAAATATGAAAATCCTGTCTTAAACACAATTTGGCTGGTATCCTGATGGTTGCAGACACAGTTATAAGTCTACCTTATACCTATGTCTATTTGGTTATTGTGGAGATTGGTATTCCCTCCTCATTTCTGCCATGACCAAGCCTCCCCTGGACCTACCATGTAGCAGCTGCAGCTCCCTCCATGGCTACTTTATGTCTGGTGGAGAGTGGAAGGGGATTGAAAAAAGGTGTGGCTATGGCCCTGTAGCCACGTGCAGAATGATTACATAGTCCACTGAGCCCTCCAGAAGAATTCAGCAGATGATAGCCATGTGTAAATATTTGAGGGGATGCCATGTAGAGGAAGGAGAGGGCTTGCTTTCTGCTGCTCCAGAGACCAGGACAAGGAGCAATGGATTCAAGCTGCAGGAAAGGAGATTCCACCTGAAGCTCAGGAAGAACTTCCTGACAGTCAGGGCTGTCCGGCAGTGGAATCTGCTGCCTCGGAGTGTAGTGGAGTCTCCTTTTGTAGAGGTTTTTAAGCAGAGGCTACATGGCCATCTGTCGGGAGTGCTTTGATGGTGTTCCTGCATAGCAGGGGGTTGGACTGGATGGCCTGTGTGGTCTCTTCCAACTCTACATTTCTATGATTCTATGATAAGATCATTTCACATCTGGCTATTGGAACACAGCCAGATGCTTCTCTGATTTGATCCCCTCTCTACCTGGCATGGAATGGCTGGAATGGGCGCCTTCAGCAGTTCTGTGATAAGTCTAGGGCCTAGTAAATGTCCAAATGTAATGTGGTTCCATATGCAAAAACTAAGGCCTTTTCCTCATGATGATGCTCTCACGTGTTGTCCAATCACAATCTCAACAGCAATTCTGCTGGAGTGGGTTACCTAAGCTCCTCTCTGCACGTGACCGGCTGCCTGTGGAAAAGAGACATGCTTCATCTTTCCAGGCTGCAGCTAGTCTTCTTTCTATGCTGCAGTAGGGGAGGAAGCATGTAGGTCTCACTTCTGGCCCTTTTGCATGGCCGGTTGAAATGGAAGGCTTGCACAATCGGGTCATTGATGGAGTTTTTCTGTCAATTGTGCGTATCCCGTGATTGTGCTGGCTGGGATTGTGAGAAGAGCGGGACTGCAACAATATCATGCGGAAGTGTCATCGTAGTCCCACTTTTCTCACATCCCCATGCCAAGACAACATCATCATGTGGAAAGGGCCTAAGTTACATTGAGCCATGCAAGATTCTGGCTGATATGTGCTATATGCATCAATTGGTAAACATGCCATCCATGTATTTGACTGATCCTGGAATGGAAGGCAGGTTACCTCCCTCTCTTCTTGGTGAATCTTCAGTGCCTTGGGTAGTGAAAATTTGAAAACCTGTTCTGTTCTCCATCCCCCACACCGCATTCCCATCCAAGAAAAGCTGGCAGCCACCTGCTGATATCCTATGGCCCATGCAGAGAGACACGACTGTGTACAGAAAAATGCAGAAGACCACAGGGAGGGGTGAGGGAATGGCAACCCTGTACGAAAGTAAGACTTCATCATTCTGAATTCTGACAAGCCAACCGGGCAAAAATAGTCAAGTGGAACATAACTCAGGAGACTTGTAAGCATTTTTACAAGCAGAATGAAGAGCTTAACAAGGCCTTTTGAAGGTATAGTTAAATTTTGTGAAGTTCTTACAATCCCACAGTATGCATAAAGTGAGGAGAGGGGAATGGAAGGTTGCAGAACCATTGCTTGCTTTGTGATAACAGTTTGCAACTGTGTGATGAATGACAATGAAAAGGAAATTATGAAGTGTAGTCATCTCCAGCTGTGAGAAGGCATGGGGGATTCAACCAGGCTTAGTAGGGCAGTACCTGTACACAAGTCTTCACCATATCTTTATTAATGAACTGTCACAAAAGAAACTGCCTCCTTCGCTTCATTAGGCAGGGATTTCTGCTGTTAATGGAATGGGTTTTTAAAGTATAATATAAAGATTCATGCTTTGGTCACAGGGCAGATCTGGTCCCTACATCTGTTGTTCCTGAAACCCTCCGACAAGTTCCCTAAGCTCCCAACCTGCTTCGAAACAATGGCAATTTCTCCCCCAAATCATGCAGAAAGCTCCCCCAAGCATGTGAAAACATGTGAAAATATCTCCATCACACCTCACAAACACCCCTGTATCACTCCCTCAAATAATTCTATTTCCTCCCAAAATGGTGATAGGAAGTGACTCATCACCACTTCCTGTCATCATTTTGGGAGGGTCTGCTGTGAGGACGCAGACCATTAGAAGGTCTGGGGAAAACTGGCCCCTAGCCCTCATGCAGTTGCCAACTTCCTTTCTGTAGAATATTACAGATATACTGTGATAAGTTGCCATTATTGCCAGCTTATGTTACCTGACCCTCAAATGTTACTTTAAAAGTAATTATAATCCCAAGACCCCCCCCCCGTATTTATTTACTTTTCTAGTTATATTTTTAAAGTTACTCAGGTGGACTCTCCACTTTCATGGGTTCTGTACTCATGGAGATGATGATGACGATGGTGGTGATGATGATGATTTTCAAAACAAACATTCTTACTTTGCTCCTGCCGTGAAAAAAGAATACATCCTCTCTGGGAATCTCCAGATCCTCCAGTGAGATTGTATGGTCAGCTTCTGGTAAAAAAAGGGCCACTGAATCACACTGGAAGACCTAGAGATTCCTAGAGAGAACATTTCTCTAGGCATTGCTAGATCCTCCAGTGTGACTCAGTGGCCCACTTCTGCTGGAAGCTGACTGTGATGGAGGACCTAGAGATTCCTAGAGAGGTGTTCTCAGATTTTTCAAAACAGTATTTGTGATTTTTATTAACATTTTTCCGTGGTCATGGGAGTCTTGTGCCTCTAACCCCCATGAAAGTGGAGGTCTCAGTGTTTTTGCTTTTCTGGCAGGGGAATACTGAGAGTTGTACTCTAAAACAAACTACCCAAGCTCTCTTCAAAACTAGCTTTAATGGTACCTTTTGAAAAAAAATAAATAGAATGTGACAGATCACCAGGGGTGCAAATATTTGCTTTTTTTTGTTGTTGTTGTTCTCCCACACAAGAACAAATAATTTAAAAAGTTTTCTACCTGGTTGGCTTAATTTATGATTTTTTTGTGCATTTTAATGACTTTTTCTATGATTCTGTGCAGAAGTAGTGCTTTCCCACTTTTTTCTTTTTTGGCAAAGCTCCCTTAGGTGCCCCACTGAGTTATTTCAGTGAGGCATCTTGCTCTGTTGAACACTCTTTCTTTTCAAGGAAGAGAAAATTCTGTGAGCATTCTTTACATCATTGGCAGAGATCCTGGACTAGTTTGGCAACAGCTTAAAGTTCCATCAAGTGCACCTCAGCCTCTCTCCCAGTAGGTGCTATCTACCTCTCAGGCAGTCACACAAATTCTCATGGTCATTTAGTGGCTGGGGGAAGCTGGAGGAGATCTCTAGTCAGTGTCCACCTGTAGTTCTGTGTGCAAGTGCTCATAGAAGAAGTCACTGTCCCCTGATCTTCTGGGGATTCTCCAGAGGTCTGAGAGGATTGCTTTTCCTGTGTCTGCCCAGCTGTAGAAACACAGCTGGATGCTGCCTGCCTGCCCCTTGGCTTCCCTGGGTCCTAAATGGTGGGGCTTTCAGGCAGCAGCAAAGTAGCTTGCATGGGCAGAGGTTTTATTGTGCAAAAGAGGTTTGGATACCTTCTTCCGCAATGACTGTAAATGGCCATACAGGATTCCTGCCCCATCAGTTACTGTGGTTCTTCAGATCACCCAATAACAACATCCCACCTACCAGTGATGTAGACACAAGACAATTGACTTGGATTCGAGTCATACTCAGGTTGCTTCAAAGACTCAACCTGGGCTTGACTCAGAAATGAATGACACACTGACTTGACTCGACTTGTGACTTGTGCATATTTTTAGTGACTGACTTGCTGCCCTCGGTTCAGTACAATTACCCATTCGTCCAGAAACTTTACAACTTTGAATAATGCTTCCATCTCTTTTTGCTCAGCTTTGGAAATGGGAAGAAAGAAGGATCCTATTTCCTATTTCAGAAGCTGCAGCCTTTTTTCTGCCCATTGACACAGACATCTCCAGCTTGGGGAATGGCGAGTAAGAAGGATCCTGGTCCCTACTTCTGAAGCTACAGACCCTTGTATGCCCATTGATCCCCGCCCACATCCCCCCCACTATCTCCTTTTTCTTTCTGTTAAAGCTAGCTCCCAGACTTGAGACTTGACTTTAAAGTATCTTGCAAGGACTTGAGGCTTGACTTGAGACTTGGAGTAAAAATTTGAAATATGTCACTGCTATCTGAACTGCATTGTTGTGGTCTCTGACCCATCCTCATCCCATTTTTACATTCCAGAAAAACAGGAGACCATCAAACTCCAGGCAGACCACCATAAACACCATGTGTGATTGCTGAGTTGCACTTAGCCTCCGGGGCCCAACTAGTGCAAACCTGTATCCAAGTATCTAAAGCCACCATAATGAAAAGGGTTTTTCATGGGTAATTATGGTTGCCAGACCCTCATTACAATAAATTAACCTAATTTTTATTTTCCACATTACTGTATTAAAAAAAAACCCCTCAGAAATTAGACATTGACAAGGCATTAATAACAATTAAGTCCTGCCACATACTTTGAAGTCAGCCACCCATTCCAAAGAGTAAATGTCCCCACTCCTTTTTGCTTTGATTTTACATTTCATTACTCATGTAGGTGATTATGTTTATTGGAAAACTGGGCTTAGTACCAGTGGCCTGCTATGTACATATGATCCTAATATTTCCCTTCTTTCTACTTGTGTAGAGGGTATGATATAGCGTTTGTATTAAGCAGTAATTAATCTGCATTACTTTGGGTCTACGCTCTCAGCATAATGAAAATGAGATAGTAGAATCATGGGGAGAAGGAATGAATGGCGTGACTGCAGGCAAGGCATGCCATTTTTGGATGCTCTTGCATAAGGACAAAGGCAGGCTGAAGTGTATTCACACTGTACATTTGTAGCACTTTCAAAGTGTTTTAACTGCTGTGCCTCTATCCTACCAAATCTTAGAATCTGTAGTTTGGTGACGTACTCAGAATTCTCTGCTGGGGAGTCTATTGGTACAGGTCAAGGGAGGGTGCTAGAGTTCTATAGCACAATACTTCATCAAACTACAAATCCCAAACATAGTACCTCACCAAACTACAAATTCCAGAGTTCCATATGGTGGAGCCATGGCAGTTGTAACAATGTACAGTTGTGTCTGTGTACAACTCCACTTCCATAACCTTGAGCTGAATGTGGATATGTTGCATGGGATAACAACTGAGGATGAAAAATATTACACATTTTTCACTTCCTTAGTTACTGGATGTGGAAGCCAAGCCTCAGAAATGGTGACTTGGGAAAGGCATGAGAATAATGAGGGCAATTAACATATGAAATAGAGGTGAGGCACTCCCAGAATCCTGTTGATGACATATGCTCATGTTACCTCAGGTTATGTGACAGTACATACTTTTTTATAAATACCTTCCAATTGTCCTGATTTGGCAGGGAAAATCTCATTTAATCTTTTGCCATCCTACTTTTCCAGCTGCTTCTTAAATGTCCCAATTTCTTTTTACTTCTTCCACTTTCCCCGTTTGTCCTCAGCTTACTTCAATTGCTGCAGACTAAATTCAAACTACAAAAGTAGTTTTCACTCAGTTGCACTGAATGGTCAGGCAGAGGAGAAGAGATGAGAGGGCAGAATCTTGCCCTTCCCAGTAGGGTAAGGCAGGACCAAATTTTTGCAACTTCTCCAGTTTGTGTGTTCTTCCTCATTAATAACTTTTGCTGTCTTGATCATACTATTGGCCTGGTTTTCAGTTATGAAGTGTTTGAGGGGATGTTTTGGGATGTTTTGGGAAGAGGTATCCAACACTTCCTTGTGCAATGAGGCACACACACCAGGCAATTAGAACAGGGCAGTGTGTCCTCGCAGGGAGGTCGTCTGCACCTTGGAGCGGACTAGAAGCGGACTACTTACCGGAGATCTGCACCTCAGTCTCCTCCAAGACAACCCCAAGTGGTCCTCCAGCATGTTTTTGAAAGCCCAGAAAAAACAGGTCTTTATTTTCCTGGAATGCGCCATTGCATTCCTGCTCCCTTGTGCAGATTCACAGGCTCACACCAACGCGAGCCTGCGACCTGCGGAGGGCAGACTTTAGGCATGGTGAGCTTCAGAACATGGCCAGGACCCACGACCAACCAGAAGCCGCCATTTTGGAAGCCGGAAGTCCCCATTTTGGAAGCTGGGAGCTGCCATTTTGGAAGCCAGAAGCCGCCATTTTGGAAACCGGAGCAGTACGGATCTACAGACCTTGCCCTGGACCAAGGAGGATCCCTGTGGAAGGGCTTCAAGGACAGTCCGTGTTGCTTTGGACCCCAGAAGTAGTAGTAGGTAACGGCATGGAGTGATTCCCTCACTCGTGCAGAAAGGGCCAGAGTCTGCTTCCAAGTACAATAGCACACTGCTGCATCCTTTTACTGGCCATGGTAGGAGAGCTGGGAAGCATACAGTGTCTGGCTGAGCTTTTACAGCTGGGAGGGAGTTGATATTGTCTCCATGCTCTCCAGTGATTCACTGAAGATCTGGAAGGGGGATGTTATTTCTCTACTTCCACCTGTAGAATTGAAGGTGGGTGCTGGCTGGGCTCATCCCTGACATCCTGTATCTATGCTTGGTACTTTGAAGTGGCCTTCCTAGGAGGAAGGATATGTGGGCAGATGATGAGCCATTACATTCAGTTAACATAATGGGCTCTACAACCAAGTTGGTGGTGGGGACTATAAATATCGGCAAAAAAGCAGAATTTCGTGAATCTGTCATCCCTAAGCTTAGAGATACCATTCCTCCCTCCACCCCCTCTGGGAGAGAGGACTCCTATCTACATGTGTAGCCAACATGGAAATAGAGAGAATAGGGAGTTCCTTAAAGGAAAGCTTTTATTCTAAGAACAGACAATGTAATACAAAAGGTATCTCCCATATATGGGCCATTCCCGCAGGACACTCTTATAGCGCAATGATTCCACTTTCCACCTCCCATGGAATCCTGGGGTTTGCAGTTTTGGAAGGGACCGGCCAGCCCCTTCCGGAACTGCAAACCCCAGGATTCCATAGGAGGTTGAAAGTGGAATCATCGCACTATAAGAGT
Source organism: Iguana delicatissima (assembly GCA_948472985.1). NCBI lineage: Eukaryota > Metazoa > Chordata > Lepidosauria > Squamata > Iguanidae > Iguana > Iguana delicatissima. Next base: position 300,494 of record CAOKZL010000392.1, read on the forward strand.
GTCCTGCGGAAATGTTCATGAAGGCTTCTTCCTTCAGGCACGGTTAGAAATTACAAGTTACAGATAGTTACATTGTATCAGTCAGAGCTTTAAAAAGAACAGAATACCCTAACATGACTGACTACAACATTCTAACTACTCAGATTGTTGATCAGATGCTGAGATGCTACGTACAGGCAAGGAAAGGCCTAACTGGGCCACCTGTAACTGGCAATATGCCTGCCTCTGGTTGATGCTTCTTTGTCTCTCTTTGTTCTCTCTCTCTTGTGGTCTCTTGAGGTTTGTTTGTTTTTTTTTTTGGTAAAAAAAAGAACTTCTTGACCAAAGCATCTTGAAGGTTCTCAACTCTCTTCCCCTGATTGGGCAGTTATCTCTTGTGAGCTGTGATGTCCCCTGTGATGCTGACCTCTAATAAAATGTAACCTAACCTAGCAATCATTAATCCCTTGTATGCCTGAAGGGAGAATTATCTCCCTTCAGCAATGTTACCTGCACAATGGAAACCCCCATTGTCACAGCGTCCAACTCTGTTTTGGGAGTGGATGTCAAGGTCAGAGGCCTGTGTGGTGAGCCAGCCCAGAGAAGGGAGTGTGAGAGCCAGCAAAGTCCAGCCGGGAGGAGACAAGCAAGCACTTTACACAAGGGAGTTCATTTACCAGAGTGTCAAGCGAAAGCCATAGTCAGAGTTCCAAAAGCCAAGGGTCAAGAGATCAATTCAAGATAGCAGGAACCAGGTGCTGGGAGCAAGGAACAGGCAAGAGGAAGGCTTAAAAGAAGTTTGCCACAAGCAAAGGAAAGCTTGCAGGGAGGCAGTTATATAGCCCAAGACACAGGTGTGGCTAGTCACTGCTTCTTGAACTTAACCAAGGAAGCCTCCTTTTGCTCAGCTTTCTTGAGTCTCTGCCTTGTTTGCGGGCCGATTGGCACGGGCTCCAAACCATCTTCAGAATCGGATCCCTGTTGCCCTAAAGGAGCAGGCAGAGGAACATCCGAGCCTGCTTGGTCCATGGGAGGAGGGGGAGCTCATGAGCTGCAGGACTCATCTCCATCCAGAGCCACAGGGACCAACAGCTGCTGCTCATCAGCAGCAGCTCTGGCAGGGGCTTCAGTTACCACACTGGAGGCCATGGAACTGTTTAGTTTTGCTGGGTTTGCATTCCTCTGGACATTGGAATTTCAAGAGTGGGGAAGTTAGATTTAAATAGGATTGGATGAGCTCATTCAAATACAATCATTGGCCAGAATCCTACTGGTTAGTCACAACTCGAGTAGACTCACTGAATCAATTGCTGGGGGATGAGTCAACACATTGGTAAATCCAATTGATTCAAGGGTTTTATGTAAGTCAGGACTAACTATAGGAATTAGACCGTTACAATGTTATTCTGCTAAACTTCGGTCAAAATTCTGAGAAGCAGAAATTGTGTGGGGATTGTTTTCCGTTTTAAGACAGTCAGTAAAATTTCTCAAAATGGAAGACATGTATCTCTAGGTTGCCATCAGACTCCAGCAAAATCTGAGCTAAATGTGGAGATGGCGGCTGAGGCTAAACATCTGTAGGTGTTTTGAGGGAAGCAAAAAGAATTTTAATAAGAGCTCAATACACACTGGTGTCTGAATTAATTATGTATTGTAAGTGTAATGAACTAAACACTGAATTAATTGCAGAATGGAACTAGCAGATCTTCTATTCTTGGCAATGATGTTTTTGTTTTCATTTTTACTATACATCCACACTCAATTTTAAAAAAAAATGGAGAAAGCAAGGCAATGCTGAACAATCTGTCTGATTCATATATCATCCTTCAACATACCAATTATCAGATCCATTTGCAGAAGTTAAAATTAGAATAAAAATATACGAAAACATCAGCAAAATAAAAAAAAGAGAGAGAGAGAGACAAAGCAGAGCAGAACAGCAGCAGCAAAAATCTGGGTAAATGAAAATGGCTCTTTGGGTATAGAAAAGGCTGTCAAGCAAGTGCCTAAACAGAGACCCTTTTTGCACCTTACCTTTTTGCAGTGCTGGGTTGTGGGGCTTGCGCGAGCAGCCTCCAGAAAGAGGCTCTCGAGTCCCGGTTCCTCCAGTTCCCCAGCTGCCGCCCATTCGCGCGAGAGCCCCACCTCTTCCTTTCACAGTGCAGCCTGGGACCTTCCCAGGCTGTACTGGACAGGAAGCGTGACCGGCCCAGCTCCTGAGGCTTAGCACGCAAGGTAAGTTTGTGCAGGGCCCCAGAGAGATGCGCAACCATGCACCATTTTCGGCTTCAAGCCGAAAATGAAAAAGTGCATGAGCGGTCCCTGCCAGGCCCTGGAGCATCACGCAAATGTGAGTGCATCGTGTGGGCCACTCCTCACATGTGCATGACACTTGAGGGGCCCTTTTGCATCAAAAATGCCATGTGAAAAGGGCCAGAGTTCCATAATGAAAAAAGCCATGAGTCATGAGTTTTATTTCATATGTGAGATCTGCCAAGAGCAGAAGGCTGTGTCATGTCCCAGGCAGACAAAGCAGTCAATTAGCAAAGCAGCAGAGCAGAACTTATCCATGGAGGCAAGAGTGGGAGTAGTCCGAACAAAGTTCAAGTTCCAAAGCAAAGAAATCCACAAGGCAAATCCAAGTTGTCATCAGAGTTCCAAGATAGTCAGGAGTCAAGGGCTTCAGGGTACAGGGCTTCAACCACTGAGAAGATCAGTTGTCAACGCTGAGAGGGATGGAGCAGCTGACTGCCTTTTATCCACTAATGATGTTGCCACAGATGTTCCCTTATTAAAGCTCGTTTATTATTTAAATGAGCTGAGTGGCAGAGCCCCTCCTTCTGGCGTTGTCTCTTCTACATGGTAAGAATCTGCATTGCTTCATCTTCTGATGGTTGTTCCCCCTGCTCAGGCTCCTGCTGTTGGTTGTTATCTTCCACTGAGCAAACATCTGGGAAAACTTCTGCCTCAGATTCAGAATCCTCCTCCTCACTGTCAGGGTCTCCAAGGCAGGGCATAACAGGCTGGGTCTACAAACCACAGCATCTACAGTGAGAAAAAGACTAGCTGGAAGGCCTTCTCTGGCAGGAATTGATTCTGTAACATCGCATTGCTATCAGTGAGCATAGGGTCCCTCAGCAATAAAAAATCCTCTGCCTTCAGTGCCTCTACATTCTTGTCCTTCTGCCCAACATCAGTTCATTGGGCAACGAGAGGGAAAAGGCAATATCCGTTGGGAAAGCTGTGGGTGCTTTCAGCTACTGTGAGTGTGATGCACGTTCTTGCATGAAACATGCTACCACAATATTTGGGGCTCACCTATTTGGAGTTTGCAGAGAAGATTGAGGTTCTTCATCACTTCATGAAGAATCTGTTTGGACGCAGTATCAGCACACCTCTTTACTTAGGTTCATGATTAGCAGTGTTCGAGACTAAATATTTATCTTATTGTATCTGATGTATTTTTTAAATCTTTCTGATTTTGGTAGCTGCAGAGACCTCTGTTATATGGTGGCCATGAAATAAAGCAAGTCAATAAAAGACTTAGGTGAAACTCTAAAGCAGAGGTTGGCAAAGTGCAGCCACCAGTGCTGTTTTTCTGGTGTCCAGGGCCAAATAGAGTTCAGAAGCATTTTCCCCATGTTTTCAGACCCAGGAAAGGCCTTCTTAAAAACCTGGAAATGAACCAGAAGTGACTCGTAGCCACATCCTGTTTTGAGAAATAGTGTCTCCTGAATGTAAAAGCATCTGGAGGGAGTTAAAAACATGGCAAAAATGTCCCTCACAATTACTAGTAGGTGTTGTGGAGCTTTAAAGGGCAACAAATGTTGTAGGTTTTTTTTTTTTATGGTGGAGGTGTAGCATAGGGGTGCAGCCCTCAAGATCTCCTTGGGAAGTGATGCAGCCCCTTGGGCTCCCACAGTTGCCCACCCCTGCTTTCAGGGGGGAAGTAGATGCAACTGGAAAGCTGAAGCAAATTGCCCATGTGCCAGTTCATCTTGAGAACCAACTAGTGGGAGGATCTCAGTGCAGCTAGTTTATCTGGCAATGAATCACTCAAACGTTTGAAAACTCTTTTGTACAGCCTGTTGGCGGATATCACATTGGGCATGTGTTTATCTATTTCAATTCTTAAGGCTCATAAAAGTGCACAGTTACAGCCATTTGATACCACTTCAACTACCATGGCTCTGTCCTACAGGATATTGGGATTTGTACTTTGGTGAAAGGCTTAGAATTCTGTGCTAAAGAGTTCTAGCGTACTCCTCTAAAGAGTACACTCCCTAGAAGAGAATTCCAAGAACTTCAGCAAACTGAATTATGGAGGGGAGAGAGACAGTATTTTTGAGGCCAGGAGTTCATCAAGTGCTGGAGACAATAGTCTAAATCTTATAGAATGAATGGTGCAAACAGTACATGAACCCAACAGTGGGAGGGAAAGAAACTTAAATAAGCAGCTAGGGAGAGTTACCCATGGTCTCAGATGCCTTTACACCAGAGCTTTCCAAACTTTTCATGTTGGTGGCACACTTTTTACACAAGCATCATTTTGCAACACAGTAATTCAGTTTTACTAGCAAATCAGATGTTAAACTAACTCCTTCTAAGAGATATGGGCACATACACAAATTGTGATAACGAAATGTATGGGGGCACAACATATCTCATGAAAACCTTTCATTAAAAATATATGATTTATAAATAATGACACACATTTCTAAGATTGTTGTCATTTATGAGTAACAATATGTAAATATGTGGAAGAATTTTAAAAATTTGAATAAAAGCAATAACTATTTACCATTCTAATGAGATGTATGAGGTTGATACGATGAACACAGCTTTTGAATATTTGGTGGAATATTAAATAGAGACACTCACATTTTGTCACCAAGCATTTTTAAGCTTCTATGCTTCAGTATCTTTAAGTTTGTCATGGTTGAAATGTGTGTGGTAGAAAAACGCAGAAGAATTTTTAATGCTTTTTTTATGAATGTTTGGATGCATTTTTGAAACACAACCCCTCCACCTGAGCCTGTCCCACTGCTGCCACCCTCACCAGGGTCTTTCTCAGGCTGAGGCAGCAGTGGTGACACACCTGTACACTGCAGCCGACACACTAATGTGTTGTGACACACAGTTTGGAAAGCTCTGCTTTACACTAATGCACAGAGCATGGGAAATAAATAGAATGAACTTGAGCGTGTAGCACAGCAAAGTAAATATGATATGATAGGCATTACTGAAACCTGGTGGGATGAGTCTCATGACTGGAATGTGGGGGGGCGGCTCTCCCACTCAATGCTGACTTCTGTCCTTGAATAGGAGATAGGAACTTCCCAAATTCCCTTAATTAAACACTGCCAGTACCCCCACTGGATTATCTTAGTAGCACAGTGGGACACTGCTGGGGAGCCACCAATCTCTAAACTTAGAGATCCCCTTCCTCCCTCCACCCCCTCTGGGTAAGAGAAATTCTATCTACACCTGTTGCCAAGAAATACATGGGAATGGAGGGAAGCAGGGAGTTCTTTACAGAACAGCATTTATTCTAAGACAGGCAACATAGGTAAGAGAAATCATTATTCACGAGACACTACTTCCTTTCAGGTTTATTTGGTAGTTACAAGTATAGATTGTTTCCTCAGATCAGCCAAAGCTTTCAAAATAACAGAAAATCCTAATGCAACTAACTAAGTAACATTCTAAGCTACTCACATTGTTGGTCAGTTTCTGAGATGGTATGCTGGGTCGGAGCTGGGAGACGAGGCCTAGCTTGGCCCTGGCTGCAACTGGCATTATGGTCCCTCTGGTTGATGTCTTGGATATCTTCTTTGTTCTCTCTCTCTCCTCATTGTCTCTTGAGGATTTATATAAAGTTCTTCATTGAAGCATCTTGAAGATTCTCATCTTTCTCACCTGATTGGACAACTATCTCCTGTGACTTATGATGCTGACCTTCATTAACTGTAACCTAACCCTAGTGGTTCATTAACTCTTTGTATACCTGAAGGGAGAACTATCTCCCTTCAGCTCTGTTACCTTGATAATGGGGGAAAAAAAACATCATTACAAACCTATTTCAGAAAAATAGACCATGTAGTAGCACTATATATCAGGGACATTTACACCTGTGACAGCATCCATGACTTAAATCCTGGAAGCCAGGCTGAGAACATCTAGGTAAACATTAAGCGGGGAGAAAAACAACAGTATAGTCATTGTGGGGGTCTACTACAGATCCCCCTCCCAGCCAGACTGAGGACTTGGATGATGTCTTCCTGAAATAGATGATGAAACTTCAGAAAGGAGAGATACAGTAGTTATGGGAGATTTCAACTATCCTGATATTTTTTGGAAGTCAAATTCTGCCAAGAATATCAATCCAACAGATTTCTCACTTGCTTAGCAGACAGTTTCATAGTCCTAAAAGAGCAGACAAGGGGTACAGCTATTTTAGACCTGATCTTAACAATGATGAACTGGTTAATGGAGTGGAGGTGGCAGGATCCTTAGGTGGAAGTGGCCATGTTCTCCTAGAGTTTATTATACAATGGAAAGGGAAAGCCAAGCATGGTCAGACACACATTCTGGTTTCTAACTTGGTAGATGAAGGGAATGCTGTGGATGTAACATATCTTGACTTCAGTAATGCCTTTGATAAGGTCCCCCATGATATCCTTGCAAACAAGCTAGTAAAATCTGGGCTGGACAATGCTCCTGTCAGGTGGATTTGTAATTGGTTGACCAAGTAAACCTGAAGGTTGCTCACCAATGGCTCCTCTTCATCCTGGAGAGAAGTGACTAATGAAGTGCCACAAGGTTCTGTCTTGGGCCCAGTGCTATTCAATATCGTTTTTATGATTTGGATGAGGGAAGAGAGGGCATACTTATCAAGTTTTCAGATGACACCAAATTAGGAAGGGTAGGTAACGCCCCAGAGAATAGGATCAGAATTCAAAATTACCTTAACAGATTAGAGAGCTGAGTCAAAACTAACAAAATGAATTTCAACAGGGAGAAGTGTAAAGTACTACACTTGATCAGAAAAAAAAATGAAGTGCACAGAAATGAGATGGGTGACACCTGTCCTGACCACAGTACAAGTGAAAAGGATCTAGGAGTCTTAATAGATCATAAGCTGAACATAAGTCAGCGGTGTGATGCGGGAGCTAAAAAAGCCAATGCTATTCTGGGCTGCATCAATAGAAGTATAGTGTCTAGGCCAAAGGAAGTAGTATTAATCTATTCTGCTTTGGTTAAACCCCACCTGGAATACTGTCTCCAATTCTGGGCACCACAGTTCAGGAACAATATTGACAAGCTGGAATGTGTCCAGAGGAGGGTGACCAAAACAGTAGAAGGCCTGGAAATGCCTTGTGAGGAGCATCTTAGGGAGCTGTAAATGTTTAACCTGGAGAAGAGAAGGTTAAGAGGTGACATGATATCTAAATGCTTGAAGTAATGCCATATGGAGGAGTGAACAAGCCTGTTTTCTGCTGCTCTGGAGACTAGGACATGGAGAAATGGCTTCAAACTTCAGGAAAAGAGATTCCACCTGAACATTAGAAAGGACTTCCTGATGGTGAAATTTGACAGTGGAACAAGCTGCCTGGGTGTGTAGTGGAGTCTCATTCTTTGTTTCTTTGGATGGCTATGTGTTGGGAATGCATTGATTGTGTCTTCTTGCATGGCTGAAAGGAATTGGACTGGATGGTCCTTGTGGTCTCTTCCATCTCTGTGATTTTATGATTTTAGAAATACCAGATTTCTGAAGATGGTGCCATGATAATTAAGGTGGTATGAAACTGATATACCTAATGCAGATACTATCCTAGACTGCTAACAGGAAAGAAGAACAGAGGGAATAATTCTGGAACATTTAATTTTGGCATTTATTCAGTTAAACTGCTGTCTCTTCCCACTCTCTCCAGAACCACAGACTGTCCCATAGCTCCATATTCCAGAAGCTGTGTTTTGTTTTCATTCCAAGAGGCAACACTTAGCACAAATAAATCTTTCAACTTTGTCTTGGTTAATTTCCCAGTTAATTAACTTAAATGTAATTTGACTTTGTAGGAAATGATAGTGATTTTAGCTGAAAATATTCTACTGAAGGAAGCCACTGGGAGCATATCAGACTAAATTGCCAATGAAATAGCTGATTTCTACCCAAAAAGCTGAAACAGATGGTCTTGATTTTTGTCCAAAGATCAGTAGAATTTTTTTTTAAAAAAAACCTCCTTTCCAGTGTGTAGTGACACCAATGGTATTTTTGATGAACAATACAGCAAACACAAAATCGGGGTGTTTTGTTTTTTTAAAAAAAATTGTGATTAAAAAGGATGATTTTTCTCATTTTGGCCTAGGTGCCAACATTGGCACGGCATAAGTGTGGTATAGTGATTTGAGTGTTGGACTACACACTCTCAGCCCCAGAAATCCCTTTGATAGGTTCACCTTAGGGTCATCATGACTCGGAAATGACTTGAATGCATGCAACAACAACAATAACAAGGTGACTTTATGCCATCACATTCAACTAGAGATAGAAAGAGAAAGAGAAGTTTTCAAAACTTCAGAACTTGACTCAGGTCAAAACAGAATGTTTTACCTCACCATGGTATGCATACTTTAGGGGAAGATGAGCACAAAATCTGCAAGTTTTGATTGCAAAATTTGCAGCCTATAAATAAATACAAATGTTATGTGTTTCAAAGTGTTTTTGCAGACAATAGGGTTAAACAGATTTATGACTGAATATATGCAAAACCAACAAATGGTATCTGTGTGTTGTATTGTACTTAATTTAAATTATTAGATATCCTAGGCTCTTTGTGAGAAAGAATTAGTGTACGTGTGTGTGTGTGTGTGTGTGTGTGTGTGTGTTACGTGTGTGTGTGTTACATAATATATAAAGGCACTGCAGAGAAAGTGTACCGTTTCATTCCTACTTTATGTTCCCAAAGATAAAGATGGACGTACCCTTTATATTTTATATCTCTTCATATCTCTAGCGTAAAGAAAGAAATACTAGGATACAGGAATTATTACAAAGTTTGTAGAAGTTCCTCTTGACCATAACTCCCAGATGCACTTCTTGTTTTAATTCAGGAAAAAAAATCCAGCAAAAATTTATAGGCACAGCCACAAATATTAGGCAAGCATTAAAAGTTTGGGCAATACTGCAGATAAGCAACTAGATCACATTAAAAGGGGGAATGGGAGGTGGCAATTGTATCTTTGAAATGAGAGGTTGTTGTTGTTGTTGTTGTTGTGTGACTTCAAGCAGTTTCCAACTTATGACAACCCTAGGGCAAACAGCGTTACATACCTGCACAATTAAAATTCCTGCAGATGTTAAGTCCACTTATAAAGGCTTACAAAGTTCCCAATAGGATTTATTTATATTCCAGCTTTTTCCTATCCTGGGACTCAAGGGAGCTTACAACAATTAAAACAAATACAGAAAAAAGTATGTTGTTCTTGTTGTGAATTCAAGTTATTTCCAACTTACAGTGACCCTAAGGCAAACCTATCACTGGGCTTTCTGGGGCTGAGAGTGTGTGATACACCCAAGGTCACCCAGTCATTTTCCATGGCCAAGTGGGGAATTGAACCCTGGCCTCAGGGATCATGATCCGGTATGCAAACCATTACTTCATGCTGGCTCTCAAGTTAAGATGCTACTGGGTTTTCTTTTGTAAAGAAGCAGGATTAAACAAATATGAGATGAACCATCTCCACATCGTTTAGGTTCTGAAAAGCACAGGAGGTACTTCATGAATAAGTCATTAATACCTCATCACTTGCCAGCAGCTGTCATTCGGGTGATTTAAGAACAATCAATAGACTGAAGCTGTACTTAAAAAGTTGCTGCATTTCAAATATTGCAGTCTTAAATAACCAGGAAAATTAAAACAGGGACAGATTGAGTAGCAGACATATTTAATCAGATGATCAACAAACCGCCTGCTCAATGAGCAATGAATAAATCTGGTTTGATGTGGGGGGAGGCAGGGGAAATCACAGAAAGAAAGCAAGAGGACAGTTTTTGTTATACTCTCTTATCACCCCCAGAGTAAGAAAAGAATATTTAAAAATATGCAATTGTGCCACCTTCTAGCACCTCTATGGGGAGTGGGATATCATAACCTTCAGTCCCCATGATTTCCCAAGGAGACAGAACCAGGAATTCCATCTCACCAATGTTTATTGGTCCCAAACTATTACACAGCTCCAAAGTCCTGCCTTGCCAATCTTTATTCATTCCCAGGGTCAGGCTAGAGAGGAGACCTTCAAAAGCCCCCCATGGTGGAACTAATAGTCTATGTGATTAGGATTCGCTACTGGGAGGAGAATAAGTCAAGTCAGGGTTGAATTCTTCCCTGGTCTCAAGCTTCTCTGTGATCAGGCTTGTGGAGAAGGATGGCCCTGTCCAGAATCAGGTTCTGGAGAACCACTCACTATAGCTGGGGTAGGCAGACATTGGCCTCTGTTCCTGAGGGTTGGAAGACCAACTTCTTTCCTTATTGGATAGCAGAGTCTTTATAGGATTGCAGGTAGGTCCCTGCTAGTACAGAGAAGAGTTTTCCCTGTCTCTCTAGGACTGGTCTGGTGGATGAAAGAGTTGGCCAACTCAAACTCATGAGATTAGAAGCCAGATTTTGAGATCAGCCTACTAAACAGCTTTTCTTCCACCTCCTCCCCATTTTCCCAAGGAAACCTTTGTCTCCTGGATTAAGTTGCTGATTCTCCATTATTCTTCTGCCCTTGCCTCCTTCTGGAGCAGTCTTCCAAATCTGTTCTAATCCATGTCATCTTCCATGCTTTATTTCTTCCTTTTCCTTCACCAAAGCCTCAACAATCCACTTCTCAGTCTGCTGAATCTTCATCATCTCCCTGTTGCCAAGTGATTGGTGAAATGTGCAGCTTCCAGTATTCTTCTTGTCATTCATAAGCACAGCAGCTGGTTTGGCCAGAAACAGCAGGAGAGGAAGATGATAGCATGGTAGTCCCTGGTATGCCCCTCAAAGCAATCAATGGAGGAAGGGGGTGTTTGCTCAGTGTCAGCCAACCCCTAAAGGAGAGTGACAAGGATCGACACCATTCAGGAGTTTCCTGTATAAAATAAACCCATGTTTTTTTTCTTCTTTTCTTTTCTCTTCTCTTCTCTTCTCTTCTCTTCTCTTCTCTTCTCTTCTCTTCTCTTCTCTTTCTCTTCTCTTCTCTTTCTTCCAGAAAAAGGGATTTTGTGCACAGGAATATCTTCTTCTGTGCAGAAAATGATGTTTTTTCCCCCCACCCCTGAACTATAAATAGTCCTGAAAACCTTGACAGTTTTTGAGGACATTTTTAAAGCAGCCAGGAAAAATAGCAAAATTATTGTGTATGCGAATTAAATTTATGAAGGCCAATGCAACAACAAATTTAATCAGGGCTGTGTGGATAATTAACCAACATAAAGGACTGACCCTCTACCTTCACAGAAGGAATGTAAAGTATATTCCCCAGTTTTCTTCTCCATGATAAGAAAGAGTTTCCCTATACGTTGAGACATATGGTTGATAAAGTTGTCAACAACTGCCAGATTTCTCTTGCCCCTGAGCAAGAATAGAAGAAAGCAGAGCCTTTCTTCATTAGCAGGAACAATAACAAAAAGTAAAATGATAAAACACTGTGCACAAAGTACATGTTATATTAAAAATGTGTTTTGTGCAAAATGCTGCATTTTATGCAAAAATGTTGTATTCTAAGCAAAACCAAGGGTTTTTTTTTTCCGCATCAAAACCTTCCCCCGCCCACCCCAAAAAGAGGATTCTTATACAGGACAGAAAAAAATGAGGAAACAAAAATATGGTTGAGATCTTTCATTGTGCTTCCAAGGAGTAGATCTATACCCATGTAGTAACTTAGTGGCTGGGCTGAACTATTCTTCTGCTGAATACCAAGATCATATAACTGGTAGTGCATTTGCCAGTGCTGGATTATTGTCCCATTGTGCAATGGTGAAAGCATAATGGTTGTCTCCACATTCCCAGTGAATAAAGTAGTGCATTGAAGTAGCTGATGAATAGTTATGTACTATCCAAGAATACACAACTTCTTGACTGGACTTCTGCTAATTAGTCTTGAATAGAGACCAGTTGAATCAACTGATGCATGGTGAATCAAGACATAGGTAAATCCAATTGATTCAACAGGTCTACTTTAGTAGGAACTAACAAAAAGATCTAGGCCCATGTTAAATGCCTGTACCTGCAGAATTCCACTTAGCTAACCACAAACTGAAAAGCCAAGCAAAAACAACAACAACAACAACCACCCATATGTAAGGGAAGTTGCACAAACATATGACATCAATGAGAGTGTGGTGTGGTGGTTTGAGCATTTTACTATTACTCTGGAGACCAGGGTTTGAATTCCTGCTCAGACATGGAAATCCACTGAGTGATCTTGGGCAAGTTAGACTCTCTCAGCCTCTGAGAAAGGCAAATGCAAATCCCTTCTGAACAAATCTGGCTAACTAAATTCTGTGATAGATTTGCCTTAGAACTGCCACAGGTCAGAAATGACTTGAAGTCACATAGCAAGGACACAAGCCCAGACTGGTTGCATCTACCTCCTATGAATTATTTTCTTCCTCTCCTTCCCATCGGTAAGGAACTGTTATTGAAGTAGCGAGTAGTGCAGGAAAAAAAATTATGCACAGAATATGCATTTTTCCACAAGAATGAATCCAGTTTTTAAATTACTATTTCACAGCTAGAAGAAAAAGGGTAAAGTTGTTCAATTTTTTCCCTGTAAGAGCAAAATTTATGAACATTTCCATCCCTACTTGTGATGCATGACAAATGGATGAAAAATTCATTTAGGTCACATATTGATGCAAACTTTCTTTTTTTAAGGGCACTACTTAAATTTAGTCATGAACTGGAATGCATTTTGAACTCAAAATCTTCCTTTTCCAAAGGTTGCAATTCTCCCTCTTTTTTTTTTTTAAAAAAAATATGTACAAGAGAAAAAAATGTGTATTTTTCAGATTTCCCCTCCACATTGCCAAAAGTGTGCACAAGATACCTAAATTTGAAATGGATGATTATCAAAATTTTATGTGATTGTTTGTGAGCTGCCTTCAGTCCCATGTTAGGACCCGTGTATGTCTACCAGAAATGGTATGGTTTGGATGGGCACCATATCTAATTGGCATTATGTTTAATTGGCAATATGCTTTAATTGGCTCTGATATCAAAATCAAACCTGAAAGGTGACTGAGAGGTCGAGCTGTCCGAGGGTAAACACCCTCCAGATAAGACTAAGTCATTTGTCAGGCAAATGATTGCCATTCCTGTGGACAATAAGCTTAAAGTGGAAGCTGGAATTTCCCAGAGAACACAGTTGTGAGAAGCCCACCAGGACACTGATTGACAGATACCCATTCCCTGTGCACCTGGCCTCCTCCTTCTTTCCTCATAGCAGCCACAATAGATAGCTCTTGCAACACACATTATGTCTTTATCACCCAAACACTGTAGTGGGTTGATAGCCCATTGTCTGTGTTGCAACTCCCATTGTCCACTAGCCTGGGAGAGTGATTAACTCACACCCCTTCAGGGAGGGAAATAGAATATATAAACTCTTGGTTTTGAGAAATCAGATGCAGTCAGAGGAAATGCTGGACCCCACTGTGTTGCCCTGAACCCTGATCTGGTCTGCCCTTAGATACAAGTCTAAGTGACATTTCAACTTCTTCACTACTCTTCTGGACTGGTAATTATAACCCCAAACCCTCAGCCTCTCTATCCATAATTTTTCCTCCCTTTATCTTTCAGTTAGCTCTTGTGTGAATGTTTGACTATCTGCATTTTGTGTGCACATATGAGTGAATTCCCCTCAATAAAACAAATTTTTAGTCTACTTTTGAGTCTCTGGCTGGTTCTTTTCCTGCGTGATCCCATAAACATTGGTAGAAAGGTCTTGCTAAGTTTTCCCTTACTTGTTAGCTTCCTGATTTTGAGCTAATTCATTCTCCACTTTTGCAAGGAGGTAATTGGCATCGTGAGGTGACTTTGTGGCACCTATGTTTTGGGGTAGCATCCATGCCAGGAGAAGGGTGGCATACAAATGTAATAAAGAAACAAACAAACAAAATCTATGAGTATGTCATGTGAAAAAGAAGCCAGAGTCTCTCCTCAGTCTTACTGGTTTCTGTTTGCTTCTGAAAAACTCTAGCATATTGAACTAGAAGAGTCAAGGATAATGACCCCTAGAGCTATCTATAGCTAGAACATCTCGACTGTGTGCCAAAGCATGATCTGCTGATTACAGAGGCTTTGAAGGCAAACACCCAGGGAAGAGGTTGTTGATCAGAGTGTAATTGGGAGACGTGAACTGAGAGGAATCAATGAGCAAGGACACTAACTTATTGAGTTCTTGCTTGGATACACGGATTACCCTTGTGAGACACTTTTTATTGCATAGCAGTAGCAGAAAACACCCTGAATTCTGTCTCTCAGGGGCAGAAGTACTAGTGCCAGCAGGGATGGTTCTAAGAAAAGGAGATGACATACAGTCAGAACTGTGGCATGCTGCAAGGCTTCCTTTTCTGCTGAGCTAAAAATCTAGCATCAAAGCATGAGCCAACGTCATGCTCCTGACATAGAAAAATCTAACTTTGAAAACTACAGCTGCTTTGACTGTAAGGGAAAAGAATGTACAAGTTGCAGAGTATTGTTAGTATGGCATCTTCCTTCAGAAGGAATAGTTCTGCAGCACATAATTGGGTGGCAGACATTATCGACACAGGCACGGTTTTTCTAGACTTATATTTTATAGAAGATTTAGGTCTCTTTACCTTATCCCTGTCAGTCTGAATCTCTTGAGTTTTTCTGAGAGTTGCTATGTTGGTCATCTAGGCTGCCAAGGTTGCAAAACCCAGTCCTATCCGATCAGATCAACATCTGTATTTTTTTAAGTATTCTTAAGCCTTGGTATATCAGGAAACTAACAGGAGAACAAGTTGCTGTTTTATACTAATATTTAATAGTAACACAGATAGCACAGATAAATATACTCTCCTCAGCAGCACAGCTTACACAGACCTTGAATCAGTCTAGATACATTCTTATAACAAACTTACACCTGTATTAGAATTATATAACAAAACATTTATTCTCCCTCTCCTGTGATGTCTGTTTAACCTTATTTCTACATCAGCATTCTGTTAGGCAATAGATACCAAGGTTCATCAAGAACAAAATATCTTACTATATGTAGAAGTCTAGATTATCAGCAATTACTTGGTGGCAGGAGCCAAAGTGGACCAGTTTGCCAAGAGCAAAATCTGGTGCTTTGTTGCTCAAAAGGCATTTAAAAAAAAAAACACCCTCTCCAGTCTTTGTCCATTTCTGCATTACACTGTTATAGCGCTATTATTCCACTTTCAACATCCTATGGAATTCTGAGGTTTGTCATTTACAGAGGCCAAATTGCTCTCTGGCTGAGAATTCTAAATATCCCTCCCTAAACTGCAGACTCCAGGATTCCATAGGATGTTGAAAGCGGAATAATAGCACTATAACAGTGTAGTGCAGAAATGGCCTTGGTTTAGCCAATCAGCTAAAAGATTTCGCTCCTCCCTCTTTTATCTCATCCAATCAAAACTGAGATCTTGTCAGTAGGAGTCATTACAGTCCTAGCTGCCAACACACTTACTAAGGTTTATCTTCGCTCACAAATCTACTGGTGTTTTCTCTTCTTCAGTTCAAGTGTGGAGGTGTTTTTGTTGGCATTAGGCCAGTATTTGCTTCTATTTCCCTCATGCTTTCAACTATTATCTTTATATATAATCAGGTTGGGTCCATGCCAGGAGCTAGCATGTGTCTATGTTTATAATATGCTACTATCTTCTATACATTCATTACAGTGTCAAGAGCTTAAATAAAGCAAGCAGGACTCTTAAAAACAAAAAACAAAACAAAACAAACCAGCCCTGTTACACAATTATACAGCCTCACATTGGCATGGAAGGAGACAGAATCATAGAATCGTAGAATGTGAAGGAACCACAAGGGCCATCTGTTTCAATCTGCTGCCATGCAGGAGTATGCAACTAAAGCCCTCATGAAAGATAACCATCCAACTTCTGTTTAAAGATTTCCAACGATGGAGAGTCCACAATGTTCCAAGGCATCTATTCCATTCATTATTGTTAAAAAACAAACAAAAAACCTCTTACAGTAAAAAGGTTCTTCGTAATATTTAGGTGGAATCTCCTTTCTTGTAAATTGAATCCATTGGTTCATGTTCTTGTCTTCTAGAGCAGCAGAAAACAAGCTTTCTCCATCTACTATGTGACATCCCTTCAGATATTTAAAGACGGCTATCATGTCACCTCTCAGTCTTGACCTCTCTAAGCTACATATACCCAACTCCCTAAGCTGAGTTGGTTTCCAGACCTTTAATCATTTTGGTCACCCTTCTCTGGTTGCATTCTGGCTTGTCAATATCTTTCTCGCAGAATACCCTTATTTTAAACTTGGACCATTTCCATGCTAGACTGTTACAGTGCTATTATTCTACTTTCAACTTCCTATGGAATCCTGGGACCTAAACTGCAAACCTGAGGAATCCATAGGATGTTGAAAGTGGAATAATAGCACTCTAATAGTCTAGTGCAGAAATGACCTTGGAGAAGTCAGATCTTACTGTTTACCTAGGAAGATCATTTCAGTAAATGAAATGATTGGGTAAGGATCTGTTTTCCTATGAGATCATTTCACCCTAGATGGGTGAAGTGTGTAGGAGTAATTTCACTTTGTTTTTGTGTTCTCTATTCTTCAGGTTTCTGAAACTAGGGGTTCATATCTATGTATAAGTTACTCCTTGTTAGGATTTTTGGTACAAAAAACATCTGCTTTTAACCACACCTGTGGGCTGGTGTCAGAGTGGAAAGTGTGCATACCTGTTTCTGGACCTGAGTACTTCTAGGCTGTTCCCTCATAGGTCATTTCCTCACAACATCATTGTCCCGGGATGGAGACAGATTGCTGCTGGTCTGTGAGTTGCGTTTTGGCCCATCGTCATCATGGTCCCACTGGCCACACGCCCCCAACCATTACAATCATGAAATATTCCATTACTGGATAAAATCTGGTAATGGCCCCTGATCTTGTGATGCTCCCATCACTGGTGGCCATGTGGAAAGGGAGGAAGCACAATCTAGGCACTTCCTTCCCCAATGCACCACAGGAAGTGGCTGGGTGCACTGTGGAAAGAAGATACATGTTGTTCATGCTACCCTTCTGCGGGCAGCTGGCCAGGTGTGGAGAGGAGCATTTGGGTTGTGCTCCCTTCCCAGCAGCGGCACTACTGGGACTGTGATGGGATGATGACAGGAAATGGTAAGGTGCAGAAATGGCCATAGTCTGGGGGGTCTAGCTACCCTACTGGGGAGAAGTGGGTTTTCTCTGCTGTAAACACAAGCTACATACATTCATCACCAATAAAGTTCTAATTTGTATGAAGCCTTGGTATCAAAAAATTAGCCTACAGATGCCCAGCCTAGGTCCAGTCCCAGCTGGGATCACAGCCATATTTCATTGGTGACATGCATGCAAGTCATTCCTAAAGTCTTTGTCATCTCCAGCTGGAGATTAGGTGGGGGAAGCAGGTAGCATGCTTGGTAATATCTCTGCTGAAGCTTTGGAGAAATGGACTAGACAATACTCCTTCTTGGATAGGAAGATTTGTTCTCTCATCTTCAGCTAACCTGAGCAATTTGGGGAAAAACCATGGAATGGAACCAGCCTTCTCTTTTTGTGTTCTACAATGAGAAGAAACATTTCCTTCACTTCAGCCAAGAGATATAACTGTGTTTCTCTGGCTTAGTGAAGTCAATGTAGCCCTCAGTTGACATATCGCAGATCATAATTCTGCCTCTGGGTTAGTTGAAATTAGTTCCAAGCAACCCGAAAACTAATGATACTTAGTAGCAACTGAAAAATCTCTAGTTTTGACTGATCTGGGTGTACCTTACCCATCCTTAGTTCATATTCTTTGCAGGATCAAACAAAATCCCCATTCGTTGCCCTCTTTTGTATAGAGTAATGGTAAGATGAATGAAAATTACACACTATATCACTAAAAACTTCTAAAACATGTAGCTTATGATGGGGCTTAGTTGCTGCTTTGTAACTGGAATTGTCAAGGTCAGCAGATGGAACTGGAGAAATTTATTAAAGCCCTATACATCTGCACTAAGGTCCGATATTGCATGGTGGAACTCTGATAGATTTCCATGCATTTCTGCCTCTCCCAGCTGACATCAGCTTCCCAGAACTGGATTGTGCCCATATGGCCATTTAGGGCCTTTTTGCACTACGCTGTTATAGTGCTATTATTCCACTTTCAACACCCTATGGAAGCCTGGGGTTTTTTGTTTAGGGAGGGGCATTTAGAATTCTCAGCCAGAGAGCTCTTTGGCTTCCGCAAACTACAAACCCCAGAATTCCACAGGATATTGAAAGTGGGATAATAGCACTATAACAGTGCAGTGCAGAACAGCCCTCAGTTTCCACACAAAACTTCACTCCACCAAGAACACTGTAGATCCTGGAGGTTGATGGCTGCCTTTTCTCTCAGCTACAGAACTGCAACTGGATACTGCCTTTGTGTCCCCCACCCTTCTCTAGCCACTAAATAGCTGTCCCTGCCCTTCCACAGCCATTAAATGGCCTTAGAAGCATGCACTGATGACATTAAGGCTACTTCCATGCAGGGTGGGGGAGTATTGCACAAGGAGGTAATGAGCAGCTCCTCATGCAATGAATTTCAGAACACGTATGCTCAAATAACACAGGTTATGTTACCAACAGGATTCTCACTCTTATCTTCTTAATGTTCAAGTAGATATTAGTTAAGTACTGGCTTGGGAAAACCACAATGTCCCTGCTCCAAAGCTGAGTGTCCTTCATTAGGCAATAACCTGATTCGTTACTGCTCTTTTTAGCAATTAAACATGAAGAGTTGGCCTTTAATGTGCTCTATCTGTAAGCAATCAATATTATGAATGGGAGATTTACAAGATTAGACCTTTTAAGCTTTCCTCCTTTATGACTTTGGAAAAATACAAACATGCAACTTGGCAGTAGCCAAGTTTTTCAGACGATTGCTCTCATTGGAACTGAAGTTGTGTGGAGAATCTTCTTCTTTCTTCTTTTTCTTTTTAAAAGAACTCCTGAGAAGGTTTGAAGGTTATGTGAGAAAATGCATTGCTACCTGGAAAGAAAAGAGAAGAAAAGAGAAGAAAAGAAAAGAAAGGAAGGAAAAAAGAAAGAAAGAAAAAAGAAAAAAAAATGAAAAAAACCGTTATTTCAAGATAGAAAAGCAGAGCACAAAAAACCCACAGTAATAGTGATGCTGTAAACCTGCCTCATGAAAGTAGAAGTTCATGTTATTTTATATGTATTTTTTTTTATAATTTGATTTTCTCCCTGCTAGGACTGAGGTAAAATTAAGTACATAGTTTCATATCATTTTTAAAAAATGAGTTTCAAAAAGTGTCCCATTTTTGGCCCCATATGCATAGGTCTAAATTAGAGGTTGGAAAATGTGTGGGGGCCAGGGTCAATTTTCAAACTCTCATAAATATGTCCCAAAGCTTGTTTTCTTCCAATTTCTCCTTCAAAATGGCAACAAGAAGTGATGTTACAAGAAGTGAGGGAGATTGGGGAAGGTTTTTGTGTTTTTGCACATGTTTGGGAGGGCTTTGGGTGTGATTTTTGGATGACTTCCACCTGAAATTGATGCCAATTTTTTTTTTGGTGTGTGGGGGGGGAGATTGGGAAGTACTAAGAGGTTTCAGGGGCTTCAAAAGTAGAGTCTGCTGTACATGTACAATTTCCCATCAGGCCCTTTCTGCAGCTTACCTTTTTTTGGCACTGGGTGCAGAGATTGCGTGAACAGCCTCCAGCAAGAGGCTCTCACGTCCTCACTGCTTCAGCTCCGCACGAGCTGCCTGCTCCTGAGCAGGTAGCACAAGAGTCCTGCCTCTTCCTTCTGTTGTGCAGCCTGGGAGTTTCCTGGGGCGGGAAGTGCGACTGCTGCAGCTCCGGAGGCTCTGCACGGGGCCCTGGAGCAATGCGTGATTGCGGAACATTTTCTGCTGAAAGCCAAAAATGAAAAAGTGAGCAAGCGGCGCCTTCTGGCCTCTGGAGCATTGCATGATTGTGAGTGCATCGTGCAGATCACTCCTCACAATCGCGCAACTCTCCAGGCACCCTTTCGCATGGCAAATGCCATGCGAAAAGGGCCTCTATCTCAGCTAGAGCAGACCCATTGTATCAACTATTGAATGGTGAGGAAACACATAGATAAATCCTACTTATTCTGCATGGCCATTTTGCTTTGGACTACCAACAGGATTTAGGCTATAGTTTCATTGTCGCACTTCTGTGCTCCATAGTTCTTCCTCTTCATTGGCCTCAGATCCTTTGGTCTAAATTACCCCCACTTAATCCTATTGGAAGTAGTACTTCACATGGTTTATACTGTCAGTGTCACAATGCTATGGATAACATTATGCTGTCAGAGCCTCAACCTTCATAAACCAAATCACATGGATTCTTTCAGTCAACAGTGCTGACCAATGATCCCAGAGACTGTGAGGACAAAGAAAATGGCACCAAAAGGGAAGCAGGGGCCAGGTGAACAAATAAAGAGGAAAAAAAGTTGCAGATATCTGGATAGATGACCATATTTTTCTGTGATCTCTGGTTATATTGATTGTGGCATTTAAAAGAGAATTAAAAGATAATCAGAAAAAAAATTAATCAATTATCACTTCTGTGGTCCAAATGGTATGAATCTAGGGAAATAGGCAGTCTAAATCCGGAAATAAGCAGATTTTAGAAAAGTTAGTTCTTGGTAGGAGTCAAAAGAATATTTGGAAATAATAGGAAAATGGTAGGAAAGCATGATTTGTAAGTGTTGAGAAACCCAAGCGATGAGGATTCTGGATTGATGAGAATCTTTTCCTTTTGGGATTTAACTCTGCACTGAATTTGCACATGATTCCTTCAAGAATAAAATTATCAGAGAATTATGTCTCTGGTTTTTGGACAACTCCATAATTCCTGCAGGGATACAGAGATTTGTTGTCTGGAACTTAACTTTTCCAAGCACTGAAAATACCATTTAAATACTTCAGAAAAGAAAGTAGTGAGTTATACAGAAGATGGGTTGGTATAAATTATTGGAACCAGAGGCTTACTCAGACTTTGCAATGGAAGCTTCTGAGAACACATTGTACCCGGCCAGTGGTGATGTAACTGTGATGTGTTGACTGAATTGTTTAATGGCTGATTGAATTATTTAGTCATGATATTCTTGGATCTCCAGTTAGCTATAACTGAATTCAAAGATGGAAGGCTTTTCCTAACACCATGAATCCCACCTGAGAAAGTCTTTTTTTTCTTCTCTATGTTTTAGATTTTTTTCTACCCTTGAAGGATCTTCTTTTTTTGCCTTTAATGTCATCACAGACAAAAATCTCATTACACCAAAAGATTATATTGAAAATTGTGTTGGCTTGTAAAGGAGTAACCAGGGGGAGCAACCTGATGTGGATCCAGCTGAGGCCAGATGTCACCACATGACAATCCCCTCAGGCTTCCTTTGGTTGAAACACCTCAGCTCCAAAGCAGTCCAAATTGCTTTGGTTGCTCCCCAGGCTGGCATAACTGGAAGGTAACCTGGGGGCTTCTATCCAAGCTGCAGGACCCTACAAGTGAGAGCCCTAATCCCAGGTGAACCTCAAAAGTAGTCTCCTTCCTTGACCCTCTGGGATTCAAGGCCCTAAAGAGGGAGTCCCAGAGCCCTACCATTCACCAAAAGGGTACAAAGAGGTGAACACTGAAGTCTTATTCTTCTCTGCTTCCTGCCACAGACAACGGACAAGCATTTGCTTAATCCTTTCCCCACACCTGGCTGGCCAAGATGGCCCTCACCCCCTGTTGCATGTCCTCCAGGAACAATGCATTCCCTTCATTCAACAGATGCATTCCATTGGCCTAGTAGAGTTCTGGAGGCCGGAAGACAATATTGGGATGTTTTAAAAATTGCCCCAGCCCTTTACCTATGGTGTTGGAAACTTCATTGTTTGTCAACCTTCTTGAATGATCAATGGGCTTAGGGTTTCATGTCCCATACAACACTTGATGCAACAACATCATGGAGAATACTAGGAAACCCCAGGCCAATGACTTTTAATAACATGAAAATCATTCAGCATCTGCAGAACAAAGGCCTTGCCCTTCAGCAAGCCTGAGTCATTACTAGAAAGGTGAATGACCGAAATATGAGGTGGAGGCTCATAGTGCACCTCAAACAACAATGGCAACAGGCCAGTCCACTGCAGGCCTTGTTTATCAAGTCACTCCTCAGTGGCTAACTCACCCAGCCCCAGCTGAGACCCAGCATGGCAAATCAGGGCCCAGTGCACCATCCCAAAAGATCACATGGCCACACATCAAGACCCACTGTCTTGTCACAATAGCTTTTCTGAAATTTTGCTGATTTACAGTTTTTATTTTGTAGACTCTGGCTTGAATTCTGTTGGCATGTGAGACATGTGCAAGTTCCTCTGTTGGACATTTTGTTTGTTGTGAGGTCTGCATTCAGCTCAAGGTTGCAGGAGCAGAGTCACTCATGAGGTGCAATTTCACATGCAGATACTCATTGTGTGGGGCCATGCACGTGCATTTGTTAGCACATGCAGCATCTTGGTTCAGTTGCGCAACATTCTTAGTCAACACAAGGGCTATGTTAACACAATTAACTTGTAATTCCACATGTAAAGATATCCATTTAGAAGTATGTTGTAGGATGCCATCTGCAGTGTGCAAAATTTCATTAAGTTCAGACATGTACTCTTAACGTGATAATAAGAGTAATTACAATCATTCCTGTTGCTCCACCCAAAGCCAAAGCCAAAGCCAAAGCCAAAATGGTTTCCCCAAAGTAACAGCAACAGCAAAATGTGAATGAAGTTTTCTGCTTCAGAATTATTTCATCATTTTTCAGCCTTATAACATTTTCCAGATGATTTTGGTCACCCCAACATGGCATCATTTCACCCTTGGACATAGCTCCAGCTGTTTCAAAGCAACTGAGTTCAGATAGTAAAACTCTGTTATCAGTTCCTCTTTATGAGTTCATGCCAGATGTCTTCCATTCTGTGGAGAAAATGTGTAATTAAGCTGCAGTTTCAAAGAGGGCAGCTGGAGAAAAAGGAGGAAAGGGAGGATGAATATCACCCCTGTTGCTACTATCAAAGCATCAGCACTTGAAAGAGCCTTCCACAGTATACATACAAAACTGAAGAAGATGAGAGCCATCAGCCTTCTTCATGTTCAATAAAAAGTCCAGGGATCCATCTGAAGTCTAAGACAAAACAGATCTCTCTACTCCGTTACATCAGGTTAAAAACATTTTAGCTAGGACTAGGGATGGAATCAGTAAGTAATGCCTTAAACCTGGAGCAGTATTATAATCTGAAGGCTATAACCAGCACATATTTTGCAAAATGTAAGGCCAAGGGGACCTATGGCCTGACGAGAGATTGATTTATAGCACCAGCACAAAATCCTCCCTGGAACAGCTGGTGTCTGGACAAGAAGTATCCCAGAGGCAAGCATAACATAGCAGAGTTTCCAAACAGCAACAAGCGTGTGCAACAGAGTACAACTACAGCATCAGCTCTGCCCCCTCTACCTGCTGGTTAGTAAACTCATGGACACAGAGTTTGTCATCCAAAATACTTGGAGGCTTTAATCTTCAAAGTTGCAGTATATACATCTATACACAGGATACGCAGATCCACAAGCAGAGATTCAGCACCAGAGTTTCAGGACCTGAGTGACAGGATGCAGAGAGTCAGAGCAAGTATTCATGCCTCTCTTATATACACACCTGCTTCCATGTCTTCACTCAGGGCCTTTGGCTGATGCAACACCTTGTCATGATTTCACTATCATGACTCAGCCCTTTACTCCATGTCCCCTAGGGAATGAGTCATACTTTGCCCAGTCATTCCCTAAGTGT
The DNA here is from genome assembly GCA_948472985.1 of Iguana delicatissima. NCBI lineage: Eukaryota > Metazoa > Chordata > Lepidosauria > Squamata > Iguanidae > Iguana > Iguana delicatissima. Next base: position 324,575 of record CAOKZL010000392.1, read on the forward strand.
CCCATGACATGCTCATCAGATGTATTTTCAACTGGGGGCAAATGTCACCACATTTTTAATCCAACATGGCTCTCCAAATATTATTGGACTCCAAGATCCACCACCCCCAGCCAGTCTGACCAATGGTCAGTTGGATGCTCCATCTAGAAGGTCATGAGTTCCTTTGCTCTGTTTTACATCACATTCCTACACATTTCCACTCAAAATGAGACTCACTGAACTTAGAGGGATTTACCCTTAAGTAAGTGTTCACAAGAGTATGGCTTTAGTTCATGAAACATTGTGGAACTTAGTTACTCCAAAAGGTCCACCCGCGGAGCTAATACCTCCATGGAATGGTGGGGAATTATTAGCTCAAAAAAGAGGTCTGTGAGAGGGGGGGTAACGTTACAGGATCTTTCCACCTATGTATGCTGGTACTAATGCAGGGACACCAGTTAGATATTCAAAGAATGTTTTATTGGGGAAAAAATGACAAACACACACAGGATTCAAGCAGTCTTAGCTAACTGAAGGAAAAATTGGATAGCGAGAAGTTAGATTATGAAGTTAGGTTATGAAGAAATGTAGCTCAGACTAAAGGTCTAAGGGTAGCACAAGAATGGAAATCTGAGCAGCAAAGTGACAGCCTGTGTCCAGAGTACTATGAGTTGTCTGGCTCAGAGCTGGGGTTTAAATATCCTTTTTCTGCCCTGAAGGGGAAGCTGTTAATGGCTGTCTGGCAGAGCAAACAATGAGGTTTGGGATGGGCTAATGGTATTGATGGGAACTGTGATAGCTTCTTAATGTCAGGGCAGAAGAGGAAAGAAAGGAGAGTTTTGGGGGAAGAGGAAAAAAGTTGATGACCATCAGTTGCTCTATTGAAACACTGTTGTGTGCTATTGTCTTGGAAAGTTGAGTCACTGAAGGGATTTTTGCAAGCTCATTAACACCAGAGCTTCCTGACTGATACAATCTGGCCGTGTCCTAAGACCCCATCTGACCTACTTTTGCGTGCATTCAGCCAGTCCTCTTTGCCAGCATGGCTTTTCATCAATAACAGTGTATGATTTATATTTTCTACACTAATTAAATAATTTTCATTGCCAATTACATCATATCAGGGAGTGGAGGTGTATGGCATGGTAACAACTCCAACGGGAGAATGATTTGTTGGTGTGGATGAGAGGAGAGTGTTATCATATATGTTTCAATATTTTATAGCTTTTCTGGGACAAAAACAAACGGAAAATTTGAGGCTGTTTGCACATCGGTAATGAGGTGATTTTTAAAAAACACATAAATTTAAAAATAATAGAATGTAAAATAAAAAGCCGCATAATGAGATAATTGTAGCAACTTATATATTCTCTTAACATTGAAACAACAATAGTGCAGATGAGTTCTTCAGCTACTTTAGCTGTTGTTCATTAACGACTACCCTACAGCAGGTTACACTATGTGGTTAATGAAAGACCCCGATTTCATCATAAATCTGGCCATAGGCATAAGGCATAAGTTATAGGCTTAAGCTTCATTATATTCACAGGACTTAAAATACATTGGGGCAAATAAATCATTATCAGTGCCCCTTCGAGATCTCTTCTCTGTTCATTTTTGTGCAGTTATCCTTCCTTCTTTCTCTCCCTAGTTGCTAGGGAACATGTTTTCTTTCTGCCTCCACCTAGTGAACAGCTTCTATTTTGTCTCACGTTTTAATCCTGTGATAGCTTAGTTTTGTAAACATTGCAAAATAGAACTGGGGAACATGTAACCCTTCCAGGTTTTGTTTTTTTATATATATTTTGCCTTCCATCCAGTGGTTCTCAACCTGTGGGTCCCCAGATGTTTTTGGACTTCAGCTCCCAGAAGCCCTGAGCATTGACCATAGTGGCTGGGGCTTCTGGGAGCTGAAGTCCACAAACATCTGGGGATCCACAGGTTGAGAACCACTGCATCATCAATGATCAGAGATGATCAAGCAGTAGTGACAAGGGATGGAAAGGATGTTTAAACATTTTTTAAAAAATGGTTTAAAAACATATTTCTCAAATGTCAGGAAACCCTGATGAGAACAATCCTGGATGGATTAAAATTTTTGCAGTTCAGGACTTCTCATGTGTAAAATGTATACTTTTTTTGGTGCGTATTCAGGAAACAGCATTTTCTGTGAAGAAAATAATATATCTACACAGAAACATTGCTTTCAGCACAGAAATTCTGGTATCTGTGCAACAAATACTGCTTTCTGTGGGGGAAAAAAGTGAATTTTACACAGGTTTAAGTCCCCAACTACAGCATTTTCTTTGCAGTAGACATGGTTTTCTATACAGAAAATATTCATGTGCAGAAATATTATTTTCCATACCAAAAATACTGTGTTTTTTTTAAATACCCTACGTGAACAAGCCAGGAACTGTGAATAATCTTCAAAAACTGCAACTTTTTTGAAATGGCATGAAAATGGCTAGAATTACTTAGTGCTTCTCATGATAACAACAACAGTAGCAGCAACAATAGCCACAACGTTTATTTATAAAGCCCTTTTCACCAAAGGGGAGAACATCAACATGTAAAGTCAAGGAAAAAGACTATAAACATGATACAATATCAACCCAATACCTCACCCGTCTCTACCTATCTCAGTACCTTAAACACAACTCAATGGCTTAAGCTGAATCAAAGACGAAGGTCTTCAGCCCTTTACAAAAATGGGTGAGTTCTTCCTCTACCCAGAGGTCCAAAAGAAGACTGTTCTACATATGTGGAGCCACATCTTGAAAGGGTTTCAGCCTTGACTGAGCCATGCACATTGGTGGAACAAACAGTAATCCTTTGCCTCTAAATCTTAAATTTCTACATGGAACACACCATATTAGTTGAGGTGTGAGGTAAGAACACCATCAGAACCAAAAGTCCGAAACAGTCCCTGGTCTGAACCGGTAGCCAATGAAGGGAAAAAATGACATTCCTAAGAGTAAAACATGGAGGGACACACATTAATTATCATGCAGTAAAATGTTCCCAAACTTTTGAATTATTGTAACAGCTTTAAAAAAAAATCACAAAAAACAACTTTCTTTTTTTCTTTTTACATTCTAGAGAAAGAACCCCATTTCTCTTGAATAGGAAATGATGGGTGAAACCTAATTTCAGGATTAACTAACTTTTGGAGAACACCTTTGAATTCTCTACTTCTTATAATGTGGGGTGGCTGATAAAATATTTGATGTAAAAAATGTCTATTTAAGCCCATCACGTTCTTTCTTCCTTCATTTGTATTCGGCTGAGTTTGTAATCCTAATGATATGATACTGCAAGAGAGAAAGCCATTTGAAAGAAAGTTGCCTTGTCAGCTCTTGTGCGTGTTATAGACACACATACATGCATGAACGTTCAATAATGAATGGATCCATCTAAATCTTGAGACGTGCTGCTTTGCTTTTTCTTCTTCCAAGTCTTTTCATTTATTTCGTTAAACCTGGAATCTGATGGCACCAGGGGAGAGATGGGGTGGAGGATATATTTTAATGGAAAAGTCAGTTCTGTAAGAGAGTGGAAAATATAGATTGTTGCGTTAAAGATGTAAAAGATGCCTACAAATTATCTCATTGCTGAAAAGGGGCCAATGGGCCATTGAGTCCAACCCTCTGCTCAATGCAGGATCTCTAGTTAGAGCAGTGGTTCTCAACCTGTGGGTCCCCAGATGTTCGTGGACTTCAGCTCCCAGAAGCCCTGAGCATTGACCATAGTGGCTGGGGCCTCTGGGAGCCGAAGTCCACGAACATCTGGGGACCCATAGGTTGAGAACCACTGAGTTAGAGCATCCCTGGCAGGTAGCTGTCCAGCCTCTTTTTGAAGATGTCCAGAGAAGGAGATCCCACCACCTCTGTACTCAATTGTTTCCCTTGCTGAACCACTCTTACTGTCATTAAGGTCTTTCTCATGTTCAATTGAAATCTATCTTCCTGTAACTTGAAGCCATTAGATCTGGCCCTGCCCTCTCTTCTTTGGAGGCCTGCCCCCTCTTCTCTGTGACAGCCCTTGAGGTATTTAAAGAGTGCAGTCACGTCACTCCCCAGTCTTCTCTTCACCAAACTGAATGTGCCCAGCTCCTTCAGCTTTTCCTTGTATGTTTTGTCCTCCATACCTCTTCTCATCCTTGCTGCCCTTCTCTGAACCTGCTCCAACTTGTCTATGTTCTTCTTAAAATGAGGTGCCCAGAACTGAATGCAGTACTCCAGTTGAGGCCTGACTAGTGCAGAATATAGTAGTGAGGAGATTCCGTATGAAGAACTCCAGCAAAAAGGGATGTGCCTCCATGATGGACTTGTTAATCACGTGGTTCTTCTTCGAGGTTGTTTCTGGCTATATCAGTTGACACCCTTCCCCTCTGCATGTCTCCATGAAGCTGCCAAACATAACTGGAGCATTGCTTTGATGTGCTCTGCTGTGTTCTGACCACCAAGGAGTCCAGCATGACTCAGGTCCATGGCCGCTGAAGGTTCCTCAGACTCCTGCTTTTTTTTCAGTCCAGTTGTTACTGGTCGTAGGATGGACTGGATGACCCTTTGACCCCCTCTTACACTTTTGCATACAAAGTGAGCTGCAACCCTTCCTCAAATGATAAGCCCTGTTACTTCCTTCTCCTGAAAATCTTTATAGAACAATTGGTCTCACACAAAAAAAAGGGGAGGGGGAGAAGACGCTTGACTATGAGATTGAAAGCTATCAAAAGAGACATGCCACACATAATCCACTGCTGACTGCCAGATATGTCTGATATAGTTTTACATTTTAATTGTAAATCAAAATGTTATTCATTTTTCTGTACAGCAGCAAATCTGGAATAATTCAAGACAAGGACTGCTTGACAGATCTGACTGAGTCTCAGTCTGCTGAGAATGACTTGAAAGAGAGCAAAAAGAAAAAGGAATAAGGATGGGATTTTTTTAAAAACAGAAGATGCTTTTTTTAAAAATGCCTTTTAGCAATATTTCATCATTTTAAAACATTTTCTCCTTCTCTCTCCAAAGCAAAAGAATGAATGTAAAACTGTATACTAAAATGGACAGGATAGCCTTAGAAATGTTTTGCAACTTTGTTTTGTGATTTGCATACTTAGCATGTTGCTAAGAAATGAATTGTGGTACCATGAAGACTAATAGTGTCCTTGTGACACAAATTTCCATGGACCAGAGCACGATAAAGGGAGTTCTTCTCAACCTCAGCTGTCTACATGCATCAGTTTCCATGTATGGAAATACTTTGCTGCTTCTGAAGGCTGGAGCATTCTGTTGCAGAATGTCGCCAATTATTGGCTGGCGTCCTGTTCATTAGTCCCAACTAAAGCAGACCCACTCAAGCAATTGTTTGCATGGAGAGTTAATAGTTAGATAAAGTCAAATGGATTCAATGGGTCTTCTTTAGATAGAACTAAGAGACAATGTAGCTTCTAATGAGATAACAGGAAGCATTAAAAGCAGCATGGTCTTGACTTGTTGATGATCTTACAATCATAGAATCCTGTGACAGGTCCTGTCTACATCTGAAGGCTGCACAAATTGATATATATTCAACAACATGGGACAAGCAGGAGCCAAAAGTACACCCACCAGGCCTGTATTAACTACAGCACCCGAGTCAGAACAGATCAAAGTGATTTTGAGACTTATCACACCATGATGTTATACCGTTATAACAATGCATTAGTCCTGCTTTTGCCTCAGCCTTATTGCACAACATGTCTGCTCTCCAGGCACTATCGTATTTTGTCACATTGCAGAGTTGTCGAGAATGTACTTATTTTTCACAGTGGAAATAGTCTGTTAATGACTCCCTTACATGCAACAATTAGGTAAGCAGTTTGGGTGTGGGTATCCAATAGCACTTTCTTCAGTCATAGATTCATAGTGTTGTGATGTGGTAGCGTTATCACATCATAGCGTTGTGATGTTGCATCTATGGGAATCAATCGTAGGCCCTTTTTGCACGTTACCCTTTCGCGCTGCTGGGTTGGAGTCCTCACGCAAGAAGCCTTGGAAGGAACGCTGCCGCTTCCCTGCCGCTTCCCTGCCACTTGGCCTCCCCAGCTCCTTCCTGGTTGCGCGAGTGCCCTGCCTCCTCCTTTTGCAGTGCGGCCTGGGACCTTTCCCAACCAGCACAGCCCAGGAAGTGTGACCGGTCCGGCTCCCAACACATAGCATGCCAGGTAAGTGTGCGTGGGGTGCCGGACTGATGCATGAGCGCAGAGCATGTGCGCTCTATGTCCAGCTCATGAGCGTCACATAAATGTGAGTGCGTCATGCAGACTGCTCCTCACATTTACATGATGCTCAAGGGGCCCTTTCGCTTAAGAAACGCCATGAGAAAAGGGCCATAGAAGCAAGAGGCAGGGTACAGGGATCTGTAAGGATGCCTTAATGCAGATGAAAAACTGTGTAAATGCCACTACTAAAGCACCAATGTTTAAAGGGTGTGATAGAGAGTGTCAGCAATCAGCTGAATGGCTGGAGCAGAATTCAAACAGAATAATGTGACATCAATGAGTGGTATGATAAGGCTTCTGGTTTACAAAGTGTCTTACAAAACTTCATAGCTGGCTGTCAAGTGATTTGCATTCGGCTCTTGTGGGGCAGAATGCAGAAGCTCCTTGACCGTTCTATACAGCTCTGCTGGATGGCTCTTGTGATGAGACACAACTGTGGCAGAGAGGTAAGAGGTTTTCGTGGATCAGGAATTCTGGTTTGTTTGTTGTTTGCCGGTTTGTTTATTTCATATGTTTGCTTGTTTGTTTTGTTTCCCACCCTCCAGGGTCAGGACACAAGATAGTTTCCCACACAATTAAAAATGTTCCAGTGAAAAAGAATAAAATGAAATTACTAGCATGTATCATGATGGAAAATCAGTCAGTTCTCTTTTCTCTTGCAACATAATCTTTTAAACCTCAAGCAGTGTCCATCCCTAAGAAGTGATGTGAAATTCATCACAGATTCAATGAAAATTTCCCCCATCTCTACTGAGAAAATTTCAGTTGTTACATTCTGTCTTTCGACATGGAGAGGATTATGATGTGCATTAGGTGTTAAATAAAATAGAATAAAATAGGATAGAATAAAAAAAAATTCTATTCTAGAAATAGAATTTAAAAAATGACAACCCATATTCATTACTCATCCAGTTATACACACATGGATTCAAACTCACTGTATAATTATGGCACTTTGATACCACTTTAACTACCATGGCTCCATCCTTTCGAATCCTGGGATATGTAGTTTCATGAGGCATTGAGAATTGTCTGGTTGGGAGCTTTAGTACTTCACCAAACTACAAATCCTAGGATTCCACAGGGCTGAGCCATGGCTGTTAAACTGAAATCGTAGTGCTATAAAGGTGCAATCTGGAAGAGACCTCAAACTTTGTTTTGGTTCCTCCTATTTATTTTTTTTCCAGCTCTAGTCCTCTCCTCTCCAAACACAAAGAAACTTGCAAATTTTGGAAAATCCTTGCTCTTCGCCAATTCTAATTTTTTCACCATTGCTAAGGGCTCTTAAGCACTGGGTATGGCAATACTTTTATCCTGTCTTCACTTCTAGTAAGTTTCATTGATTGGCTCTGAGTTCCAGCGTGATGGATAAGGAAAAAATATTCCTCAGTATCTACTGCTTCCACTGATCATCTACAAACTGGCACCACGACAACAAAGTACATTTCTGCAAGGTCAAACAGGCTTAATAGAGCTGTCCTTGATCTTTCTTTTTTTTTTTAATGATACATAAAAAACAAAGATACATTCTGCTAATGGGTAAAGGCCACGATTAATATCCCTTTGTGCAATAGTTCAAGGCAAGACTGTTGTAGTTTAAATCCCCCTGAAATACAATTGCATCTTGCGCTAATAGGTTTTTCATTGCTGAAAAGCTTCCAAATAATTTAGCGGGATAGCATTTGCATTAGTGGAACTCTTAAACATTTACCCTGTTACTGACAATTACTGAATGGTTGAACATAAAGGTGGGAATAAAAAATATTTTCCTTGTACCTGTAATTATTTTTTAACTGTACTCATAGAGGAAATGAAAACATACTGCATGACAATCAGGACCATCTTTCTCCAAGCATTTGAGAAATAGGAGAGCCTTACACAAGAGTAAACCAACTAGTGGGGAAGGCGCTTTAAGCAGAGGTTGTTCATTCAAGTCTAACAGTGGATTACAGTACATTTTGGTCCATCTGCTGCTTCATACATCCATATATGTGCACGACCTCTCCCATCCTTGAATCCATAGATGTTAGACTACAATTCAGCAGCATTGCCAATGGTTAGAGACAGGGGGATGCCTGTAAACAGAGATAACTTAGCTTCAGTAGTCCATGCACTGTTAACTTCTGGATTAGATTACTGCAATGCGCTCTGTGTGGGGCTGCTTTGGAAGACAACTCAGAAACTATAGCCAGGGCAAAATGTACTGGGTAGATTGTTGACTAGATCATCATAGTGATACCATATAACACCAGTTTTAAAGGAATTGGGTTGGCGGTTGGTTTGAATTCAAGGTGCTGGTAATACCATTTAAAGTACTAAATGGTTTGGTACCTTGGAGCCAGTGTGGTACAGGTTGTTGTTTTTTTGGTGGTTGACATTGGAGTCCACCCACAATTCCAGCACTACCCTAGAATTTGGGGGAATTATATTTCAAAAGAGGCCTGCAAGAGGAGAGCAAGAACAGGATCTTTTCACCTATGGATACCAGTACTAACTGTAGAGAGGACTCCGGTTAAAGTTAAACAAAGTATTTTATTTGAATTGACAAACATACAAGAAATCAGACACTCTTAAGAACCATACAAGACAATCAGAAAATGAGGTGAGAAAGGTTGGGTAGAAAGAGGATTATGGGTAGAAAGGGTGATACTTACCAGTTGTGAAGAAATAAGTCACAGTGAAGGGGCTCAGACAGTGTTTGAAGGTAGCAGAGAGTAGTGGCAGCCTGGAGTATGTCCAACATTCTACAAAGGGCTGGGGTCAAAGGTAGGGTTTTTATACCCTATTTCACACCCGGAAAGGATGTGTTAAAAAAGCTGTAATGGCTTTCCCATGGGACCAAAAAAGGGGTCCTGCTTAACTCAGAGTGACAAAACATTGATGGGACTCATGACAATCTCTTAATGCTTGATCAGGAGGGGTGTATAGGGAAGATCTCTGTAGGGTACAATCGAGGGACAGTCTCTGATTTCTCGCCAATCTGGGTAGCTCATCTTTTATTGTATTGTAAAATGTCAAGAAGCTGACTCAGTAAAGGGATTAGTACAAACCTATCAGTGTTGGGGTTTTCCACATAATTCAATCTGAACTTCCATGACCCCAAACATGTCTCTAGTCAGCATGACCCCAAGCATATTTTCTGGTCAACGCGACTGTGATAATGTTCTCTGGTCATTAATAAGCTCAATTTATGAAAATTGCATATCTCCTAGGAGGGGTGGTAGGGTATGGTAACAGAAAGACAGATCATGTGGTATCAAACTGCTGTAACCAAATAGTGTAGATACACACTGGCTAAGATCCTACATCATGGCTGTGAGGTCTAAATCAACAGCCAGGTAGTTACCTGGTAACTGTGCTACATCATCCTTCCGTTGATTGTCAGCATTGTGTAACCAACTGTGTATCTCCCAGAGTCTGCTTATTGTTCCATTGGACAATGGGGAATGAATAGTGGCTGTTTCTGTAGTCCCAGTGAATAAAGTGGTACATTGGAGGTGCTGATAAACACTTACGGACTGTCCAAGAATACATAACTACATAGCTGGCATCCTGCTTGTTAGCCTCACCCAGAGCAGATGTACTGAATTGCTTGTTGAATGGTGAGTCAATGCTAGGTAAATCCAGCTGATCCAATGGTTCTGATCTGGTTGGGGCTAGGAATAGGGTTTTGGCCCATATGAAATGGTTCCACTTGTGGACCTCCTCTTACCTAACCATGTGCTGACAAACTAATAAAGTATAGCCACATGTGGAAAAGATTTTAACATGTATATGATTCTAACAGGAGTCTGACAGAGAAGTAGAACTGGAGGAGAACTGAATAACCTAACTAAACTTCATGCTAAACAGCCTCAATAGCAGTAATGTCTAAGGCCTGTATAATGGACATTTCTCATCATTATTCCTTTCTGAAATCTTCATAAGCATTCCATCACCCACAAGGAAGGGACAAGAACTGCAGATTGTTTATCTGCCTGGGTCAGGAGATATCTCCTGCTCTGGAGCTAAAACAACTGTTCCTACCTAGCACTGGTGCTCAGGTATCATTCATCTGTGTATGTTATTTTCCTATATGGTCACAACAGAAGTTTCAAAGAGAAGCCTTTGAAATCATATCATTTTCTGTGTCACCATCACTGCATCCTCTTCCTCCTTCCTTCCTTGGCCTGATGACTGAATATTTCCCATCACCATTCCACAGGTGTTTTATAAACCATTATTGCCTTTTGAAAAAGGATATGGGCTAAGATCTTGCATTGAGATCAAATGCATATCTCTGACATGAAGCAATGATATGTCTCCTTATGCAACCCCTTCAACCCATCTTTTCATAATGGAAGCTCCCCACCCCAAGAAAGCCATTTCTATGTCAGTGGAGAACAGGGTGAGCAGCTAGGACATGTACAGGTATTTCGCTTTCTCTGGATACCCTGTAATAACATCATCCTCAGGAATCCCTGGGAGGTCCCTGGGTTTGCTGTTGTTACCCTGTGACTTGGGTGTCCTGGGAGGGGCGCCCAAATATCCAAAACAACACAAACAAAATGAGGAAATTAGCTGGAGCACTCTCTTCAGCTAGTGAGAGGCAGGGTAACTTAGCGGGAATCTTTTACCCTATGTATACAGGTTCAGGTCAGTGAGTAGTCAAACAGTTTAAAATGGCAACAATGATATTTGTTAAACAGATAGCAATTATTAAGAAAACACAACCACTCAACCAACTAGAAATAGGAAATAAAAGTCTTGGGGGAATGGGTGATAATGTCACCTTTCTCGCAGTCCTGAAGAAGTCCAATTAAAGAGAAGGAAACTCAGCACAGCGGCCGAGGGGAGCTTGCAGAACGAAGCGGCAGCAGGGCTGGATGGCACTCTGAAGTGGTCCGAGCAGTCCGAAAGCAAGTCTGAAGAGCTCTCGGAGCTGGGGGGTTTTATTAGGGGACGGCATGACTGTGGGCTAGTCTGGTCTTGGGCAAAAACAATGAGCTTTGGACTGGAGACAATGTCTCTGGAAGGTCAGAATTTACATGATTGAGTTAGGGTCCGAATTGACAATAGTATGGCCAGTATGAAAATGCGGCTAGCTTAGCAGTTAAGCACTCAGCTCGCCAGGGTGCCCTCTTGGGGCAGAGGTCTCTTTGTTTTAACATGCATTTGTAATGAAGGTGTTTGTTTCGGGAGGTCCCCTAAAGCAGATCTGGCAGTTTCTGGCTTTGCTTTGGTGTAAACAAGTATGAATCAGCAGATAATCACCATACCTAGCTTCACGCTTGTTCAGTGGCCTCACAAACACTTGGCTGGCGGCAGAGCAGGGCCGAATTATGATATCAGAATGATATCTGAGGTTACCAAAGGCCAGGCCAGTTCACGGTGGTAACACTGTCACAGTGCATCCAACTAAAAAAACAAAAACAGTCAGATGCTTGCCTACTACCACTATGGAAATAGCCTTTTTGAGGTGGGTACCACAATGAAAAAGTGAGTTGGAGGGTGAGTCTTAGTTATTATGTAATCAGAATGAAAGTGAGTGTGGTATAGTGATTTGAGTGTTGGAATAGGATACTAGGAAACCATGGAAACCCATTGGGTGGCCTTGGGCAAGTCACATTCTCTCACCTTCGGAGGAAGGCAAGGGCAAGTCACCTCTGAACAAATCTTGCTGAGAAAACCCTGGAATAGGTAGAGTTTTCATAAGTTGAAAATGATCTGAAGGCCAAGAACACAATGATCAGAACAGAATTCTGGTCTTCACAATAACCCCAAAAGTGGGTTATAATGGCAAAAGTTGGACTTGAACTATCATAACTCACTAACAGGGCGCCTACCATGATGTTTTTGGTGTGCTACTTCTTAAATGTTGTGTTCAGCTGCTTTGACTGCCTATTGCCAGGCACAAAGACCCTTTCCGCACTTTATCTTGCTCTGTTGTCATCTGGGCACCATCCCAGCAGCACCTCTTCTGGGATGGGAGCATGTCCCCAACACTCCCCTCTGCATGCAACTGGCTGCCTGTGGAAGGGAGTGAGAAGGACATGCTTCTTTCTTCTGCACTGCAGCCAGTCTTCTTCCCAAGCTGCAGTGGAGAAGGAAATGTGTGAGTGTACTTCCAGCCCTTCTGCATGGCCAGCTATGATGGAAGGCTTGAGCAATCAGGGGTCATTGACAAATTTTCTCTATCAATGACCTCTGATTGTTCAACCCTTCCATCATAGCTGACCATGCATTGACAGTCCTTCTCTGTCAATGATCTCCCCGACAATCGCCCTGGCTGGCAACTCGAGAAGGGTGGAACCATGATGACATCATGCAGAAGTGTTATTGTGGTCCCACTCCTCTCACATCCCTATGCTGGGATGCTGCTGTCCTTTGGAAAAGGCCAAAGATAAGATATAAATATTTTAAATAAAGAAATGAACGTTGCTTTCCCTATTGGCAGTCAAGTGCTGGGTGCCTTGAGAAATGGAGCCAGAGGACAGTAACTGTAAGAGACAGATAGCCCTGTGCTTGGGGTGACTCTAACTTAAATTCAGCTGCTGCTTCCAGCTAGAGAAGACTTACTGAATCAACTCCTGCATGTTAAGCCAACACATACCTAAGTTCAATTGATTTAATAGGTTTACTGTAGTTGGGAATAGCAATTGGATTTAGGCCCATGAGTTGATATATCAGATTTGCCGTAGGGCCAAGACTTTAAGAAGTCTTCTTCTATCATTTAGACATCAATTCCTGTTTTCATCTGTTCTCAAGGTACTGCCCAAAGCAGGTTGCTTTACTTTGATGCATGTCATGGCTGTCCCTTGATGGTTAGAATCCAAGTGAAAAACAAGCAAAGTTCAATAAAAATCTGCATTGGCCATTAAAACTTGATCTATAGACATGATGAAAAAGTTTTCAGCTGTAATTTATTTGATTTATTTAATCACCATTTCAGATTGGAAACAGTAAAGCTGGCATTCCATGGCAAAAGTAATAATCATTCTTCTAATACAGCGATAATGATTGCCAAGAGAAATGAAACTACGCAAGACCTCCAGTCATATTTGCAAGGAAGTCATGGCATCTAATAGCTGGCATGATTGATTCTGGGAGCACTTGCCCGTTGGTAATTGGCATCACAAGGTTTCCAAAAAGATGGATTTCAAAGGCTCTCAGTCAGAGAATTCTCTGGGATAATAATAATCACCAAAGATAGTATGAAATATGTTCTCTTTTTTAGCATCTTGGTAGATGCACAAAAGGGATTTTGCTAAATTAACAGTTCTAGAAAACTGCATGACCAGGGTTTTGTGTTGTGTGTGTGTGTATGTGTTTAAAATCAAGTGTGAATATGAGAGAAAATACTAACAATTAACATCTTAAGGCCAAGAGTTGGTACTAAAAATCTGGTGTATGTTTTATTCTTTTTTGTATGTCTAATAAAAAACCCACACAGTTACGACGTGGAAATCTTTTAGTCATGATTTATTTACATTCTTCTAAATCCCACATACATTATTGCCCCATCTTTGGGTCACATTAGGTTACAAGAATTTGCCCCCCCATTTGCAAGGGAATTTCTGTGTTTCTTTCCCCCTTTTTGCATTAAAATTTGTGTGTATTTGATATGCATTTTTCATATATGCATTTCTCTGTACCCTTCTTTATCAACTAAAATATGTTTGTGTGCGTTTTTCTACTGTAGGCAGTTAAGAAATTCTCATGGTATGCATGGCTTTGCTCGTACTTTATTTTTCCAAAACTTTCCACAAACCTAGGAAATGTGTGAGTTTCCAAGGCAAGTTGTGCTTTCTAGTATAATAAGTCTTAGACAGTGTGAAATGGATACCTTTTCTACTCCTTCACACAACATGAAGGCATCGCACTGTGTTTCACTCCAGCACAGGCATGCAGCGATGTGATAATGTGACATTGTGGATGAGCACAGGACCATTTTTGATGGTCACCGTTTTTAATGGCTTGATATAGACCATTTTTTTCCCACCTTTGTTACTGCAGGTTAGGCCTCCTTGGAGATAGCATAAAGATATCATTTTGATATCAATAATTTGGCTCTCTCCCACCACCCTTCTCCACATGTTTGAGAGGCTCCTGGACAAGCCCAGAACTAGGCTCGGCCATCAAACGCTGCAATATCCCAAGACAATACAGGCAGGCCAGAAATAGCCAGATCACCGCTTTAGGAGACCTCTCTGTAAACACCCTCATTATGTATGCACGCTGTTTACAAAGGACTCCCTGCCCCGAGCAGGTAACTTGGCAAGCTAGAAGCTTAAAGGCCAAGCACTGAGTATTTGCATACAGTTTACCTCTTTGTCAATTTGGACTTAATCATGCTAAATTGTGACTTTTCTGAGACATGTCTCACACCCAAAACTCATTGTTGTCCCCGAGTAAGGCACAGCCTGCAGTCCCAATTCACCCTATAAAACCCCCTGATTCCAAGACCTTCCTCGGATCGCTCCGAACTTCCATCAAGCCTTGCTGCTGCTTTATCCAGTGAGCCTTCCCCTCAGCTCCAGTAGCTGAGACTGCAGCAACCTTGGATTGCTCCTGAGTTCCATCTCGCCTTGCTGCTGCTGTGCTTGGTGAGCTCCCCTCAGCTAATCGAGCTGTTTCTTCTCTGCACCCCCGGATTCTCTGCAAGGTCCAGGACGACGAGACAGGTGTTGTATCACCCATTTTTCCTGAAAATCTCTATCTTTAATTCAACCTCTAATTTCTTAGTTAGCTGTGTGAATGTGGTGTCTTCAATATTTGTTTGTATGCAATAACATATCATTTCTATTACTTTAAACCTGTCTGGCTGCTTGCCTGACCTGACCCCGTAGACGCTGGGTTGCAAGATCCTGCTAAGTTACCCTGCCTCTCGCTAGCTTAAGTGAGTGCTCCAACTAATTTTCCCCAAAGTTGTGTTTTATTGTTTGGTTATTTGCTATTATTCCACTATAGTGCTGTTATTCCACTTTTGACTTCCTATGGAATCCTGGGGTTTGCAGTTAAGGGGGGGCCTCAAACCGCAGGATTCCATAGGATGTCGAAAGTGCAATAATAGCACTGTAACAGTCTAGTGTGGAAATGGCCTGGGACTGGAAAGACAGAAAGATTGCTAAGTTCTTGGCATACTACCTCACATACACATCTTCATAGAAATATATGTGGCATTTCTGCACAAAGCTTGAATTTTCTGCACAGCAAACACACAAAATCTTACAAAATATACTGTTTCCTGGATTTTTTTCATGTCATAGTTTTCATGTTTTCTTTTTTTCTCTCTCTCTCTCTCTCTTTTTTTTGCCCAAGAAAGCTATCTTTTTGAGATGAATAATTATCTGTAACACTTCAGCTTAAATCTTTTTGTTACTCCTAACAAGAGTAGAGCCACTGAGTGGATTTCAATGGATAAAACTAAATGGATTCACCTACATGTTGTCTCACCATTCCACAATTGATTGAATGGAGCTATTCTAGCAGGGATTAACATGATTCCAGCCTTTGCAATCTGCAAATACCAGTAGAAAACTCAACAAAAAAATCTTGCTGCTGCAGTATTTCTTCTGAGAAGGTTTCTCAAGTATGGAGAAATCCTTTTCTCTGTCAGGAAATTAATATTATCACATTCCTGCTCTTCATCCACATGGTTTTTCAGTCCTATGGCTTGATTCTGGCCAGTGGTTTGTGGATTTATGTGTGTTGTCTCATGTTGTCCAATTGTGTGGAATTGTTCTAAACAGATGTGTTGCATATTATTTTCTGGCCTGTGCTTCATGTTGATATTTCTAGATATGGGTTGGAATATAAACCAGTATTTTGGAACCTGTGAACTCTACAGAGAGCCAGGCCAGCCCTGTCATTTGACGGAGGGAGGTCATGCCCCTGGCTAGCAGATGTGGGAAGAAGCTGCTGCTGTCCTCAGCTGTTCTTCATGAGCCTTCTGGTCATTTTTTGAGAAAAGGGATTAATTGGTTGGTTGATATCCCAACCCATATCTAGAAATCTCAACATGAGGCACAGGCCAGAAAAATATGCAATCCATCAGTTTAGAACAATTTCACACAACTGGACAACATAAGACAACATAAAGAAATCTATAACATACAGAAGTTCACAAGTCACTGGCCAGAGTCAAGCCATAGGACTGCAAAAGCATGTGGATGAAGAGCATTAGGATAGCCATCAGTCAGAAATGACTTGAAAGCACACGACAACACCAACAATCCTCTTTCCTCAAAAGCCTTCAATTCTGAAAGCCCAGTGGAAATTCAGCAAAAGAAGAGGCCTTCTAGACTCCTTAGAGAAGGAGTTGCAGAGTCTGGGGCAACCACCGAGAAGGTCCTATTTTCTGTACACACCAAACTGTGGCCATTTCTGCACTACATTGTTATAGTGCTATTATAGAATCATAGAAAAGTAGAGTTGGAAGAGACCACACGGGCCATCCAGTCCAACCCCCTGCCATGCAGGAACACCCTCAAAGCACTCCCGACAGATGGCCATCTAGCCTCTGCTTAAAAACCTCCAAGGAAGGAGACTCCACTATACTCCGAGGCAGCATATTCCACTGCCGGACAGCCCTGACTGTCAGGAAGTTCTTCCTGAGGTTCAGATGGAATCTCCTTTCCTGCAGCTTGAATCCATTGCTCCTCCATTGCTGCTCCTGGTCTCTGGAGCAGCAGAAAACAAGCTCTCTCCTTCCTCTACATGGCATCCCTTCAAATATTTAAACATGGCTATCATGTCCCCTCTTAACCTTCTCTTCTGCAGACTAAACATACCCAGCTCTCTAAATCTATCCTCATAGGGCTTATTCCACTTTCAACATCCTGTGGAATTCTGGGCTTTGTAGTTTACTGCCCCTCCCTAAACTGCAAACCCTAGGATTCCGTGGGATGTTGAAAGTGGAATAATAGCACTAAATCAGCCGAGTAAGGAAATGGCCTGTGTATGTAAAGGTGGAGACTTTGAAAGAAAGTCATCTCATTAGGATGTCAGGAGGCTCATACAGGGAGACAGTCTGTCAGATAGTCTGGATCTATGCCATATAGGGTTTTCTAGGTCAGGACTAGCAGTTGGCATTGTGTCTGGAAACACCATCAGTCAATGGAGCTGTTTTAGCCAGGGAACTGTATGCTCCCTGTAGCCTGTTGCATGCCAGTCAACCCTGCCCAACTGCATGTGAAATGGGTGCACTTGTGAAACTCTGCTTGTGCAACTGTGAATTGATCATGTCCATCATCCAAAGATGTCGAACTGCATGTATGCGAGAACCTAGGTGTGTGACACCATTTTCCAGTTGCTATTTTCTAAACTTAGGAGGTGTACTTTGAAGGCTAGCCAGCTTAATGTTTCACTAGAAACAAAAATCCCTGCAAAAGAAGTTATTATGGTAACAAACTTTGTTTCTTTTGAAGTGGCCAGGAGCATAATGAAATTAACAAATGATGTACTGTTTTCAAGATATAAGCAACTGTAAGTCTTCTTTAACAAAATTAAGGGGCTGAGCTATTATGCATGCAGATGAAATCAGAGTGCTGGATCACAGCCAGGAAAAGCTGCTTGGTTTCTCATTACAACACAGATGTGTGCTGATCTATCAAAATAAACGTATTCTTCATTATATATATATTTTTGGACACCTCTTTCATGTTATTTGGGAAACTGAATTAGTCTTTGAAGTTTTTTCATCAAAGGTTAGAAAGCCATTTTAATTGTACAATTCTACCAGTTTTTCAGTCTTTAATTCATGTTTTTACAGTAACATTTACTAGGCTTCTAATAGAATTATAGTAGATAAGAAACAAAGTTGTACCGGTTTCTGTATGGCATCTTTTCAATATAGAATATCCTAAGGATACAAGTTAAACAATGCTCTGATTTTAAGATGAATGAGGATGAATTAATGATTGCCAAGTATAGATGGTGGGCAGGTAAGAATGATGATGAGAATGATAATTGTCAGGGTGCCCCTGCAGAGAGAGTGGAGGACCCAAAAAACATTGGGAGTGAAAGAGAGGAAGCTTGTGATCTACTGAGCATAACATTTGGCACCTCTTCCTTCTCTCTGGCATTCCTTTGTGAACACAGCATGAGGGGCCTCTTTGCAGAATTGATAGTCTCTAGCAGGTTCTCCAGCTACATTACAGCCATTTCCACACTAGACTGTTATAGCACTATTATTCTACTTTCAACCTCCTATGGAATCCTGGGGTTTGCAGTTTAGGAGGGGCCGGGTGGCCAGGATTCCATAGAAGGTTGAAAGTGGAATAATAGTGTTATAACAGTCTAGTGCAGAATTGGCCTAAGTTAGTGATCTGTGGCAGGTTTTCTAGCTGGAATATTTTATCTCCCTGGGCTGGAGAATATAAGTGGGACTATTGGAGTTGAGGGGGAACCACAGGTAAAGGAGGCAACACCAAAGGGCAGTTGCCCTTTGGGGAAGCCATTTTGGGGAGGGCATGAGGCCGAGGGCCTGTCTTGTTGCTTTGCAGGTGGAAAAAAAACACTTGTGTACACACATTGCCTGTTAGGATAAACAGCTGACCTCTTTTGCGGAGAGTGGAGATGTGTTATTAACAAAGGCAGGGAGGTAATGCTACTCCCGGGGGAGCCATTCAAATGGTACAGGATAGAGGAAGGTATGGAAATAGGAGACCACTGTACTATCCTGAGGGTAACATTTACAATAGGGTGTTAGTCACCCCCAAACTGTTTCCCATCCCAAATGATCTGGATAGCCACGGCAACACTTTCTCCCAAAACAGCTGCCATTTAGTACTTCATCCTCAATGAACATGCTGACCTGGCATATATTACAGAGATCTGGTTGGATGAGACTGGGGAGGGGTGTTAATCACTCTCAGCTCAGCCCACCAGGACTCTCTGTGCAGCAGCAGGTGTTGACTTGGGGGGCCAAGGAGGTGGAGTTGCAGTGGTCTATCAGGATAATATTCCCATGACCTGGCATCCTGTCCCTCAGTCTGCAGGGTTTGAGTGTGTTTATTTAAAGGTGGGTAGCCAGGACAGATTAGGGATTCTGTGGTATACCACTTACCCAGTTGCTCAACAGTCTCCCTTCCTGGGCTAGCTGGGGTGGTCTTGGGGGTGATGTTGGAGCCTCCACAGCTTGTGATGCCGGAGCACTTCAACATTCATGCTGAGGCTATCCTGTCAGGAGTGGCTCAGGACTCCATGTCCACCATGACAACCATGGGTCTGTCCCAAATGGTATCTAGCCCCACTCATGCTTCTGAGCACACCTTGTTTTCTATACGGGGTGGGGATGATAATGATCTAGGAATGGAGGAGCTTTCTACTGTTCTGTTGTCATGGACAGAGCACTTTTTAGTCAGGATTAGATTTGCTGGGACTGAAAGCCCCAGCAGGGGGTGGGGAATCATTAAGGTGGTCCACCCCAGGATTCCTGATGGCTCTTGGGGAGTTTCCTACTGTCTTGGCAAGTGATCCTGTTGAAGCCTTGGTTGATCTCTGGAATGGGAAAAAGACCAAGGCAATAGACAGGATTGGTCCTACGCATCTCCCTGTCATGGAGTGGAGCTAAACCAGGGCCCTGGTTTTCTAAGGAGCTGGCAGCAATGAAATGAAGGAGATGAAGACTAGAGCGACAGTGGCAGAAATCTCAAAGTGAGTCTGATCAGAAACAGGCTAAAATCTATAGGTCTATAGTGGGGCAATAAAGGTAGCAAAAAAGGCTTTCCTAGCTAACACTATTGCAGCTGCACGGAACCATTCAGGAGAGTTGTTTCAAGTGGTCAAGGATCTGTTATTACCTGACTCTAAGGAGAATGTAAGCCACTCAACAGCCTGTTGTGAAGGATATGCCCACTATTTGGCAGAGAAAATGGCTCAGAAAATGGCATTTGCCATGCGAAAGGGCGCCTGGAGCATCGCACGATTGTGAGGAGCGATCTGCACGACGCACTTGCAATCACGTGATGCTCCAGGGGTCAGCAGGCACTGATTGCGCACCTTTTCATTTTTGGCTGGAAGCCAAAATGGTGAGCGATCCCGCATTGCTCCCAGGTCCCGCACGCACTTACCTGGTATGCGGAGCCCCTGGAGCCACACCGGTCACGCTTCCTCCCCCAGTGCAGCCTGGGAAGGAAGAGGCAGCTTGTGAGGAGCTGAAGCAGCAGGAACACGAGAGCCTCTTGCTGGAGGCTGCTCGTGTGATCCCCGCACCCCAGCGCCGGAAAAATCTAAGGTGAGGAAAGGGCCTTAGATGCCGTAGTTGATACATTTCCAGTGGAAGTAACCTTGGCCCCTGCTTGTCCAGTGTTGATGCATACTCTTTAATTTGTGCTGCCTGAGGATGTGGATGGGATCCTTGGAGAAGTGAAAGCCATCACGTGTACTAGACCCTTCCTGGCTAATTAAGCAGGCCTGGGAGGGACTAGTTGAGTGGGTAAAGGAAGTGATTAAAACCTCTTTACAACAAGGAAGCATTCCAATGCACCAAAAGGAGGTGGTGGTAAGACTTCTTCTGAAAAAAACCTTCCCTAGATCCAACTATACTAGATAACTATTGGCCAGGCTTTAAAACTTCCATTTTTAGGCAAGGTACTAGAGCATGTGGTAGCTTCTCAACTCTATGGGTTCCTGGATGAGGTGGTGTCATACTGAAATTTATTTCCAGCCCCTCCCCAAGCCTGACTTCTACACTTGAAAGGAGCTGGAAATTCCCTCAGCGTTTACTAATTCTTGCTGCCAGCACCCACTGAATTCTGAATTAACTAGACAGGACAGTGGGACCCTACTAGTGGATTGCCAATCCCTAGGCTTAAGGACCTTCCCTTCCCTCCCTTCTGGGTGAGGAAGTTCTATCTAGCGTATGGCGTGGGAGTGGAGAGGAAACAGAGGTTTTACAGAAAAGCATTTATTCAAGGCATGCAAATAAACAAGACAATAATACACATGAGAGGCTCCCCCCTCCCAGGTACGCTTAAGTTACAAGTAGTTACAAAAACACAGATACATTCCTTAAGATCAGCCAACTTCCAAAATAATAAACAGCCCTAACGCGACTAACTATCTTATTCTAGTTACTCACAATTTGGGTTCACAGTCTTAGATAGTCTAAGAGAAGAGAGAGGCCAGGAGGCGAGGCATGGCCTGCAGCCTATGACTGGCACAGATCTCATTTCTAGGAAGTTCCTTTGTTGTCTCTCTGCCACATGGCCTCTCAAGGATTTTTATCACTTCTCCCTCAAAGCACCTCGAAGCATCTCAAAGATGCTCACCTCTTCCTTTTGATTGGGCAATTCTCCCCGCCCCCCCCCATGATCTGTGAGACTGACCCACAGTAAAAAATGTAACCTAATCCCCAAGACCTCATTAACCCTTGGTTTACCTGAAGAGGGAAGTATCCCCCTTCAGCCAAGTCTAGATAATGGGAAGCCCCATTATCACAAGTGGATTGTCTACATCCATTTCAGTCTGGTTTCAGACCTGATTATGGGACAGAGACAGCTATGGATGACTTGGTGGATGACATGTGCAGGGAACTAGACAAGGAGAGTGTGTCCCTATTGGTTCTGCTGGACCTTTCAGCAGCTTTCAATACCATCAACCATGGTATCCTTCTGAGTCATCTCACTGGGATGAGGCTTGGAGGTATTCTTTTACAGTGGCTTTGTTCTTTCTTGGAGGGGCATTCTCAGAGGGTGGTGCTGGGGGATTCCTGCTTGACTCCCTGGCCATTTGCCTATCAAATCCCTCAGGTTTCAACCTTGTCCGTTTTGCTATTTAACATCTGCTAGGAGAGGTTATTCAGTGTTTTGTGGTTAGGTATCACCACTATGCTGAGGATACCTAGCAATGTTACTCCTTTTCACCTGATTCCAAGGAAGCTGTTTCTGTGCTAATTTGATATTTGGCAGCTGTAATGGACTGGAACCAGAAGCAGAATATTTTAAAGCAGAGAAAGATGCAGAAAATGCTGGGAAATGTGAGATGTAGCAGTGTGTCTTAGAAATAGAGTTACTAGCATTCACATGTAGAAGGTGAACAACAACCAGTCACACACCAGCCTGACTCACACACAGGGTCTACCGGAAAAAATAAAGCAGGATTAGGCCATTTCCACACTACACTGTTATAGTGCTATTCTACTTTCAACATGCTATGGAATCCTGAGGTTTGCAGTTTAGGGAGGGGTATTTAGAATTCTCTACCAGAGAGCTCTTTGGCCTCAGCAAACTACAAACTCTAGAATTCCACAGGATGTTGAAAGTGGAATAATAGCATTATGTGAATAGTGAAGAAATGGCCTTAGTTTTCATTGCACAAAAATATGAAGTAGATTTACTTAAACTTCTAAAGATGTCACAGCATCTCATGGTAAGACACTTTGCAAATATTTGCTTTTCAGACATGGAAGAAAGAGGACTGTGGACTAGAAAATGGAGGATGAACACAGACTAACTGCAGACTGATACAAGAAGGGACAGATTGTGTCTAAGACCAACAAACAGGAAACGACATAAATGTGTGCTGTGCCCAAACTTTTACAGAGAGAAATGCAAACCAGAATCTAATGAGTATAGGTAGGCATGCTGAGGTTACTGACTCTTAACAGAAAACAGCAACCAAAATGATCTAAAGCAAGTCTCTTGTGAGGAAAAATCACATTTTGGGGTATTTAGTTTACAGAAAAAGTGAATCAGTGCAAACATGTATTTTCTAGTATTTCATTTCTGGAATTTGGAGACGCCAAAATACCAAGAAAATGATAAGTCAGATGCAGTTTACTTATCTTCACTTGAAAAAATACTGGAATTTCACACAATAAAGATGGATCATACAGGTAGATGTCCTCTACAGAACAAGATGCCTGTCTGAAGACCGACAATAGAATATGAAGTACAATTTATAACACAGGCCCTTTTCGCACGGCATTCGTCATGCGAAAGGGCCTCTGGAACATTGCGCAATTGCGAGGAGCCATCCACATGATGTCCTCGCAATTGTGCGATGTTGCTGGGGCCGGTAGGTGCTGATCAAGCACTATTTCATTTTTGGCTTCTAGCTGCATTGCTCCAGGGCCCCGCGCGCACTTACCATGCATGTGGAGCCTCTGGAGCTGCAGTGCTTGCGTTTCCTGCCCCAACGCAGCCTGGGAAAATCCGAGGCTGCACTGCGGAAGGAAGAGGAGGAGCCCTCACGCTGCCTGCTCACTAGCAGACAGTGACTGCAAAGGCGAAGCAGTGGGGACGCGAGAGCCTCTCTCAAGAGGCTGCTTGCGTGATCCCCACACCCCAGTGCCACGAAAAGGTAAGGTGTGAAAAGGACCCCAGTGTTTGCAGGCACTTTAGGGGGTAAACATTTTCTGAGCATTTAGTGCAAAAATGTCGAAAGTCAGACCCTTTTCGCACCTTCCCCTTTACTCAGCTCACGCACGAAGCCTCGGGAGGAACATTGCGGCTTCCCTGCTGCTTCTCTGTTGCTCAGGCTCCACAACTCCATCCTCTCATGCAACCGCCCCACCCCTTCCTTCCGCAGTGCAGCCTGGGAGCTGTAGGCTGCGCTGGGGGAGAAAGTGCAACTGGCCTGGTTCGTCTGACGCACCACAGGGCAGGTAAGTGTGCGCGGGCCCCGGGAGCATTGCGCGACCATGCAGCATTTTCGGCTTAGAGCTGAAAATAAAAAAATGTGTGCACGGTCCACATTTGGCTTCTGAACGTTGCGTAAATGGGAGTGCGTCATACAGACCACTCCTCCCATTTACGCGACGCTCAAGGGACCCTCTCATATAAGAAATGCCATGCGAAAAGTGCCCTGGTTAAGGTAGCTTACTAAGAACATATGTTTGTTCGCAGAAACAATGATGCCTATGTTAGAATGATCTGTTCTCTGTTCCTCTGTCTCAATTTATGTTAAGCATAAGCTATTTTGTGTGCATTTTCTCTCTCTTTGGAAGCTCTATAAAAATCCTGATATTTCAATAAAGCTTTGTCCATCTGATTATGCTACTGTTGCAGCTAAGCCGACAGAAGAGGCTAAGACAATTGTTACTCTGGGAGTAAGTGGGAGTAAGTGGGAGGGACACTTAAATAACCAAGCAATAAAACACAACCTTGGGGAAAATTAGCTGGAGCACTCACTTAAACTAGCGAGAAGCAGGGTAACTTAGCAGGATCTTGCAACCCAGCGTCTACGGGGTCAGGTCAGTCAAGCAGCCAGGCGGGTTTAAAGTAATAAAAGTGACATTTTATTGAGTATAGACAAATATTAAAGATACCACAGTCACACAGACAACTAAGGAATCAGAGATTGGCTTGGGGATAGGGATTTTCAGAGGGAAATGGGTGATACGACACCTGCCTCATCATCCTGGACCTGGTGGGAGAAGCCGGGGATGCGGAGAAGAAGCTCAGCTCGATTAGCTGAGGGGAGCTCGCCAGGCAATGCGGCAGCAAGGAGGGATGGAACTCTGGAGCGGTTCGAGCGATCCGAGGAAGGTCTCGGAATCAGGGGTTTTTATAGGGTGAACTGTGACTGTGGGCCATGCCTTACTAGGGGAAAAACAATGAGTTTTAGGTGCGAGACAATGTCTTGGAAAGGTCACAACTTTGTATGATAGTATCAGAGCTGAATTAACAATCGTGTGGCCAGTATGCAAATGCGTAGTGCTTACCAGTGGACGGCACAACCTTTGTCCTGCTCGGGGCAGGAGGCTTTTGTTAGTATTGCACATATGTAATGAGGTGTTTGTCGGAGAGGTCCCTGAAGCAACGAACCAGCTGTGTCTGGCCTGCCTGGGTGGGGAATGGAATGTCCAGCAATTATCAGCCGTGCCTGTTTGCATGCTTGTCCGGTGGCCTCACAAACACGTGGAGCGGAGTGGCAGGGGAAGCTGAATTGTTTGATATCAAAACGATATCGGGTGCTATCTCCAGGTAGGCCTAGACCGCAGTAACATGATGTTCCCTCATGACCAAGAGAAAGTGTGTGTGTGTGTGTGTGTGTAGAGAGAGAGAGAGAGAGAGAGAGACTCCTTCCCAATCTTATTCAGGGCCCAATTTCAGCTCCGTGATTCTACCTGTGAAACAAGGGTAGATTGGTATTTCAGTCACTTTCAACAAAATAAATTTACCTGAGTGGTTTACAGCAGGTGTCATATATGAAAAGACACATCTAAACTCTCTTAGTATAAAGTAAAATCTTATATCATAACTTTCTCAGCTTTTAGCAAAAAATGGTACTGGTTTTCACCTCTGATAAGGCAGATTCTTAAAACTTTGTGAACAGTCCATCTTGGAATATGAGCTCATGACAGTTCCCAAGTAACAGCCCCATGAGAAATCCAACTATCGTGAGAAACAAATTGTTTACCCTTTGGGTGTCCCTTGACCTATCTTTTAGCTGAGAGAACAGAACACTTCATCAGGAAAATGCCAGGAATGAACATGGAATCATTACAAGACCCATAGTGAAGCAATTATGTATATTTTCTGCAAGTACAAGCTCCATGTTTCATTTTAAAACAACTGCTACAAGCTCCATGTTAAAAGGGCCATACATTTTGTCTGCCAGGGTATACAATATGACAGCGGTGTATAAAATTATCCATGAAATGGAAATGATGTCATAACTCTAAAACCCGGGGTCATTCTCTGTAGCTGAATGGTGAGAGACTGAGGCTAAAAATAATTACTTGCTCACATAATATAGAGTTAAACTTGGATACTTTTATGGAAAGATGATGCAATGGCTGCTTATATGGGTGGCTTTAAAAGGAAGCTGGACAAATTCATGGAAATTAGGGATATCAGTAACAACTTGTCATCATGATATGTAGTCCATCCAGTTTCAGACATATTGTATATTTTTATACCAGTTTTTGTGGAGCATGATCTTGTGTGTGTGTGTGTGTGTGTTTTCAATCCACATCATACTGGTAGTCTTCCCACAGGCAACTGATTGGCCATTGTGTTAATAGAATGATGGACTAGTTAAGCCTTTGGTCTAATGCAGTGGTTCTCAACCTGTGGGTCCCCAGATGTTTGTGGACTTCAGCTCCCAGAAGCCCTGAGCATTGACCATAGTGGCTGGGGCTTCTGGGAGTTGAAGTCCATGAACATCTGGGGACCCACAGGTTGAGAACCACTGGTCTAATGCATCTTGGATCTTCTACTGTTCTGGATGCTAAACTGAATACTATTAACAATCCTTCCATGTGAATATTCACTTCTGATTTCCTCAACTAGTCCCCGTTTTAGCAGTATAGTAGGGGTATAAAGAATATTTGAAAATGTTTGAAAACCGGTAAAAATGTGTTTTCTGAGTCTTGGAAAACCCTGTGAGAAGAATTATGGACTGATGGGAATTGATATTCTCGCATTTATTCTCTCCAACATTGGCACATGTTTTTTTCTTCTGTGCAAAACAGCATTTTTCTGTGCAAAAAAGCCATTTGAATTTCTCCCAGAATAAGTCCCAAGCTGTGAATAGTTTTACAAAACTGGAGAATTTTTGAAGATTTTCTCACAGCTGAAAGATGCTAAAATTATACCTTGCTCTCTTAAAAAAAAAAACCAATTTAGTGAAGAGTTGCATCCCTACAGTATAGCTTAATGATCCAGCTTAGTTATAGTAGTTTGAGCACAGGACTATGGCTATTTCTGCACTACACTCTTATAGTGCTATTATTCCACTTTCAACATTCTCTGGAATTTCTGGGGTTTGTAGTTTACTGAGGCCCAAGAGCTCTCTGGATGAGTATTCAAAATGCCCCTCCCTAAACTGCAAACTCCAGGATTCCATAGGATGTTGAAAGTGGAATAATCGTGCTGTAAGAGTGTAGTGCCGAAATGGCCTATGGCTCTGGAGACTAAGGTCTGGATCTCCACTCTGTCATGGAGACTCACTGGGTGACCTTGGACACATCACACTCTCTCAGCCTCAGAGGAGGGCAAAGGAAAATTACCTCTGAAAAATCTTGCCAAGAAAACCCTGTAAGGTAGCCATAAATGAGAAATGACTTGAAGGCACACAGCAGCAGCAGCAACAACAATACAACAACATAGTTCAGAGTGGGAAAAGGCTCATTTTGTTGCCATTATTGTTAAAAGTTTAGAAGACACAAATCTTTGCTAAACTGAGCCGAACCAGTAGATCAAATTTCTCATCTGCATTTCCATGTGGAACATGGGAAATAAAACAAGAAGAGATGGCTACCAGCTTCTCAGAAATGGCCTTTCTCCTAGGAAATATTTTACCACCATGAAATTGATAGTGGCACAAAAAGTATGAGTTGGGCGATGAAGGTGATTTCTGAGTAACCTGTGCTCCTTCAACATCCTAATTTAAAGCTGGAGGTTTGCATTAGAAAGCTTTTGGCTCAGCTTTAACACAAATATGGAAGAGAATACTGCAGATTTGTCTGAACTTGAACTGCTATAGCTTGGCCTCTTCTTGCATCATTAAATATGTATTTACTTTGTAGATTGGTAATAGCTTCATGGATGCCTGTATGGATTACTGTCGCAGATAAATAATTTGCATATTAAAAATGAATGCAAACACTTGCAAAAGCATAAGGGCCACTGGCATCGATAATCCACATGCGTCCTTCATTATGAACCTTTGAATCTGCTTACTTTTCATTTATGGTGCACAACGCCTCCCCCCTTGATAGTTTAAGATCCAGAAACAGTTTAGACCATCATGTCAGTAATGACTCTTACAGCAATTATCTTTGGGAGAAAGAGGAGCATCTCATTAAATAAGCTTGATAAACTGGAGTGCAAGATGATGCCCCTTGAGTGTGCCTGAAATAAGGACTTGCATCTGCTAGGGTGGATAAACAAACCACACCTTGACTGTAGCCTCAGGTGGACATGGAGCTGGATTAAATCCCAAACACAAAGTAGGAAGAGTAAATGTAAAAGTAAAGAGAAGTAAAATGAAACACGCTCACACAGTAACTTCGGCCAAAGGATCAATCCAAGAACGGAAAGAAGGATGATTTATTCTTTCTGGCTTCTCCTCTTATACTATTTTTATGTTTATATTAAAGAATGCTTAAAGAAAGAAAAGATTTATGCATCAGGGTCAGCAGAGTCACAGCTTGTACATGTGTTACATTTTATCTGACCCTTAACTTTCTGACTCTGCGTGACCCTGGGTGTCTAAAATGCCAATTAAAATCGCAGTTGATGATTATCAAGTATTAATTCTACAGCAAGTTACAGAGCACCAAATTTCACACCTAGCACATCCTTTTGGTGACATACACAGGGTCAATGGGAGATGACACCTGCTTATGTACCTCCCTCTGCAAGGCCCTCATCGCAGCTTACAATAGCAGGCATGCTGGGCAGCTTTTGGTGGAGGGGGCAAGCTGAACATGTTCTTGCTGCTCTTAAGCACCAAGGGAGGAATGAGATGGCTTATACTAAGTATGAAGGATGCTCCTTCACCCTGTGGGACTCAGTCAGAGGCTGGGGAGATAGGGCTGAGCTTAGCAACTGCTCCTCTAGCATTGCACATGGGGAGGGAGAATCTGGGTTATTACCCCAAAATGTGGGTGACTCAGGGGTCCACCCGCAAGGCCAGTACCTCCACATGACAATGGGGAATTGATTAGCTCAATTAGGAGGCCTGCAAGACAGGGGGTTAACTTAACAAGATCTTCCACCAATGTTTATGGGGTCCTTGTAGGGAAGAACCAGCCAGAGATTCCAAAATAAACTAAAATCTGTTTTATTGTAAAGGGTTCAATCATGCACAACACAAGATCCAAGCACACACACTCTTGCTCAAGAGCTAACTGAATGAAAAAGGGAGGAAAGCTCATCAGCTCATCAGAATATCATCACATATTTTTAAAAGAAGGTTGACAAAATGCCAGATGTTATGGATTGACTCCATCCTCTCTCTCTTTCTCTCTCCTGAGATTGGGTGTTGGGCTAGGACACTGAAGACCAGGTTTCAAATCCCTGCTCAGCCATGGAAACCCACTGGGTGACCTTGGGCAAGTCACACTCTCTCAGCCTCAGAGGAAGGCTGTGGCAACCCCCCCGAACAAACCTTGCCAATAAAACCCTGTGATAGTTTCACCTGAGGGTTGTCATAAGTTGGAAACAACTACAGCAAACTCTTTCTCCTTCCTCCAGAAATGACCTCTCCCCTGTTGCTGCCTTTCATCTTTGGGCTTTGCAACCAGCTCAGAAAATCACGTGTTTTGTTTCCAAATGTAGCATATTTTGAAAGAAAGAATACTCCACATCCTCCGGCTAAACACGGATGGCCTTTTGTTCCTTTCCCGTTCTATGATTCTATGAGCTATGGCTCTAGAGTGCACTTAACATGGTGATTAATCCACCCCTGCTTTTAGTCACCTATGTTCTCAGAGATGAAAAAAAAATCACGCCAAGCTGTCACAAAGCAAGACAAATGAATTGGACTTTGGAGACTTATTTCTGCAGATACTGTCTGCTGTCTGACATCCAGGGGTCAAGTCTGCATTTTGGTAGGTGTTCCGGACAAATCAAATCATGGTGCTTCAACCCAAAAGGCAAACTCCAGTGATGACTTGCTCAGTTTACCAATGAGTTGAGGCCGGTGAGGGCTCTGGTGTCTCGTCTTCCGTCTTCCCTTTCCATCTTCCCTCAGTATCACACAGACAGAATATGACTTAAACTCTACCAAGCAGGGAAGGTTGGACTGACAGCTTTATTAAAGATTACATTTCACAGTTGACTGGAAGCAGATAAAAAAATATTACGTACCGTACACTCTCTGGAGAGCAAC
The DNA here is from genome assembly GCA_948472985.1 of Iguana delicatissima. Classification (NCBI taxonomy): domain Eukaryota; kingdom Metazoa; phylum Chordata; class Lepidosauria; order Squamata; family Iguanidae; genus Iguana; species Iguana delicatissima. Next base: position 354,591 of record CAOKZL010000392.1, read on the forward strand.
AAACATAGCCCTTAAAACATCAGGCTTTTCCCTTAAGAAAGACATTTTCAAAATGTTTTTAAAAGCATAAAATAATCATAGCATGAGAAGCACTTTATTTCAGTCCTGATTCACAGCTTTTTTTCTATTACAGGTTGCATTCAAGCAGGGATAATCTCTCAGGAGGCCACTTTCCATTGCAGGGTGGGGCTGAAGGTGGCAAGGATTTAGCCAGAGTCAAAATTATACATTGAGAGCCTTTCTTCTCCCTCTCACCTTCTCCCCTATTCCCTCAGTATTTTCTCTCTTTCTGCCCCATTTTTTTCTTTGGCATTTTCCATGCCTTGCCATTTCCATCGTCATCCTGTTGTGATCCTGGCAGTGCCACTGCCAAGATGGGAGCATGACCCAAACGCTCCCCTCCACAGCTGGCCGGCTGCCTGTGGAAGGTTAGTGTGCACGGCATGCGCTTTCCTTCCTTCCCCAGTACAGCCAGCCACTTCCCATGCTGCACTGGGGAAGGAAGCACCTAGATCACTTTTCCGCATGGCTGCTGGTGATGGGAGTGTCACTCTGTCAGGAGCTATTACTGGATTTTTTTCTAGTAATGGAATATCCCGCGACTGCAACAACTGTGAATGTGTGAGCAGCAGGACTGTGATGATGTCATGTGAAAGCACAACTCACAGACTGGCAGCAATGCACCCCCATCCTGGGACAGCAGCATCATGCAGAAGTGGCCTTTGTCTCCCTCTAGTGGTGGCAGCCATCTGAGTAGGGCAGTGATACAGCTCTGCATTTTAAATCAAATTTAAAAGAGCTCTCCAGGGTCCTGAACCTGTTTGGGGAATGGGATTAGTACCTCAGACAAGTCTTTCCAAAGTCCATTCTGAAATGGAGAGTGAATTAATGGCACCACTCATGTGGAAGCTACTACCCACTACTCCCTCCCCCCTCCCTTCCTGGATCTAAGTCTGAACTTATCAGTTGCAGAGGACTTTAGGAATTCGGGCATTGCCCACAGGTGGCTCTAAGGACACAAGTAGCCCACTCTTGTTGCTGCATTCACAAATTCCTCTTGATCTGGGGTTGGATGAAAAGCCTGGGCCCAGCCTCCTGTTGCTTCCTTCTCTCAGTGTCTTCGCTGCCTTGCTCCACCTTGTCATCATTTCATCCCCCTCATTGTCATCAGGGTTATGTTATCTCCTCTTTGCTGCCATCACCCTTTTGTCCCCCTGAGAGTGAGACCGTGTACAAGCACACTTTGGCAAAAAGAGCATGAGTTAGAATCCTGGCCGGAGACAAGCAAACAAACAAACAAATGGAAGACTAGTTTTGGAGCTCTGCCTTCTATTTTGTCTGCTGAAGAAATTTGACTGTTAGGATGAGGGACAGGGTACTTTTGGTGTTGACTCCACACTTGGAAAATCTTCAAAGTGTATGCTTATCGGGTTGCCGTGTGATCTCTTTGAGAAATAATAGTTCTCTATTTGAAGATTCCACTAATTCAAAGGAAAGGACCATGCCCTGAAGGCACCAGAGCCCATCTGATCCTGGAAACTAAGGAAGGTCAGTACTGGTTAGTACTTGGATAGGAGATTGCCAGTGATTACCAGGTACTGTAGGCTATATTTCAGTGGAGGGAACTGGCAAAACCACCTCTGAATATTCTCTGCCTAAGAGAACCCTATGCAATTAATGGGGTCACCAGTGAACACACAGTTTGAAGGCACATACATAAAACTAAAGGAGAAAGTTCAGGAGCCCTGAAGCTGCCCAACAAGAATTTGGAACATTTAGACAAAGACCAAGGAGCAGGCACAGAGGCCAAGTGGTCACAGTCCTCTGCACTGTGATGAGAGGTACTGTATATCTGTTTAAATTATAGTCATTATGTCAGCATTTACACCAATTAGATATGTCAGTCTCTTAAATTTCATTATCACAGGCAAGATCAATTTTACCATTTATCTCCTTGCTGCAAGGATGTCATCAAAAACTGTGCAGTTTTTGAAGACTATTTTCAGTTTGGATCCAGCAGCCATGTATTGTGTATGTATTAGCTCAGTATATGACTTGTGAGACGGGATGCAATCTATTTAAAATCCCCCCTCCCTACAGATCGTTTTGCCTTTTTAAAAATGCTCTTTGGAATAATTTCAACTGCTCGTATGGTAGTTTTTCATAATGTTTTGATTATTATTCTTGTTTTCCACAGCCTTATAATCCCTCAGCTATTTCATGACAGTTAAAAATGAGATTTAGCAGCAACTGATTTTTAAAAGTGGTACCAGTGTGCAACATTAACAATCATGCTGCCGAGAAACATACAGCTTAATCTGAGCCCGGAAGGATTATTTTAATGTCAATTAATTCCTATTGATGCTACAGACAGAGACAGTAACATTGGAAACTGTCTTATACTGTTTCATGCTATTCATTCACCCAGCTGTAGCTAGACATGCCAGGAACTGTACATGAAACATTTTATATGCAAAACATGTGCTTGACCACTGAGTTATGCCCTTATGTATGTTGCAGTTGGTTTTCAATTTACATCAGGGCTGTGTAGCAATGTAAATCAAGGCTGACATAAATGGAGAGATGCAGTTCCATTGGGAATCACTGGGAACCAGGGGAATGTGCTCTAAGGTTGATCAAGTAGCTGCAAATTTAGTGATTTTACTGGACTCACGCCTGGTTTTAAGAAGGGCCATTTCCACACCACACTGTTATAGTGCTATTATTCTGCTCTCAACATCCTGTAGAATTCTGGGGTTTGTAGTTTCCAGAGGCCAAAGAGCTCTCTGGCTGAGAATTCTAAATGCCCTTCCCTAAACTACAAACCCCAGCATTCCATTGGATGTTGAAAGTGGAATAATAGTTCTCTAATAGTGTAGTGCAGAAATGGCCAAGGTTAAAGCATAAACCATCAGAGCTTACCCTTTCTTGGTTAGAGAAATTTACAGATGTTCTCCAGGGGTATCAGAAAGCAACTGATGATTCCAAGGAGACTTGGCTGTTGGTAGTCCTAACTACAGTAGATTCATTTAGTCAACACACAAGTAAGATTTGTGTCTTATGTGTACTTCTACCTACATGGAAAATGTCTCTGGTACAACAGGTCTACCCTAGTTGGAATTAACAATAGGACTGAAGCCTATGTTTTACCTTTTCTCCAACAAGAGCAAGACATACTGTAACCACTGTGGACTGGCCTGGCCTTTGGTAAACTTTAGATATCATTTTGATATCACAATTTGGCCCTGTTCTGCCACCCTCAGCCACATGTTTGTAAGGCCTCCATACAAGCACTGAGATAGGCATGGCTATTATATGCTGACTCATACTAGTTTACACCATGGCAAGCCAGAAACTGCCAGATCTGCTTTAGGAGACCTCCTGAAACAAACACCTTAATCAAGGTATGCACGCTAACACAAAGAGACCTCTGCCCCGAGCGGGCACCCTGGCGAGCTGACTGCTCAACTGCCGAGCTACCCGCATCTGCATACTGGCTATCCTATTGTATGTAAATTCTGACCTTTCAGAGACATTGTCTCTCACTCATACCTCATTATTTTCGCCCAAGACTAGACTAGCCCACGGCCAAGCTTCCTCGGACCTCTCCGGAGTGCCATCCAGCCTTGCCGTCGCTTCATTCTGTGAGCTCCCCTCAGCCACTGTGCTGAGTTTCCTCTCTTCAATTGGACCCCTTCAGGACTACGAGAAAGGTGGTGTGTCACCCATTTTCCCCAAAACTCTCATTTCCTATTTCTAGTTAGCTGTGTGGTTGTGTTCTCTTAATAATTTGTCTGCTTGTTAATAAATGTTATTGTTGCTATTTTAAACTGTCTGACTGCTCACTGAACTGAACCTGTATCCATAGGGTAAAAGATTCCCGCTAAGTTACCCTGCCTCTTGTTAGCTAATTTCCCCATCTTTGCTTGGTTTGGTTTGGTTATTTGGGCGCCGCTCCCAGGACCCCCAAGTCACAGAGTAACAATACGTAGCCTTCTTTCTCACCTCCTCTTCCTTTTATCTTTACAGCAAACTTGTGAATTGGGTCAGTTCTTGCTTAACCCTCACAATAACCTCCAAGGTAGGTCCTTTAGACTCAATGATGGGTCCCAGGTCACCAAGTGTGATCCACCAGCTAAAAAAGCCAATGTGACTCTAAGCTGCATTAGTAGGAATATACTATCTAGGTCAAGGGAAGTAATAGCGTCACTCTATTCTGCTTTGTTCAGATCTTACCTGGAATCCTGTGTCCAGTTCCAGACACCACAATTCAAGAAGGATATTGACAAACTGGAGCATGTCCAAAGAAGGGTGACCAAAATGGTAAAAGGCCTGGAAAGGCACCTGGCTTAGGGAGGTGGGAATGTTTAGCCTGAGGAAGAAAAGTTTAAGAAGTGATATGATAGCCACCTTTAAATATTTGAAGGGACATCATATGGAAGATGGAGCAAGCCTGTTTTCTGCTAAGAATAAGACACAGGGCAATGGCTTCAAACTTCATGAAAAGAGTTTCCATCTAAAGTTAGAAATAATTTCCTGCTGGTAAGAGCAATTTGACAGTGGAATATGCTGCCTCAGAGTGTGGTGGAGTCTCCTTCTTTAGAGATTTTTAAACAGACACTAGATGGCCATCTGTTGGCAGGGGGTTGGACTGGATGGCCTTTGTTGTCTCTGTCGGGAGACTGATTTTCAGTGCCAGCACGAAATCCTCCCTGGAACCACTGAACTCTGGACAAAAGGTGTCCCAGAGGCAAGCATAACGTAGCAGAGTTTCAAAACAGCAACAAGTGTGTGCAGCAGAGTGCAACTTACAGCATCAGCTCTGACCCCTCTACCCACTGGTTAGTAACTCATACACACAGAGTTTGTCATCCAAAATATCTGGAGGCTTTAATCTTCACTGTTCTAATATATACACATCTGTACACAGGATACACAGATCCACAGTCATAGATTCAGCATCACAGACACATCAAGCAGAGGTTCGTTGAGACAGAGGTTCGGAGTCAGAGAGTCAGAGCTCTCCTCTTTTATACACACCTGCTGATGGGTCATCAGCCAGGGACAATGGCTGATGGAACCCCTTGCCATGGTTTCACATTATCCTGACTCAGCCTTTACTACATGTCCCCTAGGGACTACATCATGACTTGCCAAGTCATTCCCCAAGTGTTTCCACATGCTCATCACATGTATTTTCAACTGGGGCAAATGTCACAGCATTTCTATCCAACAGTCTCTTCCATCTCGATGATTCTAAGATTCTAGGAAGTGAACTTCTTGCCTGAGTAGGGATTAGAACCCGGGTCTTGCAACCACATGCAGTGCAGGTATGTGATGCAGGCATCTGGAGGGTGACAGCTTTGTTAAATATTCTGCTCTTCTTGCTACTCAGCACATTGCAGTAAGGATTACATTTTGAAGAGAGGATGGCATCAAATGTGTTGATTTTTTTTTTTTAATTAGACAGGGTTGTATGATCTGGTCAAGACATCCATTAACCAGCTAAGTTTATTCATATGTAAATCAATAGTTCCTTCACCTTAAACTGCAAACTAAATTCATTCATGCAGCGATTAAATGAAAATTATAACTTTTCGTCTAGGGGTTCAAAATTGCAGCTCTTGTGAATCAAACATTGGTGAAGGGGGTATGATCAAAGACCACTGAAATGTGCAAACCTCTCACAGACCCTTGGCTTGTTTAATGTAAATACCACCAACAGATCACTTTAATGAGGTCTTCAGTCTCCAATAAATAAGAAAGCATTTGGTACATACATGGATATCATACGGTGCTAAAAGGACCTATAGATCTGAAATGGCATCAATCTATGGAGAAGACTTTTAAAGAACATCTAATACAAAAAAAAATGGAACAATCATTTTTTTCTTTAAATATATGGTCTGCTCTCTATCTGTAAAAATGGTTTAACAGAACCAGCAATGATCAGTGATATTGAAAGCAATCTGAGAAAATGCTTTGACTCTGTGAAATCCTTTGTCATTGTCGTTATCAGTATTTATTCATTTCACACCATCACTGGTGTGAACTAAACACATAACTAAAAGAACAACAAAATAATTCCCTCTCCTCAGGCTCACAGTTAATTAAGATATGACACAAAAGGAAAAGGGGATGGCAGTGGGGATGGGGTTAAGTCCAGCAGGTATTGCCTCTTTATCTCTCCCTCTATGGGCAGTGGCATTAGGGATGGAAGGAGAGCTTTTCATCTGCTTCTGGGCCCAGGCACGATGGAACTGAGCCTGCATCTTCTTCTTTCCCTCCAAGGGGAGTGGACGTTGGGATGGAGGATACCTTTTATATTCTTCTGAGCCTACGCATGATGCAGCTCAGCCAGAGAGCTCTTTGGCCTCCGTAAACTACAAATTTCAGAATTCCACAGGATGTTTGTAACCACCGCGATCTGGCCTGGCTTTGGTGAACCAAAGATATCATTTTTGATATCATAATTCGGCCTTCTGCCACCAGCCAAGTGTTTGTGAGGCCCCACCGAACAAGCGCGAAGCTAGGCATGGGTGATACTTGTTGCTCTCACTAAAGTACCAGATATAGCCAGATCTGCTTCAGGGGGAGACCTCCTGACACAAACACCTTGATTACAAATGCACAGTAAAACAAAAGGACTCTCTGCCTGAGAAACACCCTGGCGAGCTAGGCACTTAACGGCCGAGCTAGCCGCATCTACATACTGGCCATACTATTGTCAATTTGGCATATAATTTAATCATGCAAATTCTGACCTTTCGGAGGCTTTGTCTCCAGCCCAAAACTTATTGTTCTCACCCAAAACCAGTCTAGCCTGTGGTCGTTCTCTTCCCTACAAAAATCCCCCACTCTGAGAGCTCTTTGGAATTCTCGCTGGACTTTGCTGAAATCACTTAACCTCTTGCTGAATCACTGGAACTCTCATCGGACCTTGCTGAAATTCACTTGTTGAAATCACTTGAAGCTCCCATTGGATCTTCTCCCTCGCCTTGCTGCTGCTTGGTCCAGCAGATTCCCCTCGGTCTCCACGCTGGATTTCCTCCTCTTCAATTGGTGTCTCCAGGACTTCGGACAGGTGGCGTATTGCCCATTCCCTAAATTCTCTTTCCTTCTCTAGTTAGGGGTGTGCTTGTGTCTTTATTATTTTGTTTAATAAATACTGTTAGTATTGTGAAACTGCTTGACTCCTCACTGACCTGAACCGGTATACATAGGATAAAAGATCCCGCTGCGTCGCCCTGCCTCTCATTAGCCAAGCTAATTTCCCCATCTTTGCTTGTTTGTTTTGGTGTTTGGGCGCCCCTCCCGGGACCCCCAATTTACAGGGTAACATGTTGAAGGTGGAATAATAGCCCTATAACAATGTAGCACAGAAAGACCCCTAGAGAAATGTTCTTAACTAAGGAAACTAGCATTAAATTTTTATTTTATTTGTGATTTTTCCACTTTTGCAGCGGTCCTCTGTCCCTAACCTTCCAAAAGTAAATGGCCCATTGTAGTCTGTCAAGCAATAGGGGACAAGCTAAAAAGGAACCCAGAAACAAGAGACAAGAATCGAAGGAGTCATAGAAATCTGACTGGAGTGCTAGAGACTGGGGCCATTTCTGCACTACATTGTTATAGTGGTATTATTTCACTTTCAACATCCTATGGAATGCTGGGGTTTGTAGTTTAGGGAGGGGCATTTAGAATTCTCAACCAGAGGGCTCTTTGGCTTCAGTAAACTACAACTCCAGGCCCTTTCCATAGCTTACCTTATTCTGGAGACATCCAGTGCAGGTCCCTGTGTTGTCTCTGCTGGGAGGGGAGCATGACAGGAGCAGTCCCCTCCATACTGGCTGCCTCTGCCAATGGAGAAAGCACATTGGCATCACCTCTTCCTTCTGCAGCACAGCCAGGTACTGTCCCAAGCTTCACTGGAGCAGGAAGGACAGACATTGCACTTCCAGGACCTCTGCACACCAGCTAAGGGCAGGCAGGAGGCAGGGGGACTGTGTGATCACTGGTCATTGATAGAGAAAACCTGTCAATGATTTGCAGCACGATTGCGCTGCCTGGGGAAAGGCGAACTGTTGTCTGGGTCCCATCCTTCTCCCACCCCCAGTGCAGGACAACGATGTCCTGAAGAAAGGGCCCCAGAATTCCACAGGATATTGAAAGTGGTATAAGAGCACTATAACAGTGTAGCGCGGAATGCCCCGCGTTCAACCAATCCACAGTAGATGCTGAATCCTGTGGCCAGTATTTCAGAAGTGTCACTTGTTGCTAGGAGTGGGCTGTAAATGTCATCTGGCAGTACACAACTCACCAGTAGAACAAGCTTTATCCACTCCAGGTGGGTGATTGTTTTTTAAGGTGGGTTTCAGGACTTAGATGGGAGCTAAAGTACAGCTGTCATATCATGGGCATGCATCTGATGCAAGACCTCAACCAACATCTTTTGTTTGACTGGAACCTGCTGAAACATCCTTGGGTGGTTCCGAGTCTCATTGTTATGAGAAAGGGAGAAAAAGGGTAGCCAGAACGTGATGGCTATGACTCCACACTTAGGCTTAATTTTATCTGTTGCATTGATTTTTCCATCTAGTATTTAACATCAGTGAAATTAAAGCCCTTGTTCACCTATATAAAAGAGAATAATCAATGGGTTGATGCAGAATAATTTGCTGGAGGATCCCTCTGTGGTATGGCAGCCCATATATCATAAAACATCTCACTTTTTTAAAAATATCAGGAATTATTTTTTAGGCAACAAGTAAAATGAAATCCAATAATAGGGACAGAATTATGCAAGTCCGGAACAAAACAAGTAAAAACAAAAGCAAAGATTAGACCAAAATATGTTTATAAAATAACTTCTTGTTAATTGCGAAGAATAGCCGTTGATTATATCCCCCCCTCCCCCATGTTCAGTGGGGATTGAAAGAATTTTGGCTGCTATTTGTTTCCTGTGTTTCTTGAGGTTCAAGAAAGCCCATTGGAAAGAACAGAACACCAGCAAGATCCTTCTTATTTAGCCAAGACTATGGCATCTTTCACACTTCACAGTTATAACACTTCAGCTCTTTCTACAGGACGCTGTTGTCCCGGCATGGGAACGGGAGAGGAGCGGGACCGCAATGACACTTCTGCATGATGTCGTTGTGGTCCTGTCCTTTCCTGTCACCAGGTGGTGCAATCACAGATTAAATCATTGACGGGGTTTCCCTGTCAATGACCTGTGATTGCGTGATCACCTTGCACTTACCTGGCCTATGGAAGCCCTGGAAGCATGATGGAAGTACTTCCTTCCCTAGCACAGCCTGGGGAAGTGCCCAGCTGCCCTGCGGAAGGAAGAGGCATGTCCATCATGCTCCCTTCCACAGCGAGCCAGTCCGGTGTGGACAGGAGCACTCAGAGCTGCTGCCAGGATTGCCACTGAAGCACCAACAGGACAAGGTAGGTTGTGGAAAGGGCCTTTGATACCAGTTTAACTGCCCTGGCCACATCCTGTAGAATCCTGGGGTCTGTAGTTTGCTGAGATGTCAATGCTCTCAGACAGAGACTTCTTAATACCTCATGAAACCATAGATCCCAGGATCTCACAGGAGGCGACCATGATAATTAAAATGGTATCAAAGTGGGGCTTTTTTGTGGCGTGCAAAACTCCCACCAGGGCTATTTGCACAGAAATGCATGTGGTTTCCCCGCACATTTTTTTTTTAGTGTGCGGAAAACACATTTTACCTCTGCAGAAAATGTATCTTTGGTGCCAAAAAAACCCAAAAAAGTTCTCTGCACAATAATGTGTGGTGTTTTTTTCAGTGCAGAAATTTTTGTGTTACTGTGCAAAGCAATCCATAAAATAGAGAAAACCTAACTCCCTTTTTGAAACCCTTTCACTGGCTACTGATCTATTTCCAAGCATAATTCAAAGTGCTGGCTGTGATATTGCTCTATATGATTTTGGGACAAGAATATCGGAAAGCCTCTATCTCTCCATATGATCCTGCCCAAGTCTTATGGTGAGGGCTTTCTCTCAGTCCCATCAGCTTCCCATGCTTGTCTGGCAGTGATGTATTTAAGTCTTTTACTGCAAGCCTCAAGTCAAGTCTCACGTTTGCGAGCCAACTCTATACCCCAACCTCTATTCCAGAATTTCTGGACAGAACTGAAAAAAGTCAGTTTCAACAATTTAAGCAGAGTTGGCCCTTCACATTTGCAATTTTGCCATTTGCAACTTTGGAAGTGTGGAATAGGATCTTTCTGACTTCCCATTTCCAATGTTGGAGGATTTTTCAGAAGTGGGGAATAGGATCCTTCTTACTCCCCATTATTGAAGCTTCAAAAGCTTTAGAAGGAGAGATCCCTCCTTCTAAAGCCCATTGCCTAACACACTTGTTGTTTGCCTCTGAGAAACACACCCTGTACTCTGGGGCGAGTCTTGCCTTCAATTCTTAGGAAAAGTTTTAGAAGGCTCCTCTGGTATGCAACAGGGAAAGGCTGCTGAGCAGACTTCAACCCTGTGTCACGCCCGTTGCCTAATGCATTTTCTGTTCCTCTCTGAGAAATGTCAGGTACGGACTTAAGTAACTTCAGTGACTCAACTTGGACCTGACCTGGCAATAATGATGCACTTTGACTCGACTCATGACTTGTATATTTTTAGTGACTGATTTGCTGGGTTTGTTCAGTCACATAACCCATCCATCCAAAAACCTCAGAACTTTGAACAACACTTCTATTTATTTATTTATTTTTTGTCTACTAGCAACTTGATGATCTATCTCAAGCCCAAAGTGTGGGTGCATTTCATTCCAGATAAATCTGCGTAATTCCTGTTCCCAGTTTTTAAATGGTTTCTCGTTATGTATTATAGGGAGATTTTGGAATAAAAAGACCATTTTTGGTAATATACTCATTTTAATACCTAATTACCTTTACCTAATAAGGAAAGATGTAACTCTTTCCATCTTTCCATTTCTCTTATTATCTCTCCCCGTGTTTTTTTGTAATTGTTATCAAACAGTTCTGAATTATTTTTTGTTATTCTTTTCCCTAAATACTGTCGGACTGTAGGGTTCCCCCACTTGTCTGACAATTTAGGGACTGGAACACTGTTTTAAATGGAATTGTTTGAAAAGCCGAAGCCATGTACTGTACTGTCGGAAGCATGGAGGACATTACAGGGAAGCACTTGTTATGGCCATACGTGTGCTGCTTCCAAAGTCTCTCAGCTGGTTTAGCACCTTTTCCCCTTTCGCAGCAAACTTTGCAAGCAGCATGTGTGTGTGAGCAGTTCCAAGTGAGCTTCTGTAGGCAAGAAGATCTGATGAAAGAGAGGAATTAATAGAAGCTGTCCTTAAATTGGAAGGATCAAAACAGTGAGTCATCATATAATGCAGCATTAAAAGCTGAGGTCTTCATGTATGAGAAACTGGGAGTCAAACTCCTGTTGGCCATGGAAACCCACTGGGTAACTTTGGGGAAATCATACTTTCTCAGTCTCAGAAAAGGCCAAAGGCAAACCCCATCAGAATACGGCCATTTCCGCACTATAGCACTAAGATTCCACTTTCAACATCCTATGAAATTCTGGGGTTTGCAGTTTTGGGAGGGGCCGGCCAGCCCCTCCCAAAACTGCAAACCGCAGGATTCCATAGGATGTTGAAAGTGGAATCATAGCGCTATAACACTCTAATGCGGAAATGGCCTATGTCTTGCCAAGAAAACCCCTTGATGGGTTCTTTTTAGAATTACCAGAAGTCAGAAACAACTTGAAAGCACATAACAACAACAAGCCACTGAGTTAGCACACAATCACATCCTCTCCAACTGTCCCAGTTTGACAGATACAGTCCTGATTTATCCATGGTTGCGCCACTTTTAAAACGTTCCAGTTTTTCTCTTCTTTCATTTTCCCTCTTTGTCATCAGCCTACGTCCATTACTGGAGACTGAGTTAGAAGTCTAAATGGTAGTTTGCACTGAATTGTACTGAACAAGGAGAAATGAGAGGAGAGTTTAGGATTCTGCCATTTCCTGTCAATTTAGGCAAAAGCAAACTGCTGTAGTGTCTCCTAGCTTGTGTGTTCTTCCTTATTAACAAAGTATTATTAATTTATTACTAACAAAATTATTAACATTTTGACCACACTCCGCTGGTGCTTGGCCACATATGTCTTAGGTTTCATCTGTGAAATGTTAGAGATTATGAAATCAGTGAGAGTCATCTATATGTTGACTCATCATCCAGCAGTTGATCCAATAGATTTACTTTAATTGTGGCTAACGAGCAGGATGAATTGGAGGTGTTATGAACATCCAAAAGAGTGTATGAATGTTCATAAGTAAGATTGAATGGAGCTGATCATGAAAGCTTTATGACCCCTTCGGACGTGGAAGCGGGGGTGTGCACACAAAAGGAAATTAACCAAAAATTTAAAATTTGCTATCAGGAATTCTAGGCATGCTCAGTCCCTGGCAGGAAAAACTGGCATTTTAAGACGTTAGTGTTAGTGATAAAACATCAATGTTAAATGGGAAATAAAATAATGTTAACTCACTTCAGAGAAAAATTTAAGGATCAATTTGCTACATTAACTGTTAGAGACATAATATAACATGTTGCTTTAAGGTCTTAAAAATAATTAAAAGAACTAAGAATGGCCAAAGAGCACTCCCTGTAACCAATTAAAATGACATAAAAGTTTAATTGTTATTCAATCTATTCACATTATTGTTATTTAATGATTAATATAATGACTGTTAAAGTGGTTGTGACTTCTTTTTACTAATTACAGATAATGCAGCATATATTTCCAAGATCTTGGAAAAGATACAGACCCTGATTTTCCTCTACTGTTACCTAAAGTAAACACCTCTGGGCAGAGAAAGAGGGCTGTGTTAGGAAAGAAAGCTTTCTACATGTTCATCAAGCTTTTAACGATCATTTCTTTGGAAAGTTGACAAGATAATGTCTCTTCTGGGGTAAGAAGAGGGAAGTCTGTGCATCTCTTTTACGGCATCCCCACATAGTCCATCAGATACTTGGCAATGAATATCACAATGTAACAAAGCCAGTTCAGAGAGAAGACAGGAAACACTGCCCTGTCTTATATCCCTATTTAAGGGATATATATACTCAGTCCACTTAGTATTCATTCAAAGTGTTGATTCTTTTGAATTCAGAGTAATTTACAGTGGGGCAAAATATTCATGGAAAACAGTACACACACACATGTACACAATTTCAACTAAACCTTAAGTCACTGTAGCTGGAAATATGCAATTTTCACTTCAGGAATGAAAAGCCATGGATGTTTATTGTACTCACACATCTGATTCATAATTGCACCTCACATTCTTTCAAACAAAACCTGACCTGCTGCATCTTTTTCTGCAGGATTCACAGTGTGACTGAGGAACTCTGTCTTTATCTTTACAAAGAGGAAAACACGCCTATGAGCAAACAAAATAACACCCTCCTTTGTTTGGGTGAGGCATACTTGGAAAAAAAGAGGATTACTATGAAGGCCAAATAGTTTTCTGTTGATGATGGACATGATAGATGGTTTGAGTCCAAGTCTTCTTGAACTCATCATTATGCCCAGCAAATTAAGATAAATCATTGGTAAACTGTACCTGGACTAGGAGCCAAAAATCAATCATCTGGAGATTGAAAGCCATTAATCAAACCTCCTCCCTCTCAATTTATCTCCTGTCCAGCTGCTTCTGGTATTTTTTTCTTACCCCAGTTGCCAACCATCTATTTATTGTATTGGCATAGCTTTGGCTGCTTGAAGAAAACTGCACACTCTTTGAGGGCTCTCCCTTTCATTTCTTGTATCCACTATTGATAGGTTCAGTTTTTCACACCAGGTAGCTTGGATCTGCTCAGTTCCAATAGCAACAAGATGGTGAATCCATTTCAGGTTTTAATCTGAACTTTAGAAGAACTTTCCAACACGTTGAACTCTATCATCCTTTAACATTGGATAGCTTCTTTAAGGTTAGAAAGCTTGTAAAATTCCCATTAAAGCCCAGACCCTATTTAATTGGAAAATATATTAATTGGCATAAATATAAAATATATCCCTCATGGCTGTATGACCATGCTGGATAAGAGAAAAAGGCTGGCCAAACACATGAATTGCAACTTAGGTCAGGCATAGCCAGGTCATAGTCAGAAAATCACCAGGAAACACCAGTGATAATAGGCTTGCAGCTAGCTACTGATGATTCAACATCTTAAACAATAGTGTCTGGAAGATTCCCACAAGATGGCTGATTGTCTTAACTCCTCTCCCTCTGACAAAGCAAACCTCACCTTTTGGCCCCCCACCTGTCCAACAAGTACTGTTCTATTAGCCCTTTCTCACCTAATGTTAAGAACATTAGTCCATTCCAGACTTCATTGACCAGTTTCAGAAGTCTGTTGTTTATTCTACCAAACAGTCATTAATACCCTCACTCTCCAGGAAGAAACAGGGTATTTAAACCCCAGTTTCTGGCCAGTCAACTCACAGTACACCAATTGCTGGTCACCACTCTGCCACTCTGATTCCCCATTATGTACTGTCCTTAGACTCATGTCTAAGCCATGTTGCTGCTTCTTCACGGCTCTTCTGGATTGGTAAATATCACCCACTTCACCCTGAAAATCTTTCTATTCAAAACTTTCTTCGCTTTTCCTTCAGTTAGGCTTGTGCAATTGCGTGACAGCTTGGATCTTGTGTGTATGATTGCAGTTCCCAAAGTAAAACACATTAAACTTACTTTTGGAATTCCAGCTGGTTCTTCCCTGAACTAGTACTGGTAAACATAGGTCTAAAAGAGCTCATAAGGTTACTCTCCTTCACAGGCTTCCTCTTGGAGCTAATATGCCCCAATGTTTCATGGAGGTACTGGCATCACGGGTGGACCCCTGAGTCACCCACGTTTTATGGTAACAGCAGAGCTGTGCATGCAGTGCTAGTGAGAACACAGTATCTTGGTTCAGTTGTCAAATGTTGCCATTCAGTGCAAGGATTACATAGCACAAACAATATATAACTCTATGTACTGAGATTTACACTGTTTAACACCAGTGTAGCATCTTAGTCAATGACTTATAGCTATGTACCTGGATTCAATTTGTTTTTTCAACAACAAAGGTATATCGCAGTCATATTACAATGGCAGTGTTAGCACAGCGTAACTTTACTCCTGTTGTGGTCACCAGTCACTAAGGCCAAGGCCCAATAGAACTGTGCATGGCTGCTTTTCTCTCTCACACAGGCCAAGGACTCAAATGCTGCAACAGAAAGAATACATGAAAATAACCCAAAGCAATGTATACTTATGCACGCTCCATTTCCCCGAACAGTAGGAGTCTTGGGAAGCACTTTATAGGTCTGTTTAGCAGTGATGAGAGAATGTCAGATACTAATCTTATTTTGCTATCCTCTTATTATTTACAGATATATAGGAGAGTACAGAGTTTTTCAAAGTGATGAACAAAGCAATATCATTTTTAACCCAAGGCAAATGCAACGTTTGGAGACTGTGCCCTATGAGGAGGGGCTTAGGGAGCTAGGTATGTTTAGCCTGATGAAAAGAAGGTTAAGAGGTGACATGATAGCCATGTTTAAATATTTGAATGAATATCATGTTGAAGATGGAGCAAGCTAGTTTTCTGCTGCTCCAGAGACTAGGACATGGAGCAATGGATTCAAACTACAGGAAAAGAGATTTCACCTAAACATTTGGAAGAACTTCTTGATGGTCAGAGACATTTGATAGTTTGCTGGGGATGCTTTGAGTGTGTGTTCCTACATGGAAGGGGTTGGACTTGATAGTCGTTGTGATCTATTCCAGCTTTATGATTCTATGATTCTATGATTAATTTGCAAATATTGAAAGAGTGAGTAATTAGATAATGGGGTGTCTAAGGTGGGGACTTCCTATACAAGAAAAGCTTTTCCACCAAAACATCAGGAAGCAACTGCAAAATTCCATGTTTCACTTTCTTCATTGGCTATATTCCAGTGTGCTAGATTGTTCCTCTCAAAATTCATTTGAGGAGCTCAGAGATGTGTGATAGCAGATAGCTACCAGCTAACAAAAGGCATCCACACTCACCTAAATAAATAGCTTCTCACAATCAATGCCCATTAAAGACGTTATTAACTATACAAAAGCAAGTTAAATAGTAGTTAAACAAGAGTCTAGCTGAAGAAAGTTCATCTCTCCACTCAGAACACAATAGCAGCCTTGTTACAACCATTATCATGGCATTCAGCTAAAAACAGAGGAAATCCAAAGAAGATTGAATGCTTCATTTCAGAACAATTCAGAAGAGTCTGTCTCAGTTTAACACCTGTGTAAAGAAAGATAAATCTTCCAACCATTGTATTTTATTTATATGAGCAAACTGATCAATTAAAAAGAGAAAGGAAAATTGATGAGAGAAATGATTGTTGCTGCTGGGCTATTACAGCGAAGAATAACAGAAAAATAAATCAGTGCTATAGCAGAAAAACAGACAAAGAACATTTATTTTATAAGTATGCATAAGTCTCTTATTTGTATGATGGCAAAGCTTTCTTGACAGACTCACCTCTCTGACTCCCTTACCTCAATATATTAGCATTTTATCATAGACTGGAAAAGCCTGTGAATTCCATGAGAACACAGAACAAGCAATATTGGCTGGAATTGAGGATAGACTTATGGTTCCATAACCTGGAGTTACACATCTGTAGAATCAGAGAATCAAAGAATCATAGAGTTAGAAGAGATGACAAGGGCCATCTAGTCCAATCCTCTGCCAGGAAGGAATATACAATCAAAGGACTCCCAACAGATGGCCATCCAACCTTTGTTTAAAAACCTCCAAAAAAGGATATTCCACCACACTCCAGGGCAGCATATTGCTCTGTCGAACTGCTCTTGCTTCCTGATGTTTTGGTGGAAAAGCTTTTCTTGTATAGGAAGCCCCCACCTTAGACACCCCATTATCTAATTACTCACTCTTTCAATACCTGCAAATTAAGTACAAGTTCCATCAATTTGATGGGAGTTCCACACTTTCATCAGTTCTTCTTGCCTGTGGAGGCTTGCTTGGAACCACTTGCATGCGCACACTGCTTGCAAAGTGAACTAAAAGGGGAGGAAAGGTGCCAAGCTGGCTGAGAGACTTTGCAAACAGCGTGTGCATGATCGGTCCTGAGTGAGCCTCTGTAAGTCCTTCAGGCTCCCTACAGTACAGTACGTGGGTTCTGCTTTTCAACCAATTCCATTTTCTGACAGTGCTCCGGTTCAAACCACAGGAAAAGAGCAGATCCATATTCATTTTTTCTACACTGTCACACTCATAGAGCTATTGCCATGATTGTAATTGTTCCCTCCACACCTACCTTAAAGGGCATCAGCCACACAGAGAGAAGGGTGCTCATTATGCTGGCGATTGGAGGTGGGTGGGCAGAGATGTTTCCACCCCTTCCTACCAGCCAGCAAAGTTATGGTGATCAGAAGCAGGAGCTCTGTCACACTTCCCTGTTGCCTCCTTGCTTGCTGGTGGGAGGGATGGAAATCTCATCTGGCCATGCCCCAATTTCTGGCAGAATGGACCCCCTTCTCTCTGTGTGGCTGATGCCCAGAAAAGTTGGTTGAGGACTGCGCTGGGAGACACTGCTAGGCTATGCAACCAAGGTGGCTACGCAACTAAGGGCCTTTCTGTACTACATTGTTATAGTGCTGTCATTCCACTTTCAACATCCTATGGAAGTTTAGGGAGGGGCATTTAGAACTCTCAGCCAGAGAGCACTTTGGCTTCAGTAAATTATGAACCCCAGAATTCCACAGGATGTTGAAAGTGCAATAATAGCACTATAGCAGTGTAGTGCGGAAAGGCTCTAAATAGTGCACACAGAGTTCTAGCCATTGTTTTTAAAATTAATGGCAACAGGTGTAAGTTGTATGCTATTTATTCTGAACACAGGACGTTATCTTCTTTTTTAAAAGTGCATTTCTCCACACCTTTTAAAAGGCAATTTAAAATAGCAGTTGAACGGAGCTGAGATTATTCCATTCAATCCACATTTGACCTTTGCTGGAATAGATGTGTCTGCAGGGGTCATGCCACAGTAAATCGTATTTGATTTCTATAGAACATACAACATGTCACTGATAAGATAATATTTTTCATTCACCAGTACTGGGCTTGGTAGCACACTACATATTAAATGCAATTCATTGTCATGTTTCTGATCTTTACTGCGGCTGTGCAGAATTGAAAGCTTGAGGGATTTTGCTATAATAACTTCTTAATCTCTTCCTTTGTCAATATCCTTGCTTTAAGTAATATTCTCCCAGTCTTCCTATTCCTTTTTTTCCTCAAACTTTTTTTTTAAATTTTATTTTATTTAAGATTTATATCTATGCCTGATTTCATCTGTCTGGGAGCATTAAACACAGAGCATTCTTGTCAGTATGCAAATGCTTTCTTCTGTATTATTTGATGTCTCTCCCAATTAGCCATTCTGCTATGGAAATCAGGATTGTGGTTCAGTTCAGTTAACTAATTGGTAGTGCTGTCCACCCAGCTGTGCCACTGCCTTCTGGCCTGGATTCCCTTAGAGGGATTTCACGGTTTTAAAAAGAATTGCTATCTCTGTATTAATGAGGTTCCATCACACTCCGGCATGTCCCACAGATTGATCGCAGAATAGAGCCACAAATACACAGATAGGAGTCGGCAGGCTTGATTCTTAGAATGATTCATAGTGTTGGAAAGTACACTAAGAGCCATTTAATCTGACTTCCACCTAGTCTATATTAAGAGTTAGTCCAATGATAACCATGTTTAAATATTTGAAGGGATGTTATATGGAGGATGGCGCAAGCTTGTTTTCTGCTGCTCCAGAGACTAGGACACGGAGCAATGGTTTCAAACTTTAGGAAAAGAGAGTCCATCTACACATTAGGAAGAACAGATGGTAAGAGCAATTCAACAATGGAATACACTGCCTAGGAATGTGGTGGAGTCTCCTTCTTTGGAGGTTTTTAAATAGAGTGTGGATGACTATCTGTCGGGAATGTTTTGATGGTATATCCCTGAAAGGCAGGGAGTTGGACTTAACAGCCTTTGTGGTCTCTTAACAACTGTATGGCCATTTCCGCACAGTGATACCCTCTCACGTTGTCCTGTTGCAATCCTGGCAGTGCCTCTGCCAGGATGAGAGTGTGTCCCCAACGCTCCCTGCTGCACCTGACTGGCTACTTGCAGAAAGGAGCACTAGGGACATGTTCCCTCCTTCTGCACTGCAGCTGGCCTTCTTCCCATGCTGCAGTGGGGAAGGAAGCACACGATCATGCTTCTGGTCCTTCTGCATGGCTGGCTGCAATGGAAGCCTTGTGCAATCAGGGGCCATTGATGGAGTTTCTCCGTCAATGGTATACCCAGTGATTGCACCAGCTGAGGACGTGGCAAGGGTGGGACCACAACAACATCATGTGGAAGCATCATCATGGTCTTGCTTCTCTCACATCCCCATGCCAGGATGCCATTGTCATGTGTAAGGGCCTTAGATTTAGCTAAGGGGGATCCTAAAGGCATCAATTCCCATATAATGTTGGAAGCTAAGCAGGGTTCTTTCAAGGATCTTGAAACCTATTTTCTGCCTGCACTTGGTCCTTGCAAACTCATCTTTCTAAGGTGGGCACTTCTGCTGTTGTTGGAGGAAGGCTTCTAACAGGCCTCTCTTCTCAACAAGAGTCTCTCTGCCTATAACCTCTCAGACACAAACTGCGCGAGAGAGGCGAGTAGCACTTCTTCCTTTCTTTTCCTTATTCCTTCCAAAGCTTGTGATGGCAGTGAAGAGACTGGCAACAAGGAGATGTAGCAGAGCTTAGGGGCCTTTCAGGTCAGCAGCAGCCACAGTGCTATGCATGGGCCTTGGCAGGTGTCCAGTGCTGCCAGCCCCTAACTCGAGCTGGAAAGCAGCAGCTGATTCAGTGGGGTGACAAACACAACAGGGAAACACATAGGCTGGTATCCTGTTAGTAACATAGGCAAGTGTAATTCTACCTAATCCCTGTGGGTGAATTTTTTGGATTGTTGTGGGGGTTGATATTCCCTTTCTCCCTCTGCAATGGTTCAAAGGCAACCCCCTAGAATCACTGTGTTCCTGCAATATCTGCCCCGCCTCGCCCCCATGGCCATTCCATTGCTGGTAGTGAACAGAGGGGATCAGGGAAGTGTCTGGCTGTATTCAAGACAACTGGATTTTGTACCCATTGCCAGAAGAAGACTGATGACTCCATGTGCCAAATCCTCCAGAGAGCTCTGGTGAATCTTGGCAGAAGATGTCCACTGTCTGTATCTGTCTATGGCAGCATAGCTGGAAGTTTCTCTGATCCTTCTTCTCTCTACCAGCCTTGAAATGGATGGATGAAGCAGGGGTACCCAGTGATACAGATGGTTTTGGAACTGGTATCAGGGGAGCTGTAGCAGAGTTCCATGCATGGAACTCTTAAGGTAAGGATCCTGGTCATTGAATGACAACACAGTGGAGCTCATTAAATGAAAATGGTTAACCCACACTCCTTGGTGTACTGCTGAGGCATGACGTGGATGCCATGCCTTAAAGGTTGGCTGATGCTAGAAAAATCGGCTCTTTAAAAGGAGGCCAGCACATCCTGGTCATCCTTGTCTTATGAATATTTATAGATTGCGTCCAAGTGTCTGTGTTGTCCCTGATTAAATGCTGCTATTCCCTTAGTGCTCCAGGAGCCAGCGTAGCCCTATCAAAATAAACAACGGGTAATGGAAAAGACCCCAGCAGCATTATTAATTACCCTAGCTGTCACTTAGGTGGTGCATAGAAGGGACATGACAGATAGCAAGACATGCAGTGGTAATAAGAGACTGGTATGGCTCCTACTACCTCCAGGAGGAGTTGCAATACATCACTGTTGGTTTGTGGTAATAAAAGATGGCCTCCTTCACCATTTTCAAGAATGATTTGGTTCAAGACATATTGATTCGGGGGGGGGGCTTAAACAGCTCAGGAACAAGAGGAAATAAGGAAGAAAAATTGTGGAGGATGGGATTTATTTTGTCTCTTCAGGGTGTTTCCCCAGCTACCAATGGGAAATCCCACATGTTAAATAGCACTTCTTTGTATTAAAAACAGACAAAAAAAGGAGTGCCATTATGGAATGAAAATGAGAAGAAGTAGAGGATCAAATGAGTGCTCGAGACTGGGATGCTATTTTCATCCGTGAATTGTTTAGTACATTTCCATGACAATTTGATTCAGGGGAAAAGCACTTGATGTATGTTCTCTTGAGCACCGTCATTCTCTGAGGAATGGTGGGTAGACCAGGAACAAAAGGACCTTTTGAGTGATGACATCCTTGGTACCCAATGTTCTCCTCAGTAAGGGTTGTCTGTTGTTGTTGTTGTTGCTATTGCTGTTCTTGTTATTTACCTTTAAGTCATTTCTGCCTTATGGTGACCTTAAGGCGAACCTATCACAGAGTTTTCTGGGGGCTGAGAGTGTGTAATGTGCCCAAGATGTGTGCAATGTGCTCTTGGCCAAGTGGGGAATATAACCCGGTCTCTAGGGTCATAGTCGAATGCTCAGACCACTCCACTATGCTGATTACTTGCTACCTACCTTAAAGTCATCTTTGTGGGATCTTTGCAAACAGATAACTACCTGGCTTGAAAGGATTACCAGTCGCATAGGAACGGGAGGGGCAGGCGGGGCACTCTGCCCTGGGCAGCAATGTTTGTGGGGCATCCTGGCTCATAGCCACACCCCTGCATGCCCTGGCCATGTCCCACACACCAAAGCCACGCCCCCATGCACTGAGACCATGCCCCCCCACCGTAGCCCCTCTCCCCTCCCGCCCCCCTTCCACACACTCCAAGTGCTGCCACTGAGGGTTACCCACCAGCAGCAGACGTTGGAAGAAAGATATTGACACAGGTTACAGGCTCTGCTACAGGCACTGGTATCAGCTCCGACTCTCTGCACTGGTAACACTATTACAGGATTTAGGAATGTAATCCACAACATCATGAGTTATTACACCAGCTCATTCTCTAATGTGAGACACGCCAACCTCTGCCAACAATGCTGTACAGCATTTTGCTCAGGACAAGCAGGCCAGTCTCTACAGAAAAGAATAAAAGCACACGACGCATCTGACATAAGAAACAGTACTACTCAGAAACCCATGGGAGAACACATCAGTGTCCCCTTGCACTCTCTCTTTGACTTCAAGGTGACCACTACTGAACAAAAGAAGTTCAAAGATGGATTCCAAAGGGAAAAGAGCTGAACCAAAATACATCAACATACCCAACTCTGTCTTCCTTGGCTTGAATGGGGACGAAGAAATTCTTCTCACTATGCATGTTAATCAATGCATTTGTGCAGGATTTTCTGTATTATCACCATTTTCTGTTTTATGACACGGGATCATTTTCCTCTAGGTATAGTTTTTGCATTTGCTATCAGCTGAGTATAATTATGGGCTAAACTTTGATTGCCCTTATATCTGGCTTAGATCATAAAGACGTTTACTTGCTTATCTGTGCTTAGATGTACTTGTCACCCACCAATATCTTTTGAGCAGCTTTTAATGACCAGTGTTAAGAGCTATACTTGTAATTTCCTGATGACTGTTGAACACTACTATGCAACCACTTGTTAACACTGTTACCATGTTTGTACCTTTTGTATTTCTGTTCTATTTCTTTAACGACCATGGCTCCATGCACACCCACCAACTTTCCACATGTATATAAATGTCTATCTACCAACACACCCCTGATGATTTCCACTACAGTCCCTGAAAGGTTATTCCAAACAAAACGTATCTTGAAGGTGCCACCACATCCTTTAACACAGCTTTGTGTTTATGCACCTTCAAGTTGCCAGTTAACGCATAGTGACCCTGTGAATTTCATAGGGTTTTCATGAGTAAGTGATGCTCAGAGTGCCTTGCCATTGCTTTCCACTGAAATATAGCCTACAGCACCTGGTATTCCTTAGTGATCTCCCATCCCAGTACTATCCAGAGCTGACCCAGCTCAGCTTCTGACATGAGATAGGATCTGGTGTCTTTGAGTAACTACCACTCTAAAAATAAAGAAGGCTACAATCCTGTATCAACCTGATTTGGAGAACAGTCATTAGGACTTAATTGTGATTAGGACTTAATTCTGAGCAATTGTCGATGAGCTACCTATGTTAGTCTGTTTAAGCATAAGCAGGGAAAAAGAAGAGGAAAGATCTAGCAGCACTTTCAAGATTAACCGATACATTTCAGCATAGGTTTTTGCCGATGAAATGGGCTGGAGTCTAGAAAAGCTTATTCTGATATATATCAGTCTCAAAGGTGCCGCTAGATTTCTTCTCCTTTTTCCTTGTGAGTAGATGTACAAGAAATTATCACTGCCCTGCAAGTATTTTTGGCTGATATAGTAGGTAAATTAACCCACTTAAAGACAATAAAACATTCACTCTGGCCTTGGGTGAACTTTCTGAGATGGCCTACTAGGGTAAGGGGAGAGAGCATAGTGTGGTGGTTTGAGAGGTGCACTAGGGGCATTTCTGCATTGCATTGTTATAGTGCTGTTGTTCCACTTTCAACATCCTATGGAATCCTGGGGTTTGCAGTTTAGGAAGGGATATTTAGAATTCTCAGCCAGAGAGCTCTTGGGCCTCAGTAAACTACAAACCCCAGAAATCCACAGGATGTTGAAAGTGGAATAATAGCACTACAACAGTGTAGTGCGGAAATGGCCTAGGACTCTGGGAGGGCAGGGTTCAAATTCTCACTTGGCCAAGTATTAATTGCCCTAGGCAATTAATACATTCTCAGTCTCTGAGGAAAGGAATAGTAAACTCTCTCTGGACAAATCTTGCCGAGGAAACTTTGTGGCAGGTTCGCTTTAGAGTTAGCATAAGTCAGAAATGACTTGAAGACACACAACAGCAGCAGCAAGAAAATACATGAATATTGCTTGCTTTTTGGCAACTTTCCAGGCAGAATAGTTGTTTAATGAATTAAAGTTATTATTAAAATATGCATGTAAGAGAGAGAAATGTATGAAAACACAAATATTGGGGAAAGTTGCATATATTTGCATATATCTGGAAATATATCGACAATAAAAATGCAAATTTTGGAGGAAATTCCATATTAAGTATGTATGATAGTGAAAATTGTGTGGGAATTTTTTTAAAAAAGTTGTGGACTAATGAGGACATTTGACAGCACAGATTTTTTTTATTCAACATGTGACATTGTCATTGTTTGGAAACAGATTGATTTGTTCATCTTTAAAAGACTGGTACACTACAGTGTCTTGATAGTTTCCTGCTATAGACTTAGAGAGTATCTACATGGTTTTATCAATTTCATACAACTTTAAATAATATGGATCCATCAACTATCTATCTGCCATCTATCTGTCTGTCTGTCTATCTAATATCTGCCTTCTTCCAATGTAATACCCTATGGAATTTGGGGATTTGTCATTTGGTGAGCTACTGAGCCAAATCTTGGCACTAGAATCTCTCATGTCAGACAAACTTTTGCTGAGGACCCAGACTAAGTGTGCCAAACCACTACTTGGCAGCAATAATAGAATCATAGGTCCTTTTCGCATTGCATTTGCCATGTGAAAGGGCCTCCAGAGCATAGCGCAATTGCAAGGAGCATTTCAGACAATGTCCTTGCAATCGCACGATGCTGCTGGGGCTGGCAGGTGCTGATCGCACACTATTTCATTTTCAGTTTGTAGAAATCACGCATCGCTCCAGGGCCCTGCGAGCACTTACCGTGCGTGTGGAGCCTCCAGAGCCACGGCGCTCATGCTTCCTCCCCCAGCGCAGCCTGGGAAAATGCCCGGCTGCACTGCGGAAGGAAGAGGCGGAGCCTTTATGTTCCCTGCCAGCTGGCAGGCACCAGCTGCAGAGCTGAAGCAGCGGGGACGCAAGAGCCTCTCACAAGAGTCTGCTCGCATGATCCCCATGTTCCAACGCTGAGAAAAGTTAAGTTGCAGAAAGGGCCATAGAATCATAGAGTTGGAAGAGACCACAGGGGCCATCCTGTCCAATCCATTGCTATGTAGGAACACACATCAAAGCCTTCCTAATAGATGGCTATCCAGCCTCTGTTTAAAAACCTCCAAAGAAGGAGGCTCCACCACACTCCGAGGCAGCATATTCCACTGCCAGACAGCTCTGACCATCAGGAAGTTCTTCCTGACATTTAAGTGGAATCTCTTTTTCTGCAGTTTCAATCCATTGCTCCTTGTCCTAGTCTCTGGAGCAGCAGAAAACAAGCCCACTCCCTCCTCAACATGACATCCCTTCAAATATTTAAACATGGCTATCATGTCCCCTCTTAACCTTCTCTTCTGCAGACTAAACATACCCAGATCACTAAGCTGTTCCTCCTAGGGCATGGCTTCCAGAGCCTTCATCATTTTGGTTGCAATAGTTGGAGTGACACTGGTGGAGGAGCTCTCAGAGACAACTGGAGTGTCACTGGAGCTAACTTTAAAGAAGCTAGTACTTTACAGAAGAAGACAATGGTAAATGAGTCCTGAAGTCTTTTACCATGAACAGCCTATGATAAGACAATCTAAAATGAAACAAAATATAGTGCTAGAAGATGAGATTCTCAGGTTGGAAGGCACTCTACCAGCTACCGGGGGAGAGCAGAGAACAACTACATGTTGCACTGTAGCTAATGACGTAACTAGACTCAAAGTGAAACGATGTTCAGCTGAGATGAAAGAAAAGTCCAAGTGTTACCCTGATTTCTGGGGTCCCTTGGGGGACACCTCAATATGCTCCATGTGATGGGGAATGGAAACTAGCTAGAGCACAAGCAATAGCAATGCGAGAGGCAGGGTAACCTAGCGGGGTCTTTTTACCCAGTTTTTACAGGGTCAGGCCAAGCAAAAACCAAACAAAAATGTCCAATAAATGATTTTATTGAATGAAAATCTCACACAGCAATGCAATCACTCACACACTCACCCAAGAGCTATTAAGAAGCAAAAGAGGGGAAACTGGACAGGGGGGTATTGAAGGGGTGTAGTTGGGGTAATACTGCACCTTTTCTTGAAGTCCTGGGTGCGGGAGGGCAGCAGAGAAGTGGGGCTCAGCACGGAGATGGAGAAACGGTCTGCTGGGATGAATGGGAGTGATCCAAAGAACCACTCAAAAACTGGGTCTATTTGTAGGGGAAAAAGTACCTGGAGGACTAATCCTTTCCCGGGGAGAACAATGGGTGTTGGTGGAGTGATAATGAAGATCCACCATGGTAATTTCCTTTGTGTGATCGGATTGCAAGGTGTTGCCAAAGTCTCAGGATCTTTGGCTGTGTTAGTTTGTGGTGTGACTTCATGTAAAGGGTACTTGCATGATAGAATATTTGCTCAACTTGGGGCAGACATGCTAATTCCCTCAAGTCGGCTTCTCAGAGGCTGAGGACCCTTTGTTTATTGTGGGTTTACACATCTTGAGGTCTCCTAGGGCTACGTGACTGGGGATTTTGTTACCCTGTGAATTGGAGGTCCCGGGAAGGGTGCCCAAATAACCAAAATTAACACAAGCAAGACAGGGAAATTAGCTGGAGCACTCTCTTAAGCTAGCGAGAGGCAGGGTAACTTAGCGGGAATCTTTTACTCTATGTATACAGGTGCAGGTCAGTGAGCAATCAGACAATTTAAAATGGCAACAATGATATTTATTAGCAAGCAGACAAATTATTAAGAAAAACACAACCACACAGCTAACTAGAAATAGGAAATGAGAGTTTTGGAGGAAAATGGGTGATACGACACCTTTCTCGTAGTGCTGGGGAGGTCCAATTGAAGAGAAGGAAACTCGGCGCAGCGGCTGAGGGGAGCTCGCAGAATGAAGTGACGGCAAGGTGAGATGAAACTCCGGAGCATTCTGAGGAACTCTCGGAAATGGAGGTTTTTATTAGGGAAGGAATGACCATGGGCTAGTCTAGTCTTGGGCAAAACAATGAGGTTTGGGCTTGAGACAATGTCTCCGAAAGGTCATAATTTACATGATTGAGTTAAAGTCCGAATTGACAATAAGATAGCCAGTATGCAGATGCAGCTAGCTTGGCAGCTGAGCTTTTAGCTTGCCAGGGTGCCCACCCTGGGCAGAGATTTCTTTGTTTCAGCGTGCATCTTTAATGAAGGTGTTTGTTTTAGGAGGTCTCCAAAAGCAGATCTGGCAGTTTCTGGCTTGCTTTGGTGCAAACAAGTATGAGTCAGCATATAATAGCCATGCCTAGCTTTGTGCTTGTTCGCTGGCCTCACAAACACGTGGCTGAGGGTGGCAGAACAGGGCCAAATTGTGATATCAAAAATGATATCTAAGGTTTACCAAAGGCCAAGCTAGTTCACGGTGGTAACAATTTTACTGGCCTGACCTGGTTTTCGATCTTTGACCGTGCCTGCCTACGTGCCCATCCGGGTGACCTCTCAGGCACATTGAATCATATTTTAACATCAAAACTATAGACCCCAGGATAGGGTTTTTCCAGTAGAGTAACACAAGGCTACACACAATAAGTAGTAAGAAAACGGGATGTGAGAAACAGACAGATAGAAACTGCAAAACAAGAAATTGACTATGGATAGCATGGACTGCTAAAAAAAGATAACAAATGAATGGGTCTTAGAGCAAATCAAAGCTGAACTCTCACTGATGGTGAAGATAACTAAACTGAGATCAACGTATTTTGGACATATCATGAGATGATGTGCATCACTGGAAAAGATGACAATGCTTAATCGAGTGGAAGGCAGTAAGAAACAGGGGATACCACATTACAGGTGGATTGATTCACAATCAAGGAAAACATGGCCCTGAGTTTTCAAGACCTGAGTAGGGCAGTTGATGACTAGGGCTCTTAGAGGTCTGCCATACACAGGATTAGTATAAGGTGAAGTTTACTTGACAGTAAATTATAAGGAACTAGTTAGTATTCTCTCCTAGACAGTGATAATGCTGTAGTTTGGAGGAGTATGCTATATGGAGGACAGGCCATTTCTACACTACTCTTTTATAGTGCGATTATTCTGCTTTCAACATCCTATGGAATCCTGGGGTTTGCAGTTTTGGGAGGGGCCAGCCGGCCCCTCCCAAAACTGCAAACCTCAGGATTCCATAGGATGTTGAAAGTGGAATAATCGCACTTTAAGAGTGTAGTGCGGAAATGGCCAGAACCAGGACACATGAAATGGTCTCAAACTGGTGCTGCTATGTCTATAGATACACTTTTAGTTTCTCTGTCTATGTTTGGAAGATTATTGAATGTTTTTTCCCCCTAGTTTTACAGATTTTCTGACTTGGAATAATTTAACATTAGTACCAGAATAATGTCTTTTGTGAGGTGACAATCCTAGTCGTCCTATCCTATCACGTACCATTTGCGTAGTAGCTAGGGATGGGTGAGGATTTCATTTCAACTTATTGTCTGTAGGGGGGAAATCAAACCTGGGAGAAAGTAGAACTGACAGTTTTGCCCATTTGTAACAGCAGCACATTTGAGCCGTCCCTTAATGGAAAAGTCTCATTGGATTAAGTAGCAACATTTCTACAACTACAAACACTTCCATATCAGCATATCTATCATGACTTTTCCCAAAGGATTCTGGGGGCTGGATTTTGGCAAGATTGCTGAGATTAATCTGTTAGATATGAGAAGCATTCTTTGCAGAATTACAGTAGTGAAGTTTCTTATGGGATATGGACTATTAAACCAGTTTAATTTGGTAGAGTAGATATGCCCACAGAGGAAAAGAGACATAAAGTTGGGAACAGCTGGTTGAAACAGTAAAGCATAAACATAATATTGGAAGAGTACAAGCAAATGAATTCTTTCCCAGTACTTTCCTCAGTACAACTTCTGACAGAGGGCCTACAGGAAATGAGAAGGGTGCATAATGAATATTTAAATATGAATCCATATCAAAGTTTCTTGCCTAAAATCATTGGATGACTTCCTGCACAAATATGTTTGAAATCCATAAACATGATGAAATCTTTTGAACATTTTCTTTTTTGGATTATGCCCCAACTATACCTTGTACATGCTATTAATCATACCTTCCTTTCTTCAAGGAGTACGCAGAAACTAAAATCTATTGATCCTGTGGTTCCTGTTCATTTCTCTGTGTTTTTGCATTCTGTGTGTACATGAAATGATTCCACACAGGTGGCCAAGAGTAATGAGGCTTTCAATGGCAGCATGTAAACAACATCATTTCATCAGTCCTGGGGTCAGTTTAATGGTTATTTCAGAGCAAAAAGAAGCAGATACCACTGGCAAGAGGGACCACAGGGCCTGGGGCAGAACTTTGCAGATCTCTAGTCTGTTTCTAAGCACATCTCAAAGAAATGGTGCTTAGTTCTAAAGCCATGCACAGCTTATGAGTCAATCCAAGCTCAGTGATACTGGAACTTAAGTTAGCCATGACTGCTTTAAGACCTATTTATTTTTCCTGTTCAGGATCATATGGCACAGTTCCACTGACAGAAGAGGTTCCACTAGCAGAACCAGAAGGGAGTTCATCATCAAAATCTGTTTTGGAGAGTGGAAGAGACTTCCAAAAGAGATTTACAGGTGGAACAGACAGTTGAAACTTTTTTTAAAAAAAAAAAAATGTTTCTAAAGTAGCAGGTGCAGTTTTGCCTTCAAGTAATGAGTTTTTTTTCTTTTGTTTGTTTACATAATAATTTGACTTTCTCCCAATTTGAGATGTTACCCCACTGGCATACCCTATCCCAGGAACTATAAATTTGACATCAGATATGCCCACTATGCCAGAGAGGTTGCCTGGGTGGGCACATAGGCAAAGAGGTCAGATGACCAAAACCAGGTCAAGACCAGGAAAATCCCCAGTCACATTGCCCAGAGAGACCTCAGGCTATACACATCCACATAAACAAAGGGTCCTCAGCCAATTGTAGCCAATTTGAGGGGATTATCGGGTTTTCCTAAGGTTGAGGAACCTTGACTCTGGGAAATCCTACAAGGCGAGGTCCATCTACATAAACCTACACTGCAACCCTGTGCTACCACAACCCTGCACACCAGCAACCCAGCCAATCATGCAAATGACTGGTCATTGTTCTTCCCGGGCCTGCCCTTGAGGTACATTCTGCCCTATAAGTAGTCTTAGTTTTTGACAGTTTGGAGAACTCCCTGCCATGCTAGCAGACCAGCACTCTTGTTAGTAGCGTGATCCCCTCAGCTGTCTCTTCACTTAGCTCCGTTCTTCTCGCTGCTTCTTGGACTGAAGACTTCAGGATAGCTGCAGTGTCACTGCCTCTACATTCCCTTTGGTATATCCCCTATCCATTTTTCACCTCTTTTCCTTCTCCATAGGGTTTGTGCGTCTGAGTGAGTAAGCGAGTTGGTGTGTCATGCTATATTCATTTAATAAAATTCATTTATTTGGTACATTTGTCTGGCTTTTTGCTTGGCCTGACCCTGTAAAGTTGAGTAAAAGATCCTGCTGGGTTACCCTTCCCCTTGTTTTGCTAATGCCAGTGCTCCACTAATTTTCCCAACCTTTATAACTTGGAGTGAATCAAGGTGTCCCCCACCGGACCCCCCAGAAGTCAGGGTAACAGAGACCCTTTTTTGTCTTTTTGGTTTGGCTAAATGTTAGAGGTGGCAACCTTATCATGCCTTCATTCAGTAGTCTGCATGTGTCTCTAAGACTCTAGGTACAGCGGGTGTTCATGTCATGTCCTGTTTGTTGGTCTTAGCCACACCCCAGCTCTCCATGCATCACTTTGTCTGCAGCTAGTCTGAGGGCCTTTCTGCACTGCACTGTTATAATGCTATTATTCCACTTTCAACACCCGGTGGAATTCTGGGGCTTGTAGTTTACTGAGGCCAAAGGGAATTCTGACTGAGAATTCTAAAGTCCCCTCCCTAAACTGCAAAACCCAGGATTCCATAGGATGTCGAAAGTGAAATAATAGCACTATAACAGTGTGGTGTGGAAAGGCTCTGAGTTTCTTCCGCTGCCATTTTGCACTCTCTCCTCCACGTCTGAGAAGCATGTGTTACACAGCCTTTCATCCTGTGGTGTTATGAAAACTTCTATATTTGTAAGTAGGCCTGTTTTCATGTGTTTTTATAAAGAAGTCTAAGCATCCTAGAGACCCAGGCCCTTTCCGCACCTTACTGTCTTCTGGCGCTGGGGTGCGGGGATTTCACAAGCAGCTTCTGGCGAGAGGCTCCTGCATCCGGGGTCCTTCGGCTCCGCACAAGCTGCTTCCTTGTGCGAGAGCCCTGCTTCTTCCTTCCACAGTGCAGCCTGAGAGTTTCCCAGGTTGCGCTGGGGCAGGAAGCGCAACCGGCGTGGCTCTGGAGGCTCTGCATGCCAGGTAAGTGCATGTGGGGCCTGGGAGCAATGCACAACTGCGCACCATTTTCGGCTTCTAGCCGAAAATGAAAGGTGCTCAATTGGTGCCTGTCCTACCCTGGAGAGTCGCACGATTGGGGGTGTGCTATGCAGATTGCTCCTCACAATCGCACGATGCTCCAGGGGTCCTTTCGCATGGAAAATGCCATGAGAAAAGGGCCCCAGGTATGGCGTGACAGTAGTGGTGTGAGAAAAGTTGTCATTCTCCTTCTGCTTCCAAATGCTAATTATTCTGCCTCACTCTCACAGTCCACAACACTAATGGGACCCAACTGGATGCAAATGGTGAAAAGATTCTTTTGAAATGGCTTTTGACAGCAAGTGGACAGGCCTACAAGGTAGCACAATCTCCTTGAGGAGACCTTGGAGGATCACGTTTGCTTCTGCACTTCTCACCAAAAAACAAGCAAACAGTTTTTTCAAACCCAAATGCCCTCAAACATTTTCTATGGGATTTGAAGGCCTCTTTGTCACAGTTTCCCCCCCCAGGCCATTATATGATTATATGACATTTGTTGTTGTTGTTGTTGTTACTCTTTATTCATACCCACTTTTTCAAAGCAGCTTACAATTAAAAAACATAGTTAAAACTCATAAAATACAAATGTTAAAATATAATCAAACAACTGAAAGAATTAAAAAATTGCTAAAATTCATAATTAAAAACTCAAATATTCATCGGGAACACAATATCCAGTACTTTCTATTAGACAGGCCACGTATAATCATAAATCAAATGCCTGTTTGACTAAAAATGTCTTTACCTGATTGCAGGAGGAATGTAGAGAGGGTGCCAATCTGACCAATCTGGGAATGGATTTCCATAGCCTGGTGCAGCCACTGAGAAGGCCCTGTTCTGTGTTCCCACCTAGTGTACCTGTGAGGTGGAGCAGAGCGAAGTGACTCTGGGCTCCTTCCTTCCTTCCTTCCTTCCTTCCTTCCTTCCTTCCTTCCTTCCTTCCTTCCCCTCTTTCTACAACCAGGAGTGACTTAAAAGTCCCTTCCTATTCACTTTCTGTCTTTTTAAAAAATGGCCCAGGGAGACTCCAAAATGTGGCAGGATGCCCTCCATGCCCCTTAGAAGTGATTTGGAGGCATTTGTCAGGGTTGGGGAATGAACAAGAACTCAGCTTTTCATGCATAGTAGATACTGGGCTCCACAGAAACAACCCTGAAGAATATACAAAATCCATGGGCCACACTTTGCCCTCCAGCATATTGCAAGAGAGAGGAGTGGAGGGAGGGTGAGAGAAATGCATGGAACGCAACTAGCAAAAGAGAGGGAGAAATCTGAGACCCTTTTTGCACCTTACCCTTTCACGGAGCTGGGGTGTGGGGCTCACACAAGCAGCCTCCAGCGAGAGGCTCTCGCGTCCCAATACCATCGGCTCCGCAGCTGTTTCCTGGTCTCTCGAGCGCCCCACCTCTTCCTTTTGGAGTGCAGCCCGGGACCTTTCCCAGTCTGCTCTGGACATGAAGCGCGACCGGCCCAGCTCCCGAAGCTCTGCGTGCCAGGTAAGCGCACACAGAGCGATGCGTGACTGCACAGCATTTTCAGCTTCAAGCCAAAAATGAAAAAATGCGTGCGCAGTCCGCATCAGGCCCTTGAGCATTGCGCAAATGTGAATGTGTCATGTGGACCGCTCCTCACATTTACGTGACACTCAAGGAGCCCTTTCGCATCAGAAATGCCATGTGAAAAGGGCCTGAGTCTTGTGGATGCCTGTGAAGGAGCAATAGCTTACAAGTGCTTTCCCATTTTCCTGGTTTTGCAAAAATCTACTTTGGAGGCTTAAATGGTTATTTGTTTATAGGTCCTCTGAAGATGTCAGCCACAGATGCAGGTGAAACATCAGGAGAAAATACTAATAGAACATGGCCTCAAAGCCCAGAAAACCCACAACAACCTATGGATTCTAGCTGTGCAAGCCTTCGACTTTACATCAATTGTTTGTTTGTTTGTTTGTTCATTTATTTATGGTTTTGTTTGTCTGTTCTCAACAAGGTATTGGGCTCTGGCCTCATCTTCTGCTCTTGAGTAAGAGAGAGGACTTCTGAATTCTCTTTAGGGCCCTTTCCACACCCTACCATTTCACAAGGACATCCAGTGGGCATCCTGGCAGTGGCTCTGCTGAGAGGGAAGCATGACAGGAGTGCTCCCTTATGCACCGACTGGCTCCCTGCAGAAGGGAGCACAGTGGACCTGCCTCTTCTTTCTGCAATGCACAGCCACTGAGCTTCTGCAGCTTCCGCAGGACAAGTAAGTCCTAGATGGCTGTATGATCGAGTGTCATTGATAGGGAAAACTTGTCAATGGCCCTTTCCGCAGCTTACCTCCATCTGGCGTGGTCGCATGGGGATCATGTGAGCAGCATCTTCCATGAGGGTCTTGCATCCCCTCTGCTCCATCTCTGCAGCAGTTGCCGGCCGCAGGCAACATAAGGGCTCCACCTCTTCCTTCTGCAGTGCAGCCAGGTATTTTCCCAGGCTGCGCTGGGGAGGAAGCATGAGGGCCGTGCCTCCGGAGGCTCCGCATGGATGGTAAGTGCATGTGGGGTCCTGGAGTGATGTGCAATCACACATCATTTTCAGTCAAAAGCCAAAAATGATATATTGCACAACTGGCACCTACTGGCCCTGGCAGCATTGTGCGATTGCAAGGACATCATGTGAAATAGTCCTTGCAATTGTGCAACACTCTGGAGGCCCTTTCGCATGACAAATGCCATGCGAAAAGGGCAAATGATTTAATCTATGATCATGCCACCTGGGGATGGGAGAAGCATGGGACCATGACAACATCATGCAGATGCGTTGTTGCGGTCGTGTCCTTCTCCTATTCCTATTGCAGGATGGGATGGTGATGCAGAGAGGGCCTAGGTGCCACCACCACTATTTTACCCCACTTGACTCAGTAACCTAGTGGGAGTTAGTGCAGGGTTTGACTTATCCCTTTTCCACTTCTGCTTTAGCAGAGATTTTTCTTCCCACACCTGTTGAAGACAAGAATCTTAATATGCATATGTGTGCATATGTAGACTTGAGTAGATAAATTTGGACTCAAGTCAGATTTAAGTCACTTCAGTGACTCAACTCAGACTTGACTCAGCAAAAATTACACACTGACTTCACTCGATTTAAGACTTGCATATTTTTAGTGACTGACTTGCTGCACTTGGTTCAGTAACATAACGCATTCATCCAGAAACCTTACAACTTACTGGTCACATGACAATCTGTCTCAAGCACAAAGTGTGGACACATATCTCAGAGGGAACAAGCAAACAGGTTAGGCAATGGGCTTGAGGTGGAGTTGAGGTCTGCTACGTATAGGAGGAGCTGTCTAAAATTTTTTCTAAAAGTAGAAGGCAATACTCATGCCCAGAGTGCAGGGCATGTATCTCAGAGGGGAACAGAAAATGAGTTAGGCAGTGGTCTTGAGGAGGAAGGATCTGTTACCACCGTGGCCTGGCCTGGCCTTTGGTGAACCAAAGATATCATTTTGATATCGTAATTCGGCCCTACTCTGCCACCAGCCAAGTGTTTGTGAGGCCCGTCGAACAAGCACGAAGCTAGGCATGGCTACTACTTTGCTCCCTCGAAACCAAGCCAGATATTACCAGATCTGCTTTAGGGGACCTCCCGAAACAAACATCTTCATTACAAATGCACGCTACCTAAAAGAGATCCTCTGCTCTGAGAGGACACCCTGGCAAGCTGAGTGCTTAACTGCCAAGCTAGCCACATCTACATACCAGCCATACCATTGTCAACTCGGACTCTAACTCAATCATGGAAATTCTGACCTTTCGGAGGCTTTGTCTCCAATCCAAAACTTATTGTTTTTGCCTAAGACCAGCTAGCCTATGGTTGTTCTTTCCCCTATAAAAATCCCCCGCTCTGAGAGCTCTTCGGAACTCTCACCGGATCGCTTGGACTTGATTCTGCCTTGCTGCCGCTTGGTTCAGCAGATTCCCCTCGGCCACCACGCCGGGTCTCCTCTTCTTCAATTGGCTTCCCCAGGACTGCAGGACAGGTGGCGTATCACCCATTCCCCCTTGAACTCTATTTTCCTTTTCTAGTTAGGAGTGTGTTTGTGCTTTTCTTTAATAACTGTTTAATAAATCTTAATTGTTGTTTGAACTATTTGCCTCCTCACTGACCTGATGCTGTAGACATAGGGTAAAAGATCCAGCTGCGTTGCCCTGCCTCTCGTTAGCCAAGAGAGTGCTCCAGCTAATTTTCGCCATCTTGCTAGGTTTATTTGGTTATTTGGGCACCCCTCCAGGTGCTCAATTCACAAGGTAACAGATCCTTCCTTCTAAAGCTCTTGAAGCTTCAGTAACGGGGAATAAGAAGGATCCTATTCCCCACTTCTGAAGCTTCAGATTCCAAAATCCAAAAGTAGAGGACCAACTCTACTTAAATTGTTAAAACTGACTTTATTCAACTCTGTCTAGAAATTCTGGAATACAGATTGGGGTATAAAGTTGGCTTCCAGACTTGAGACTTGACTTGAAAGTATTGCAAGGTCTTGAGACTTGACTTGAGACTTGGAGTAAAAGACTTAAGTACATCACTCATGTGCACATACTAAATAAAGGCACATGAAGAGAACATGGAAACAAGGAGAACTTTTAAACAAGCTTACATTAGCAAAAGGGTGCCTTGTACATGAAGCACCTTCATGTGGATACACATAACAGGGCTTTCTCTATAGCAGCACCTCAACTGTGGAACTCCCACTCCAAGGAAGTCAGGCTGGTCCCATCGCTTTTAAGTTTCTGGCGGGCAGTCAAAACCATGGTGTTCTGCATGGACTTCAGTGTATGAAACTGCTGCTTTAACTGTTTTAAAACTGGACTCTCAGATTGTTTTTGGACTGCTTTTAGGAGTTTTTAAACAGTACTGGATTTGTTAAAAAACATGCTTTTACCTTAGTGTTGTTTCAATTGGTTTTCATTTGTTCATTGCCTCAGGAGCCCTCATGGGCTTGGAAGCAATGCAGAAATACTTTAAACAAAGAAACAAAACTGCCAGGTCACTGTACTGCAAATAAAAACAGACAGAACAAGAAAAACATCCTTTTTGTGAGGAGAACAAGTGACAACATGCTGCTTTGTTTGTGACAGGGTCTCTTTCGTGATCCAGCTGGCCAGATAGGTGATGGCCCTTCTCAGTGGGTTCTTTCAAAAGCTGCCCTAGGATCTAGAATTCCCTTCCTAGGGAGGCTAGAATGGCTCCTCTTTCTGTAGCCAGGCAGAGACTGGCAAATTACAGGCATCCTCTGCTTATCTGATGGGTTAGGATATTACCCCCAAACATGGGTGACTCAGGGGTCTACCCATGATGCCAGGACCTCTGTGCAAAGGTAGTGAATTATTAGCTCAATTAGGAGGCCTGCAAAAGGGGGATAACCTAACAAGATCTTTTACATCAATGTTTACCAGTACTTCTGCAGAGAAGAACCAGTCAAAGATCCAAAAATAAGCTTAATTGTGTTTTATTGGGGGAATTAATCACACAAGATCCAAACAGTCCCTCAATCATACAAGGCTAACTGAAGGAAAGGGAAGAAAGTTTTGGATAATGACATTGCAGAGTGTAGTGGGTAATATTTACTGATCTAGAAGAGCAACAAAGAAGTGGTGATGTGGTTTATACTCATGTCTAAGCACAGTAATCAGTTGGAAACTGAAGCAGAAGAGTGGCAACCAGCAATAAGTGCACTGTGAGCTGACTGGCCAAAAATAGGGGTTTGTATACCCAATTTCTGCCTGGAAGGCAAGGGTGTTGAATGGCTCTCCAGCTGAGTAAACAATGGAATTTGCAGAATGGACAATGAGGTCCGGAAAGGGCTAATGGTGTTAGTGTTAGGTGAGAAAGGGCTAATGCTTGTCCTGACAGCTGGGTGTGCATTGGAGAGGTTTTAGGACAAAGGCTAGTTTTGAGTGGTCAGAGGAAGAAGAGTTAAGACAATCAGCAGTCTTGTAGAAATCTCCCAGATGCTATTGTGCAAAAAGTAGAGTCATTAAAGCTAACTGCAAGCCTATTATCTCTGGAGTTTCCTGGTGATTTCCTGGCTATGACCTGGCTATGGTAGGAGGTGTCTTCTGACCTAATTCACAAGACACTTGTTTAGCCAGTCTTTTCATCTTGTCCAGGTTGGCCATATAGTCATAGCAGGACACATTTTATGTCAATGCCAATTATCTTGCAAATTAAATTATATTTTGCCAATTAAACATTATGAAAGTGTGGGGGTGTATGGTCTGGTAACAAGAGTCTAGAACACTATCAGAAAATAGAATTGGTTGAAAACTAGAACCCCATCTTCTTCCTATAGGGAATTACAGAAGCTCATTTGGGACTGACCCATGTATACATGCTGCTTGCAAAGTCTATCAGTCAGCTTGGCACCTTTCTTCCCTCTCAGCTCACTTTGAAAGAAGCACATGTCTAGGCCTATGCAGTGCTAAGTGAGCCTCTGTAATTGCCTACAGGAAGAAGGCCAAAAGAACTGACAAAAGAGCAGACCTCAAGTTGAAATAATAGTACACGTCTATAATTTATAACTGTTGAAATAGTAGAACATCAGAAAATGAGTAATAAAAATGAGTAATAAAAATGAGTCAATAAAAAGCAGCGAATGCATCTAATCCGGCAAATTTTTACAAAGTGAATGTTTCTAAAGAAAGATCTTTTAATATATCTGTTGTTGTTGTGTGTCTTCAAGTCATTTCTGACTTATTGAGACTCTAAGGCTAACCTCTCATGAAGTTTTCTTGGCAAGATTTGTTTGGGAGTGGGTGCGTGGGGGTTTCCTTTACATTTCTCTGAGGCTGAGAGCATGTGACTTCCTAAAGGTCTCTCAATTGATTTCCATGTCTGATTGGGAATGTCAACCTCAGTCCCTAGGGTTGTAGCCCACCACTCAAACCACTATACTGTGTTGTTCATAGGATGCTGTACTGTGGTATGTTGGTTTGACTGCTGGAGGAGGACTCTGGGAAATTAGGGTTTGCACCACCACTCAGCCATGGAAGCCTACTGTGATGGAACTGCTCTCCAAGTTGGTTCCATGGTTCCAACATTTGGATTCCCCTCACTCTCCTTGTCCTTATACCCTCTGTGGACCCAGTTGTTGGGTTTCAAGGTGACCTCTGAACTGGGCAAGTGGCTGCGTTGATTAATGGATTCAGTGTAGCAAAGCATGAACAATAAAACTCAAGGTTTTGCTCAAGTAAAACATTCAAAAGAGAGAGATGTAGTAAATGAAAACATTAAAAAAATACTGCATTACAAATAGAATAGACTTCTAGCCTTATGCTAGCTAAAAACACCCTTACACACAGAGTAGCACCTGAGTCTTTTTAAAATATACATCTCCCTTAATTCTCCCCATATTCTCAGTTTCCAGAAACCTCTTCAAATCTTATCAGTTCCTCTCTTTTTACCAGGCTTAACTGTTTCTGAATGGTCTTAACTACCTCTTTTACAGACCAGCCTTGTCTAGTATATATCCTCCCTCCCGTAGTTCCTCCCACAACATTTCATCAGCTGTGATTGGCTGGCTCTCCCTAGACTTGTCCAGCTTCACACCCATTGGGTGAATCTGAGGAAGTCACGTTCTCTCAGCCTTAGAGGGAAGCAATGAACAAATCTTGCCAAGAAAACCCCATGATAGTTTAGCCTTAGGTTCGCCATAAGTCGGAAACCACTTCAAGGCACAACAGCAACAACAACAACAACTGTTTCCATACTGTTTGTATAATTTTTCACTGTATGCTTTACATTGCTCTCTATGCTATTGACAGTTATTGATGATTTGGTTTTAATGTTGACCTTCTGTACATTTTAACTCTAATATAATTGGTTTAATTTGCAAGCTGCCTTAAGTCCTAGTTTTGGAGAATCATAAAATTGGAAGAGACCAGATGGGCCATCCAGTCCAACCCCCTGCAATGCAGGAAACCCACATCAAAGCACTCCAGGCAGATGGCCATCCAGCCCCTGCTTAAAAATCTCCGAAGAAGGAGACACCACCACACTCTGAGGCAGCATGTTCCACTTCTGAACAGCTCTGACCATCAGGAAGTTCTTCCTGAGGCTTAGGTGGAATCTCTTTTCCTGTAGCTTGAATCCATTGCTCCTTTTCTTAGTCTCAGGAGCAGCAGAAAACAAGCCTGCTCCCTCCTCAACTTGACATCCCGTCATATATTTAAACATGTCTATCAAGTCCCCTCTTAACCTTCTCTTCTGCAGACTAAATATACCAAGCTCCCTAAGCCGCTCCTCATAGGGCATGGCTTCCAGACCCTCCACCATTTTGGTCACTTTCCTCTGGACACACTCCAGCTTGTCAATATCCTTCTTGAAATGAGGCACCCCAAACTGGACACAGGATTCCAGATGAGGTCTAACCAATGCAGAATAGAGTGGCACCATTACCTCCCTTGATCTAGACACCATACTATTCTTGATGCAACCAAGAATTGCATTGGCTTTCTTGGCTGCTGCATCACACTGCTGACTCATGTTCAGCTTGTGGTCCACCAAGACTCCTAGATCCTTTTCACAAGCACTGTTGTCCAGCCAGGTGTCTCCCATCCTATATTTGTGCATTTCATTCTTTCTGCCCAAGTATAGGACCTCAGAGAGCTTGGATATAAAAGAGGAGGAGGAGGGGGAGGAGGGGGAATTTTTCATCATCAAGCATTATTTTCTATAGGCATATGTGTGAATTCTGGGGACATGTTTGCCAGTCTCAGTTAGATTCCCAACAATGTGAGGTTCGCTTCTGCTCTGTTCTCTGCCTTTCCCTCTGGCATTCAAGTTCCATTGTGCTGGCAAAAAATCATCTTCCACTCCCTGCAGTTGAAGGGTAGCCTGGGAAAGCAATGCAGCAACAGTTTTTTTTTTAAAAAAAAATCAATCCAAAACAGTATCACAAAAAGGGAATTAAGAAACAGAAGCACATTTGCATTGTGTGCCTATTAAACAGACTTATTTAACAGGATAATTAATTCCAGGGACCATACATTTTATAGGCATATAAAAAAAGAATACACAATGCTAAGGAATGCACTCTTGAACACTTTAAAAGAACAAGAAGTGAGTTTTGAAGCTGTCTGTTCCCCAAGGTTTCTGCTGCTCTTCTAAAGCAGACAGCTGGAACATGTGGGAAGGGGGGAGGGGGGAGGAGAAAAAGCAATTAAGAAAGGATTCTCTTGAGATGAATTTGAGATCTGGGTAATGCTCCTGCTTTCCAATACTGGTGCTAATTAAATGATTATTTAATACTCAGTGCTGTGAAACTGATAGGAATTTCACTGCAACATGGCCCTGAAAATAATGGCTGAGATCCTGCTTCAAATGTGTATCCACGACATTATGCTTATGATCAGTGTCCCCACTTGACCCCCAAGCCCACCTTAAAAGCCAGCCAGCCACACCAAGAGACAGAAGTCTGTGGTGTTGGTGAGTAGGACACCAAAGGATGAAGCATTCAGCCCCCTCCTGCCAGTGAGCTGAATTGGAAGAAGCTGAAGCAGGGACCCTTATAGAGTCTGGTCACATCTCCTTGGTACATGCAGCTCACTGGCAGGAAACATCATCTTTCACTGCCATGTTCACCAGTGCTACAGAATTCTATTTCTTGGTGCAAATGGCTGGATTTTAAGGTGGATTTGTTACCCCCAAATGTGGGTGATTCAGGGGCCCACCCATGATATCAGTACCTCTGTGCAAAGGTGGGGAAGAATTAGGTCAATTTAGAAGGCTTGTGAGAGGTGGCAACCTAACGAGATCTTTTACACAAAGGTTTACCAGTATTTCTGTAGGGAATAACCAGTCAGAGATCCAGAAATAAGCTTAATTGTGTTTTATTTGGGGAATTAATCACATATTCAAGATCAAAACAGTCACACACTCACACAAGGCTAACTGAAGGAAAAGGGAGGAAAGATTTGGATAGTGAGGTTTCAGGGTATAATGGGTGATATTGATCTAGAAGATCAGTGAAGAAGCATCAATGTGGCTTAGACTCGTTTCTAAGGACAGTACACAATAAGGATTCTGAGTGGCATATGGTGTATTGCAAGTTGACTGACCAAAAGTAAAGGTTTATATACCTGATTTCTGCCTGGAGGGCAAGGGAGTAAATGGCTCTCCAGTTGAGTAAACAATGGAGTTCTGAGAGCGGACAATGAGGTCCAGAATGGGCTAATGGTCTTGGTATTAGGTGCAATAGGGCTAATGGTTGCTCTGATAGATTGGTGTTTGTCGGACAAGTTTTAGGAAAAAGGAGAGGTTTGTGTGGTCAGAGGAGGAGGAGATACTCTAATCAGCAGTTTGATGGGAATCTCTCAGATGCTATTGTCTAAAAGGTTGAGTTGTTAAGGCTAACTGCAAGACCATTATCTCTGGAGTTTTCTGGTGATTTCCTGACTATGACCTGACCATGCCTAGAGATGTTTTCTGACCTAATTCACAGCACACATATTCGGCCAGTCTTTTCCTCTTGTCCAGCTTGAGCGTACAACCATAGCAGAGAATGTTCTCTATGCCAATTAATATATGTTGCCAGTTAAATCATATTTTGCTAATTAATCAAAATGTGGGGTGTATGGCCTGGTAATAGATTTTGGGACAGGTATTAGCAATTGTGACAATGATTATCACATTTGTAAATGTGAATAGGAAACAGAAGGTTGTAACCTGCAACTTTGTAACTGACTAACAGAGTGCCGACCAATAATAATAAAAAGCACATCTTCCACAGGCCAAGAAAAGTGAAGAAATCATACAGGCTGCCATCCCATTAGCAAATTATGATGGTATAAGTCCATCTGGTCATTGCAGAAGTTGGAAGTCTGTACTGACTATGCAATGACCAGATCATCCCAATCCCACCCCAAACTATTTTTTCTCTGCTGGTCCCCCCCACCCCCAACACAGCCATTTTCTGGATGGTGAAGAGTTAAGGAACTGGCGCAGAAGCATCCACTTATTTTTCTAAAGTTGGATACCCAGCACTGTTTGTTCCATCAACTTAAGACATGTCTCTTTACAGGCCCCATCTTATTCCTCTAGATGTTAGAGCCTCCTTGCTATCCTTCCATAGGTCTTTTTGTTTCAGTAGATCTTTAAAGACTCAGGAAGAAAGGAATTTTCTTAATGTGCAGCACTGTTTATATTTGCTCTTTCTTTTCTTTTTAATCATCATAGTTTTAACTGTTTTTAATTTTCTTGATGGTTTGATTATACTTTTTAACTTTTGTGTGATGTGAATTTTTAGCTGTATCTGTCTAAACTTTTATAAGTTGCCTTCAATCCTGGTGCGATATAAATTTTGCCAGGCACTTTGTTAGAATTTACAGTCTTATAAATTTTGGGACTCAAGTTTATAGTCATCACTGACCAAACTTAACCCCTAAAACCAACCTTGTAACCCAAAAACTTCCCTCTTAAACCAGGCTGCCATTTCATAGTCAGTAGAGAGCCTGGGGAATGTGAGAGAAGCATCCAGTTATTTTCTATGGAAATCCAGGCAGTGCTCCAGCTGAATGACTTCCATGGTGTTGCAGATTAGGCAGCTGGGAAATGATGACTGCAGCGTTCTCCTGGTTACGGGTATACTGAAACAAGCAGATGCAGCAGGACCCTGAGGGATCTGTTCAGCTGCCCATCTCAACATGTCCTGTGACTGGGAGAGTGCTGCATATTATCCCCAAAAGTGGGTGACTCAGGGGTCTGTATGTGATGCCAGTACCTCCATGTGACAGAGAGGAATTAATTAG
Source organism: Iguana delicatissima (assembly GCA_948472985.1). Lineage (NCBI taxonomy): Eukaryota > Metazoa > Chordata > Lepidosauria > Squamata > Iguanidae > Iguana > Iguana delicatissima. Next base: position 397,862 of record CAOKZL010000392.1, read on the forward strand.
CTCAAAATTAGGAGGCCTGCAAAGGGGGGTAATTTAATGAGATCTTTCCACCAATGTTTATGGGTTAATGCAGGAAAGAACCAGCTGGAGATTCCAAAATGTAAACTAAAAATGTGTTTTACTGAAAGATTCATACATGTACACAAAGGATCCAAGCACTCACACATGCACACATGAGCTAAGCAAAGGAAAGTTGTGGATAAAGGAATTTTAGGGTTTGGGTGATAATTACTATTCCACAGACAAGTGAGGAAAAGCAACCATGTGGCTTAGGCTGGCACCTAAAGACAGTTCTTATTCAGAAATCTGAGTGACAGCTTGACATTCACCAAGGTGAGAGACTGAACTGAATCACTCAAAGCTGAGGGTTTTTATATCCAGAAACTACCCTGCCAAGTGGACAATGGGAATTGGAACATAGACAGTGGGATCCGGATGGTGTTAATGGTCTTAGTGTTTAGATGAGAAAAAGATAATGGCTGTCATCATAGCTCTGTATTGTGGACAGGTTTGGGGAACAATGCAAGGAAACATGTGAGGGAACAAGGTTGAAACAGTTTGGTGAGAACTTCCCTTTTCTGCACAGAGTTTCCAGCTTCAGCTTAAGCCTATTGTCTCTGGGGTTGCTTGGTAATCTGCCTGACAGTGACTTTGGCTGCACCTAGAGGGGGTGTTGGCTGGCTTGCATTGCAATCACACATTTTCAGTCAGTAATTTTCCTCTATTCAGCTTGACCTTCCTGTTTCCTCAGGTTCCATTTTATATCAATGCCAATTAATGTGCCAATTAAATAATTTTTCACCATATCAATCCTGGGAGCTCTGCAGGGCCATAACGCTACAGGCATCGTTTCTCAATCTGCAGACCCTTGGAAACCCTTTGGTTCGGGTTACTGCCTGAATTAAGAAGTAGGTTTTTGGGGAATAGTTTTAGTAGAAGTAACTTTGATGACAGAGTTCCATCACTGTAGTTATGTCTGCAGATAGTGGTAGTGGCAGTATTCCTCCTCCTCCTCCTGTTCTTCTTCCTAACCCAATCATTTTCCTATTCATTTTTTTCCTAACTATTAACTCTATCAGTATCTCAATGAACTTCATTATTTTTATTGTTTCACTATGTTATCTTTTCTGTTTTTATTGTGAACTGGTTTGGGATTTTTTAAAATGAAAAGCTGTATATAAATGCTTGGGAATAAAATCTATATTAATAAAATTAAGCTTCTATCTGTATGCTTTGTTACAGTGACGCATAAATATGGTTAGATGGGTTTTCACCAAATGTGATGGGAATGTTTGGGATGGCCTGACAGAGAATATAGGCTATACAGTGTGCACACAAGCCACTAGGTTGGTGCATGTGCTGAAAAAGCCAGAACATAAAATGGTAGAGATCCACTGTTCAAAAACATTATTGAAAATAGTCTATGATACACTATGACCCATTCCGCACTGGACTGCTATAGTGCTATTATTCCACTTGCAACATCCTATGGAATCCTGGGTTTTGCAGTTTTGGGAGGGGCCGCCCCTCCCGAAACTGTAAAACCCAGGATCCCATAGGATGTTGCAAGTGGAATAATAGCACTATAGCAGTCCAGTGGGGAAATGGCTTATGAGTTTTGACATCCCTAAAGTGTATATGTTAAGAGATCCAGTGCAGTGTAATGATTTGAGTATTAGATGAGGACTCCAGGAGACCACAGTTCAAATTCCTGATCAGTCATGGAAACCCACTGGATGCCATTGGGCAAGTCACACTCTCTCAGCCTCAGAGGAATGCAGTAGCATACCTCCTCTGTAGAACTTTGGTCAAGAAAATCCCGACAGAGGGTCACCATAAGTTCGAAACAAGAGAAAGGCACATAACAAACAACAACAGTTCATATGTTAGTTTGCACAATCAGAGTATATGTATAACTAACAATACTACACTCATGATTCTTTCTCATAGTGTGAGCATTGGTAGTGGTGGTGGGGTGCTGCTGATCTGGATTTATGTATTTGTTTATTTAGTGCTAACCATTTGAAAAATGGTCAGTGGCACATATATAACAACTTTTAAAGTATCTTTTCTGTTCCTTCTCATTTTACTTAAGATCTGCCCACAGATAAGATCACTGCACTGCCTATCCTATTTATTTAAATTATTTGCCAACACACCCTCCAAAATCCAAGGGAATGAAAATAAATGAAGATCTTTTGGAAGGCAAGGATATGTGGCTCAGACTTCATCCATCCCCTCCACTTCCTCTTCATTTGGGCTAACAGGTGAAGTGTGATTTGGGAAAAAAAATCAAGAAAATGGAAACAAAGCAAAACATTAAAGCATCTTAAGTGAAACGAATCACTTCTTGAACTTCTGACTTTTGTAAAAGATAGAAAAAGAGAAAGGTCTGGAATAATGAAGAAATTGTTATATGCGCTTAAATTACGCATTTTGATTTCTCATCCATCTTTAGTGGGTTCGGGAAGTTTGTGGCTGTCTGCAGGCTGCTGACTTCTGGACATTCCAGAAATAATTGAAAAATATAGGCCAAACATCTTAAGCACAATCTTGGAGGACACAGATGAGTGGCCTGGGCTAAAGCTGAGCTAAAGATTTCTCTGACTTCAAGAATGTGTGTGTGTGTGTGTGTGTGTGTGTGTATTTGTATGTGTGTATGTGCATATAGATATAGATAACAGATATTTGAAGCTAATCCAAGATACCTCTTTAACACAACAGTTTAAAAAAGAAGCCCACTTTGCAGAACTTTATCTAGGGTGCTTTCTGCTCTGCCTTCCCAACTCACCATATGGACAAGAGAAGGATGGGACAGCGATGATGCTTGTGCATGAGGCTGTTGCAGTCTCATCCTTCTCCAGTCTCCAGGCAGTGTGATTGTGCCTCAAATCATTGATAGGTTTTCCCTGTCAATGACTGGCAATTGCACCACCATCCCACCACACGCCTGCACTTACCTTCACTGCAGAGGTCTTGGAAGTGCAATGTGTATGCTTCCTGCCCCAGCGCAGCCTAGGACAGTACCCAGCTGTGCTGTAGCAGGGAGAGGCATGGCCATCGTGCTTCTTGGATCCCAGAGGCAGCTGGTGTGGAGGGAGAGCTCCTGTTGTGCTCCCATCCCAGAGAACTGATGCTGGGACCCACACTGGATGTCTCCATGACTAGGTAAGGTTATTTTTTTATTTTATTTTAAAACTAAAGATAAGCCTCCTTTCCTTCTGAACCCACCAAACCAAATGCAAGAAGACAGTGACCATTTCTGCACTACACTGTTACAGCACTACGATTCCACTTTCAACATCTTATGGAATCCTGGGGTTTGCAGTTTCGGGAGGAGCTGGCTGGCCCCTCCCGAAACTGCAAACCCCAGGATTCCATAGGATGTTGAAAGTGGAATCGTAGCGCTGTAACAGTCTACTGCAGAAATGGCTAATGCTTAGCCAAAAAGACACTGGAGGAAGAGTTGTTGTGCGCCTTCAAGTTGTTTCCCACTTGTGGCGATCCTGAGACAAACCTATTATGAGGTTTTCTTGGCAATATTTGTTCAGAACGGATTTACCATTGCCTTCCTCTAAGCCCAACATAGTGTGTCCGTAGTCACCAAATGGATGCCCATGGGTGAACAGGGATTCAAATGCTGGTCTCCCAGTCCAGTACTCAAACTACTACACCCTATGGGTTCTGAAGGAAGAAGAGTGTCCCCTTCATTTTACCTGGGCAGAACTTGGAAAGTTATTTTTGAATTCATTATGTAATATTTTACAAAACAGTCTAAGATAATATCTGTTATTAGCTCGTTACATTATTCATTGCATTACTTCTTACATTTTCATTACTTTTTGTGATGAGGAGGGTTAACGTTTCAAAAGAGAATGGCATAAAAGTTGAAAAATTCAGTTCAAAATGCTTCTACTCCTTCCCTCCAAGTAAATTTCTGAATGCAGCTAGAAGCCTCTGGTGGTCTTATGCTAGTGTAGTCAAAGGATGGAGAGCCAATGTGGTGACATAATTTGATTGTTGCACTACAACATTGGAGACAAGAGTTTGAATCTCTGCTATGTCAAGGAACTTGTCTTGGGCAAGTCACACTCTTTTAGTCTCAGAGAAGGGCCGTGACAAGCCACCTCTGAACAAATGTTGCCAAGAAAACCCCATGATAGATTTGCCTTAGGGTCACCATAAGTCCCAAATGACTTGAGGGCACACAACAACAACAGCCTGGGATTGTGCTGGCATAAGTATTTTTTTTCAATATTGCTTAAAGAGTTATACAGTACTTCCTTATGCAATGGTTTTATCCATGCCTTCAGGATGGGGCCCAGGCACAGCTCCATACCTGATATAACATCCACTGATTGATCATGGAGATCCCCTAGATGAACTCCCTCATACTGCTGATGGGCTGGGACCCACCTGGTGATTTACATAAAGTATATTGAGGAACTTTATGCTCTATTCACTTTGAATAGATTCTTGGTATGTGTTATACATCATTCCTTCTCACAGCACTGTGACCATACCCTACCACCCATCCTGTGAGGTACGCGATTTTCATAAATCGGATATATTAATGATCGGAGAACACAATCAAAGTCACAATGACTGGAGAACATGTTTCAGGGTCATGCTCTGACCTGAGACATATTCAGGTTCATAAGTTCAGAAAAACTTAGGTGGGTAAACTCGACACTGATGGGTTTGTGTTAATCCTTTTACCACTCCAGGCTCTTTGTGTTTCTGAAAATAGTGAAAGACAAACTGTCCAGATTGGTGAGCAATTACGGACCATCCCTCAATCTTATCCTATGGAGATCTTCCCTATACACCCTACATGACCAAACATTAAGAGATCATCATGAGTCCCAATGTTTTGTCACTCTGGAGTTATGAAATCAGCCCATTCTCAACCCCTTTGTCAATCCTATAGGAAAGCCATAAAAGCTCTGTCAATGCACCCATTCGGCGTGTGGTGTAAGGTATAAAAACCCCAGGTTTGACCCCAGCCATTTGTAGTATGCTGGAAATAGTACACTGTACATGGTGGTCCAGACTGCCATTCCTCTGTGCTTTCCCCCGACACTGACTGAGCCACTCTGCTGTGGCCCCTTCTTCAGGATTGGTAACTATCACTCTTTTCAAACCAATCTCTCTCTTACTTCACTTTCTTGCGTCACTGCCCAATAGCCTTGTATGGTTTTTAAGAGTATCTGATTTCTTGTGTGTCTGTCAATTCACATAAAATACTGGTGTCCTCTGTACTGTTAGTACTGGTATCCATAGGTGAAAAGATTCTGCCATCACCTTCCTCTCACAGGATCCTTTTGAGCTATAATTCCCCCAAATTCTAAGGAGGCGCTGGTATTGTGGGTGGACCCAGTGTCCCCCACCTCTTAGGATAACAGCATTACCTTTGAATTGCGACTTCATTCTTGTTATTTGTTGTCAGGTGAATGTCAACTTATGCTGAATGCATTGGTTCAGGCCCTACCCTCTAGAGCTGGAGCAAACAAACTCAAGACTGCTTCTGTATATTTTAAATAGATAGATAGATAGATAGATAGATAGATAGATAGATAGATAGATAGATAGATAGATAGGATCTCATTAGACCAGTGTTATTCCTTTTCTGCTATGGCCACTGAGTATAGGAAGATCCCCACCAAGAAGCCATACATAAGGATGAACAAATAATAGAATCATAGAATCATGGATTTGGAAGGGTTTCCATAGGCTATTGAGTCCAATCTCCCACTCAGTGTAGAAAATCCAGCTAAAGCATCCCAACAGGTAGCTGTCTAGACTCTTTTTTGAAGATATATATTTGAAGACCACCACTCTAGGTAATTGGTTCCATTGCTCAATAGTCCTTACTGTCAAGAAATTCCTTCTAATGTTCAATTAAAATCTATCCTCCAGTAACTTAAAACTATTAGACCTGGTCCTGCCTCTGGAGCAACAGAGAACAAACCTGTACTCTCCTCACTGTGACAGCCCCTTAGATATTAAAGAGAACAACAATACCACCCCTTAGTCTTCTCTTCATTGGACTGAACATGCCCAACTCAGTCAACCTTTCCTCATATATTTCATATGTTTCCTCATGTGTCTCCATACCTCTTATCATCCTTGTTACCTTTCTCTAAACTCATTCCTGCCTTGTCCATATCCTTCTTCAAATATGGTACCTAGAACTGAACACAGTACTCCAGATGAGGCCTGACTAGAGCAGAATGTACACATTTCTTCTGTTAAACTTCCATCCAGTTATCTTATTGGACTGATTTTTTTCTTCTGAAAATACATACGTATTTCTGTCAAAATATACTCCTTCTTTGTACACATTTTTTAAAAGTAGGATTTTTTTTTGAGTGCCCTTGCAAATATATGCATTTTCCAGGCATTTTCCCCACCAAATAAAGCGTTTTTCTGTGCATTCTGTGTATGCTCTTTATCATCATGCTGTTTCAAATCGTGGTAAAGACCCACAGTATACATGTTGGGATTGCTTTGCATCACAGTCGTGCCTTTCTGCTACAGCAAATGTGGATGCTGTGGTTTGAAAAATAGGTTCGGGTCTTTTTAAGTTAATCATTCCTCCAACCCTCTCCCACCCTCCCCAGTTTTCTAAAACAGTGATTAGTTTAGAACAACCTGCCCTGTTACCAATGATGTCTGTTTCCATGGTAGCAAGAGCTGAAGCTGGCAGCCTCGTTATCAGAAGATAACTCTAATAAATTTCAGAAGCAGACTTCTGGAAATTACTTTTCTTTGCTTGTACTTTTTCTTCTTTCTCCCATCTCTTTCCTTTGTTCTTCTCAAGATCCAGAAGTCCCCGAAGCTCATAAGAGAGTAAGATTTGGCTCTCTCAAAAGAGAAGTCCCCTGCAAATCTTTTGATGGTCTTCTCCCATGCGTCACAATGTTGTTGTGGAAAAGCTCTCTGAGGTGGAAAAGAAGTCTAGTTTTTATTAAGGTGGTTGGCTCATGTCTGGATTATGCCATTGGAGACCACTAAATGCTCCCCCTTACCAAAACAATGACAAGTCCGTGTAGAAAACTGTCAAAGAGATTCTCTCTCTCTCTCTCTCCTTTCTCTGTGTGGAAAAATGCACCACCACCATGACAGCTTATGTACGCTTGGGCTGCTGGGGCAGAAGGTAGAGTCACCAGAGCTGTAGCCCAGAAATCACCATCAGTGAAGCCCACTACTTTTCAGTGACAATTGTGCATCATTCTTGTGTACAGCAAATTTACACTCACTTTTTTAAGGGATGGTGGCTCAACACCAATCCTGCTGCTGAATGCCAACCTTGTGCAACTCATTCTGTCTATGTGAAGGTGCTTGCTGTTTTCACAGTCCTAGTGAACCAAGAAGCATTTTAAAGACACTGATGAATACTGGCACAGCACTGAAGAATGCACAACTGCATGGACAACAATTACATCTTGGAACTCTACTTACGCAACATGTTACAATAACCAACAGCCCTCCTGCAAAATACACAATCTTTATAAATTGGACTTAATAATGACTGGAGAGCATGATCAAAGTCAAGCTGACCAGAGAACATGTTCAGAGTCATAAGTCCAGAGAGGATTAGGTGGAAGAACCTGACACTGATGGGTTTGTGTTAATCCTTTTACCACCCCAGGCTCTTTGCATTTCCCAATAAAATGAAAGACAAGCAGCCCAGATTGGTGAGCAGTCAGAGACCATCCCTTGATCGTATCCTATGGATATCTTCTTCATATACCCTGCTTGACCAAATATTAAGAGAACATCATGAGTCCCATCAAGATTTTCTCACTCTGGAGTAATGCAATCAGTCCATTCTGGATTCCTTTGTCAGTTCCGTGGGAAAGCCATGGGACTGGTGACTATCACCCTCTTGCTTTACTTTCTCGCCTCACTATCCAATAGCCTTGTATTCTTAAGAGAGTCTGAGTTTTTGTGTATTTGTCAATTCAAATAAAGCACTTTGTGTAACTTTAACTGGAGCCTTCTCTACAGTCAGTACTGGTACACATAGGTGAAAAGATCCTGCTGTTACCCTTCTCTCACAGGCCCCCTTTGAACTATAATTCTCCCAAATTCTGAGAAGATGCTGGCAATGCAGGTGAACCCCAATGTCCCCAACCTCGTAAAGTAACAAACAGTGAACTGAATGTAAAGTCGAAGGCTTTCATGGCTGGATTCTATAGGTTGTTGTGGGTTTTCCAGGCTTTGAGGCCATTTTCTATTAGTATTTTCTCCTGACGTTTCGCCTGCATCTGTGGCTGGCATCTTCAGAGGATCTGGTGGCATAGATGCAGGTGAAACATCAGGAGAAAATACTAATAGAACACTGCCTCAGAGCCCGGAAAACCCACAACAATCTAGTGAACTGAATGTTGCTGTTTCACTTAGACCAAAAAAGTATAACAGCTTTTACTGTTTATGATGTTTTAGACTAGCCTTGTAGCCTTGTAGTTTGGTATTCTTATTTAACTTAAAATTGTAGCACCATTGTTAAGTCACAAATGATGTTTAACACCCACCTTACAAGCCAGACAGCTGCACCAACTGAAACAGTGGCACTGAGGAGCAGGGTGCTGAAGAATGATGTGTCCAGCTCTCTTCTACCAGTGAGCCATGGTGTGAAAAAAAGTTACTACAAGACTTCACGGGGGCCCCTGCTGCTGCTTTTTGCGCTGTGGCCTGCTGGCAGGAGGGGGCTGGATGCATCATCGTTCTGTGTTCATTCACTAGCATTTCAGAACTCCTCCAGTTGATGTGGCTTCCTGATTTTTAGGTGGGTTTCAGGGGATTAGGATGGACGACTCATCACAGGCATATCATTGTAACCACCTCTTGCATGCAGGATCTCAGCTTGAATGTGTAAGGGGACTTAGGTAGGTGTAAAACAGCAACTACGCGCCAGTCTTGCTGAACTATCCAACCTCCTCCATTACAGCACCTAAACACATAATGATTGCAACCCTGCAAAGTGAGGGCAGAGCTAAACACTCTGTTCATACAATTCTGTATTCCTCCCATCACTGGAAGGCACATCGCTTGGAAAGGGTTTTCTCTGTGGTGGCTCCCAGGCCTCTCCTTGGAGGCCCAAATGGTGCTAATGCTGGTATCTTTCTACCACCAAGTCAAAACATGTTTCTACCACCAAGTCAAAAACTTTTTAAATTAAAACCTTCAGTTCCTAATTGCTGTTACTCAATTGGCACATATGCTATGACTGGCATTATTTTACATAGTTTTAATGGGTTTTAAATTATCTGGTTTAATGTTTTAATATATTTTGTTTTTTAAAATCATTGTTATTACTTATTGTTTTCAATGAATTTTGTTGTAAGGTGCCCTAAGATCTTTGCAGGGTGGGATTTAATAAATAAACAAAAGAAACAAACAAACAAAATTATCTCACTATTCTTTTATTCTCACTATTCTTCTCCCAGCTACATAACTGAGGCTCCCACTCCCCTACCTGACCAGTAAACAGCAATCTGTGGCTACAAGCTCCAGCTCTTTAAAGCTACTGGGGGAGTGATCATTGCATAAAGAGGTAGTCCTTGTATACTGTGCAGGTTGGCAAGGGTATTGGGATTAGATGAGTGGCTGTCAGGTCGCTAGGCTCCCTGTCATACGGAAATGAGTATGGTTTGCTGGGTGTGTATTGGGGCAAATGTATGTATCCATTGCATAAAAACTACTATGTAACCCTGCTAGAAATTGCTAATTGCTGTTGCAATGTATCCATATGTGTTGCTTATTGCAAAAAGGTATTTAGAAGGTGAAAGGAGGGAAGAATTAGATAAAGGTGAAAATGAAAGTGCAAACTAGAGAGACATGATGTTTGGAGAATCTGGTACTTGTGAGATAAGAGCAGGAAATACGTGATCAGGTCACTCTGGTCAAGGCTGTGGAGGATTAGTGGTAGGCACTGGCCAGGGTATGTGTTGGGAAGACGGGGTTGTGTATGGATTATGACTCTGCTTTGCATGCTTTGATCTGTAATGATAATATATAAACCTGTAGGTGGTATGTATTCTTCAGTCTCAGTGACTTCTGTGGAAGTGTGCTGTGTCGCTCATGCCTATCTACAAAAATAAACTATTGTGAATTTTATGGAGTGTGTGTTATTCACTACATAACAACAGTGATGTCTAATTAAAAATTAACCTAAACTACCCAAGTATACTAACAAAGACAACATAAAAAAACAAAAAGACATCTACTACATCTACTGAGTGACTTCCAACACTTCTTAAGATGAATATAATTATCACAATAATAAAATAACTTCTAGATAAATTTCAAACTAAACTGCAAAATCAATTATCCGATTGTAATCACTATTGATTAGATTTTAATACATCTGTCAGTTACCAATAAACTATCAACTATCAACTATTCGAAACCAAATGTTGACACTGTCCCTCAATGATCTTCAAATATGATGTCACTGTACCCTGTTCTTTCTCAAATCTACTCAGATATCCCTCTTTAATCAAAATTGTTATCTTGTCAATTTCAGCAAAATCTAATATTTCCAACTCCCATTCTTTGTAAATAGAATCTATCAGTCTTTCCATTTGGGGTCAAAAAGGAGTCACACAGTTATAGTCATATATTGAAATATTCTTCTTATATTCTTGTGAAAATTTTCCTCCACCAGGAAAGAGACACCGATACTCTTTTGTTCACACTCTTTCCTTTTCAGAGAGTTAGGAGTCTGGTCTGCTTTTTTTCCCTCCAGATTGTGACACTCTTGTTGCCATTGGCTTCTGGAACAAAAGAAACCCACAACATTCAGCAGAAGATACCAGCTCTTCTCTTTCTAAGGAAGAAAGGATCTTGTTACCCCAGAACCATCGGACCTCATGAGGTTCTATATCAGAACCCGCAATTAAAATGTAAAAATGAGGAATTAATTAACTCAAATTAAGAACTTTGCATGAGTGGGGGTAACTTTTAGGATCTCTCCACTTATATTTATGAGGAACTGCTAGGAGAGATCAGTCAGAAAACTTATAGTAAAATTTAAATGTGTTTTATTGGGGGAAATTATACACACACACACACACACTCAAATAGTCACAAACACAAGTAATTACACAAGGCTAACTTGAAAGAAGGGGAGGAAAATTGATAGAGGGAGTAGAGAAGGAATTTTGGGGGATATTTACCATCCAAGGAGAAGTGGAGAAATAGTGATGTAGCTTGGGCTGATGCCCAAGCAAACCGGCAAAAAGGTCCCCTGAAATGGAAGTGCTGTGTCAAGGACTCAAAATCAGGGTCCCTTTATACCCCAAAATGTGCCCTGGAGGTGTGACTTTAACAAAGGATTTCCAAGGTGAACAAAAGAGACAGGATGGCTTAATGGTTCTTAATGTATGGTGATGATTTTTAACATATGGATGGCAAAAGGTTTTGATGGCAATGTGATCAGGGATCAGGAAAAGGATCATAGGTGTGAGGACGGTGCAATTATGTATTTGTTTGAAATCTTTCTGTTTTCCTGAACCAGAGTTATCAAACCAGCAAAACCTCTTTGTTCAAATTTTCCAACAAATGGATGTCAAATTAAGTTGGTAGCCAGTTTTTATGGCTTGGTTTTCCATATGATATGCAAACCACAGGGGTTTTTGCTCTTCTCTGGAGATATCTTTTGTTCTCCTTGCAAGAGCCATTAAGTTGAACTCAGCCATGCTCTGGTACCATCCTTGATCTATCTTTCCAGTCAGTTCCTCTTCCACACAGCCTTACCCAGTCATTGAATATGATTTCTATTTTATGCCAATTAAACATATTTACCTATATATCTATATAACCAATTAGACTATCAGAACAGTGGAGTTACAGTTTGACATTCAAGAATGCATTAAGCAGTACCTTAGCTCCTGGTTAGGTGGATTCTGTTGCTCCTACTTCCATTCTCCACAAAATAAAAATGGCTCAAATGGCCCTTCATTGACTAAGCTCCAGTGGTATATTTAAGTCTTTTACTCCAAGTCTCAAGTCAAGTCTCAAGTTTTGAGTCTCAAGTCCTTGCAAGATAGTTTCAATCAAATCTCAAGTAAAGCCTCAAGTGTGGGAGCCAACTTTAACAGAATAAAGAGGTGGTGGTGGTGGAGTGTACGGGGTTGCTCAGTGGGCTTACAAGGGTCTGCAGTTTCGGAAGTGGGGAATAGGATCCATCTTGCTCCCCATTCCTCAAGCTGAAGGCTTTTGTGTCAAGGGGCATAAAAGAGTTTTCAGTTTCTGACATGGGGAATAGGATCCTTCTTGCGTCCCATTTCTGAAGCTGGAGGCTTTTTCAGGCTTGAGACAGATTGTCACATGACCAGTGGGCAAAAAGAGATGGAAGTGTTGTTCAAAGTCATGAAGTTTCTGGAATAACAAAGCTAGTTAACTGTGATACTGAAGCCTATGTGATTTCCCTTTTTAACATTATGGTTCAACTGTATATACCTGGAAGCAGTGACGTAGTTAAGTCTTTTATTCCAAGTCTCAAGTCAAGTCTGAAGTCTCTATCTTCAAATCTCAAGTCAAGCTTCAAGTCCTTGCAAGATACTTTCTAGTCAAGTTTCAAGTCTGGGAGCCAGTTTCTGAAGTGGAGAAGAGGATCCTTCTTACTTCCCATTTCTGAAGCTTGAGGTTTTTATGGAAGTGGGGAATAGTATCCTTTTTACTTCTCATTACTGAAGTGTCAAAAGCTTTAGAAGGGAGGATGCTTCCTTACACTCTGGGAGTGAGTCTTGCCTTCTACTGTTAGGAAAAGTTTTCGAAGGTTCCTCCAATATGCAATGGAGACAGGCTGCCAAACAGACCTCAGCCCTGCCTCAAGCCCATTGCTTAACACATTTTCTGTTCCCCTCCAAGAAATGACCCAAGCTTTGGGTTTCAGACAGATCATCACATGAATAGTAGGCAAAAAGAGACGGAAATGTTGTTCAAAGTCATAATATTTCTGGATGAATGTGTTATGTTACTGAACCAAGGGCAGCAAATCAGTCACTAAAAATATACAAGTCACAAGTCAAGTCAAACCAATGTATCATTTATTGTTAAGCTGAATGCAAGTTGAGTCACTGAAGTGACTTGAGTCTGAGTTAAGCAATTCAAATCTACATCACTGCAAAACTCCAAAATGATTATGACCATTTTGGTCTATGGAAAATACTGACCAGTGTCACTTTGATTCAGGAGAGGAACTATATTTCGTTGCCCTAATCAACCGGAGAAATATCTCAGTCTTTCTGATCCCATGAGGCCTTGCCCACACCCTGGTTAGAGCTGGTTGCTAGGCACTTATTTGCTCACTTTTCAGGAAGTCAGAGTAGCGGCCCCAGAGCCATGAAAAAAAATCTGTTTCATTCATGAACCACTTAATAAAATAACCAGAGAGATTATTCCTCTTTAACACACCATTGTAATTCATTTTAGAGCTATAATGTTCTCAGGTTCAGACATTAAATGTACAATAAAACTGCTTAAAGGGTATTTTCTCCAGTTAATAAGCAGACTACAATTCACTAAACTTCTGCAGAATAGCCTGGAATTTTAATAAACTAAAGTGACAGTGCTTGGTCTATTAATTTCTATGATATCATTGAAATGCAGGCACTTGGCCAATTCCCCCCTTTCTCTTGTATTGGAAATATTTTGCCTTTTTCCTTTGAAAAGCTGGACTTGGATACTGTTGCTAGCTCACTGTTTAAAGCAAACATGATTTACACAATTTAGAATAAAGGACTTTAATATCATTACCCTGTAGACTTTGAGAGCCAGACAGTGACAGCTGGTGGCTCAGATGTTAGTGGGGATGTGAATCCACTGTGGCTTTAAAAAGCACTATCCAAGGTGCTGAACTCTATCCCCAAAATTTGTTCTTCACCTTGGATACAGTAGCTTCTTTCAAGTTCAGGCAAAAATTCAGAATGGATTTGCTATCTCACTGGCATCGCAGCCAGCAGCTACCACTAGACCTAGAAAGATGATAGTATCCCTTATGGCTGGGGTTCATTCTTTACCCAGTTGTTCCAGCATCTTTGAAACATTGGTGAAGCACCAAACCACTGTTCTGTAATGTCACATTCTCTCCAAAAGCAGGACAAGCAGTCAGCTCAGAGTAACTCAAAGACAGAGGTATGAATCTAATGAAGATGAATATTGCTCGGGTGGAAAAAAGAAAGAAGAGGTGGTAGGATGGTTCAGGGATGTGAGGGGTGAGCCCAAGACATTTTTCTGCCTGAGCTGAACAAGAAGATAGTGATTCACCACATCTTTGCTAGCAGGCTAACGGAGTAACAGATGCAGGAGATGAAAACTAAGAGGTGGGCCATCACCTTTGGACTCTGAAGGTATTGCTGTTTGCTGTTGGAAACAGACTACTGAGCTGGATGGATAGCTCAATGGTAGATAACAGGCATTGTATGAACCAAGTCCTGGGTTCAATTCCTACGATCTCCAGTTTTTTTAAATATAAGGATCACTTAAGCAGATGATGTGAATGGCCTCATCCTGAGATCTTAAAGAGCTGATATCATGCACAGAACCAGTGTGGTATAGTGGTCTGAGCACTAGAATATAACTCTGGAGACCAGGGTTCAGTTCCTTGCTTGGCCATGGAAATCTAGTAGATCAGTGGTTCTCAACCTGTGGGTCCCCAGATGTTTGTGGACTTCAGCTCCCAGAAGCCCCAGCCGCTATGGTCAATGCTCAGGGCTTCTGGGAGCTGAAGTCCAAAAACATCTGGGGTCCCACAGGTTGAGAACCACTGTACTAGATGATCTTGAGTGCATCATACACTCTCAGCCCCAGAAAACCTCATGATAGATTCACCTTAGGGTCACCATAGGTTGGAGATGACTTGATGGCACACAACAACAGCAATAACAATAACAACCACTCACTAAAGACAGTACTGATCTAAATAGATATGTAGTCTGATCTGGTATCTTATGAAATTTGATCTTATCCAGAGGGGCAGTTTATGCTGAGCACCATCGGTCTGTCTGTACTGAATTGCAAGATATGAACTGAAATAACTGAATACCCCTTGACCCCTAATGTTTCACCATCCTTATGTCTAATATGAGAACACAACCAATTAAAAATAATTGGGAGTCACTGCATACCAGCAGCCAGTGACTCTTATAGTATTCATTGTTGTGTTTCCTTGTCTTCCAAGAGCCACAACTTGAATTTTAGAGTAAACCACAGTAATTGTAGGCTGTAACAGTTACATCAAGATTTGACAGTGGTAGACATTATATGCCATTGAGAAGGAGTCTATGAAGAGTGACTCTAATTGCCTTGAACTATAATTAGTGTCATCACTTTCCTTTCAGTTAGTGATGAAATGGGTGATCAATGGGCACAACATGTTTACAGTCCGTTGGTAATGAGTGCTTATATCTTTACTGCATTGCAGAGTAACTGCTAAAACTTATTGGCATTACACACATTCTTAAGATTATTAGTGGAAAGCAGTAAGATAGGAAAGCTATTATAGTAAGGATTATGGCCATTTCTGCACTACATTGTTATAGTGCTATTATTCCACTTTCAACATCCTGTGGAATTCTGGGGTTTGTAGTTCACTGAGGCCCAAGAGCTCTCTGGCTGAGAATTCTAAATTCCCCTCTCTAAATTGCAAACCCCAGGATTCCAGAGGCTGTTGAAAGTGGAGTAATAACACTGTAACAGTGTAGTGTGGAGATGCCCTAGACATAATGCAAATAGTACATGAAGGTTTAGACAGTAAACCTATCTATCTTTATTAGGTAGGCCAAGAAAATGTCAGATATCCCATTCATTGCGGCAGATGTGTGTCCTATACAAAGATCAGGAAAGGAAAAAACCCCCAGTAGGCATTGATTGTGCAAAGTGATCTGAATATATGAAGAAGCCTGCTGGATCAGAAGAAAGGCCTCTCTCTTCCCATATTCATCCCATATGTTGCTGGGAAGCCCATGAATGACACAGGAGTGTTACCATACTGTACACCCCCCAGTCTGTTATATTGTTTAATTGGCACATATATCAATTGCACATTTCTGGCTGAAAAGCCATGCTGGCAAAGAGGACTGGGTGTACACATGCAGAACTAGGTCAGAGGGGATCTCAAGGCATGGCTAGGTCATAAATTCACTGAAGATTAGTCAGAGAAGATGATCCTCTCAATGGCCCAAACCTAGAAAGCAAAAGCCAATGAAACTCTCAGACAAAGCAACAATGATCAATATCCTATAGCCTCCTTTCTGCTGAACTTCAGCCCCTTTGTTTCCTCACCTGCCCAGACATTAAGAAGCCATCACAACTCCCATCAATGTTTTGTCACTTGATACAATAGCCATTTCTGGCCCCCTTTGTTTTCTCTGCCAGATAGCCATTAACACCTTCCCCTCAGGGCAAATAACATTTTGTTTTGCTTTTTGCTAGCATTTGGGCATCCCTTTGCACCCCAGATTCTCGTTCCTCTGTGCTGCCTTCAAACTCTTGTGTTTGAGCCATTTCACTGCAATTTTCTTCTCTTCAGGATTGGTTAATATTGCCCACTTCATCCTAACTCCTCACTATCAATTTTTCCTTCCTTTCCTTCAGTTAGCCTTGTATGGTTGCAAGGCAGCTTGAATCTTGCCTGTGTTCATGATTTTTCTCCAATAAAACATTATTTTAACCTCCAGCTGGTGTCTCTGCATTAGTACTGGTATGCATAGGTGAAAAGATCCTGGAGTTACCTTTGGTCTTGCAAGCTTACCTTTTTGAGTTATAATTCCCCACCTTTCCATGAAGGCATTGGCACTGCAGGTGGAACCCTGGGTCACCCACCTTTGGGAGCAACAGGAGGGCATTGGCATCTTCTAGCTCATGTACACTTGGAGGTGATGTTTAGAGATATATTTCCTGTTATACTAGATAATGCATAGGTTTCATGTCTAGTCACAGTTGACATTCCTCTCCCCTGAATTTTTAGGGGATCATTTAACACATAATGTCAAAGAACTCTGTCTAAGACCCTAGAGAGCTGGTCCCACACAGGGAAGACAGTTTTGGTCCAAATGGATGAGTTGTCTGTTCTGATATCTTACGACCTTGATTTTACACAGAAGGGCAGTTAGTTTGTGCTGAAGCACCAATGGTCTATCTGTACAAAATAGCAGTTAGCAGTTACTTTTCTATACCACTTATCTGTGCTGAGTACTCCATAAGTGGTTTACAAGGTGTTTAGCTAATTGCCCCCAACAAGCTGGGTACTCATCTTAATGAACTGTGGAAGGATTAAAGGCTGAGTCAACCTAGAGCCCTGCAGGATCAAACTCACAATGTTGTGGCTGCAGTACTGGCATTTAACCACAGCACCACCAGGTGTTAGCTGAAACAGGTTAAAGTTGTGATTGTGGCCATCATTGTATCTGGCAGTAGTTAATTCCAGAGTCTATATGCATTACATGAAAAAAAAAGTATATCCTTTGGTCTCTTCTGAGTTTCCTCCATTTAGCTGGAAAACCTTCAAGGCTTCCTTGGATGATCCAGATTTTAGTATAGGGCTAGGTGTCTTTGATTCCAGTAAAAACTTGCTAACAACTTTTTTCCACAGTAAGCATGAATTTATAAATCTCATTCTTATTTCAGTTTATCCATTCCCACCCTCCAAAAAAGTCCAAAACTCTGCAGCCTTTCTGAATAGAGGAGTAGCTCCAACCCCATGTTTAACCTGGGTTGAGATCCCATGTTGAAATTGCATAGTACATGTCTCCATACAAGGAATTACAGACTGACTGTCCCTTATCCAAAAAAGCTGAAATCAGAAATGCTCCAAAATCCAAAACTTGCAAAAGCAGAACCCAGTCTTCTTCCTGTAAGGAACATGAGATTACGGAGGCTTGCTTTGCACTGCATGCATGTATGGTCCCAAGCAAGACACTGTAATTCCCTCATGTTCCTTACAGAAAGAAGGCAGGAGGAGAAGAACTGATGAGACAGTGGACTCCGTGTCCAAAAAATGGTACAATATTAAAAAATATTGTATAAAATTACCTTCAGGCTATGTGTACAAAGTGTATTTGAAACATAAATGAATTTTGTGTTTTGACTTGGGTTCCATCTCCAAGATAGTTTATTAAGCATATATAAATACTCCAAAATAAAATAAAAAAACCCCTGAAATCCAAAACACCTCTGGTCTCAAGCATTTCGTGTAAGGGATATTCAATCTGTACTCATTATTTGTTTCATACAACCAAGACACCAAATGTGCAGTTGAAGGTACAGTAAAATCTCCCCTCTTCCTCTTCTTCCTCCCACCTCCTTTTTTCCTAACTTGGGACACCAGGCAGCTTAATACATTTTTTTTTAAAAAAAGAAGTTAAAATAGTTGGTGGTGATGATGATGATGCTAATAATAATAATAATAAACCATTGACCAAGAACCACTAAAAAAACACAACAAAAATAACACAAAGAAAATCTTGCACAATTGTTAAGGCAGGACAGGACAAACAATCAGTCCTCAAAGACCTGAGAAATAGAAAGGTCTTCACCTTTCCTCAGAGAGAGTAGGGAAGATGTTATTCTAACCTCTCTGGGATGGGAGTTCTGAAGCCCTGGGGCAGCCACTGAAAATGCCCTCTCCTATGTGCCCACCAGATGCATGTGTGAAGGAACTGAGACAGAGAAAAGCCCCATCTTAGCAGATCTCAAAACATGACAGTAGAGTATAGTCTAACAGAGCCTGGACCAGAGCTGAATAGTGCTTTATAGGTTGTAACCTGAACTTTGAATTCTGTCCAGAAACAGACTGGCAGCCATTGGAGCTGTTGCAACACAGGAATTGCCTACTCCCTATAGCCAACCCCAGATACCAATCTGGCTGTAGCTTTTTGAGGCAGCAGAAGTTTGCAAACACTTTTCAAAGGTAGGCCCACGTAGAGCATGTTACAGTAATCCAGCTAAGACGTTACTAAAGTCATGTATTACCGTGACTCAATGCACAGCCTGAACACATATGCACATTTGTGCCCAAGGTATTTGTGCATTCCTGAATGATGTGTGTTTACATGCACAGTGGCCCCACATGTGCCAATCTGCTTCCACAACCTTATAGAATCATAGAATCATAGAGCTGGAAGAGACCCCCGGGGCCATCGAGTCCAACCTCCTGCCATGCAGGAATACCCATCAAAGCACTCCCAACAGATGGCCATCCAGCCTCTGCTTAAAAACCTCCAAAGAAGAAGACTCCACCACACCCCGAGGCAGCATATTCCACTGCCAGACAGCACTGACTGTCAGGAAGTTCTTCCTGAGGTTCAAGTGGAATCTCCTTTCCTGCAGCTTGAATCCATTGCTCCTTGTCCTAGTCTCTGGAGCGGCAGAGAACAAGCCCACTCCCTCCTCAACATGACATTGCTTCAAGTCTCTTGAAAGGACATCCCTTAATCTCAGTGCAGGCATTCTGGAGAAAAGTATCCAGTGCTTCCACATTGGAACTTATCTACATGTAAGAGACTATGGTCCTTTCTGCACAAGGTGAGGGAATCACTCCGTGCCATTACTCGCCACTCCTTCTGGGGTCCAAAGCAACGCGGATTGTCCCTGAAGCCCTTCCGCAGGGCTTCTTCTTGGTCCAGGGTGAATCAGAGCAGTGTGAGGTCTGTAGATCCGCACTGCTCCGGCTTCCAAAATGGCGGCTTCCAGCTTCTGAAATGGCAGCTTCCGGCTTCCAAAATGGCAGCTTCCAGTTGGTCGTGGGTCCTGACCAACCGCTGAAGTTCACCACACCTAAAGCCCGCTCTCCGCAGATGGCAGGCTCACATTGGTGAGAGCCTGCGAATCTGCACAAGAGAGCAGGAATGCAATGGCACATTCCAGGAAAATAAAGACCTGTTTTTTCCGGTCTTTCAAAAACATGCTGGAGGACCACTTGGGGTCGTCTTGGAGTGGACTGAGGTGTGGATCTCAGGTAAGTAGTCCTCTCCTAGTCCACTCCAAGGTGCAGAGGACCTCCATGCGAGGACGCACTGCCCCGTTCTAATTGCCTGGTGTGGAAAGGGCCTAAGTTGATTCTGGCCTTGGTGTCTTGGGAGCACTGGAGTGACTGGGGGAAGTGGGAGGGATATCCTGGGAACCCCAGCCTTCCCCCCCCCCATTTTTTGCTTTGCTTACTCCCTCTTTTCTTACTCCCTCTTTTCAGTTTGCTTTTTACTCATGAATGTCTCTCCACTCAAATTGCCTTAGTTTGCCTTTTTAACTATTGTTTCTGAAGGCTGGAACAGAAAAACAAGGGCTGAAAGATGTGTATCCCATTTGCTTTATGTGTCAGACCCACTTAAGCCTTTTCTTTCCACTCAGAATTTTAACATTACTCATTTCAGTTTGACTACTTTTTTCAGCTGGCTTTTGCTGGACTAGAAAATAGTGATTGCAAAATAATGTTTTGTAAGGAAATAATAGCATGGTTGAGTCTAGAGTCACCAAACTATCCAGTTGTGAGATTTAAGATTATTCTTCTCCATCTTCAATGAGGACAATGAAAAGTTTTTGTGCCAAATATTATCTTGCTGTTGTTCACTGCCTTCAATTTATGGCAACAGTCTCATAGGATTGTTTTGTTTTCTCTTTCTGTTAAGATTTATTCAGAGGAGGCTTACCAGAGAGAGTGTGACTCGCCCAAGGTCGTTCAGTGAGCAGGGATTCAAACCCTGGTCTCCAGAGCCCTAATCCAATACTCAACCCATGATACTGTGGTGGCTTCTCACAGAAATCTCTACATCAGTGGTTCTCAACCTGTGG
This sequence comes from Iguana delicatissima, assembly GCA_948472985.1. Classification (NCBI taxonomy): domain Eukaryota; kingdom Metazoa; phylum Chordata; class Lepidosauria; order Squamata; family Iguanidae; genus Iguana; species Iguana delicatissima. Next base: position 418,661 of record CAOKZL010000392.1, read on the forward strand.
GTCCCCAGATGTTCATGGACTTCAGCTCCCAGAAGCCCCAGCCACTATGGTCAATGCTCAGGGCTTCTGGGAGCTGAAGTCCAAAAACATCTGGGGATCCACAGGTTGAGAACCACTGCTCTACATTATTGGGAGCTGCCCAGATGGAAGTTGCAAAGTCTTTGAAAAACCCACAAAGTTTTCACTAGGGTGGTTGGCTTGATAGAGCTTGTCAACGCCCAGGCCTCGCAAGCAGCCAAGGGAGCTGGCTACAGGTCTCTTGCAGATGAGGCAGAGAATAAATTAAAGGGCTTTACTTGAGCAGAACAGAACAGGAAAAATAGCAGTAAATACCGGCAGCAGGGAGACTCCCTGGCTGTTATGTCACAGCCAAGCGAGCACACAATCAAAGTCTGTCCGAACAAAAAAGTTACCAGAGCTGGTCCGGGATCAAGAGGTGGCAACGTTCCAGCAGGTCAGGCAGCGTTTCAGGAGGCCAAGCTGAGATCCACAACAAGCACTTCGCCCAGAATGGTCAGTTGTGAGCCGACAAAAGACCCAAGGCTGAGTGATTGCTTTTATAGGCAGATCACTCCTCCAGGTGTTATTGCAGCTGGGCCCTGATTGCCTGGCGTTTTCTATTTAAACGTTCTGACCTCCTGAGAGCACTCTTTTGCTCCCGATGCTGCTGGTAAGTAGGCACCTGCTCTTGAAACTCACTATCCAACTCCTCTGGCTGGGCTGGGTCTGGGGAAGCCCCTGGCTCTGCTGCTGGGACTACTGGGGCCAAGGGCTCTGTGCCTGGGGCAGCCTCGGGAGTGGGCTGTGCTGGTGCAGCAGGCTCCAGGGACTCTGGCTCAGACTCAGAGCTTGTGTCCTGGAGTTCCAGGGTCCTGACAGAGCTCAATATACAGCCTTATCAGAAAAGTAAGTTTATTGTTTACAGTTGGCTGAGCAGGGAGGGTAAAAGAAAAGAAGATGGCTTCATCAGAATCTGATTACCATTTTCCCACTTAGGACCTTTCCACACTACACTGTTATAGTGCTATTATTATACTTACAACATCCTGTGGAATTCTGGGGTTTGTAGTTTACTGAGGCCAAAGAGCTCGCTGGCTGAGAATTCTAATTATCTCTCCCTAAACTGCAAACCTCAGGATTCCATAGGATGTTGAAAGTGGAATAATAGCACTATAACAGTCTAGTGTGGGAAGGCCCTTACAGTATGGATTTGACTCCTTGGGCATCCAAGAAATCAACTGAAGTTTTGGAACAATGCTTTTTGATGTCATTGCTGTTGCGTTATGCCTCTAAGTTGTTTCTGACCTATGGGAACTCTAAGGAGAACTTATCATAGGATTTTCCTGGCAAGATTTGTTCAGAGGAGGTTTGTCATTGCCTTCCTCAGTGGCTGAGAGAGTGTGACTTGTCCAAGGTCACTTAGTGGCTTTCCAAGGCTGAGTGAGGATTCAAAAACTAGTCTCCTGGAGTCCTAGTCCAATATTCAACTTCACTATGCTGGCTCATATTTCTTGACATAGTGGTTTATAACTGGAAAAGAGACCCACAGAGTGACTGGTCTTGATGTAAAAATGTAGGTGGAAGGTGTGTACAACTGCAGTAGGACTTGTCCAACCAACTGTGGGTTGGGGCACGGTTTGTAATTCGTAAACATATTTACAATTAAAAGTAAGATTTTCATGGATCAGACCACCTCTTACTCTGTATGTCTATCATTATGAAGTAATTTTGTCACTTAAATGTACTTTGTCTGTTGTGGCCCCTTCCTCCACCTACCATCCTCCCTGTTTTTAAACGACCCCACCAGATTTTATTTTAATTTCTTTCTTTCTCTGCCCTGTATCCAAAGATCTCAGGTCAGTGTGCAATAAAGCCAGTTTAAGTAGTTTAAATCAATTTAAAACAATAAGAATGAAAATTAAAAACATATCAACCTATTTTACACTTAAATCAAGACAGTTTAAAACCAATTAAAACAGATGAAAGCAATTTAAAATCACTTGCATAACCTAATTTGGATGAAATCCATCAGGTCAAAAATGCATTAGTGAAATGCCATGTTTTTACATGGTTCCAGAATGACACCAGTGTTGGACACAGTTGGACTTCCATGGTTCATTGCTCTACTACTACTCCAATACATGCTCCAGACATCATTGGTCTCTGCTTTTGAAGTAGAGTTCTCACAGAATCCGTCTTCACCCAAGGAAAATTGGAAGCTAAGTGTGAGAAGTCTCTTCATGTGAAACATCTAAGAAATTCAGACAGGTGCCAAAAACGTTTTTTTAAGCCTCTGACAATTGGCCAGGTGTTTCAACCTGTTCCTCAGATGTCACCAGATTTTTCATAAAATGGAATCAAAGCAAAGTCCAAGGTTTCTCCTTAAGCAAAAAGTCTGAGATATTTGAAGAAATCAAATGCAATTCAATAGGCTGGATCAAATGATGCTCTTCATAGTAGGATCTCTCCATGAACGCAAATGACTTTTACCCAGTCAAGGCTCCTGATAATGAGTTGTTGTTGTTGTCACTGTTGTCCCTTCAAGTCATTTCTGACTTATGACAACCCTAAGACAAACCTATCCAGGGGTTTTCTTGGCAAAATTTGTTCAGAAGGGGTTTGCTATTGCCTTCCCTTAAGAGAATGAGAATTGCTGAAGGTCACCCAGGAGGTTTTCATGGTTGAGTAAGGATTTGAACTTTTATCTCCCAGAGTCCAACACTGTTTCATGCTAGCCCCCTGGTAATGGATAGCAGGAAGCTGCATACCCATGCACAATTGAACAAGGTGTTCCAAAGGATTCACAAATGATCAGGACTGTTGGGTCCATTTTTCTTCCATTTTTCCATTAGTAGGTGCTGGGAATTCCTTTTCCATAAGCAGAACTGTGGTCCTGGGATTACAGAATTTGGTCTACCCATGGTATCATGGGATCTAGCTTATAGACTGGACATACATCAAGGAAAACATTACACACTACACTCATGAAGTTACACTGTGGTTTTGCAACACTATCTCATTAGTTAATTGTGGCATTACACAATTGAATGTGCAATGAAATATACAGTGTGTAATACATGCAAAAGTCATAGGCACTAGTGCACAGTGCATAACCATGCAAATAGCATTGCATGTACAATTCTACTTCTGAGTGAAATATGGCCATTCCACATCAGACAGAAATGTCTAACCACTTTCATAGGGGAACTTGGACAGGCAGAAGAGAACAGTGGGATTCCAGCCACTGTTTTATTTCACCAGGGGTGGTTCCATATTGAATACCTTGAAGGCCTGATAAGAATATTAACCATTGCTCTGGCACTGTGTGAAATATTAAGCTTCATCTTAAATGTAGCAGAAATGAAGTGATGGGTGGCAAATTGGAGGTCCTGATCTGTACTTAAGAAATTATGCCTTGATTGGATGTGGTCAAGCTGGAGCAAATTCGAACTAAACGGGGCGATGCAACTTTGGCAGAGCTTGAAGGAATAACAAGAATAAGTGGATCTGAGTTATGTGGATGGGAAATGTATAAAAGGCAGTAAGGAAACAAGATTCCAGAGGGTTCCAGTGAAAAAGTGAGAGAACTGATACATTGACCCTTTTTCTTTGTTACAGGAAAGTTATCATTTTCACACTGACACTTAAAGGGACATTTATGTGGGTGTTGCATGTACCATGTAACTAAAACATAATACAGTCAAAAGGTTGAATAAAGATGCAATGAGGATATCAGTTAGTTTTCATGGAGAAAGGAGATGGATTATATATTTGGGTTCTTAAGACAGAAAAGGTTGTAAAACAGAGGAAAATAAGTGTGGTTAGGGTGTTATCGTACCCTACCACCTCTCCTAAGAGATACACAATTTTCATAAATTGGACTTATTAGTGACCAGAGAACATGATCAGGGTCATGCTGAACTGGAGAACATGGTCAGGATCATGTTGACCAGAGAAGTGTTTGGAATGAAAGTTCAGATAGGATTCAGAAAACCCTGATGCTGATGGGTTTGTGCTAATTCAGGCTGTTGACCTTTTTGAATACAATGAAAGATGAAATGTCTAGATTGGTGAGCAATCAGAGACTATCCCTTGATCTTATGCTATGGAGATCTTCTCCATACGCCCTACATTAAGAGACTGTCATAAGTCCCATAAATGTTTTGTCACTCCAGAGTTAAAGCAATCAGGCCATTACAGACCCCTTTGTCAGCCCGGTGGAAAAGCCATTATGGTTATTTCAGTGCATCCCTTCACGATGTGAAATAGGATACAAAAAACCCCAGCTTCAACTCAGCCAATTGTGGTACACAGTACACAGAATGTGATACATAGTATGTGGTATATAGTGCCCCAGAAAGCCATTCCTCCATGCTACCTTCAGATGCTGTCTGAGCCCCTCTGCTGCAATTTACTTCTTCAAAACTGGTAACTATCACTCTTTCCACTTCTAATCTCTCTCTATCTAACTTTTCTTGCTTCAATTTCTGATAGCCTTACATGGTTCTTAAGAGTGTCTGATTTCTCATACGTCTGCCAGTTCAAATAAAATGCTTTGTTTAACTTTAACTGGAGTCCTCTCTACAGTTAGTATACATAAGTGAAAAGATACTGCCATTACACTCCTCTTGCAGGCTTTCTTTGAGCTACAGTCCTCCCAGATTCTAAGGAGATGCTGGCATTGTGGGTGGAGCCCACTGCCCCCATCTCTTAGGCTAACATGGAGATCAAGAGCTGTGAAAGGCAATTAACTCCAGTCATGCTGATTTAACATCTTCAGGTTTATAAAAAGGACTACATGGTCAACTGAACCCAACTGACCCCTGAATGATCTGTGTGATCCACATTTCCAGTCCTGGAGTTTAGGACTTGCTTCCATTCAATGATAGGAGGACTAGGACCCAAGGGGAAAGTTAAAAACAACAACAATGGATTCTGACTCCAATAATCCTTCAGCCTTCATGGCCACTGTAGGATTCTGGAAGTCAGAGTCCAAAGAGTATTTTTTTTCCCCAGTTTCTGAGGAGGGCTGGCCTTCCCTCTTTGCTAAAGATGTTGCTAGCTTCTAATAATCTAAGCAACAGCAGTATTAAGCTATTGTTGAACTGAAATCCTGTGGGCAATTGAATCATATTGTATGGTAGCACCAAGGCAAAATTCATTATAGGCTTAAAGCCTGTTGTAACTGGCACTTCGGGAGGAGCCATTGAATCAACCGGATTTACTTACCTTTTGACCTACCACTCAATGATTGATTCAGTGGTCCATTCTAGTTGGGACTAACCAGCAGAATTCCTGTCATAGTTAAGTCCTGTGGGCCAATGCAGTATAACTCCATAAAATTGAGTTGGACATTTCCCCTTTTGTGCTCTGGATATATATTTTTGTAATACAATCTGTTTAATCCTGCTTAGCCTCTACATTCACTCATGTCAATCTGCACATAATATCCCGAGTATGTACTGACAACGGAATGGGGAACATAATATGGAATGGCCTTGTTCTGATTAATTACAAGCAAGTGATCAGCATTGTTTTGTGAAAGTAGAACATCCATCTTTGCAGAGAAATGTTTCATATACGGTATACACTGCCAAATGAGTGGGAAGAAGATATATCCTTGAAAATGGAAGGACAGCTTTTGAGCATCTTTCAAAGCCTTTGAATGGAGGACATTTTTCAGCTTCTTCTCAAATGTCTAATCAGCTCGAGTCACACTGATTTTCTTATGGCATCTTATTTATACTACAGCTGAGCAGTTCCTAGGACCTCTGTCAGTTGCATAGGAACGTGAGGGTGGGGGGACGATTCACCTCAGGTGGCAATGTTTTTGGGGTGTCCTGGCCCATAGCCATGCCCCCGTATACCCTGGTCATGCCCCCCCACACCACAGCTATGCCCCCGCTCACAGTGGCTATGCCCCTTGTGCCGTAGCCATGCCTCCTCCCTACTCCTCCACACACTTCAAGCTCTGCCACTCACCTCTGTGCTTTTGATCTAGCAATTCAGCACACATTACCCTCCCTTATTCTGTCTGCATGCCTTCCTGTTTAAAGTAAACATGTAATCACTTATTATTAAGCAATTTTTGCAATCCAAAATTATGAAGGTAAATTGTGGCAACACTGGTGTTCTCCATGAATTGGAGTCGTTGATTTCATTATTAGATTTCCCATCTCCCACCACTTTTTACACTTCTGTCTGTTCTATAGGGAAGTAGTCTGGATCCATGAGAAATTCTAGAGGATCATCTAGCTCTGATGCTTCGCCTCTTTCCAAGGGAAAATCACAGAATGGGCTTGCCTTTATGTAGGACAAATCCAGTATTTCCCATTGACGAAAGCATCTTGGTCTATCCTGCAGACTAGCATGAAGGTAAAGGAGCCTAAAAAGGTATAATTTGGGCCTGGACTGGAGGCACATTGACATTTGGGACTGTTTCACACATACATCTTTTCTCTTGATGACTAAACAATTGTTTACTTATTATTAGCTGTATGTCCATCACGGCTCAGGAGAATCATCACTAAGCACTGATAATGAAGGTTCAGTTCTAACACCTCTGGGTATCTATCTCACTGTGTGTGTAAACATTTCTCACATTGCACATCACTCTCAGTTGCTGTTGAGAAAGCAAGGGTCTCTTGAATAGCAATCTTGTGCAAAGTTAAAAATAGTTGGGATGTTCTCTAGGTATGTCTGCCATCTGGGCAGTATATTCAGTGAAACCACTCCAAATGTGGTAGAATCATAGAGCTCAAAGGAATTGCAAGAGTTATCTTGTCTGACTCCCTGCCATTCAGGAAGATATGACTGAGGCAATCCCAAAAGATGGACATCCAACCTTTGTTTAAAGAACTTCAAAGATGGAGAGTCCATCACTTTCCAAGGCAATTCATTCAACAGTGGAATAGCTCTTACAGTAAAGAAATTCTTCCAGCCAGGTTGGCTGATGGTCACCGAATGGGTTTCACAGCCCAATGGGGACTTGAATCTGGATTTACTAAGTCCCAGTCCAATGCTCTTACCACTAAACTACACTGATTGTCTGTCCAGATCACTTATAGTTGAATGTGTGAACTCATTCCACTAAAAAACATTGTCCTTGAGGCAGTATAAAGTGTTCTTCACTGGTAACTGTTGAGTAATGGCTCATTCACACATGCAGATCCCCACTTAAAACTGTAGTTGTCAAGTGAAGGACATACCTGTGTGAAACAGCCATATTGATGGACTTTGGAAACAGGAAAACGACATCCCTTCTGGATGTTTGCTGCCTCAAATCACTGCTTCTCAGTACTTTATGGTAAACTGAGACTGTCAATGGAGTCTATTGAATTTAGATTTATTCTTACCAGAATTGGCACTGTAACTATTTTGCTGTAATTCCTTTTCCTATTCCAGTCTGTTACCACAGCAGAAAAAGAACTCAAATCAATTGATTTACCATTCTTGACCGTGCTCAACTGATCTAATTTCAAGCTCTGTGACATTGCCACACTACCTGCAAATAAATATTAATTTGATACCTGATTGTGGTTATGATTTATTGTTCTTTGTGACTAATGTACTTTGTCTCTGCATCTTGTGTACTTAGCAGATTGCAATGTTGTGAGCAAATGGAGGCAATCTCTGCTTATGCCCAAGCTGGGAAAATCTATTTTGTCTTTAAATCACATTGTATTGACTTTCCTTTTGATACGCTCCATATTTCTTTGTTTATGCTCTGTTTGCATCTTCCTCAGAAATGTTGCACTTATGTTTCGGAGTGTGTAGGAGAAGCCCATTAAAACTTAGGGCTGCTTTTAAAAAAGGAGCCGATGTCTAATTCAGCAAACACTGTATGGAGTGTATGTGTTGCATTGGGAAGGGAAACAGTTAATATTATAATTTCAGCCATGGGAGTGAATTATTCACCTCAAACAGAAGGTCATTCTGAAAATTTTAGGGCAGGGTGCAACAAAAGTCTCTGCTATCAGGTCTGTGCCCAGACACCGAAATCTGCTAGAAAGGGCACCCTCTGTGTTCCGCCAGTGAGGGTAATGCACTACGGGAGGAAGAGAGAGAGGGACTTCTTTAATGTGGCATCCTGTATGTGAAATGCACTCCCTTTCGAGGTCCAATCAGTGCCAGTGCTGGTCTTCGAATCCTAGAATCCTAGAGTTGGAAAAGACCACAAGGGCTATCAGTCCAACTACCTGCCATGCAGGAAGACACAATCAAAGCACTTCTGACAGATGGCCATCCAACCTCTTATTGCAAGCTTCCTTGTAATCCTTATTGCAATATGCTGAGTAGCGTGAAGAGTCGAATATCTAACAAGGCTGTGAACCCCAAGTTGCCTGCATCACATACTGGCACTGCATATGGTTAAGTGTTGGAATGGGGCTTGAGAGATTCAGGTATGAAGTTCGCTTTGTAGAATCATAGAAACATAGAATTCTAGAGTTGGAAGAGAGCACAAGGGCCATCCGGCCCAACCTCTTGCCATGCGGGAACACATAATCAAAGCACTCCAGACAGATGGCCATCCAGTCTTTATTTAAAAAACCTCCAAAGAAAGACACTCCACCATTCTCTGAGGCAGCACTGTCAGGAAGTTCTTCCTAATGTTTAGGTGGAATCTCTTCTCCCTAAGCTATAATCCATTGCTATGACTCCCAGTCTCTCTGATTCCTAGCAGTAGAAAGCAAGCTTGCCTCATCTTCCATATAACATCTCCTCAAATATTTAAATATGGCTATCAGGTCACCTCATAACCTTCTCTTCTCCAGGCTGGTGTTTTCAGTCATTGTTGAACCGTCTTATCTTAACTTATTAAATGGTTCAATAAGCTTTCAGTTGGTTTACACTGTTTTTTTGTTTTGTTTTATGGTTAAATAGATTTTATTGTACATCCCTCTGAAATGGGGGTAGGGGAATGAATCATGTGAACCTCAAAAGTTTAACAGTCTTTGGGAGGTGGGCTTTCTCTCTGTCCTGCCATCCTCCTTAGCTCATCTGGTGAGGGGACAGGACAGAGGCTTTTTAGTAGCTGCTCCTAGGCTACGGAACTCCCTCCTAAGGGTGACTCAGTTGGCCCCCTCTCTGCTCTCTTTTCTTCAGCAGGCAAAGACGTTCCTATTTAAACAGACTTTTAATCATTCACTGGTTGGGGTAGAAGGAAGTGGAACGGTTGTACTGTTTTATAGTACGTAATATACATTTTATTTCTGTTTTCAATGAATGTTTCAAAAGTAATGCTTTATTTAGATTGATTCTTTAATGTTTTGTTTGAAAAACTGTGTTAGATATTTTAAAAATTACTTTAAGATGTGGTGCAAATCCAATGACTGAATGAATAGAAATAATTTAGTAAATAAAATCATTGTTCACCTTTTCTTGGCCACTAATCTAAGGCCTTTTCCACACAGGGGGAAAAACACGGGGTAACATGGGGTAGGACGACCTCACTCGGAGGTCGTCCACACCATGGAGTGCGCCAGGGCGGTTAGAAATGTGGAGTTTCCCCACCTCAAACTGCCCTTGCGCAGCCACGAGGGTGGCGCCGCATGTTTTATAAAGACCACATTTCATGTGGTCTTTATGAAACATGCACATGCTAGCCTGTCACAGCGCCCCGTGGGGAATTGCAGGGGTGTGCAAGCGCGTCCCTGCAGAGCTGCCCAGAGGGGGACTTCTGGCTGGTGCACTTCTCCAATTGGTGGAGAGCTGCCGGAAACCGCCAGCCGCCATTTTGGGCGCTGCCAGATGCCGCTGGGCGCCGCCGGATGCCGCTGCCGTGTAGAGAGGCAAACATGCGCTGCTCCCCATGGCGACGGAGCTACCTGGATTAAGGTAAGCTCCATTTCCGCGTGCGCTGCCCCATTTCCCTGCGTTTCATGCCCTCCGTGTGGGAAGGGCCTATGTGGGCGCTATCACTACTGCTAAAGGTATCAATGTCTCCACAGAAACATAGCCGTATATTGCCCCAACTATAAAAGTGGTCTTTACTTTCACTGCATGAATGAGAATTGTGTGTAGGGAGGTGAGAGAGAGTTCTTCCACTAGCCTGAGCTTGAAAAAGTGACTTTTGGGGCTACACCTCCCAGAATCTCTTGCCAGCATGACTGGCAAGTCATGCCAAGGAATGCTGGGCATTGTAGTCCAAAAGGGAATTTTCCTGAGCTGTGGTCATCCTTGTTTATTGAACAAGAATGGTGCAAAGAGCTATAATTACTAAACTCATTGTCAGACTATGTATTTAGATTATCAGAAGCCCTTTTCTGGGTGCCTCCCCATTTGGAAACTGGGTAGAGGATGACAAGAGCAAGAGATTTCTCAGGTATGGCACCACATACATGGAATTTGTTGTATTGTTCTTTATACTGCATGCCTTCACGTCATTTTCAACTTATGTAAACCTGAAATTGAACCTATCATGCGGTTTTCTTAGCAAGACTTGTTCAGAGGGGATGTGTTGTTACCTTCCCTTAAGGCTGAGAGAGTGTGACACTCCTGAGGTTGCCCAGGAGTTTCCAAGACTGGGCAGAGATCTGAATCCTTATCCTTTGGAATCAGAGTCCAACATTCAAATCCCTACACCATGTCGGCTGTATGGAATGGACTGTTGCCTCCCAAAAAGCCCATCGTGGTACCGTTTCCTTTGTCTTTGTGACACTAGGCAAAGACCTTTCTAAAATTATTCCCAGTCCTTTTAAAATCTCATCTGGTCTGGTTTTCTTCTCCCGCAGTGATACCCTCATGGCATTGCCTCAGTTGTTTTCATGTTCTTGATTTGTTATTTTAATAACTAGAATGCAAATTGCACTGGTGGTGTCATAATAGGAAATCTCAAAGTGTATCAAAATGTTACAGCATGGAATTCTTTACTGGGTTTCATTTTTTAGATGTTCATCTGAGAATTTAGTAATTGAGCTTTTCATCCATCTTGACACATTTGTGATAATATAACCACACAGACATGAGTTTGACTAGGACACTGGGAGACCAAGATTCCTATCCTTGATCAGCCATGCAAACCCATTGGGTGACTTTGGGTAAGTCATACTCTCTCAGCCTCAGAGGAAGGCAAGGGCTACCCTCGCTGCCTGCCGCCCTGGAAAAAATTCTTCCAAGAAAAACCCATGATAGCTTCTTCTTGGAGCCATCGTAAGTCAGAAACAACTTGAAGACATTCAACAACAACAAACCACTGAGTTAGTACACAGTCACATCCTCTCCAATTGTTCCAATTTGACAGAGATGATCTTGGTTTGTCCATTGTCACAGCACTTTTTCAGCTGCTTTTAAAATGCCCCAGTTTCTCTCTGCTCTCATTTCCCCCCTTTGTCCCCAGATTACTTCAATTGCTGCAAACTGACTTAAAAATCCAAAAGTGACTCAGAAAGGGAGAAAGGAAAGGAGGGTGTGGGACCCTGCCCTTCCCTGTGGACTCAGGCAAAAGCAAACTGCTTCAACCTCTCCTAGCTTGTATGTTCTTCCTCATTAATAACTTCTGGCATTTTGACCACACTCTTGACTACTTGTTGCATGACCACATGTGTCCTGGTTTTCATCTGTAAAATGTGAGAGGGTATGGAATCAATGAGATTTGCCTGTATGTTGACTCACACTTCAGCAACTGATTCAGTAGGTCTACTTTAATTGGGGCTAACCCAACAAGATGAAGGTGCCACGAGTGTACAAATGTTCATCAGCAAGATTGAGTTGTTACTGCAGTTTAGACCTCCTTGGGGACACCCCTAAATATCATTTTGATATCAAACCATTTGGCTTTCTTCCACCACCCCGCTCCACGTGTTTGCGAGGCCACTGGACAAGCACGCAAACAGGCACGGCCGATAATTGCTGGACATTCCATTCTCCACCCAGGCAGGCCAGACACAGCCATTTCGTCGCTTCAGGGACCTCTCCGGCAAACACCTCATTACATATGCGCAATACTAACAAAAGCTTCCTGCCCCGAGCAGGCTACTGGACAAAGGTTGTGTCGTCCACTGGTAAGCACTGCGCATTTGCATACTGGCCACACTATTGCTAATTCGGCTCTGATTCCATCATGACAAGTTGTGACCTTTCCGAGACATTGTCTCGCACCCAAAACTCACTGTTGTTCCCTGAGTAAGGCATAGCCTGCAGTCACAACTCATCCTATAAAAACCCCTGATTCCGAGACCTTCCTCGGATTGCTCGACCCACTCCAGAGTTCCATCCTGCCTTACTGCCATTTCGAGCTCCCCTCAGCTAATCGAGCTGAGCTTCTTCGCTGCATCCCCGGCTTCTCTCCTAAGGTCCAGGACTATGAGACAGGTGTCGTATCACCCATTTCCCTCTAAAAACCCCTCTCTCTCTAACCCAATTCCTGGTTCCATAGTTATCTGTGTGGTTGTGGTATCTTTAACGTTTGTCTGTATTCAATAAAACATCATTTTTATTACTTTAAACCCGCCTGGCTGCTTGACTGACCTGACCCCGTAGATGCTGGGTTGCAAGATCCTGCTGAGTTACCCTGCCTCTCGCTAGCTTAAGTGAGTGCTCCAGCTAATTTTCCCCAAGGCTGTGTTACATTGTTTGGTTATTTAGGTGTCCCTCCCGGGACCCCCAGAGAACAGGGTAACAGAGTGGAGCTGACCCTGAAAGCACCCTAAGGAAATGAATCAATCACATAAAATTTGCTGTCAGGAATTCTGGGAATGGCAGTTCCTCGCTTAGTCCCTGTCAGAAAAAAAACAACATTTTGAGACATTGCTCTTAGTGATTTAGCGTTATTGTTAAATGGGAAATAGAATGATATAACTTTCTATATATGGGTTCACAAGAGGAAGACAAGGGCAACCTCGCTCCACTGGAACAAATTCTGCCAAGAAAACCCCGTGATAGATTTGCCATAGATCAGAAATGGTTTAAAGGCACACAACAACAAAGCACATTCACATATATATGTTAGCTTGCTGATGTGAGATTGTGGTAGTCTAGACACTCTTTATGTGAATAGGATTTTTTTTCCTTTCCTAGGTCCTTTCCACACTATACTGTTAAAGCACAATTATTCAGCTTTCAACATCCTGTGGAATTCTGAGGTTTGTAGTTTAGTGAGGGGCATTATAGAATTCTCTGCCAGAGAGCAATTTGGCCTCACTAAACTACAAACTTTGAGAATTTGTTGATGCTGAAAGTCAAATAAGAGCTCTATAACAGTGTAGTGCAGAAAGGTCCATAGTCTTGGAGGTGGGGAGGAAGAAAGGAAGCTACCTGCTCCCAAACCTGTTAGCATCATCCTAGCTTCTAGAAGGCCATGCCTGCTAATGTATATAAATCTCACCTGAAGAGCTTTCTTGATCTTAGAAAGAGGAATCCTGGTGTCTTGGTTGTATCAAAATTCAGCTGGAAGGATGTTAGAATACTTTCTTTGCTCATACCTTCTGTTAATGCATTTTTTTCCATTTCTTTGTTCTATCATCATCATCATCATCATCATCATTTCATTGATAGTTGAGTCTGATAAGATACCTTGTGTGTGTTACCGCAGTTTCCTAGCCTGAGCTCGTGGGATATATCATTTGATATCAATAATTTGCCCCTCTTTACCCATTCCTCTCCACGTGCTTGCAAGGCCCCCAGACAAGCACATATACAGGCATGGCCACAAATCTCTGAAATATTCCAAACAAATACAGGCAGGCCCGAAGTAGCCAGACTGCCACTTCAGGAGACATCAAGGCAAGTACCACATTATGTATGCACACTACCTACAAAGGACTCCCTGCCCCAAGCAGGCAGCTTGACAAGCTGAATACTCAACTGTCAAGCACGCTGTGTTTGCATACTGGCTACTCTATTGACAATCCGGTCTTATTAATGCATCCTTCAGGGAGGGCAATTTTCCAGCTTGTTTGAAAGAAGCAATTGTATGGCCGCTTCTAAAAAAGCCCTCCCTAGATCCCCTGGATATGAATAATTATAGACAACAACAACAACAACAACAACAATAACAATAATTAATCATGTAAAATACTGACCTTTCGGAGGCTTTGTCTCCAGCCCAAAACTCATTGTTATCCCTGAGAATGGACTAGCCTGTGGCCACATTTTCCCCTATAAGGCCCCCTGATTTTGAGCGCTTCCTCAGATTGCTCTTGGCTTCCATCCCGCCTTGCTGCCACTTCGTTCAGTGAGCCTTCCCCTCAGCTCCATGGGCTGAGATCTCTATTTCAACGGACCTTTTCCTTCAGATTTTCCAGGTTTCAGGACAGGTGCAGTATTTCCCATTCCAAACCTCCTCTTAAAAACTCTCTACCCAACTCTTACCTTTATTTCTATAGTTCTCCGTGTGAGTGCGTTGCATATACATGTTTGACTGTACATCAATAAAAACAATTATTATTTACTTTTGTTTGCTCCTTGACTCGGCCTGACCCCGTAGACATTGGGTAAAAGATTTTGCTACGTTGCCCTGCCTCTCGTAGTGCTAGCTTGTGCTCTTTGCTAATTCTCAACTTTGTAATATTCGGAGTGCACTTAGGTGTCCCTTACGGGACCCCCAGAAATTAGGGTAACATGTGTAAGATACCTTTTGTGATTGTGAGCCTCTTTCACACGACTATTATAACTAGGCGAAACAAAGCAAAAGAATTAGCCTGATCAAGTGATTTCAAACATTGAGGACAGTATCCAACATTGCACAAGGAATGGGTCAGTAAGGCTATGAGGTAGCTCTGAGGTTCATTCTGAATTTTAAAGAGCTACTCAAGTTGCTGAAACGTATTGCCCAACTAGATTCAGCACTTTGGATAGTTTCATTAAAGATCATACTAAAATCCACAGCAGATTCACTGCCTAGGAAGATGGAAGCCACCGTTTACCAGGTTGCAAAAGTAGAAGTCCATTCACATCATAGGGCTTTCTCCCTTCCTGCCATCTGTAGCAATCCCCCAGGTTCCACAGCATCTTCCAAAACAGATTTTGAGAATGCTTGGCTTTCACACCACACAATTATAGCTCTTCCTTTCCACTCTAATTGCCATGGCAACATGCTGTGGAATTCTGGGGTTTGCAGTTTAGAGGGATGTGCTTAGAATCCTCATCTGGAGAGCTGCAATGCCTTATTAAATTACAAAAGCAAGGATTCCACAGGCTGTAGCCAAAGCAGTTGATGTGGAATGTTTGTATGCAGCAAAGGAGGGGAATTGGCATTGCTATTTAAAACTTGAACACAACAAAGAGTTAAAGGCCCAGAATATTGGAAAAAAATAAATGTAATCTCATTTTTGTTTCTTTTTTTAAAAAAAGAAGCAGTTGAATGATTTCCAAATTACCTGCCTATGTATTGCTAATGGAAGACTCTTCGCATATGTCTGCATATCGTTCTGCATTGTAACTCTGAAGTGTGGATTAAATTAAGGGCTACTGCATAAAACTCCAAGGAGTAAAATATATTTCATTTCACATCATTTCATAATATAAAATCATATGATTATAGGCTTCTGTGGGGTTGAAATATGTTCCGCTATCCTTGTTTAGAGTAAGTTGATTTATAGAAAAAAAAATGCACCAGCAGCCTGGGCACAGTGATCACATTTTATGCTGAATTATAAAACAGTGTTGGGAAGGCAAGATTATTGCTTTACAGTCTCCATGAACATTTACAGATAGAAAGCAAGGTGTGAGAAGAGGAGGGGAAGGGGTCTGGCCTGTGGGTGTGGCAAAAACTCAAGCCAGAATCCATTGGCACACTACATCAACATAATTACCCCAGTGCCATGGTAGATTTGAGCATCGGACTACAACTCTGAAGACCAGAGTTTGAATCCCTACTCGGCCATGGAAACTCACCACAAGACCTTGGGAAGTCCCACTCTCTCAGCTTCAGAGGAAGGCAAAGGCAAACATTCTCTGAACAAATCTTGCCAAGGATACCCCATGAGAGGTTCACCTTAGGGTTACCATAAAACAAGGTGGCAGCAGAAAAGAGAGAAAGGCTCTGGACATCATGGCCAGGAAAGAAAGAAAGTGTCGGAGAAGCAGGTGGCGAGGGAAGACAGCAGTGAGATCTGGCCCATTTGGTCTGCCTTCCCTCACCACTGTTTCATAACCCTGGAAATAGTTCAGCTGAGCTTGGCAAGCATAAAAAAGTAAGGATTCTGAGTTGGACCACTCAGTTTTCCTTATTTCAAACTGAAACTTTGTTGTGTGGTCTTGTTATTTCAGAGGTTGGCCAGTAATGTTGCTGTTACAGGCCCACCCCTCACCCCCCAGATTTGATATGGTTTAATTGGCGAAATATGATTTAACTGGCAAATATATTAATTGGTACTGATATAAAATGAACCCTGATATGACTGTAAGGACAAGCTCGGCTGAAGTAAAACACTGGCTGAACACGTGTACTGCAAAATAGGTCAGAGATCCAGTCTAGGCATAGCCAGGTCATTGTCAGGAAATCACCAGGTAACTCCAGAGATAACAGGCTTAAACTAAGCTGTAACTATTCTGCTGCCAGACAATAGTGATGGGAAGTTCCCACCAAACCACTGACTTTTACAGCCCTCCTTCTCATTGACATGGGCATTTCCCTCATTGTCCCCACACCTGTCCACCATTACAGAGCCATCTTGACAGCCATTAACTCTTTGTCACCTAACATTAAGATTGCTAGCACAGTCTGGACTTCCTTGCCTGCTCTGCAACCTCCATTGTTTACTTGGTTGGAGAACCATTCATACTCATGCTGTCCAAGTAGAAATTGGGTTTAACCCCCCAGTTTTGAGCAGCCAGACACGGTATCTTGCTTGCTGAATGCCATGCTGTCACTCTGATTCCTGAACAAGTACTATCCTTATACGCAAGTCTAAGCCACATCGTTACTTTCTTCACTGCACTCTGGATCAGTAATTATCACCCCAAACCCTGAAACTTCACTATCAACCTTTCCTCCCTTTTCTTCGGTTAGCCTTGTGTGAGTGTGTGAGTGTTTGGAACTTGTGTGTGATTAAATTCCCTTGTAAAACACATTTTAGTTTACTTCTGGAATCTCTGGCTGGCGCTTTTCTGTGGAGACCCCGTAAACATCGGCGGAAGATCTCGTTAGGTTGCTTCCCCTCACAGGCCTCATAATTGAGCTAAATAATTCCCCACTGTCATGAGGAGGTACGGGCATCGTAGGTGGACTCCTGAGTCTTCCATATTTTGAGGTAACATTGCCTGTGTCTAGATGTGACACATGATCAGTGGGAGAGGAGAGAGGAAAAACACCAGGTGACGGGGGAAATGAAGGAAACCCTGGATATTTCAAGAAAGAGTTTGGATGCAAACCTGAGAATATGCGGGTAAAATTCAAACAAAAAGCTTTAGTAAACCATTATCGTATTTGTTACCATGACGATCATCATCATCTCATCTTTTCTCCAATCTGGGATTCAAAGTAGCTTAGGAAAGTCCAAACAGATCTGTTTTGTGAATACTGAGCGAGTGCAATACCTGGGGACAGGACGGCAGCGGGCTAGTGACAATGTCATGTGGAATCACAACCAGCCAACTGCTGCCATCCTGTCCCCAAAATGGCACAGCTCTGTCACGTGGAAATGGCCGTTGTTGCTGCAAGAAGAACATTGCTAGAATTACTTGTTGCTTCTTTTAAGAATGACATTTGCATAGAATTAAATCCCTGCTACTAGATGTGCAGGCTGATGCCCAATGATGTCAAGTGCAGATAGAAGGGCCAAACTAAACAATTCAACTCTGCACTGTACCGCTTCCAGAGATGTCTCTAATTTCTCACCGAAGAATACTGTGCAATTAAGCCAATTGTACAGAACAACACTATGCCACACTGATTTGGATCTGCAATGCAAAAAATGCATTCCCATTTTTGCTTGTTCCCAGCTTGTGTGAGGAACAAAAGTGTCTGGGGAAATAAAGATTTCCCCTGTCTGCAAGAAAGACATGTTTATTCTAGTCTGTAAGTGCCAGTGCATTCAGATTCTAATAGATATGGTGAGACTAAAATGCCATTGAGTCTTGCGTGAAGGACATGCAAATGTAACCAATAACGATGCAAATTGTGCTTGTTGTATGTGATTAAATATGTAAATTAGGCATTTCCTTCAAATTCTTGATGATGCGTTTCTTGCATGATTCCCACTGACAGAACAGTCACTCATCCTTCCATTATACCATTACATTCCTCTCCCTCTCTGATTTCTTGATGAATCAGTCCTGTAAATTACTCCAAGTGAAATGCAAGGCATCTGTGAACTTTGACCTTCAGCACTGATGGATAAGAGTGAGCCTGGTGAGGAGAGACTGCACATAATTGTACAACTGGGTGCAATCTATCTTTCCTAATAATAACACCGATTCATAGTAGTCCCTGAGTAGCCATCTAGACAGAATTAGCCAGATATCAGACTCTCCCATGCATAATTCAAGGAAATGAATAAGATTATTTTAGATTTCCTGTGGGTAATATTTACATCTTGGTTTCATCTTGCTAAACTCTGGTCTTTACAAACAGCCTCTTTCCAAGATAAAAGCACTCACATTATTAATTTGCAATTGACCATTTTATGCCCAATAGATGCTTCCCCACTGCCCCCAGATTCTTTTCCGAAGCCCCAGAGCTTGGAACATTAGCTTTGAAGATTAATTTGGTAATGCTAAATGTTGGAAATTGCCAAATTAATTCACTAGCACAAATAAAAATGGGATTTGTTTAATTTGGTAAGTTATAGTTAATTAACTATGTTATTAAGATGTTACTGAGGTAACTGAAATGCATTGAAGTAAGATGTTAGGGAGGTAGTAGTGCCACTGTATTCTGCTTTGATCAGACCTCACCTGGACTAGTGTGTCCTGTTCTGGGCACCACAATTCAAGAAAGATATTGGCAAGCTGGAATGTGTCCAGAGGAGGGTGACCAAAATGGTCAAAGGTCTGAAAATTATGACCTATGAGGAGAAGCTTAGGAAGCTGGCTATGTTTAGCCTGGGGAAGAGAAAGTTAAGAGGCGACTTGATAGCTGTGTTTAAATATTTGAAGGAATGTCACACGGAAGATGGAGCAAGCTTGTTTGCAGCTGCTCCAGAGACTAGGACGTGGGACAATGGTTTCAAATTACAAGAAAAGTGATTCTACCTAAACATTAGGAAGAACATCTTGACTGTAAGATCTGTTCAACAATGTAATAGATTGCCTCAGAAAATGATGGAGTCTTCATTTTTGGAGATCATTAAACAGAAGTTGGATGAGCATTTCTCAGGAGTGCTTCAGCTGTGTATTCCCACATGGCAGTGGATTGGAAATAGATGACCCTTGTGGTACTTTGAACTCTAAGGTTCTATGATTCTAGTGCTGGCCCAAATCATGGAATTTACAGAGAGTGGTATGGAATTTGTTAGTGTCAGACCTAGAAGGAGTGCATTTTGTTATTGGTTCCTTCAAATTGTTTTTGTCCTTTTAAAATTTTCTTCCCCCAATCTGTATTTTTTCCTTGCACAGACTATGTCCATTTCCACTCTACACTGTTATAGTGCTACCGTATTATTCCATTTTCAATATCCTGTGGAATTCTGGGGTTTGTAGTTTACTGAGGACAAAGAGCTCTCTGGCTGAGATTTCTAAATGCCCTCCCTAAACTGCAAACTCCAGGATTCCATAGGAAGTTGAAAATGGAATAATAGCACTATAACAGTGTACTGCGGAAATGGGATTGTTGCCTAGGAACAGCAGGTGTCCAGCACCTCTAGGAACCGTTAGGTTGGTAAAACTATCCCAAACCATGGTATCTCAATCTATATCCTTTTCAGTTCAAATTTGAAACTTCAGTTCAATTAGTTAATATATGGTTAATTCAAAGCTGTGCCAGTCCTTGACTCTGTTCTGAAACAATGTTAAAACCTCTATCATCAGTGATGGTGAATCTATCTGGGGTTAAGTCTGAACTTTAACAAAACTATCCAAGATGCTGAAACCTCTTCCCTACATAGATTCAGCACATTAGTTAGCTTGTTTAAAGTTTGGAGTGAAACCTGGAGTAAATACCCGACATCTGTGTATGCATGCGGCCAGTATCTGCTACAGTTCATTGTTCCTCATCAAACTTTAAACATGAGGTTGAAAGAAGCATCTATTACTGAAGTTCATGAATTAAAAGGTGCCTTCATTTCTGGTTTCCTGGTAAAGCACTGGATTCCAGAATTATTTGCCCATTCCCTTCTTATTGGTTTATCCTTAGTAAGCGTTCTAGAGATCACTATCTTCCTATATCATCTGGACGGTGGCTCAGATATAGGAAGCAGTGGATCATGATGCTCTTTGCTCTCTCACAGTGGAACAGTATGTTGTTACTGCAGCTTCTAGGACGCCTTGGCGATAGCATAAAGATATCCTTTTGATATCAATAATTCGGCTTTCTTCCACCACCCCTCTCCACGTGTTTGTGAGGCCCCCAGACGAGCACAAAACTAGGCTCGGCGGCTGATTGCTGCAATATTCCTAAACAATACAGGCAAGCCAGAAATAGCCAGATCGCAGCTTCAGGAGACCTCCCGGCAAACATCCTATTATGTATGTGTGCCACCTACAAAGGACTCCCTGCCCCGAGCAGGTATCTTGACTAGCTGAACTATCAACCTTCCAGCATCACACATTTGCATACTGGCTGCTCCTTTGTCAATTCGGACTTAGCTCAATCATGTTAAATTTTGACCTTTCCGAGACTTTGTCTCGCACCCGAAATCCATTGTTCTCACCAAGTACGGTATAGCCTGCAGTCACACTTCTCCCTATAAAAACCACTGATTCTGAGACCCTCCTCGGATCGCTCCCGAGTTCCAGACTGCCTGACTGCCTCTTTGCTTGGCAAGCCTCCCCTCAGCTCCATGTGCTGAGCCACATTGAACCCCAGCATCGCTCTCTATTCTCCCAGACCTTCAGGACAGGTTTCGTATCACCCAAATAAACTATCCCTTTGAAACATCCCTCTGTCCCACTCCTACCTTTATTTTCTATAGTTATCTGAGTGAGTGAGTTGCATATACTGTTTGTCTGTATTTTAATAAATATTCCATTTGTTCTTTCAAAACAGTTTGCTTCTTGACTGGCCTGACCCCGTAGACATAGGGTTCAAGATCCTGCTAAGTTACCCTGCCTCTTGTAACGCTAAAGCAGTGTTCAGAGCTCATTTTCCCCACCTATAGTTGAACACATTTTGATGTCCCTCACAGGATCCCCAGTAAACAGGGTAAGAATTTTACCCTAAAAAGTGGAGTACCTTGAGGTTCACCAGCAGTGCCAAGGTCTCCTCATAATTTGGAGAATTGTTAGCTCAAAGGAGGTTTGCAAGAGGAAGGTAATGGCAGGATCTTTTCTCCTGTGTGTATCAGTACTAATTGTAGAGAGGACTCTAGTTGACAGTTAAAAGTGTATTTTATTTGAAATTAACAGACAAACACACAAGAAATCAAACAGTTTCACAAACTATATAGGGCTAGAAAAGGGGGGAAGCAAGAAAGTTGGACAGAGAGAGAGACAGAAGGGGAGAGCGAGAGAGAGAGAGAGATTTCAGGTGTAGAGGATGGTATTTACCAGAAGAAGGCCAAAATGGAGTGGCCCAAACACGTGTTTGAGGGCAGCAAAAAGGAGTGGGAGTCTGGGGTGCAGCTTGGTATCCAATTTACTACAAATTGCCGGGATCAGAGCTAGCATTAAAGTACCCCTTTTCCTACCCTGAAGGGCTGAGTGTTAATGGTTCTCTTGTAGAGTAAACAAAACGGGTCAGGAATGGAACGATTATCTTACTTTAGGTGACAAAGCATTGGCAAGAGTCATAACAGTCTCTTTATGTTTGGACAGATAAGGGGACAAAAGGGAAGTTTCCATGGAGCAGGGTAACAGGATGTTGGGCTTTGATTGTTTCATTTGGGGAGTTTTGCCTCCTATTGTCTTGGTTGCCTGTACTATTGAAAGGATTACTGGAAGCCCGTTAATGCTGGGCTCTCCCATCTAATCCTCTTAAACTTATGATCCATGCTGAGGTCATCCATACTAGGAAGATGTTTACAGCCAGTGTGCTCCTTGCTTCATGCTTTCCAACCGGAAGTGTCCAATTTTTATACGAAAATGATATTTCTTGCCAATTTTGCCATCCCATAGGATGGAGGGCATAAAGTGTGTTAACAAGTAACTTTCACTAAAGCAAGAATAACTGAACTGTACCTCAGTGGATCCATCTCAGAACTAGCCTGGAATCTTTTGCTGCCTGGGGCCAATGAAAACGTGGTACTTTTTATCATGCTAAGAATGTGGAAATCTCTCAGTCTCCATTGCATTGCATTTCTACCCATGCCACCAATGTTTTCTTTTCAAATTTTTAAGTACAATTTTTCCCAGTGTGACATTAGAGGCTGCTCACAGGAAGTACACAATATTCTCTTGGTACCTAATGAATATGTACAGAAATGGCTGGACATCTTTTTTATCCACATTTATTTGTTCTTTTGTTGTTCTTGCTGCTGCTGCTATTGTTATATTTATTTACATTCTGCATTTTTTCCTAATTTGGAACCTAAGGTGCCTTACAACAGTTAAACAAACAAAGTGCAAAATTCACTGCATCCAAAGGTTAATAAGCAATTAAACCATCAAAAAATTAAAACCAATTTAAAACATAAACCATAAAACAACAGGAACAAATAAAAGTCTAGCACATTATACAAGGCCCGTTTCTCCTAAAATCATGAATAAATAAATACGTCCCAAAGGTCTTCTGCTAAATTGCTTCCTTTCCATTGTTGACCTCACTTCATCATGCTGAATGCTGCTGTCACATTGTCAGATCTCCATCATACCTTATCACCAAGTTACCTTTCTCCCTCAAAATTTCCATACTATTGCACTTAATAACAGCAAGAATGCATCCAGATGGTCACATTATATGGACACATCTTAAGGTATGTATACTATTTCACAGGGGCCCATCTATTGACAGAAATCTCCTCCGAATAGGCTATGCCCAGTATACTCAGATTACAGAAAGACAGCAGGGAGAGAGAGCTGATTTTCTCTGGGAAAGGAGCCTGGAACAGCCACCTAGAAGGCCCTATATGTGAATGTTCAGTTTCAGTTTTGAAAGCGGATTGAGGCCTTTTCCGCATGGGGTGAGGGAATCGCCCCATGCCGGTACTCACCAGACCTTTGTGCTCCACCCGCGGGTCCAGGCTGGTCCGGAGCAGTGCGTGGCTACGCTTCGCACTGCTCCGGGGATGAAAATGGTGGCTTCCGGTTGGTGGAGGCGCTCCACCAACCAGTGAAACTCGCCAGCCTAAAGGCCAACCCCAGGCAGATCTGCAGGCTTGCACTGGTGCGAGCCTGCAAATCTGCACTGGAGCATGGCCACAGAGTGGCGCGCTCCATGCTTTTGAAAGACCTGTTTTAAGCGGTCTTTCAAAGGCACGCTGAATGACCACTTTGGGTCATTTGGGAGCGGGCTGAGTTGCGGAACTACACAAAGTAGGTCTGACCCAAACCGCTCCCAGGTGTAGACGTCCTCTCTGGAGGACGCTCTGCACCGTTTCTTTAAGCCCGTGTGGAAAAGGCCTTATACATTAGTGATTTAAATTGCAATCCTGATGCCCACTTACTTTGGAGTGGGCCTGATTGAACTCAATGGCACATATAGCTATACTTCAGTTAAAGAAGTAGATGTGCTCCTGGGCTTTCACAGAAATGTTGATACCACAGGTGGAAATAACATGAAAAGAATAAGGATGGGTTCCTACATCACAAACAAAGGAGACCAGTCCAACGTATTTCACCAAACTTTTTAATCAAAACGAACATTATGCACATGTGACATGAAGCAACCAGGCAAGGTAAGCCTTGCAGAAGTAAACAAAAATGTTTTGAATCTTTTCGAGACCCTCTGAGAGCTGCTTCCAAACTGAATCCCAGGGTGATTTTTTTTCCTTCAACCACTTCCATTGTTCTTATGATTTCTATTTTTTTGTGGCCAAGCCTATAGATCTCTACTTTTTCAATATGCCAGGGTAGCTGGAGAGGCATGCTTATCAGTTTTCCTCTTTTCTTTCTGATTCTGGAGGCAGCTGCTATTTTCCTTGCCTGCTGTATGGAAGCACACCTAGCTACAGAAGGATCACATAGACTAGATTCCCATTCTTCCCAAGGTCAAACTTTATTTCACTGTTTACTACAGAGACACTGCTGCAATCCGAGACCCAAAGCCTGTCTATCTCCAGCCTTCCTTCACTAGCCGTCCAATGCTAATGCTGAGAAAACAAAACAAGACAAAACAAAACAAAATAAACTTCTTGCCACAGGGAAAACTAGAAAAGAGGGGTCTTGACAGGGCTGCTGTAGAAACCCTTTGTGAAAATGAACTTCTTTATCAAAGGCTTTCTTAACGGAGGGATGCATGTCTGTCTGATTAGATATGCAGAAGAAAATGTTGTGGAGCCCATACGATTCTGGACTGAATGGGTCTACTCCAAATTGGAACTTACCACATGATGCCAACTTGGTTGAGCAACAGCAATGACGGCAGCAGCTGCAGCTGTGGGACTTGAGAGCATGCTGCAAAGATGATTTTTTGCCCCCAGCAGGATTGGAGAATTGCAGGGTTCTCCTGCTCAGTCAGTATCTCCAGCCATAGAACCACATTCTATAAATAGGGATGGCTTCTGTAGCCAAAACACATTTGCATGTATAAAATCAAGCTGCCCTAATTAAGGTAACACATTCAGTTGAATGCATAATAGAGTAACAACCATGAATAATTTTGCTCACTTAGCGTGACGACGAGGTGGAAGAGATGCTTTGTATGGACTCAGCACTCCATGGGATTAAAAAAAACCTGCCTCGTCTTTTGTGACTTGAGAGCATAGTTCCCATTGGTAGAAGCAGAAAAAGGAAACCAGTTGTAACAAAAATCTGCATTAAATGTTTAAGGAGATGCATAATTACTACCACAAATGGTTGACCCTGTATCTCCTCTTGTCTCCTTCAGTAGCATGATGTCATACCATGACATTGTTGCTTTCTGAGTTTTCTTGTTCTTGAAGTCAACAGGAGACAAAGCAGGATTGTGGTCCAAGAAATGTGAAATGGGATGAGTGCGTTATTTCATAGCTTGAATTAGGGTTAGCGGGGAGAGGGCAGGATAGATGTGAAGTTTCTGCTTCTGGTGGTGCTAAAGAGGAGTTTTATGGATACCCTGAACTGCTAAGAAGACAGATAAATGGGTCCTGGAGCAAATCAATCCTGCACTCCCTCTAGAAGCCAAGATGACTAAACTGAGATTGTAGTACTTTGGAGTCATCCTTCCCCTCAGGGAGAAACAAAGGCCTTTTCTGCAGTAGCCTCCATGTAGCACGGGGACAGAAGAGGAGCAAGAATATGAAGATGTTTCTGCATTTCATCATTGCAGTCCTGCTCCTCTCCTGTTCACAGGCAGTGTGATCATGGATTAAATTATTGATTGGTTTTTCTCATCAATGACTTGCAATTGCACCACCATCCTGTACTTACCTTTCCTACTGAAGGGCAGGAAGCACGATGGCTGCGCTTCCTGCCCCAGTGCAGTCTGGGAAAGTACCTGGCTGCACTGAGGAAGGGAGGGGTGTGTCCATTGTGCTCCCTTATGCAAGGAGCCAGTCTGGTGCAGAGAGGAGCACTCCTGTCATACTCCCCTGCCAGTAGAACTGCTGCCGGGATTGCCATCAGAGGACCACGCAGGAAGATAGGGTGCAGAAAGGGCCAAATACATAGCAGTGCCTGAGTATTTCCACTTTGTTACATCTCATGACATTCCATGTAAGGTATCATTCCATCCCATTCTATTATATTGCATGTAAGACATCTTATATTAGTCCATTACATCTTATAGCCATCAGGATGTTCAACAGAACATTTCATATCAACGCTATTACTTATCTAACTATCTTTGACAGAATATATTCACACAATTTGAGGAACCATACATAAACATATATCCATTGTTGTTGTTGTTGTTGTTGTTGTTGTTGCTGTGTGCCTTCAAGTCCTTCAGACTTATGGTGACTCTAAGGTGACCTTATCATAGGTATTTCTGTGTGATGCTCCCAGAAAGTTTCCATGGCTGAGTGGGGAATTGAACCCTGTTCTTCAATGTCATAGTACAACACTCTGTGTTCATACCACTACACCAAGCTTATAGTTTATATGTCCATCTTATCAATATTAACATAAATCACCATTGCAGGGCAGCATGTCAGAGTTATCAGGAATTTCATGTCTAGAAGGAAATGTTATTGCCTTCTTTTCAACCTGTTGGAGACATGCCGAGAAGCTGCTTGATTTATGGGCTCTGACTTAATCCTTTATTCCAGTGGTTCTCAACCTGTGAGTCCCCAGATGTTTGTGGACTTCAGCTCCCAGAAGCCCCAGCCACTATGGTCAATGCTCTAGGTTTCTGGAAGCTGAAGTCCACAAACATCTGGGGACCCACAGGTTGAGAACCACTGCTTTATTCTTTCCTGATGCCTGCTCAGTGCACTGGTTATCCAATAAGAAGCTCTAGATCTTATCTTTATGTCTGGTACACTAGACACTGTGCTTTTAGAAACCTTTCCATTACCTGTCGCCAGGTATCATCTAATATACAAGGGTGGGGGGGTCAGCATCTATTTCTTTGTTTACATTTCCAAATGAATATCTGGCAGTCTTCCTAGAATGAAACCTAAACAAGCTTTTCCCTCTGGTTACAAGCCAGAAAGTACCCAGACACTGGACACTGTTATAGTGCTACTATTCCCCTTTCAACATCCTGTGGAATTCTGAGGTTTGTAGTTTACTGAGACCCAAGAGCTCTCTGGCTGAGAATTCTAAAGCTCCCTCCCTAAACTGCAAACTCCAGGCTTCCACAGGATGTTGAAAGTGGAATAATAGCACTGTAGCAGTGTAGTACAGAAAGGTCCACCGTCACAGATCCTATGCTCTATATTTTACAGTCTATAAATGATGCCAGATTATATGCCCTTTTAAAATGTTATATAAGCAAGCCGAGAGCTGAAATACATTTGGCCTGCAATAGAATAATAAAGGAAGGCCATCAGTTTGATACACAACTGCTGACTTCAAAAGCATTTGCTTAACAACTCTAGACTCAGGAGATCACATAACAAGGCTACCCAACACTGTAGCTCTTCTTTTCTTATGACTTCTTCTGTCTGTGGCCACTACATAACTTTTGTGTACCTGAGGACCAAATGTGAGATGATATTAAGCATGTAATTGGCCCTTGTGTGCTTGGTTTTTATTTGCCAGACTTTAGCCTCCACAGTCTGGATCGGAGCCACAGCACAAGGCTGGAAAGATTTCTTTCCCCCTACTGAAATTCTGGTACAGATCAGCCCTGCTCTGCTCTGGGCCAGTTACAAACAGTTAAAATGTGCTTTAGAAGAAGGTCATAAGTGGCACTAAGAGAAATTCACCTCTTGGGCCAAACAAGAGACACATGAGGGGAACAAGATTAGGACCTGGAGAGGAGGAAAGGGTTAAATTCACACCTCAACCCTGTTCCATTGTCCTGATCGAAATCTTTCCTACCTATGTTTAGCACTAGATTAATACTACAGATTAAACTACAAGAGCCAGTGTGGTGTACCAGCTGGACTACAACATTGGACTACAACTCTGAAGACCAGGTTTCAGTTCTCTGCTTGGCCATGGAAACCCACTGGCTGACCTTGGACACATAACATACTCTCAGCCCCCAGAAAACACTGTGATACCTTAGGCAACCTTAGGGTTGCCATAAGTTTGAAATTACTTGAAGGAACACAACAACAAGAAGGAAGCTACTTAGATACATCATCATCATCAACAACAACAATATCATCTGTACCATCATGTTTTATGCCACAGGTAGAAATAATGTGATCCGGGGATCCTTCATAGCTCATGGCATCCTTTGGACCCCTACGACCCCCCCCAATCCATTTTTTGAAAATACAGTAGTCCCAAACACTTACAGCCAAAAATTGTACTTAAACACTCTTGTTCTCACTTTCTGTAACAGCCCAAAATTGCAATAGGAGGTGACCCAGAATATCATTTGTTTCACCAAAAAATGGTGGTGGTATGCACTACATACTCTTAATCCCAGAAGACTCATGATAGGTTCACCATAAGTTGAAAACAAATAGAAGGCACACCAGGGAGCCCTGGTGGTGCAGTGGTTAAATGCTGGTACTGCAGCCACAGGGTTGTGAGTTCGATCCTGCTGGGCTCCAGGTTGACTCAGCCTTCCATCCTTCTGCAGGTCGCTAAAATAAGTACCCAGCTTGTTGGGGGCAATTAGCTAGCACATTGTAAACCGCTTAGAGAGCACTTAGCTGATAAGTGGTATAGAAATACACATGCTATTGCTAACAACAGCAGCAGCAGCAATAGCTTTTGAGGGATCTGATGATATCAAAAAAAGCCCCTCAGCAAATGCCTACCCTTCTGTTAGAGAGATACACATTTAGCAGTAATATTCCATTTCTTAAAACTTGGCATAGCTTTAGGACTTGTCTTACTTTTGCCTTACTTATGGTTGCTATTTGGCAGTTGAAAATTAAGGGCGTGAGGACCTATCCCATTCTTAAGGTGATGTCTAATACGGCCCAGAATGTGCATGTTCTACTAGTCATTCCATTATTGTTCCTTCTTGTTTTACTGCTTCTCATTTCAGATGGGGGTCTGCATATTTTATTCTTAGAATAGCATGCAATCGTAGTAAATTTTTAATGATGATTCTTGTTTTACACAAAAACGTTTCTCTGTACAAATGTTCTGGGCAGCAGGGATGACCTAAGATATTAGGCCAGCTGAGACAAATCATCAAATCTGCTCCCCATCTCATATGAAGAGATAACCAAGTTGTTTTGACATGTGGAGCAGAAATATCCCACAAATACCCTTCTCCTTTCTAGCCAGAAAAAATATAGTCATCCCCATCATGGCCATGATCATCACCCATCATCCAATAACAATTTGTTGTCTTTTCATAACACTAAAAACACCACTGCCTAAGGCATTTGCCTCACTGTGTCTAATAGAAGGGCTGGCCCAGCCAGGCTGCCAGCAATGGGTAAACATGCAACTAATTTGGTAATAGCAAAATCACAGGAATATGGTGTCTATGGTGGGAACAGTGTGTCCCATAAGTCACATGCAGCTTCATAGTGGTTATGCAGAGCTCCCAAAACATCAGCCCTACTGTTTGGATTTTTCCATTCTTTTTCAAAGTAAAAATGCAACCACCTTTTATGGGGCCATTTTGACCAGATCCTGTCTTATATTGGAAACTAACCAGGGTGAGCCCTGGTTATTACTTGGATGGGAAACTGCCAATGAATACCAGGTGCTGTGGGGTGTATTTTCAAGGAATAAATTGGCAAAACTACCTATAAGTAGTCCTTGCCTAAGAAAATCCTGTGAAATTCATGGGGATGCTATACATCAACAGCAGACTTGGAGGCACATACACAGACAGGTTATGAGACTTGAATGGGTGACCACCAATGAATACTGGTTGTTGTAGGCTATACTTCAGAGAAAGGTGCTGGCAAAAACACCTCTGAGTGTTCCTTATTCAAGAAAACCCTATAAAATTCATGGGGTTCCCTTAACTTGATAGGTGAATAAACACACCTTGTAAAAAAATCAAGGGAAGAGGACAGCCTTGCCATTTAAGATAACCTTTCCTTGAGGAGATCCCCTTTGAATCATAGTGCTCCTGGAAATGTGCACAGGTCCCCAATTTTTCCCTGTGAAACAGTGTAATCTATGCAGAACATCAATGTAACCCACATATTCCTGCCAGTTGCCCACTCCATCTCTTCCATGTGGCAGTGGTTTTCAAAGACTTTAAGCATGTTCTTTCATCTCATTTTCACTCAATGAAACCAGGGAATTCATCCAGGTCTTTTTTTACATGTCACATGCTCTCACTGCAGAGCTACAGTCCTCCCTGATGTACATTGCAATAAGCAAATTTATTTAAATGTCAACAAAGCAAGCTTTAATCAACAGTATATTCTTCACCCCGGGGAAAGTCTCTCGCATGCAATCGTTCCTTGGTTGGGATGACAGGGACAAAGCTTTCAACCAACAAAAGCTGTAAACATGGAGAGCAGATAGCAATCAAACGGTTATGCAATTAGCCCAGGAGAAATTGGGACACTTTTTGTTCTGCCAGGTTTGTGACATGCAAACACGCTCTTTGTATGTCTAATAGTTCTATAATGATCATAAGCCAAAGATCTTATTAGATGAGCGGTGCCGCTTAAATACCAAATTGAAAACATTTGAATTGTTTTGCTGCAGGTTTACAAGGGCCTCTTGAAGGCGTCCAAAGTGGTCATTAAAATGCCAGCATTTTCTATAGCCGGTGATTTAATCCCTGTTTGCAATCAGACTACAAATCACTAGGCTGTTTTTTCTGCCACCCCTTCCCCTGGGAAGACAGGAATGTAATCAAAGGAAATTATTTCACCTCTCTGCTCAAGATTCTGTTTATTATTGTTGCTGAAGTTGACTTGGCCTTAACAGACTGGCCTGTCACAGTTTGTGAGATGCTCACACTATGACAGAGCAATATGATTAAAAATGAGAAAGCGGATCAGTGCTTAAAGAGTATTAAAAAAGGATACAGAGATTTCAGGATGAAAGTGGGTAACTAGGTCTAGGACACTGGGAACACCTAGCCTGGCATAACTGAGACAGCAATGCTAAAATGGGTGTCAACTGTCAATATTTCACACTGCACAGCTATAGTGCTGTGATTCCACTTTATTTGCCATGGCAGTATATCATGGAATCTTGGGTTTCTTATCCTACAACTGTCCCAGATTGACAAGGATGATTGATCTCCTGTCCTTCCACTTTTTTCAGCTGCGTTAAGAATGCCCCAGTTTCTCTCCCGTCCTCTCATTTTCTGGTTTCATCTTTATAGAATAACAGAATCATAGAGCTGGAACAGACCACAAGAGCCATCCAGTCCAGCTTCCTTTTGCCATTCAGGTATATACAATCAAAGCACTCCTGACAGACAGCCATCCAGTCTCTGTTTAAAAACTGCCAAAAAAGGAGTCTCCACCACACTCTGAGGCAGTGAATTCCACTTTGGAATTGATCTTACTGTCAGGAAGTTCTTCCTAACGTTTAGATGGACTCTCTTTTCCTGTAGTTTGAAACCATTGCTCCATGCCCTAGGCCCTTTCAGCACCACCGTCCCAACCCACCATGGGAACAGTGTTACCCTTTAGATTGAGGGTCCCAGGAGGGGTGCCCAAATAACCAAACCAAACCAAGCAAAGATGGGGAAATTAACTCGAGCACTCTCTTAAGCTAGCGAGAGGCAGGGTAACTTAGCGGGAATCTTTTACCCTATGTATACAGGTTCAGGTCAGTGAGCAGTCAGACAGTTAAAATAGCAACAATGGTATTTATTAACAAGCAGACGAATTATTAAAACACAACCACACAGCTAACTAGAAATAGGAAATGAGAGTTTTTGGGAAAATGGGTGATACGACACCTTTCTCGTAGTCCTGAAGAAGTCCAATTGAAGAGAAGAAGCTCAGCATGGTGGCTGAGGGGAATTCGCTGGACAGAGCGGCAGCAAGGCTGGATGGAAGTTTGGAATGATCCGAGAAGCTCTCGGAACTGGAGATTTTTATTAGGGAAAGAATGACCATGGGCTAGTCTAGTCTTGGGCGAAAACAATGAGTTTTGGGTTGGAGACAATGTCTCCGAAAGGTCAGAATTTACATGATTGAGTTGAGGTCCGAATTGACAATAGTACAGCCGGTATGCAGATGCAGCTAGCTTGGCAGTTGAGCAACTAGCTCACCAGGGTGCCCGCTCGGGGCAGGGGTCTCTTTGTGTCTGTAATGAAGGTGTTTGTTTCAGGAGGTCTCCTAAAGCAGATCTGGCAGTTTCTGGCATATAATAGCCATGCCTAGCTTCGCGCTTGTTCGGCGGCTTCACAAACACTTGGCCAAGGGTGGCAGAACAGGGCCAAATTTTGATATCAAAAATGATATCTAAAGTTTACCAAAGGCCAGGCCAGTTCACGGTGATAACAACAGGAGAAGGATGGGACTGCAACGACAGTTCTGCATGATGTCATCGAAGTCCTGTCCTTCTCCCATCCCCAGGCAGCACAATCATGGATTAAACCATTGATGGGTTTTCTCTGTCAATGACCAGTGATTGCACCACCATTGTGGACTTACCTGTCCCGCAGAAGGTTGTGCTTCCTGCCCTAGCACAGCCTGGGAAGGTACCTGGCTGTGCTGCGGAAGAAGAAGTGTGACCATAGTGCTTCCTTCATGATGGAGCCAGCTGGTACAGAGGGGAGCATTCCTGTCGCACATCCCTCCTGGCAGAGTTGATGCCGGGATCCTCACCAAAGGACTAAAAGGTAGAGTGCAGAAAGGGCTTCCATCTCTGAAACAGAAGGCAAGCTTCCTTACTTCAGTTTCTACAGGAAAAGAGGAAAGGAGGGGAGAGGAATCTTGCCGTTGTCTGTAGACTCAAGCAAAAGCACACTGCTACAGCATCTCCTAGCTTTTCTCTTTTTTCTCTGTCATAACTTTTGCCATATTGACCACATTCAAATGTTGCTTGACTCCCTCTGTCCTGGTTTTCATCTGAGGCCATTTCCGCACTAGACTGTTATAGAGCTATGATTCCACTTTCAACATCCTATGGAATCCTGGGGTTTGCAATTTAGGGAGGGGCCTGAGAAATGTTGGCAAGTATGGAGTTTTTCAGCTGAGGAATAATTATTTAGAATTTTTAGCCTGAAAGCTCAGTTTATCACTAAACTACAAACCTCAGGTTTCTGTAGCATGCAGTCATGACAGCTAAAGTGAAATCTTAATGCTATGATGTAGTGTAAAAAGATGGTTATGGTGTAAGCTTTCATGAATTGCAGTCAACTTCAGACCAATATGATTATCCCTTAACCCCCCCCCCCACACACACACACACACGTCTTATTCACCATGAGCCTAAATTCGGCATGGTCAAGGAGTAACTCTAGGTCACTTTTGCAAGCTTCCAGTATCCCTGTTCACATTTTTTCCCAAGAAAAGGCAGCCTGGAGCTAAAGCAGAATGCAGTGTGTATAGTACCACCAAAGGCCAAAAGCCAACAATGGAAATAGATGTCTCATTAACTCTACTTTTCCCCCTTATTGGTTGATAGAGCCTGTAGTCAGGTTTTCTGTGGGGTAAAAATTTGGCTCCCAGATTGATGGATATTGTCCATCCCACACCATGAATTTCATGGCAGTGATTCTAGGCTGCATCAATAGAAGCATAGTGTCTGGGTCAAGGGAAGTGATAGTACCACTCTATTTTGCTTTGGTTACCACACATGGAATACTGTGTCCAGTTTCGGGCACCACAGTTCAGGAAGGATATTGACAAGCTGGAGCGAGTCCAGAGGAGGATGCCCAACATTTTAAAAGACCTTGAAATCATACTCTATGAGAAGAGCTTAGTGGACTGTTTAGCCAGAGGAAGAGAAAGTTAAAAGGTGACATGATAGTTGCATTTAAATATTTGAATGGATGTCATATGGAAGTTGGAGAAAGCTTGTTTTCTGCTTCTCCAGAGGCAATGGCTTCAAACATCAGGAAAAGAGATTTCATCTAAGCTAGGAATAACTTCCTGAAGGTAAGAGCAGTTTGACAATGGAATACACTGCCTCAGAGTGTGGTGGAGATTTTTAAATGGAGGTTGGGTGGCCGTCTGGTGGGAATGCTTTGATAGTGTATTCCTACGTGGCAGGGAGTTGGACTGGATGATCCTTGTGGTCTCCGCCAGCGCTATCATTCTGTGATGCTATGATTCTAAGGTATTCCTTAAGAAAGACAATTCACCTTTTAAAAAGATTGTAGCCTCCCATTTCCAACATTATTTAACTTTTTAAAAAAACTATTTTTTTAAGGGTGGACTTTGGGCCTTTTTTCTTTCTTTCTTTTGGCACTCTATGCAGCCCTTGGAGAATCCCAGCAACAGAAAATGGGCCCCAGAACTCAGTGCTCTTGCCCACCTTTGATATAGCCAATGCTGTGCTCAGCCACATCTTCTTGAACACTGATTTTGCAAACATCTTTCCTGCTGAGGGTCTTTTTGTGAGCTCTTGTCTCTGACGATTAGCTTGCGCTCAGCCATCCCAGGCATCTCTTGCCAATTATGTCTCTGTCAACTCATCTGTGTATTTAACTGATCGATTCCCCTCACAGTTTAATACACTGAAAGGATGTTTCTGATGCAAACAATATCCACAAGGCACGAATGAACATAATGTAATGAAATTAAAAGAGAGCGAGTTTTCACATAGAGCTATCCCACTGGGCTTGTCATTTCCTAAACAGTTACCTGGAGCATAAATAATTTTTCAGCTTGTCTTGTTTAGAGGGAAAAAGGTGGAACTTCTAAGAGTTTTAGCAGTTCTTCCCTCCTGGTCACCAAGGCCTTGAAAAACAAAATCATAAAATACATGGCATCATATAGTGTCCTGAGAATGTGTATATATTTTCAATGGCAAGGTAATTTTTAAAGGAAAGGGGAAAAACTGAACATAGTTTTTTTTTTCTTTGCCATAGATCAAGCCGATTTTTTTATTCCTGTCTACTGTGATGCCAGCAATATTGAACAAAGTGCATTTAATGAAGCAGAAGGGACAATGCAAAATTAGCCAACCTTATTAATTTAATGGGGTGAATTATTCAGTGAAGAATTGCTTAAACCCAGATGCTCCCCCAACTAAGCAGAAAAATCCCAAATGCAGACAAATCTAAATCTTTTGGGACTTCTGTTACTCAAGGACCGTTTGTTAACCTGTGTCCCCAAAACTGATTTCTCTCACTATCTTGGTATAGTCACAGTTTTTTGTGGAAAAGAAAGAAACACTATAGAATTACAATAAATTAATTTATTGGGGACAAAACATTTCAGTTAGGAATATCTTCATTCAAAGTCTAGAAATGTGTTGGCCTTATTCTCATGTTTAATAGTGTGTGGATTTTAAAAACAATGCTTATGCTGTGGACTTCAGAGAGATTAAATCTATTTTTAGTTTAGAAAAGTTACTTTTTTAGATCATAGTTCCCACATTCCTCTAGCCAGCATGTCCAATGGACTGACAATATTGTGGAGAAACAAAGAAAACCAAAGACAATTCAGAGTAAGGTTGTGAGACTGAAAACTGGAGACATCTCCTATATCTTTAATGGAATTAAAGAATTTTCAAATAGGCTTCCTGTCACACAACCAGATAACTAGCAACATCTGCTGAAATTTTCTCTTTTATACTATCATTAAAGTGGCAGACACCATCATTGTTTTTCACTCTGGCAACCTTAATTCTGAGGCAGAATGTTGTTATTTGTGATTAAGTCAACTTCAATTTGTGGTGACCTCATGACTGAGAAACATTCAACACTCGTAGTCATAAATAGTCTTGTTCAAGTCTTCCAAAGTTAGGGCTGTGGCTTCCTTGATTGAATCAATCAACCTGTAATGCACTCTTCCTTTTCTCCTACGTCCTTCCACTTTGCCATAGAATCATAGAGTTGGAAGAGACCCCAGGAGCCATTGAGTCCAACCCCCGCCATGCAGGAACACCCATCAAAGCATTCCCAACAGATGGCCATCCAGCCTCTGCTTAGAAACCTCCAAAGAAGACGACTCCATCACACTCCGAGGCAGCATATTCCATTGCTGAACAGCTCTGACGATCAGGAAATTCTTCCTGAGGTTCAGGTGGAATCTCCTTTCCTGCAGCTTGAATCCACTGCTCCTTGTCCGAGTCTCTGAAGCAGCAGAGAACAAACTCCCTCCCTCTTTGACATGACATCCCTTTGAATATTTAAACATGGCTATCATGTCCTCTCTTAACCTTCTCTTTTGCAGACTAAACATACCCAGCTCCCTGAGCTGTTCTTCATAAAGCATGGCTTCCAGACCCTTCACCATTTCAGTCACCCTCCTCTGGACATGTTCCAGCTTGTCGATATCCTTCTTGAGTTGAGGTGCCCAGAACTGGATGCAGTGAGGGGATTGTACGCTCCTCTGAGGTAGGATGCTATACTGATAAACAGCATTCCTAAAGGTAGAGTCTCTCAAGACAGATAAGCTTTGGCTGAGGAGACAGGTTAAGAGGGCCAAGGAGCTACTGGGAAGCAGCAGTAGTGGGGGGTGATGGAAGATCTCTCCGAGACAACAACAGTGGCACCATAGCTAACTCGAAAGGAGCTAGCAATGCACAGAATAAGGCTCCAGTAAACACTCCTGAATGCCTTTTGCCTCATACATTCTATGAGACAGTCCGAAATGGGGGGGGGAATATCTCAAAATTTCATTTTTTCCTAATGCCACCAGAATTTTCTTCCCTCCTTTTCCTGTGCGGCAGGTCACAAGACTTTTCCTCCAATGAAATCTGTGCAAATTCCCTTTGCTTTGGGGCATTTATTTGTACAATTGACTTAAATTACACTACCTAAATGGTTTCCATTTGTCTTCTCAGTTATGTACATGTTAGATGTTCTCATTTGAAAATTGTTTTGCATGCCCTTTATTAACTGGAAATTTCCTGTTAAGGCTTGCAAATGAGCAAACACACAAGGTATGATACATGTTTTTTTCCCCTGAAAGAAGTCAAGAAAGGTACATAAAATCTACATTGATTAAATGGTCAAATGCAATAAATTTTTTTCGCCATTACTGGTGTTCTTTATTTGACAGCAAGGATAATATAGAGCATGCTAACCACCACCACCTCTGTTCCAGACTAGCATTTTTTTTCTTTAATCATCCCTTCTCTGTAAGTTAACCTAAAGCAAGAGTGGGAATGTTCGACCACATTGGCTCTCGAAAGGAATATGAGGCCACTAGACTGTTATCACTGTGAATTGGCCTGGCCTTTGGTAAACTTTAGATATCATTTTGATATCACAATTCGGCCCTGTTCTGCCACCCTCAGCTATGTGTTTGTGAGGCCTCCGTACAAGCACTGAGCTAGGCATGGCGATTATCTGCTGATTCATACTTGTTCACACCAAGGCAAGCCAGAAACTGCCAGATCTGCTTTAGGAGACCTCTCGAAACAAACACCTTCGTTACAGATGCGCGTCAAAAGAAAGAGACCCCTGCCCCAAGCGGGCACCCTGGCGAGCTGAGTGCTCAACCGCCAAGCTAGCCACATCTGCATACTGGCTATCCTATTGTCAATTCGGACCTTAACTTAATCATGTAAATTCCGATCTTTTGGAGACATTGTCTCAAGCCCAAACCTCATTGTTTTCGCCCAAGACTAGACTAGCTCATGGTCATACTTTCCCTAATAAAAACCCCCAGTTCCGAGAGCTTCCTTGGACCGCTTCGGAGTGCCATCCAACCTTGCCACCGCTTCGTTCTGCGAGCTCCCCTCAGCCGCTGTGCTGAGTTTCCTCTCTTCAATTGGACCCCTTCAGGACTACGAGAAAGGTGGCGTATCACCCATTTTCCCCCAAGACTCTCATTTACTATTTCTAGTTAGCTGTATGGTTGTGTTCTCTTAATAATTTGTCTGCC
Organism: Iguana delicatissima; assembly: GCA_948472985.1. Taxonomy (NCBI): domain Eukaryota; kingdom Metazoa; phylum Chordata; class Lepidosauria; order Squamata; family Iguanidae; genus Iguana; species Iguana delicatissima. The sequence continues at coordinate 456,292 of CAOKZL010000392.1, forward strand.
TGTTAATAAATGTCATTGTTGCTATTTCAACTGTCTGACTGCTCAGTGACCTGAACCTGGATACATAGGGTAAAAGATTCCCGCTACGTTACCCTGCCTCTTGTTAGCTTAAGAGAGTGCTCCAGCTAATTTTCCCATCTTTGCTTGGTTTGGTTTGGTTATATGAGCGCCCCTCCCAGGACCCCCAGGGTAACAACACCCTGGGGCTACCAGAACCTCACCAACCACCCCAATCTCTGAGATTTTTGTGGGGCTGAAAAATTGCCATTTATGAGCTGAAAATGTAATTTTGTCATGTTACATGATTTTGTGCCCCTCCCACCCCGAAACAGTAAAAATTTCCCTTACAGTTGATGGGAAATGATCAAAATGTCACTTGAAGTTATGGAAAATGGTGGTACAGCTTTCAATGGGTCCAGTGGAGCCAAAAACAACCTTCTAATCCTATGGAAAGGTGCATCTTATAACAAAACACAGAGTAATGTTGATGGGGGAATATCAAGAACTGGCATTCCTAATGAGGAGGTCTGTTTGTTTACTTGCCATTCTACAGACAAAAGTGCTTAGGAGAAAATGGTGCCTATGGCAACAAGACTTTTTAAGGTCATGGACTGAGGCAAACCTGTGGCCTGTCACCTATCATTCATATGTGGATCAAAGAAGTGTCTCTCTAGACAACTGCTTAGTTAAAGATCATTTTTATACTTCCTAGTGGAAGGTGTCTTTTGAATCCCAAGGGAGAACAAAATACAAAATTAAAAATACATAATACAGTTATCTCTCCTTATCTTCTGGGGATACTTTCCCTGTGGATACCTGAAATTGTGGATAGTATCAAACATCCTAGCTTTACAGGGACCATAGAAAGGTCATAAAGCTTTTTTGTGGTCCCTGCAAAGCTACAAATGGCTCCACCACCATTGGAAATAGCCTTCTAGCTTTGCAGATACCATAGAGTGGTCTCTACTATTGATAGTACAAAGCCTTCCTATGGTCCCTGGGAAGCTAGAGGTCTACATTTGGTGACACCAGAGCTGTTTCATGTGATGGTGTTGGCAGTGGGGTGGCCAGGTAGGCAAGCAGGTGGTTGGGCAAACAAATAGACAAGGTACAGGTGGCAGATTGTGTGAGTGCTGTTGCCTGAATGGTAGCATTTTTCATTCAGTATTTTTGGCCACAGGTAAGTGAAACCCTGGAAACTTTGGAGGGAGGGCGGGGGGAGTCGGGTCCCTTTACAACAAATGAATAATAACAATGACAGGTTACTCAGTTCAAAACTCCTGTTAACAACTGAGACAACAACTTCCCCATAAATCCAAAGACTAAAGCAATTGACATAAAATTATTGGAGAAACAGGATGTTTTTCACTTATTGTGAGAGGGAAGAAATGGAAGGGACTGCCTATGCCTTCTAAGGAATGGTGTTCCATGCCTTAGGTGCTATAGTAAGGAAGCCTCTGACTCATGAATTTGTCCAACTCAACCTCAACCAATAGGAGAATGTAGAACACATACCCTCCAACTGTCTTGACTTGGGAGGGATGATCCCAATTAATCCTCTGATATCCTGTTTTCTCAGCTACTTTTAAAAACATCACAATTTTTTTGTCCTCTTCTCACTTTCCCCTTTGTCCCGCCTTACTTTAGCTACTGCAAACTGAGTTCAGAGTGCAAAGTACTTTCGCCTGAGTTAACTCAGCAGGCGGAAGAGGAGAGGAGGAAGTGGAATCTTGCTCTTCCTAGTAGGCTGAGGCTTTCCTAAACTCAGTACACAAACCCCAAGATTTCTCTTGTTAAAATAGCAATTTTGTGTGCACTTCCTCAGTAATGATGTTTGCCCTCTTGTTGCTTGGCCGAATCCTTTCGACCATACTCTAATGTTGGTCAGCCATATGTGTCCCAGTTTTTTCATTGATCCTGCAATAGTTTTCATCTATTGCACAAGGAAGGGGCCACAAGGGTCTTGTGGTTCAATTTGCTACCATGCAGGAAGACACAACAGTAGGACTCTTGAAAGATACCCATCCAGCTTCTCCTTAAAGATCTCCAAAAGAGAATCCCTCCTTCCAAACAGTTCTTCCAGTAAGTTCTTCCTAATGTTTATGTGGAATCTCTTCTTGTAATTTGGATCCTTTAGTTTGTGTTTTAGTCTCTGGAACAGGAGATAGCATGCCCACTCCATCTTCTACATGACTTTGCTTCAGATATTTAAAGATGACTATTATGTCATCTCTCTGTAAGTGGTTGGAGCGTATGCAGAGACCGTGGTCATTTCTGCACTACGCAGTTACAGTGCTGTTATTCTACTTTCAATATCCCATGGAATCCTGGGGTTTGTAGTTCAGGGAGGGGCATTTAGAATTCTCAGCCAGAGAGCTCTTTGACTTCAGTAAACTACAAACCCCAGAATTCCACAGGATGTTGAAAGTGGAACAGTAGCACTATTCCATCTCAACATTTGATCACTATCATCTGGAAATCAGTTGTCTTTCAGAGACTGAATCCAAGCTGGTTAGGGTTTTAAAAGCCCTAATAACTAACATTTGACCAGGGTTTGGTAACAAATTGTAAGCTAAAATAGGTGTAATTAGTTTCTGGCAAGACCTGTCTTGTCTAGAGAGAATAGCCATATAAAAAGGACTTTAGTTTCTGACAGGGGGACTGAATCTTCTTTGAAGGAATCCAGATTCTTGTAAATATTCATGGACTTTGGTATGCAAAGCATTTGTTGCTCAGGGTAGAATCATCACTGTCATCTGCCCAGCCCAAAGACATCCTAAAACATATCCTTGTCCTTTGTTTTCCCTGCAAGCAGCATTCTCAGATGAGCACATTATTCATTATGTACCAATCAAATAAACCTGAACTTAAGTAAATGCAAATTTTAATTAGAACTTCCTTAGAAAGCCTTATAGACCCTCCCCTCCCTTCCTTTGGTTTTAGACAACGAAAGAGAAATGAATCCCTATAACTAGTAATTGAATAATGTGAAAGCAAATAATTCTACTATAAACATTGCCTTCTCTTATCAGGGCTTAAGCTGCCATTTTTAATGGATGCTAGAGGATTGTTTAATTCTTGTTTAATTGATTTAGAAAATACATTCCCTGCAGTGCAGATTGTTGGGGGCGGAATATACTGACTGTGATAGATACACACAGTTATAGGGATGGCTTTTACACAAGAAATTACATTTCTAGCTATAAACTAATAATTATCACTATTATAGTACATGCATCATTTTTCTTTTAAACCTAGAGAAAATCCAGGTAGCCACAACTGTGATGGTTTTGATTAGGAGCAGGTAGCCCATAACCAGCATGGCATAGTGGTTTGAATATTGGGCTAGGAATCTGAGGGACCATGAAACCCACAAGGCGAACCCAGGCAACTCATAGGCTATTTCTGCACTAGACTGTTATAGTGCTATTATTCCACTTTCAACATCCTCTGGAATCCTGGGGTTTGCAGTTTAGGGAGGGGCATTCAGAATTCTCAGCCACAGAGTTCTTTGGCCTCGGTAAACAACAAATCTCAGAGTTCCACAGGATGTTGAAAGTGGAATAATAGCACTATAACGATCTAGTGCAGAAATGGCCTTACTCCCTCAGGCTTAGAGGAAGGCAATAGCAAGGCCCACTCTGAACAAATCTAATCAAGAAAATCACATGATATGTTCACCTTAGGATTGCCATAAGTCAGAAATGACATCAACAAGTCATTAATATCTACTTTCTTTGTATCTACTAAACATACAAACTTTCATAATGTCTCTGTGTGTGATAGTGCTCCCCATCTGCCTGGGGACAGTCTGTCATACATTGGATAACCCACACTCCACGGACTTTGCTTTGAGGTAGACAGTAGTATTATGTGTAGAAAATGCAAGCAGCACAGCACACTTCTTCTGAAGTTGCTGAAACCAAAGCTTCCATACAGTTTACCCCTTTTACAATTCACAATTTTAGGCACACAATTCCAGATTTTAGGCTAACAAAGCTGTGATTGGAGAGGGTCATGAATCACACCACTCTTCAGGCAGCTCTCAGACCTGTGCTTGGTTCCCACTTCCCATGACCCTTGACTGGTTTGACCCGAGAACATATTTCCTACCTCTTACCTTATAGACACCTGGTTTTCAAAACACAAGTCTCTCTGACTACACTTTCATTTTCTCCCAGCTCTGATTTCCCTCCACCCTCATAAGATACATGGTAGCAACAGACAATAAAGCAATTGCATGGCCGGGGACAACAGCCTCTTTGCAAAGAAAACACAACAACCTTCAATGGGAGAAAGAAAGGCCACAACGTTATTGGCTACAAGCATGAACAAAGTTGGCGTAAGCATGGGCATGGATCCAGGCATCAATCAGCCCACCTGTTAACCGATGAACCCAACTGTCTGGCCCATAACCGGATGGCACGTAGCCGACCACGGTCCTACTGCCACCAGGGGGTGCCCACTGCATGTCCACTCAAGCTGGGCAGCTCACTGCACCCCCTGACCCCAATGGGGGCCCAATCGTCCTCTAGCATATGGCAAAGGCACCCGTTATCCCAGATCCACTGCCTATGCGACCGCCAAAGAGGCAGGCATGCCACCTTGCCTGCATTCCCCCAACCTTATCCCTGCTGCCAATAAAGTTGGGATACCAATGTCTTCCCCTGCCCCAACAGGGATGGGAGTGCCTGGCCCCATTCACTGCCCAGCAGTATCCTGGCTGCAGCGCGTGAGCCCAATGAGCCCCAACTCAGGCCAAACATAGCCTGCATACGCTCCTGATTTCCATCTCCCAATCTTCTTTATGACCATGGCGGAGAGGCTACAGGTGGCTGCCTCCGTGGCTGCTCCAGTGTGGAAGGAGTGGCTCCCGAACTCAGAGGACAGGAGCCCTGTACGACGTAGAGCCACCCGCAGAACTGCGACAAACTGAAACCTGGACAGCAAGGATCAATCCTGGTGAATGAGAAGGGGGCCTGTGCCAGCAGGCTACTTCTTGAGGAAATTCCGTATTACCCGGACAGGGCAAAGGACCTCCCCCTGAAGAGGGTACAGGTGGCTGAGGACGCCCTTGGCTTGCTGGTCCAACTTGGACTGCCTGACCCGTAATATCACCTCATCTCCCGTAAAGGAGATGTCATCCACCCACAATGCCCTGTTGAATGTGTCCCTTCTGGATCTGGTCATGAGCTCCTCAATGCGCAAGGCCCCGAAGAAGGCCACCACAAAGTCTGTCTTGAATAGTCTGGCCTTGAATTGAGAAAGACAGATGGCTGAAAGTTGCTGAGTTATCCTCTTTAGTAGATGGAAGGACAAAGGCCTCCTGCCATCCTTCACCTGTGGCTGCATCTGTCTCCAACCCTCGACTGTCTTCCTAACGATGAAGCCAGTGCACGGGCCAGGGAGTCTGTTGGCCTTGCTGAAGAAGGAAATCCCTGCCAACTGGACAGTCATGGAGTGTGATGCCATGCCACTGTCCTTCAGACGAGCCAGGAAATGCAGCACCTGCATCTCAGGAACCGGCCATTTGTCAGCGTAGCCTGCCAAGGCCTGGAAGCTCTGAAACCTATGAAATGCCCTGAGGTAGGCCCTGCACATTGCCAGAGCTATGGAATGCATAACTCCTTGGATTATGGAGTGTACCCAGGCTGCCACAGATCCTCCGGGAACAGCTATGGCATGGGATCTGCTGCTGGCGCCAGCAATCAAAACCTGTCCTCCTGGAAGCAAGACAGAGAGTCTGCAATCCCATTATCTAAGCCTGGAACATAACAAGCTGAGAAGGATATGTTAGCAGCTAAACACTAGTACAAAGTGTCTGACCAGACCCATGACTCAGCTAGACATAGAAGACTGCCTGTTGATGACTGCCACCACCACCTTGTTGTCGCACCAGAAACAAACTCTCTTGTTGCGAAAATGGTCTGCCCAAATGCAAACAGCAACCAGGATAGGGAAAAATTCCAAGAAAGTGAGATCCCTGAATATCTCTTCCTGTTCCCAGTGGGACGGCCACTTTGCCGCTCACCAATGGCCCTGAAAATAGACCCCAAAACCCAAGCTCCCTGCCACATCAGACTGGACCTGAAGTCCAGCACCCAACTCCATAGCCTCCTGCCACACCAATATGCCATTAAAGTTGTCTAAAAAGCTAAGCCACACCTTTAGGTCCTCCTTGATGCCCCACATGATGTGAATGTGGTGATGAGGGGTCCAGACCCCCGCTGTAATCCTAGCTAAGCATATGCGGAAGGCCCTACCAGGTGCCACCACCTTGCATGCAAAGTTGAGGTGCCCCAGCAAGGATTGCACCTCCTTGAGGGTGGCCTTCTTGCAACCCACCATCCCCCCTAACCAATGCCTCAGGGCCTGGAGCTTGTCCTGGGGCAAACAGGATACTCTCCTAATGATGTCGAGCAGAATACCGAGGTAAGCCAGTAAAGTGGTAGGCCCTTCAGTCTTCTCCTGTGCCAACGGGATGGCCAGTTCAGCCGCTACTGCCTGAAACGTACCCAACAGCCTGGTGCAATTATCCCGATAAGCCCTACCTATCATTAGGAAATCATCGAGGTAGTGAGTAATGAAGGGGGACCCGGATGTGGAGCAGACTACCCACTCGATAAATGTGCTGAAAGCCTCGAAGTCTGCACAGCTGACTGATCACCCCATTGGCATGGCTTTGTCGTAATACCATGCACCAGCGAACTTGAATCCCAGTAAGCACTGGTCCTCCAGATGAACCGGGAGGAGCCAAAATGCCAACTGAGTGTCACACTTTGCCAGAAGAGCCCTGGGACTGCATGCCCTGATCAGCCGGACCACTTGATCAAAAGAAGCATACCACACCAAAGAGAATTCTGGTGGAATGGGATCATTGACCGACGCCCCTTTTGGGTAGGACAAGTGGTGGATGAGTCAAAACTCACCAGGTGCCTTCTTGGGGACCACTCCTAGGAGGGAGACCCTGAGGTTGGGAAAAGGGGGTTTGGGGAAGGGCCTAGCTACCCTCCCAGCCCTGCACTCATTCCCAATTTTGGCTGCGACCACACAGGGGAGCTCCCGGGTGAACTTAAGGTTGCCAGCATCAAATGCTAAGCACGGACCAGATGCCGGGATCCTGAAGCCATGGGAGAAGCCCCCTTATAGGAACTTGGCAGCCTGCCAGTTGGGGTACACGTCCAATAGGGGAAGGAGTGCCACGATATGCACGGGGGTGTGGCCCATAGACCCCCTACTGCATAGGGGGTCTGGAGCCCCTGGCATTGCTCCCATCCCACTTGCCCCCAGAAGGCTAGGGAATACGGTCAGGCCAGGGACCCAGCTGGCCTCCCCCTGGCCAGAGGCAAGAGGACCTGAGGTGTGGTCCAAGGCAGGATTCACAGAGGTGGTCGTACCTGCGGCAAACCCTGTTGCACTTCCTTTGATTGAATTCCCAACAGACCAGCTTTCTGGCATCCTTTTTTCTGGATCAACGAAAAAGCTTGGGGCCTCAGCTCTGCCTTTGATGTGAAGACCTACAATGACCAACCAGAGTTTGTCATTGATAAGATCCCACTGAGCATGTTCATTCTTGGAGGCCCTTTTTTTGAAGGCAGCATCGTATTTGATAGTCACTGAGTCGCCCATGAGAGCGCGCGCCTTCAGGACATTTCCCAGGTGATTGGTGAGGTGCCAACAGGATATGCTTCCTGGTTTACCCCCATAAAAACTGTATAGCCTGCCAGCCAGTTGTCAAAAGACCGCTCAACCAAGGCTGAGTTGTCCTCCCTACTGCAATGTCTGTGAGACCTGGGAGTGCGTCCTTCCTCGCACTCCAGCTTAAGGAGTGAGAAGACATCAACGAAATAACCATCAAGGATGTGCTCACTGGTCTTTTTGCTCAAATGGATCCCTGGGAGGGTCCTCGTGGTCTCCAAAAGTGGCCTGAGCTGGCATCCCCCCTGCTGTCCTGAGCCTGCTCATGCAGAACTGGGGCTGAGGGGGCCAGCCCCATCCCTTTGACACCTGCGAATAGCCCACCCAGGAAGCCCAGGCACAGAGGGCACAGCACTCCAGTAATCTTTGGGATGAGCTGCTGCCCTTCTTGACTCACCCCTGGATGTCATGCTGTCAGCGTCGCTCCTGCTGCACCTCCTGTGTCTTTTGCTCTTGCCCTTACGGCTTCTAGACCTGTTAGGGCTTGCTGCACTGGCATCCAAACTGGTAGCACTGTCTGTGCTGATGCTTGAAGAAGAAGATTGCCTCCTCCTAAACCTGGGGCCACCCTCCTGTTGCTGCTGGGGAGGCCCAGATGCCAGCTCCGTGAGAGCTACAGCCGGTCTGGATTCCAGTTGCTCCATTTTCTCGGCCAGCTTCTCCAGAGACTGGGCGATTCCTTCAAGGACTGAATTGCCAGGAGACAAGGCTGGCTGGAGAGAAGGGGCCCTCTCAGCACTGGGGGGTTGCCTTGCGGCTGCCCGTGAACCCCAACTCAACCCAGGAAATCCAGGCACAACCTGCCTGGCCCTGGGTTCTGGAGACGGAAGTGGGGTTTGGCGCAGCAGCTTTTGAGGGAGGCATAGTGCCAGTGGGAAAAAAGGCAGCCCAAGTGAGGGGAGACCAGAAGCGAGAGGCTGAGGGCAAGGTGCTTGGTCAGATCAGCGAGGGCCAAGACTGCAGCCCCAGATCCAGAAAGGTGGCCGAGGAAGGGCCGCAGCGTGATATCAGCAAAACAGACCTGGCCCTGCCAACCACGTGTCATGCTTCGCCTCTCTGCCTCCTGGCTGTGGCCCCTGCTGCTGCCTCTCAGCCGCTTACTCCTTCTTCAGTCATCGTCGTTGTTGTCGCCACCGCTTCTGCATTGTTCCCGCAGCTCATCGCCGCCACTGCCACTGCTGCCAAACACTGACTGCTGATAGTCTGGAGACCCGCCAGGTAAGTACCCCGTGAGCGGACCTGAGTGAAGCCAGGATGCCCTCATGCAGGCCCTCTCTCCTGGCCAATGAGCTTGAAGCAGGCTACTTTGAACTCATTGGCCGTTGGAGCAAATATTCATGCATACGCAATTGCGCATATCTCTGGGCATCCCGGGAGGGACGTCGAAGTGAAGGACGCCATGCCCCAGCCCGCAAAGGCACTGAACTGTGAGCCGTTTGTTGCTATTAGCTATAGATACTTTGTAACAAACCAGGCAAGCTCACAGCAGACACACTGTTGCAATCATCAATTAACATTGGATATTTGGTAACAGTACAGCTATGCTTAATGGCATTCTGCAGCAGCTACCTACGCACTATTTCAATACGCATCCAGCAAACCAACACAGTTTCACGGCAGGGGCTATGCACCCTGACACAGTCCCAGATTAAATATTTGGAATTTCCAGTTAATTGGTAGCAGGTGAAACGAAAGACCTGAGATCCCAGAAAACAGCTGACATTCTGAGTAACCAGTAGTCTGTCAAATGGATAGGTAGTTTGACACAGAATAAGGCAGCTTATTCTGATCAAACTTGTCAGAGACCTCCCATTAGTGGAATTTTCCTTCCTTCCTCCCTCCCTTTCTGGGAGACTTCATTTGCCAGCTCCCTTTCCTGCTTTTGACTGCATCCAGAAATACTAATATAGGCACTAGTTGGTTGAGATTAAAGATGAAAGATATCTTAATACAAATCAGTTTAGTGAGGGTTCCCCCCCCCGCAAGAATTGGCTAGTTTGTTTGTTGAGAGGACATATTCACAAATGTTCCCATGTTCAGTTCCTTGCATCTTCAATTAAAAGAAACTAAGTTTGTTTTCCTCAAAAAAGAACCCTTGTAGAGACCCTGGATGTTGTTACCACACAGGCTGAAATCCTGATGCTTAGTCTCAACTAGAGTAAACTCATTGAATCAATTCTTGAAGGAAGAGTCAACATATAAGTAAATCCAGGTAGTTCACTGGCTCTGTTTTAGTTGGGACAGAAGATAGGATTTAGCAGTGATGTAGACTCGAGTCAATAGATTTGGACTCCAATCAGACTTAAGTCACTTCAGTGACTCGACTCGGACTTAACTCAGCAAAAATTACACATTGACTCAACTCAACTTGAGATTTGCATATTTTTAGTGACTGACTTGATGCACCTGGTTTATTAACATAACACATTCATCCAGAAGCCTCACAACTTTACAAACCTTACAATCTGTCTCAAGCGCAAAGTGAGGACACATTTCTCAGATTTCTCAGAAAGAACAGCAAATTGGTTAGGCAATGGGCTTGAGGTGGGATTGAAGTCTGCTCAGCAGCCTGTCCCTGCTACATATAGGAGAAGCTCTCTAAGGCCCTTTTCCCACGTGACTTAGAATGCGAAATGGCTGCAGGAGCAACATGGAATCGTGAGGACAGTTCTGCATGACGTTCTCACGATTGCGCGTCACTCCTGTAGTGATCCTGCGGCAATTGCGCATTATATCATTTTCGGCTCTTTGCCAAAAATGATGGGTGTTTGCTGATTCCTCCCACGTTCCTCCTGTACTTACCTGGCGTGTGGAACCTCAGGAAGCATGATGGCCATGCTTCGTCCCCCAGCGCAACCTGGGAAAGTACCTGGGAAGGGGCAGAGCTATCATCCTTCCTTCCATCTGGCATTGAGCTGGTGTGGAGGGAAGCGCAGGGCATGCGATTCCCTCTCGCAAGAGGCTTTTCGTGTGATCCCTGTGCAATGCCAGAGACACCAGGTAAGGTGTGAAAAGGGCCTAAAACTTCTCCTAAGAGCAGAAGGCAAGACTCATGCCCAGAGTGCAAGGTGCGTCTCTTAGAAGGGAACAGAAATTGTGTTAGGCAATGGGCTTGAGGAGGAAGGATCCTTCCTTCTAAAATCTTTGAAGCTTCAGTAATGGGGAATAAGAAGGATCCTATTCCCCACTTCTGAAAACACCTCCAGCTTTGCAAATGGGAAGTAAGAAGGATCTATTCCCCACTTCCAAAGCTGCAGATGGCAAAAGTCACGAAAGCAGAGGTCTGACTCTGCTTAAATTGTTAAAACTGACTTTATTTGACTCTGTTCAGAAATTCTGGAATACAGGTTGGAGTATAAAGTTGGCTCCCGGATTGAGACTTGACTTGAAAGTATCTTCCAAGGACTTGAGACTTGACTTGAGACTTAAAGGTAGAGACTTGAGACTTGACTTGAGACTTGGACTGAAAGACTTAATTACATCACTGGGATTTAGGCCAGTGTTGGACCTGACAAACTCTGTAGGAGTGAGTTCGTAGGAGCAAGCTCTGAGATAGTGCTGCATTCTTGGGGCTCACTGCAGGTTACATTATATCGCCATATGTTCTCAAGTATATGTGTTTGACCACGTTTAACTAAATACATGTAAGGCTATTTAAACACATAACACAACCACCACATATGAACATCCTCTCTCCATAAACTTAAGAATATACCAATTTAAAATTCATAGTTTAAAATGGGTAGGCCTGCTGGAAGAGATAGGTCTTTGATACTTTTTAAAAATTCAGACCACACATTTAGGTGTCAAATCTCTTTCAGCAGGTCATTTCACAGTCTAGGGGCAATAGACAGGAGGGCCTCTGGGTGACTGTTGCCAGTCTAAAGATGGCTAGTTTAAGTAAATGGTTCCCAGAGGACCTGAATGTGTGGGGAGGATTGTACGGGAGGAGGTGGTCTTGCAGGTAACTTGAACTCAAACCGTGTAGGGCTTTAAAGGTAATAACCAACACTTTGTACTGATTGACAGACAGTGAAGTGATTTTAACATTGGTGTGATATGCAGATTCCTGAATGTACCTGCAACCACTCTGGCTGCCATGTTTTGGATGCGTTTGAGTTTCCAAATGTGGTACAAAGGTAGCCCAACGTACAGCACATTGCAGGAGTCCAATTTTGAGGTTACCAGTGCATTAAATACACCAGGGTAAGGATATTTAATTCTATCCAATGATAGGAACTGGGCTACTCAAATGATGAAGCAGCAATAATCAATAAGAGGTCAACTGAGCATGCAGCTTATTATTACATGAATACATAGAGGCCCTTTCTGCAACTTACATTTTTCTGAAGCCATTGTGCGAGGATCCAGGGAAAGCCTCTTCTGGGTGGGAATCGCTTCTGCTGCACTGCCTCTCTGCACCAGCTGCCTGTTGGACAGGAGGAAGTGCGATGGCCCCTCCCCTCCCTTCCGCAGCACAGCCCAGCAGTTTCCCAGGCTGCATTGGGGGAGGAAGCAGAGCCATGGTGCTTCCTGCCGTTCTGCATGGCAGGTAAGTGTGGGAGGGAGGCAGGAGGACTCAGCAATGGTGTGTCATTTTCGGAAGAAACCTGAACATGATTTAATCCTCAGTTGTGATGGGATGGCCACAGGATGGCCATGAGATCACAACGACATCATGCAGAACTGTTGTCATGATCCCATGGCCATCCTGTGGCCCTTGTGGGTTGGAGGTGGTGTGCAAAAAGGGCCATAGACACAGCCCCAAATACACGTAAGCATTTGAATGGTGCTGGTAAATATTTGGTTAATCCTATAAAAAGAGTTAGGGATGCAGGGAAAGGATAAGACAGACAGAGCAACATGCAGGTGTTGAGAAGGGACAGAGGAGAAGCTGATACATAATACAAAGACAGAAGGCAGATAGATACAAGAGAGAACTGATTGTGTTATAGATGAATCTAAACATGTAACAGCTAACCACTAGATCTGTAGAGACATATCTGGTTCTTCTAAAGTTAGGGAAGAAAGCGAAAAAGGTATAGTCAAAAGGGAAAAGAGAAGGCAACACAGATACTACCTACCTTGAAGCAAAGGCAGCAAAAATCAACCTTGTTCAAAGAAATTCTTGTAAGCTGAGATCCTTCATTTTTGACCAACAGTGTTCTTAAAATTTGGTCGCTTGTAAATCAGCTACATTTCCTCTTCTGGGCATGACCATGATAGGGAAGGAGGAAGTATACGTCACCAATTCCTCTGGAACCAAGGATGGTAGCTAGTTTGAGGGGAAGGAGAAGAAGGCAAAGGAAACTGCATTCTCTAGCGAAGCATCTAAGTGAATGATGAGCTACAAGTTTTGCTCCTAAATGCATAATATTCCTTTACAGTATGATTATTTTGAACATCATTTTGTCCCTAAGATCTAAAGGTGGCAAAAAAGACTTAGGTGACACCAATGGCTTGGTTTTCCTGCCATGGGCATCTAGAGCAAAAGAAAAGTGATGGGTAGATTTTGAATGCCGATCCCTCCTCCTGATGGATGATGATCATGAGTGATATTCAGTGGCCAAGGCCATTTCTGCACTACACTGTTATAGTGCTAATATTCCACTTTCAAAATCCTGTGGCATTCTGGGGTTTGTAGTTTACTGAGACCAAAGACCTCTCTCCCTAAACTGCAAACCCCAGGATTCCACAGGATGTCGGAAGTGGAATAATAGCACTATAACAGTGTAGTGTGGAAATGGCCCAAGTCTCCATGATTCTTCACATGTGGCATTTTTCTCCCTTAGAGCTGTAGACCTGCTGATTAAAGACTGTGCCTGGATGACTTCCTTTTGTTAGAAACCTGTCGCATATGGATTCTGGTGGCCCCAGAAGGCTCATTTAATGGAGCAAAATACTCTCCTGGCCTCTACATCATATCAGTTTGATAGCACTTTAACTGCTATGCCTCTACTGTATAAAAGCGTGAGATCTGAAGTTTGGTGAGATATTTAGAATTCTCTACTAGAAAAATCCAATCCTAGAGTTCAAGGTACTGCAGACGAGCCCTCTAAGCAAAAAATTCTGAATACTTCACCGAACTACAAATCCCAAGATTCTATAAGATGAAGCTATGATAGTTAAAGTGGTATGAACAGCCTACATGAATGTAAGCAGCTAATGCATACTGTGAAAGGTTCAGAACATGGAGGAATTAGTTTTGTGACTACAAAAAGCAGAATCTCCTAGTGACAGTTCTGGCTAGGGAGTTCTGGAAGTTTCAACCAGAAAGCAAATTTTCTAAGGTCTGGACTTGGTTCCCCAAGCCTCTGCTGATTAATAACCTCCCTTGGAAAAATGAAATGTCTAAGACTCCAGAGATGTTTAAAACAGTGGTGAAATTGAGCCTCTTGGCAAAAATGATATTGCAAGACTGATGAATGTGACTCAGGAGAGATCAAAAGAAACTTATCTAACATGTGCTATTATACTGTTTATACACACCACTATTTAGCTGCTAGGAAACAGATCTCTTTCTTCTGCTGTCTCTCCAGCTTTCATCTCAGCTGCCAAGTTCAGTCTAATTTTGTGTAACATCCTATGTAAAAAAAAAACAAAAACACAGAAGCAAGCCAGCTCCTTTTAGCTTCTGCATGTTTGGCATTAGTATTTTTGGAGTCTCACGGCATGTACTCCAGCTGGCTAAAAGGATGGGGGTCATTGGGTAGCTAATTCCCATGGTAAACTTCACAGTGCTGTTGCTAGGCTAAAACTAGATGCATTGGCAATGTATGAAGCAAGCATGAGTATGATGGCAATTGCAGAGGCAAAGAAGGGTAAATTTTGGATGTTATAAAACCTGCCCAACCATTGCTCACCCACTCCAGAAACAAAGACCAAATACTAGCCTTTGGGTTAAATAGGGCTGCTTTGAACTAAAACATTAACTGTTAAAACATGTACTGCAGTGTGTAGAGCTACTCAGTATGGGTTTCTGCTGAGGTAGAGGGTCCCTTTCCAAACCCTTCCTCAACCACCCTTTGGTGAGGCACATAGTCCCAGGAAGCAATCCAAGGTAGCTTGGATGTTTTCTGGCCTGTCTTCTTGCTGGAAACCCTCTTCCGAGGAACCCTTTCCCCTATGTTCTGTGATCTGAAGTAAGGATATTCCCCAGATAGACTTCAAGGGGAATCGCCTTCCCTAACCCTGGGTCCTGTTACCGCACAATAACCCCTACTCTGCAGGATGTGTTTTGTCATAATTAGACATATTTATGGCTGAAACACATGTTTTAAAGGGCACTGGCTTTAAGTAAGTTGCCAGGTCAGGATGACCTCAGACATGATCAGGTTATAAGTTCAGGGAGGATTGAGCAGGAAAGCCTGATGCTGATGGGCTTGTGATAGTCCTTTCAAAACTACAAGCTGTGAGCGCTCCCAAAAACAACAGAGGTTTAAACTGCTCAGGTAAAACAATCAGGGACCCTACTGTGAGCTTATCCTTGGACCTGGGGAGAGGTGGGTAACAAATAAAAAAGTATTATTATTATTGTTGTTGTTGTTGTTGTCCTCATTATTATCTTTCCCTATTCACCCTACCTGACCAAAACATTAAGAGATTGTCATGACTCCCATCAATGTTTTGTCACTTGGAGTTAAGACAACCAGCCCATTCCAGACTCCTTTGCCAACCCCATGAGAAAGCCATTATTGCTTTGTCCACACATCCTCCTTTAGGGCAGGAAATAGGGTAGAAAAACCCTAACTCCAGCCTCAGTAAATTGTAGTACAAGGCAGTATGTTGTAGTATGTTGAGCATACGATGCTGCACCTGGTACCCCAGACTCTGGTTCCTCTGAGCTAACCTCAGACGCACTGTCTGAGCCACTCTGCTTCTATCTTCCACTTCAGGATTGGTAACAATCATCCTTTCCACCCAATCTCTCTTTGTCCGACCTTTCCTGCATCACTTTCCAATAGCCCTGTATGTTCTGACTGTCCATGTGTGCATGCTAACAGGGCTGGGGATGCATTGTGAGAGTTAAAATTATTATTACTATTTATTACTATTATATTTATTACATCTCATCTTTTAAAGTTTGCGACCCAAGACAGCATCCAACAAATTTTTCAAAAATACTTTAAAATTCACAAAATATAAAAGTTAAAAAGTGATTAGACTACCCCAAAATTTAAAACCAGATAAAAACATGAACCATAAAAAAAATAACACAACAATAAAATAAAATACAGAGGACCCTCAGTATCTGCTAGAATTTGATTCCAGGCCCCTTCATGAATACCAAAATTTGTAGATGCTCAAATCTCATTATATACAGTTATGTAGTAAAATGGTGCCCCTTATATAACATGGCAAAATTTGCTTTTGTTGGCTTTTTGGATTTTCATTTTTTAAAAATATTTTCAAACCATGGTTGGTTGAATCTGTGGATTAAGAATCCATGGATACCAGGGGACCAACTGTAACAAATAGAAAATCCATCACATTTTACATACAAGGCCCATCCTGTCTAAACAGTCCTCAAAGACCTCTTGAAACAGAGAATCATCACCTGTTTATAGAAAGAAATCAGGGAGGGTCATCTAAACTCTCTGGGAAGGGATTTCCAGAGGTTGAGGGCAACCATCAAGAAGGCTGTCTCCCGTGTTCCCACCAGATGCACCTGTGAGGAACGTGGATCAGAAAGAATAACCTCTCTTGCAGATTTCAAAAAACAGGGAAGCTCAGAAAGCAGAATATGGCCCTGAGCTGTTTGGGGTTTTATGCATCAAAACATTTATAGGTCAGAATCAGAATTCTTCAGGGAAGAGTTCATAAATCAATATTTCTATAAACAGAGGTTTTTGTTGCTCCTCTAAGGTTTTTCTGACTTATGGTGAGTCTAAGGCAAACTTACCATGGGTTGTTTAGACCAGAAGTTTGCCACTGCCTTTCTTTGAGACAGAGGCCATTTCTGCATCAGACTGTTATAGTTTCGGAGGCCCCTTGCTAAACTGCAAACTCCAGGATTCCATAGGATGTTGAAAATGAAATAATAGCACTATAACAGTAGGAATTGTGCGAGAGTGAAATTTACTCAAGATCACCCAAGAGTTTCCATGTTTCCATGTCTGAGTGGGAATTTGAACTCCAGTCTCCTTAAGTCCTGATTTAACAGTCAGATCACTACAGGCAAGATATGAAAAGGAAATTTAACATGGGTTGACTGAAACTGGTTTCCCCTCATCCACCTCCCAGTAGGTCCAGAGTAGCTTCAAATTCCACAGCCCAGATGAGAATAATAATTGTAGAAGAGGAAATAAGTAGCAGTCAGTGGAAGAAAATTATTTATTTATAGAGATACATTATATAACAGATTTTTTTAAAAAAAATAAGCGCAAGTTAAAAATAATCTCAACCACAATAAAATGCAATGAAATGAAGTAAACAAAGTATATCTATAGAATTTAAAAGACTGCTTTAAAAGCAGCCAGACTGGGAACACAACTCCTCATTTAATAATTTAGAAGCACAACACACACACACACACGAAGAATAATTCACAGTGCTAAAACAGGAGTAAACTGCAATGTAAATTAAAAGATCTGAAATTATTTAAAAACAAACCAAAGGCCCTTTCAGACACCACAACTACAGCACTATCATACCACTTTTACTGTCATGGCAACTTCCTATAGAATCCTGGGATTTTGAATTTCCTGACATTTGTAGTTTAATGGAGGATTTAGAATTCTCTGCCAGAGCGCTCTAGTTCTTTCACAAACTAAAAATCCCAACGTTCCGTTGGATGGAATCATGGTAGTTAAAGTGGACTTAAAGTGCTATCACTGGTCTGTGAAAGGGCCTAAAGTTTTTGCTGGGCATAGAAGAAATATGAAAGTTGGGCTCAAGGGGACTTTTCTGGAGGGAGTATTCTGATGTAAGTGTATATGTAAGTGTGGTATTTGTGAACAACCTGTTTTGATTGGGCCATTCATATTATCTCATCTGAAAGGGGCTTTTGAAGATACAGGAGTCTGTCTGCAAGTTTCTTAACTACTCAGTAGAAGTCAGCATGGGGTTTTCAAGAACAAATCCTGTCAAACTAATTTTATCTCTGTTTTTGGATCAGGTCACTAGTTTAAGTAGATCACATTCTACCTGGAAAGAGTTAGAGACTGATAACTATGACTTTATTCCATGATTATGTTAATCAGTTGTGCTCTGGTAACCTTTCTGCTGGTACATCTCAGGGCTGCAATAAGTTGGAAATGACTTGAAGGCACACAACAACAACAACAACAACAATGAAGAGTATCAAGGTGTTTAGGAATTGTGGAGGGGCAGGTTGAAAGCCTTTTTAGACCAGATGCTGATTCAGGCCAAAAACTGGGGATGGATCTCAATTTTTTTTTTCTTTTTGAGGTGGCTTATAATAATCACAGAAGTTCCCCCTACCAAGCCAAGCTTGAGTGGAAGTTAATGTCAACATTGTTCCCCTCAGAAATATCACAGACAATATCCTATATCATGACAACTCAACCTGGGCCTTACGCGCAGTACTGCGAGAAATACACAAGTGGGAGCTCAGCTGGAAACTGGTGAACAAGGTTCTTCTGTTTTCCTAGACTAAGATAAGCCCCTGGTAATATCTCCTTCCCTTCCACAGCACTGTTGCCACCCCTTGCAGCATCAGCCGAAGGTTCTTCTAGAGATTTCTGGTTGTTACCCTGTTTACTGGGGGTCCCGTGAGAGACACCAAAATGTGCTCAACTAAGGTGGGGAAAATTAGCTCTGAGCACTGCTTTAACATTACGAGAGGCAGGGTAACTTAGCAGGATCTTGAACCCTATGTCTACGGGGTGAGGCCAGTCAAGAAGCAAACTGTTTTGAAAGAATAAATGAGATCTTTATTAAAATACAGACAAACAGTATATATGCAACTCACTCACTCAGATAACTATAGAAAATAAAGGTGGGAGTGGGATAGAGGGATTTTTCAGAGGGATAGTTGGTTTGGGTGATACGAAACCTGTCCTGAAGCCTGAAAGGATAGAGAGCGATGCTGGGGTTTGATGTGGCTCAGCACGTGGAGCTGAGGGGAGGCTCGCCAAGCAATGTGGTGGCAAGGCGGTCTGGAACTCAGGAGTGTTCTGAGGAGGGTCTCGGAATCAGGGGTTTTTATAGGGAGAAGTGTGACTGCAGGCTATGCCATACTTGGTGAGAACAATGGATTTCGGGTGCGAGACAAAGTCTTGGAAAGGTCAAAATTTAACATGATTGAGTTAGGTCCGAACTGACAAAGGAGCAGCCAGTATGCAAATACGCGATGCTGGACAGTTGATAGTTCAGCTGGTCAAGTTACCTGCTCGGGGCAGGGAGTCCTTTGTAGGTGGCGCGCATACATAATAGGGTGTTTGCCGGGAGGTCTCCTGAAGCTGCGATCTGTCTATTTCTGGCTTGCCTGTATTGTTTAGGGATATTGCATCAATCAGCCACCGAGTGTAGTTTCGTGCTTGTCCGGGGGCCTCACAAACACGTGGAGAGGGGTGGTGGAAGAAAGCTGAATTATTGATATCAAAATGATATCTTTATGCTATCGCCAAGGTGGCCTAGAAGCTGCAGGAACATGGTCCTTCAAGGAGGACATTTATAGACCCTCCCAAAAAGACTCTGTAACTCAACCAACAGTGATCATTAGGGGCTGTTTGCGGTACTGATTTCTGATTAGAGGGTCCTGTCTTGACTCCTGATGCCATGTTGGGTGGAGGGTTGCTGCTTTTAGCTGCTGTTTGATTTTGGCAGAGTAATTTAATCTTTTCAGAATGACCAGGGCACCTATGTGAACAGTGATCTCTTTAGCACACACAAACACACACAAATATACATGAGTGCAGGTACAAGGAGAGTTCCCCACAATCTCATTTTGTCTTT
Organism: Iguana delicatissima; assembly: GCA_948472985.1. Classification (NCBI taxonomy): domain Eukaryota; kingdom Metazoa; phylum Chordata; class Lepidosauria; order Squamata; family Iguanidae; genus Iguana; species Iguana delicatissima. Next base: position 475,909 of record CAOKZL010000392.1, read on the forward strand.
CCCATTCAGACACTCCTAGACACATGGTGGCACATAGTCACATGCAGCAGGGACAGGTGAAACAAAGAAGCAATGGTCTTTTTAACCCGGTCACCACAAGAAGATAATTCCCCTGTGTTGTTAATCTTGACTCCATATGTGCTGTTTAGCCTATAATATTTGTACATAGTCTCCTCCATTCTCTGTTGTACTTCTCACATGCCAGTGATTAATTATCTTTGTGATGTGAAATCTCACAGATACATCAATGAAACAGGCAGACTGAGATTACTGTTCCCCTTTGCATGCTTTTATCCTTTAAGACAAGTTACAAATATACAACAGGTGATATCTCTATTGCTATAATAAAGGAATCACAGCATGCATAACCTGGCCTCTTGTTAAATTATTTAACAAGTCAAAAATAATTACCTTACAGCTGCCTATATTAAAACCCCTGGTTTAATAAGTGACATGGGGTTTTGAGACTATGAATAATGAATAGGGGAAACACATCTGGGTTTTTGGAGGGTTTTGTGAAATGATCCACTGGTTTTTCAACATATTGTTTACAAAGAGGGAAACTTTATTCTAATAAGGAAGTGGTTATGTAACCCTGACTTCTGGGGGTCCCCTGGGGGACACCTTGATTCACTCCAAAGATGCAAAGATTGGGGAAATTAGTGGTACACTGGCCTTGGCAGAACGAAGGGCAGGGTAACCCAGCCCTACCAAATTTTTATGGGGTCAGACCAAGCAAAAAGCCAGAGAATAGTACCAATAAATGGATTTTATTAACAAATATGTTCTCATGCACCAACATAATCACTCACTCATGTGCACAAGGCCTATCGAGAAGGGAAAGAGGTGAAAAATTATAGGGGATATAGTGGAGAGGGAGTAAAGGTGGCGATACTGTGCCTATCCAGAAGTCTTCGATCTGGGAAGCAGCAAGAAGAACGGAGCTTAGTGAAGAGAGGCGACTGAGGGGATCATTTGACTAACAGAGTGCCGGTCTGCTGGCGTGGTGGGGAGTTCTCTGAGAAGACTCTCAAAAACAGGTAAACAAATGGATTGAGCAATGGAAAGGGGTAGCCCAACACAAATGTCCAGACAGGGAGTCTTGAGGCAGATGCGAGCCGTTGCACCCCCCCTTGTGTCCAAAAAGTTCATCTTATGGAATGCATGGAGAGTCTCAACAAAGGCAGGAAAGTCAAAGTCCTTTGGGGCTGGCAAAAGCATTCTCGTTAGCAGGAATCAGCGTGGGGAGGTGGTGTGGTGTGTTTTCCACCCCCCTTGTCACCAGAGACGGTTCTGTCGCTGGATCTGGATGCACTGGTTGCTGTGTCAGGCACTCACGATGGCTGTCAGGATTGGTTGTTCTGTGGTTGGCTTCCACTGGCTCTGCTCCTGCGGTTGATGGAGGACCTGTTTTGGTTGCAAACTAAACAAACTGATGAGTAGCAACAATGCAAATTCCAAACCAATCAGAGACATGAGGCTTGAAGAAGTGTTTTTGTGGGAAATGGATTTTGTTGGGGCCAAATATGCCCAATTGGACTGATAGTGAGGCATCATCTGAGCAGTGGGGGAATTTTCTATAACAGCTGGGGAATGATCAATGGGTTGGATTTGCCATGCTGAGAGTTGGTCACTGCATTGTGTCTCTACTGCAGCCACAGCTTGTGGGGCGGCATGCATGTCTTGTGATGCTGAGGAATGTAGATTGGGCCTGTATAGTTCAGGAGTCCGGTGGACCAACCACAGTGCCCTTGAGATACTTTTCAGCATCTCCATGTGTAGCATACACCTAAGGCACTGAGGTTCTGCTCTTGCAGCAGTCACACGATCTCGGATCAGATCGGACACAACTCTGGCTTTCAGCTCCTTGCTGTGGAGAATTGGAGTACCCTTTTGCTGTTCAAAAAGATATACAGTTCAAAGATGCCTAGGCCATGCAGGCTTTCAGTTGAGCAGAGCTGGAGCTCGCCAGTGCCCACATGTCTGTAGGAGGCATGGAGAATGTTGTTTTTTTTCTAAGTTTGGCTATCAAATCCTTGCACTGCCTTAAGGGTGTACGCAAATTCTTATTAATATCTACACAAATCAACTGACAGTCGTAAAATTCTTACTATCTACATGGCTACTTACAAAAGAAGGAATGAGGAGGTGTCGTTCCTCACTTACCCTTCAGTGATGTCATGGACTCAAGGTTCCAAGTCATGCTCACCATAACTGGAAAGGGTAGCTAGGATGATAGGCTAGATCAGTGGTTCTCAACCTGTGGGTCCCCAGATGTTCGTGGACTTCAGCTCCCAGAAGCCCCAGCCACTATGGTCAATGCTCAGGGCTTCTGGGAGCTGAAGTCCACAAACATCTGGGGACCCACAGGTTGAGAACCACTGGGCTAGATGATTCCTGGGTGCTCAGGTTCATGGGGTGAATTGGTGCTCCAGAGTTGGGCCTTATCTGCCAGAGAGGAATCTTGTCCCAAAGTCCTCTCCTGCTTGCACCATGGTCATTGCATGTGGTCCCTCTGACTTCAGAGATCCTGTCACCATGGTTAGACCATGGTTCTCTGGGTATTGGACCTAACTCTGAAGGCCTGATCTACCTCAAAGCGCCCAGGGCTCTGACTCCCAATTGACCCTTGGGTTTTTAACTGGTCCAGGTTTTGCTTGGGCCCCTAACACTTCCCCCAAAACAGAACAAGACAGACTCCTTCCTTTACTCTCATTAAAATGAAGGACTAAAATGTCAAGCTTGGTCCAAGCTGTCTAGCTTAGAGCTGCAAAATCTGTCATCTGGCCCTGCAGGCTACCAGGAAGAGGCAAATAACTAATACCAATTGGAAGACTAGGATAATTACTAGGGAGTGTAAAGCTAGGTGTACGATGGCGCTTCCAGTGGAAGACCATGTGAAGGCATCCCATCAGGACTTGTGTGTTGCCTTTTCAGTTTCTTTCGAGGTTGTGGTGATCTGTCTGGCTGTGTGATTCATGGTGATGGCGATGTTGTGTAGAGAATGAGCAGCCTCCTGAACTTTCTTATTCAAAATGGTCAGGTTGAGAGGCCAAGTGGATACATGGAACTCATCTTCCAGATGGAATCCCTCTAACTCGGAGGATGATGGGGTATAAGCTATTTCCAACATACATTTCTTAATGGCCTCTTTTAAAAAGAAGTCCTAGCCAAAGCAGTCTACTATGTGCATTTGGCAAAGCAGGGATTCCTGGCCATTTGGTTAATGGCAATGGGATGGTCTCCAGGTATAACGTGTACTACGGAACATGGAGTCCTTAAACAAAAACAATCTTGATTGAACTATACCAGAATAGAGTTGTTAACAGAGACTATGTGGTTTGAAATGCCAGAATGGCACTGTGTTGTTCCAGTTTGGAGCTATGCTGCCTTTGTTGCAAAAGGGGAAGAAGTTTAAAATCTACAACTACAACTACAATTAACACAAACTATATACACAAAAAGAGGAAACTTTGTTGGAATGTGTCTCTTCAGGGTGGCTGCCAGCCCATGAAGGGAGTTAAGGCAGTTGCCTTGTTCCTCAGCTGCTCTGTTACCCTGTAGACTGGGGGTCCCAGGAGGGGCACCCAAACAACAAACCAAAATAAGCAAGATGGAGAAATTAGCTGGAGCACTCTTTTGGCTAACAAGAGGCAGGGCAACGCAGCGGGGTCTTTTATCCTATGTATACCGTTTCAGGTCAGTGAGGAGGCAAGCAGTTTTCAAAATACTAACAGTTTTAATAAGCAAAGAAAATAATAAAACTCAAACACACCTAACTAGAGAGAGAAGGAGAGAGAGAAAGTTTAGAGAAATAGGCAATACGCCCCCTGTCCGAAGTCCTGTAGACACCAATTGAAGATAAGGAGGGAAACTCAGCGAGTACACCGAGGGGAATCTGTGGAGCTGAGCAGCAGCGAGGCGAGGGTGAAGATCCAAACGGAGCTTCGAATGATTTCAGCTTAGTGATTTCAAGTGATTTCAGCTCAGTCCAGTGAGAGTTCCGAAGAGCTCCCAAAGTGAGACAATTTTTATAGGGACAGAACGACCGCAGGCTAGTCTGGTTTTTGCATGAAAACAATGGGTTTTGGGATGGAGACAAAGGTTCCAAAAGGTCAGGATTTACATGATTGAGTTATGAACCGAATTGACAATGATATAGCTGATATGCAGATGTGGCTAGCTCGGCCGTTAAGTGCCTGGCTTGCCAGAGTGCTTTCACAGTCAAAGAGTTCTTTTTGTCAAGGTGTTTGTTTCGGGTGGCTACCCCCTGAAGCGGAACTGGCTATAGCTGGTACTTTACAACTATCGCCCATGCCTAGCGTCGCGCTTGTCCTGCGGCGCCCAACAAACACGTGGCTCATGGCGGAAAAAGGCCGAATTGTGATATCAAAATGATATCTTTTAGTTCGCTAAAGACCAGACCAGAATGCCATGGTAACAGCTCCACAAAAGAGGGGGTTGCCCCCTCCGAGGGCTTTCCTTTCCAGTCCTTTGAATGTGATTGTCTGTGGGTCTCTGAAATCACTGGTAAGAGTGGCTGTACCCACTCCTGACCTGAGACCCTTTTGGGCAAATCAAAAGTTGGTATTTATCCAAAATGCCTCCTGGAGTAATATCTTTTTGCTTGGCATGATGGTGACAGAGACAGAGCCATGGACTGTCTTGGCCCTGCTCAAGATCACCAGAGTAAAAATGTATTGATGGCCGTTGAATGCGAATATAAGCTGGCACCACTGTAGTTCTGTGGAGGAGAAGGCAGTAGCCACGTCCACCTCACAGTGGTATTTGGGGCTCACAGTTATGGTTGTTGAAATCTCCCCTGATGGAATGCAATGAAGGAGAGTGTGTAGTGTCAAGTTAGTGTATGCCAGGGTGAGTGCCTTTGCTAATTTGTGCTCTGGTTGGACAGGAGCATTTTGCTGCTTGGATCCCCAGTCCCACAGGAAATTCCTTTGAAAGAGGACATGGAGAGGACAGATTCTCTCTGCTGGGGATTCAAGGAAATCCTGGGAGAAACTGAAGGTGTCTAACAATGGTCTCAGAGAGGGAACCACCATGAGTGCTGGAAGCTTGGGATTAGCTTCCACTCGATGCATGTCCACCTCTTCCTGGCTCTCACACAAGCCTTCTTTGTGCTCTGACAGCACCATGGTCTGGGGAGTTGGATTTGCACTTCTGGCTGGGTTAAGGCAAGATGGGCTTTTTCTGATCTGGGTGGTAAGGAGACTGGAGGCAAAACCTCAGAACAGACTGTAGCGACTACAGCTTCCTTGGAAGCTAGCTTTGGGTGTAGTTCTTCATGCGCCTCCTTGAGCCTGGTCACTCTATCCTGGAGTGCCTGAATCTGCAATAAGGCAGTTTCTAATTTGGATTGGGTCTCCTGCACTGCAGATGAAAGTGCCAAGTTGTCTGCCAATAGGGAACTATTTTGGCCCCGAAGTGAGTCCAGTTCCTTGGCCTGGTGTCCCTCCCCCCTCTGTATCCAGTCAGATGGGTGGAGTTGGCAGTGGGCTTGCCCTGTCATACTAGTTTTGGATGCAGCACATGCGGAGCTGCTCCAGAGTCAACTAAAAGGGTGGCAGAAGACTTGTCCCTATTGGTCCTGATGCCTGCCTTCACTCAGAATCTTCACCATTTGTCAGGTGTTAGCTGAGTCACGACATCCTTGGGGAGATTCCTGGACCGAGGGCACTCCTATTTAAGAGCCTCCAAGCTAGAAGAGTGCCCAGCGGGCAGAGGACCATGCGTTACGGCATCCACGGGCTGTGCATCTCCTGGCTGGGAGTGCACCTCCTTGGGAGTGCTCCCAAGGAGCTCAGAAGTCGGCCATTGGTCAAACTAGCTCATGTCGAGCCCTAGTTTGCGCAAGGTCATCCAAAGCTTCACTCTTTCCCCCAAATAAGCACTTTAAGTTGGGTCGTACCCTCCAGACTGCACTCACCTTGTGTCCGGCCTAGCCTTGCTTCGATGGGGGACAGAAATTCCAATTCCCCTTGGGAGCTGAATCAGGGGCTGATTTTGATGCTGGAAGTGGGGCTCATAGTTGAAGTATATCACCTCCTGTATGGGTTCCCAATTCCCATGCTCTTTCTTGGGGGGCCGCTGAGTGGCCTTAAGGGCTACAGTCTCGTGAATGAGATCAGAGACCCTGTGGGGTATGAATGGATCATGGCATTAAGCTACATGATCCAAGTAGACTTGTTAAGGGGGCCAAGCTGATCAGTGCTTGCCTTGGCCACAGTCGCTTTCCATGGGACCCTAGTCTCTATCTCCTGGGTCTCCTCCTCTGCTTCATCCTCTCTGGCCATCACTTTTCTCCTAGTCATAGATCTGGTCTTGACAGGGTGGACAGGAGCAGTACTCTCCACCCAGTCGGGCTTACATGAGTGGAATGCCATGGCATTTTCAGGCAGTGGTTCCTTGAGGGCAGCAGTGGGGAGAGAAGGAAGAAACTCCAGGCAGACTGCCTGCCAAGTTTGCAATTCCTTCTCCAATTCCTCTACCCTGCGATGGCACACCATGTGGCTGACCATCTCCTGCTGTTCTTTAAAATGCTTCGCCATGAACTTGGTGGCAGTCTTAGATTGGGCCAGTTCTTCCTCTAAGACTTTGGGTGGTTCCTTCCAAGTCTGGGCTTGGAGGGTCACCTCGCTCAACTTTTGGCTTGTGGTCTGTGTGATGGACAAAAAAGTCAGTTTGTCCGCACACACAACCTTGTTCTCAGCTTGAAGCTGGGCAACTTCCTTGGTCATCTCTTCTATTTGGGCTTTGGTGGCCACAAGGGCGCTCAAGGCATCCTGTGCAGTGAGCCAAAGTCCCCATGCTGCAAGGGAGTCCTTGGAAGGCCCAAAAGGGGTCTTATCCATACGGGCCTTTATGTAAGCCTCCTGAAGGGTGGAAAAGGGATCGGGAGTTTGGAAGCTGGAGTCCTTCCATGGGCACTTGCCCTTGCGGAGGACCCAGCGTTCTAGCTTGCCTGCCACTTTCTCCTCCTGCATGAGATTCTTTACTTCCATTTTTTTCCTATGCTAGTTACATGCCGGACCAGGCTTGTAGGGATAGGGAGGATCACCTAGACCCCTGGAGGTTTTTAGGGAGATGAACCCTAAGTAAGGAAAGGGGGATGTGGAACCTAACTACAAGCCTCCCAGAAGTTCCCCTGTGCAAGTCTAAGCCCAGACCACCTCCATTTTTGGCTTAGTGGAAAAGGGGATTAGGGGTCAGATTCAAAGACTGAGGGGAACCACTCTGATCCTTTTTGGGGACCTTCACCTAGACCCTGCCTAGACGTGAAGGGGAGGAAACAAATCCTAAGAAACTTACTGTTCCACCTGGCCAAGCAACACGGAAAGAGGGAAAAGAACTTTACTGAATCTGCCCTATAGTTTTTTGAGTGATAGGTGCCTTCTTCTACCTCAGAACAAACTTCTAAAACCCTACTCAGACAGGACTCACCACCCATGCCTTCAGAGTCTACAGGATTCACCACTTCTGCTTGCATGCTCTACGGGCTCACCACCTGTGTTGCCTAGGATTATGGGGCTCACCATCCATGTCTTCTACTCTGCCAGGATTCACCACTCGTGCTTCCTACAGTTACGGGAACAGTTGCCACCTGTGTTTCCTACTGACCTACACCAGAACACAGTGGGTGCTATGGGCTATTCTGGCCTACCACCTAGCAGTCAGGATCCCACAATAGACCTAATTTAGGGAGAGATTCCCAGGACAGCTTGTGTACAGCCATTGCTATCTGCCATGATCCACTGCTACACTAGTGACCACGTAGGTGTGGCTGCCATACAAAAAACCAAGATAGAAAAGGGGAGATATTCCCAACCCCAATGGTAGCCCTGTGGCTCACTCACTCCACAGTGGCATACACATGTGTTTCCTAACATTCTTGGGTTTCGGTTGGCTGTTCCCTATGTCAGCACTGATCTGATCTGTGTGGGTCATGGCTTTCACTCAGATTAGGGGTGCCGGGGATGCTCACGTTACTTCATCACTCTGTTACCCTGACTTCTGGGGGTCCTCTGGGGGACACCTTGATTTGCTCCATAAATGCAAAGATTGGGGAAATTAGTGGAGCACTGTCCTCAGCAGAACGAAGGTAAGGGTAACCCAGCAGGATCTTCTACCCAATTTTTATGAGGTCAGACCAAGCAAAAAGCTAGGCAATCGTACTAATAAGTGGATTTTATTAAGAAATATGTTCTCGTGAACGAACACAATCATTCACTCATGTACACAAGGCCTATCAAGAAGGGAAAGAGTTGAAAAATTATAGGGGATATAGTGGAGAGCGAGTAAAGGCAGTGATACTGCACCTGTCCAGAAGTCTTCAGTCCGGGAAGTGGCAAGAAGGAAGGAGCTCAGCAAAGCGAGGTGGCTGAGGGGAGCACTCAACTAACAGAATGCCAGTCTGCTAGCTTGGTGGGGAGTTCTCTGAGGAGACTCTCAAAAACAGGGGCTACTTATAGGGCAGAATGTACCTCGAGGGCAGGCCCTCTTCTGGGAAGAACAATGGCCAAAACAAAAGGAAAAATGCCGCACAATGGTAACTTGATGGTTTGCATGATTGGTTCATGTAAATGGACCTCGCCTTTGTAGGATTCTCCAAAGCTGAAGTTGCTCAACCTGGAGAAAACCCAGTAATCCCTTCAATTTGCCTATTTGTTGCTGAGGACCCTTTGTTCACGTGGATGTGTCTAGCCTGAGGCCTCCTTGGGAAACGTGACTGGTGATTTTCCTGGCCTTGACCTAGGTTCAGTCATTTGACCTATATGTCTATACAACCACCTGGGTAACCTCTCTGGCATGGAAGTCAGATTCGATATCAATTTTATATCCCCCCAGGATGGGGTCTGCCACAGGGATAACAGTTATCTATGCTCTCCATTTTCTTGTCCCTTCATTTCATATAAACAGTGAGGTAAGATATTATTTAGACGCACATTCACGCAGAGATGGTGTGAATCTTACCTTATTGGCTTATATCCAATTCTTAATCCTAAATTGTTTCTGATTTATGATGATCTTAAGGTGAACCTATCATAGGGTTTTCCTGACAAGATTTGTTCAGAGGAGGGTTTGCCTTTGCCTTCCTCTGATGCTGACAGAGTGTGACTTGCCCAAGGTCACCCCCTGGGTTTCCAAGGCTGAACAGGGATTCAAACTCTGGTCTCCAGTGCCATAATTCAGTGCTCAACTGGATTACACCACACTGGCTTTCTTCTCTTCCATTTCTTCTCTTTCATTTACTTAGCTGGAAGTGATGGAAGCGACAGTGGCGCATGGCAAGGAGGAAGAGTTCAGTTTCTTTCTTTCCTATTTCTTCTTTATCATCTCCCACCCCTTCATATTTGTGAATCATAGAATCATAGAATCATAGAAATGTAGAGTTGGAAGAGACCACAAGGGCCATCCAGTCCAACCCCCTGCCATGCAGGAAAACCCTCAAAGCACTCCCGACAAGTGGCCATCCAGCCTCAGCTTAAAAACCTCCAAAGAAGGAGACTCCACCACACTCTGTGGCAGCACATTCCACTGTCGGACAGCCCTGACTGTCAGGAAATTCCTCCTGAGGTTCAGGCGGAATCTCCCCTCCTGCAGCTTGCATCCATTGCTCCTTGTCCTGGTCTCAAGAGCAGGAGAAAACAAGCCCACTCCCTCCTCGACATGACATCCCTTCAAATATTTAAACATGGCTATCATGTCCCCTCTCAACCTTCTCTTCTACAGACTAAACATACCCAGCTCTCTAAGTCTAACTCTAAGTCTCTAAGTCTAACTCTAAGTCTAAGTGAAGAGGAAAGAGAATTATATAAATGAATAAGTATAAATGGGTATGTATGCATTTGAAGTTACCTTTTACAGAAGCTGACTGTTAATCTGCCTATCCCAATACTGACTATTCAGACTGGAGGTATCACACCAAGACTTAAGTAGAAAGGATTTCTCCACAATGGCTGTAAGGAGGTATTTGAGAATGGGACTTTTTGGCCTAAGTCGTATTGGATAGTTCCAACTACAGTAGCTCCATTGAATCACCTATTGAATGGTGGGTGATCACATGGATAAATCCCACTGATTTAATGGGCCTGCTCCAGTTGGGATTAACCCTAGTACACAGGCCTCTGCATGCAGTTAAACATTTTTTTCTGTAGTCACCAAAAGTGATTGGAATTTTCTTTTGGCACAAAAATTACAGATGAGACTAAAATTCATGTTAAAGGAACATGAAAACTTTCCAAAATCAGGATCAGCAATCTCATACCCTCCAAAGTGTCATAGATGAAAACTGTGATACTTGTGGCCAAACCACATCATAGTATGTTTATGATGGCAAAAATTATTAATGAGGAAGAACCAAGTTTGCTTTTGTCTGAGCCTACTGAGAAGGGCAAATTTCTACCGCCTCCTCCTCTATCACTACTGAGTTAATTGACTGCAAAGCACGCTTGCACTTTGAGGTCAGTTTGCAGCAACTGGAATAACCTGAGGGAAAGTGGAGGAGGAAAGAGAAACTGGGACATTTTAAAAGAAACTGAAAAAGTGGGACAATTGTGGGTACCAAATCTGTACCAAATTGAGACAGCTGGAGGGCCTGCAATCTCCCTCATCTTATTAGTTTTAAGAGCATTGTAAGTTTTAATGAATACAGTTGGCCCTCCACATTTGCTAGGATTGAGGAGTGGGACCCCCACAAAAGTGGAAAAATCACAAATAGCAAAATGTGTGGGTGGGTGTCTATAGAAAGGGAGCTGAGGCATGGTGGGGAGAGCGGGCACCCAGGATTCATATCAGGTCAGGGAAAGGAGAGGGAAGGTGGATTGGTTGGCATAGTGGCCCTATACTTCCTCTCTTGCCCATTTCCTTGGTTAGGCTTGCGGGGACTATCAGGAGAGGATTTGTGATGTTGAGAAATTGGGCTGTGAGCCATCCTTAGTTGGCCAGGCAGTTGGCTGATGGAGGTGGAGGAGGACCAGAGGTAGGTTTTTAAAGGGTTGTGTGGCCTCATTGGAGTTGCTGAGAGGAAAAGTTCCTCCAAAAAAGAAGTGGCTGAGGAAGGGGTGGGGACAGGTTGGAGAAACTCACAAATAATCAAATCCATGAAAATCAAGCCCACAAGTGTGGAAGGTGACTGTACAGTTCTCCTATGCATTATGTACTTGTCTCTGTAAAAGAGATAACACCCAATCCTCTGGGATGCTCTTTACTCAAGGGTGGAAAGGAAGTTCTAATAATACACACTTCTGCAGGGAACACTTCATCTTGTAACATTTATATCAGTGCAGAAATCGGTAGTTTGGATTTTTACCATATCTAAATTGGCAGCCCATCTGAAGATCTTATCTTTGACTACTTCTTTGGTGTAGCCCAAGTCAATTGATCTGGTCAAGTGTGCTGATGAATTATACTTAACATTAGCCTCACACCATATAGTGTGTGGATGTATGGATGTTTGTTCTAAAAATACTTGACGTTATATGTGTATTGTGAGCAACTGTGCAGCTCCTTTCCTTCTAAACATTAAAAATGAGGGAAAGAAACCTAGCTTCCCAGAAACACAAGCTTATGTCATTTCTGTAGCAGATGTGCAAGGTTTTGAGGAATGGGTTTTGTGCCCTTTCAGCAAGATCAGGGCCAGCAGCAATGGCCCTAAGTTACATAGACGGCTTGGTAGTCAAAGCACTTTGACAATGGATCTTTTGCTGAGGGGAGGACAGGGCAGGGGAGGGGTATTCATTGCTGGAGATCTTCAGGTAGAGGCTGGACACTCATCCGCTGGGTGGATTGTAGCTCCAAGTTACCTGCATGAAGCAACAGGCTCAGCTAGATGGTCTACAAGACATTTTCCAGTACCAATGTTTTAATGTATCAATCACCAAATCCCAAGATTTCTGAATATACAATAACAGGGATATTGACCTACACCCACTTCCTATTTCCAATAAGGATGGATGGACATACTGAATTGATGGAAAATACAGTATGTTGTCTTGAGCAAGTCACACTCCTTCAGCCTCAGAGGAAGACAATGGCAAATCCTCCCTGAACAAATCTTGCCAAGAATTAGATTCACCTTAGGGTCTTTCAGCACTACACTGTTATAGTGCTATTATTCCATTTCCAACGTCCTATGGAATCTTGGGGTTTGCTCTCCGGCCTCAGTAAACTACAAACTTGAGAATTCTACAGGATGTTGAAAGTGGAATAACAGCACTTTAACCGTGTAGTGCAGAAAGGCCATTAAGTTTCTCCTTGAGTTGGAAATGACTTAAAGGCACAGAAAAATAAAAAGCTAGGATTAGCAATTGGATATACACCAGTAAGATAGGATTCTACAAAGACTTTAGAGACTAATAATTAAATTACCTCTTTATTCTATGATCACATTTATCAGTTATGTGCTAGTAACTTTACTGCTGACATGTGGTTCTTCAGGATGACCATCAGGCTCCTTGCTCATTCCTTCCATTGGACCCACTTTTCATTTTTCCCCTTGGAACCACAATAGCCTGGTATGGTTTGTAGGATTGCTTGATTTCCTATGTGTGTCTACTATTTTCCAATAAAATACCCCTTTTGACTTTTAACTAGGGTTGGGCCAACCAATTCCTCGAATCCTCGGATCCTGGGTAAGGATTCCAGATTCCCGAATCCAAATCCCTGTGGCAAAATAGGCAAACCAAATCTTTTGAATCTGCCAACTAAATAGATTGTTGGAGACCGGGACGCCTGAAACCAGGGAGACCATACATGCAAGGGAAGATAGTAAGTAGGTGAGGTTTTCCCTTGGAGTAATAATGACCTTGGCTAACAATTTCAGAAATTACATCTGGGCTTGTATTCTAAGATATTTAAACTGAACATTTAAGATTTAAGTTCAGCACTTGACTGAAAGGTACAGTCTTGAGATTTCAAGGACAGCTGAAACATTCCTTTGCAGAGCTCCCTTGCAAACCTCTTTCCGACACAATTCTGGGGTTTGCAGTTTTACAAGGTGTCACAGCCTTCTCTGCCAAAGTGTTCTGGTGTATCATCAAACTACAAACCCCAGGATGCCAGAAGGAGCTATGCAAAGAAAAGCCAGGTTTGACCTGGATTAGCTCTCTACTGTAGTATGTGGCCCTGTTTACAGAGTCAGGAAAATGGGGGATTAATCCACATTTTCCTGCCTGTGTACAAAGGGCCTTCATGTCATTTTCAGTCTGGGGAGATCCTGTGGCAAAATTACAACAATTGTCCTGGCCAGATTTTTTCAGAGGGAGATTTGCCTTTGCCTAGGCTTTTGCTAAAGCTGAGAGAATGTGTCTTGCCCAAGATTATCCTTCTTTCCCTTTCTTTTTAAACTCTTTTTAAAAAAAGGATTCAAAAGATTTGAGATTCATGGATTCCCAGAACCTTCCAGGGGTTCAGATCTGGATCTGGATTCAGATTCAGAAAATTCTGGATTCATCCCATCCCTACTTTTAACTGCAGTCAACTGTACAGTTAGTACTGGTATAAAGATCCTGTTGTTAGGATCTTTCAGGCCTCCGTTGAGCTAATAACTCCCCAAATCTTAAGGAGACTCTAGCACTACTGGTGGACCTCAAGGTTGTTCACTTTTTAGGATAACACCACTTGGAATACTGTGTCCAGTTCTGGGAACCTCAGCTCAGGAAGGATATTGACAAGCTGGAACATGTCCAGAGGAGGGTGACCAAAATGGCGGAAGGCCTAGAAACTCTGAAGCCCCGTGAGGAGAGGCTTAGGGAGCTGGGTAAGTTTAGCCTGGAGAAGAGAAGGTTAAGAGGTGACGTGATAGCTGTGTTTAAATATTTGAAAGGCTGTCATATTCAAGATGGAGCAAGCTTGTTTTCTGCTGCTCCAAAGACTAGGACATAGTTTATGGAAATGGGCAACCAAGGGGTACACAAGTGAAAAAAAAAGGTTGGAAACTACTGCCTTAGAAAACCCCCAGCAGGTAGCTGTCTAGCCTCTTTTTGAAGATGTCCAGAGAAAGAGACTCCACAGCTGTTATTGTCTAGAAGTTCCTTCTAGTGTTCAATCAGAATCTACCCTCTTGCAACTTAAAACGATTAAACCTGGTTCTACTTTTCTGAGGCTAATCTGAAGAGTTTAACTCTGCTGGGTGGGTATACTGAGCTCATATTTATCAGGAATGGAAGTCTTCTGAATTTCTAAGCAAATCAAAGCTTAGAAATGTCCAGATATTTGATATATAAAATGGACTTTTACATATCTATAGCTATTCTGAATTCATTTTTTTAAACTGGAGAGATGAATGTGAGCTTGCTTACTTGCTTGCTTTCTCTCTCTCTCTCTCTCTTTCTTTCTGTTATTGTTTTGCTATATAGTGATACATCTATTTAACAAGCTCTCTATAATTGCTTCTCTCACTTGCTTTGCAATAATTAGGTCTATCATTTCTTCATGGACAAAAAGTACACTTAGCAACTTAATTAAGAATGTTTAATACTCTCTTTTATTCATAATTTTATGGAGTGCAAGAGAACCAACTGTGGTCTTTTTATAGTTCTGAATATATGGTTTCCTTATATTGTCGAAGGATATTGTTCTCTCTCACGTAAACAGACATTTGTAATGAACATGGAAGAAGGGGAGCTGCTATTGTGTTCGCCCTGCATCTTAAATTCATTGTGAAAGCTTGAATAGGACCTGGGTCAAGTACTGCTTACATAAAATAATCAAACAGTAACAAAGTTATCTTCAGAGGATATTAAAAAACTATATTTATAATTGCAGCAGGACTACAGTTAGTTCTCTTATAACATGTGGATTTTTAATAAATTATTTAGTCTAGAACTAGAAAATTAAATCTAGTTATCTAACACCAACCAACATGCAGAGGCTGGTTAGCCCTAATTAGTGTAGACCTATTCAATGAACTGTTGAGCCAACATGTAGGTAAATTCCATTTGTTCAATGGGTCTACTTTGGTCCTAGCTAACTAGTTAACACTATTGGCTAGAATTCTGTTAGGGATGTATATATGTGTAAATTGTGAAAAGGATGCAGGTTCAAAAAGTCGTAACTGTACAACAGATATATTCTGCTGTTAGTGCCAAAGTGGAATTGTGCAGGCAGCACATTCAGCCATGCCTTGTCTTTGCAAGGTGTGAATTGTGTGTTACATATCATGGTTGTGCATCCTATACTTTGCCTTTGGTTGCACATTGCACATTGTGGTTGTTCATTGTATATTGTTCATTGTACATAGAATCACAAAATCATAGACCTGGAAGAGACCACAAGGGCCACCAAGTCCAACCCCTGCCATGCAAGAATACATCATCAAAGCATTCCTGCCAGATGGCCATCCAGTCTCTGTTTAAAAAACCTCCAAAGAAGGAGACTCCACCATACTCCAAGGCAGCACATTCTACTGTCAAACTGCTATTAATGTTAGGAAGTTCTTCCTAATGTTTAGATGGGTTTTTTTTTCTGAACTTTGAAGCCATTGCTCCATGTCCTAGTCTCTGCAGCAGGAAACAGGCTTGCTCCATCCTTCATATGACATGTTGCCTCTTAACCTTCTCTTCTCCAGGATAAACATACCCAAATCATTAAGCATAGTTTCAAGGCCTTTTACCATTTCGGTTGCCCTCCTCTGGACACAGTCCAGCTTATCAATATGCTTGCTGAACTGTGGTGCCCAGAACTGGACACAGGATTCCAGGTGGCATCTGACCAAAGTGGAAAAGAGTGGGACTATCATTCCCTTGACCTAGAGACTATTCTCCTTCTGATGCAGCCCAAAATCCCATTGGCTTTCTTAACTGCTATATCACACTGCTAACTCGCGTTCAGCATTTTCACATGTACTGTGATCAAGCCAAGGGTCACCCATCTTATATCTGTGCATTTCATTTTTTTCCCTGTCCAGATGTAGCAGCTTACACTTCTCCTTGTTGACATTCATTTTGTTAGTTTGGTACCAGCTCTCTAATATATTAAGATCATTTTGAATTCTGATCCTGTCCTCTGTGGTGTTAGCTACCCCTTCTAATTTGGTGTCATCTGCAGTTTTGATAAGAATGCCCTCTCTTCCTTCATCCAAAGCATTGATAAAGATGTTGAATAGCATTGAGCCCAGGATAGAACCCTGTGGTACCCCACTAGTCACTTATCTCCAAGATGAAGAGGAGCTATTGGTGAGTACCCTTTGGTTTCAGTCAGTCAACTGGTTACAAATCCACGTGTTGTACAGTCTTGCTGTTCTGCATGTGGGTTGTGTAGCAGTCACATAGTGTATCTCCACATGCAGATACTTATCCTACGCAGAGCGAATGTTGGATAGCAACCCTAGTTAACTTGTTATCTACTTAAAATGCATCTAGTTAATACATCTAGTTAATAACACATGGGGACATTTTCACAGTATGCAGTTATAACACCATAATTTCACTCTAAATGCCATGTTTCCATTCTATGGAGTCTTGGGATTGACATTTTAAGGAGGTGAATTTCAGACTCTCAACTAGAGAGCTTAAGTGCCTCACCAAACTACAAATCCCAGATTCCATAGGATGTTTCCATGGCAGTTAAAATGGAATATAGTTCCATAATTGCATTGTGTGAAGGGACCCTTGAAATACAAAGAATTTATGAATAAAATGGCCTGTGCTACACAGATTATAGCAAAGTCTTTGTTTGTGTACATCAGGAAAAAAGTATGGATCACTTTTAAAAAAGTGTCACAACATTTGATTGTCCTGGCACATTGTCCATACTAAGGGCAAGAGTCCCCTGCCAGGAAAGAATATGGAGAAATATAATAGTTTCCAATTGGAAAGGGCATCAATCAAGGCTACATTTTATCATCTGATCTGTTTAATTTATACACAGACCATATCATATGAAAACCAAGATTAGACTTGGTGGAAGGAGGTACGAAAACTGGAGAAGAAAAACCAATAGTTTAATATATGTACGTGGCACAATATTAGTAGGAGAAAATAAGAAAGACTTGGAACAATAGCTTATGAAAGTTAAGGAAAACTTGAAGACAATTTTTACACGATCATGTACCAATAGTATTTGACACCAGAAAAATTGGCCAGATTACATAAAGAGAGTGCTAATTCATTCTGGAAATGTAACAAGTGGGAATTTTTTTACAACACGTAGTAGACTTCTCAAAAAAAATAAAAATAAAAATAAAAGCCCATTCTGTAATCAAATGCATTTTAGAGTATGCACAATTTTGGAAGCTAAAGTGCAACAGATTCCATAGATATACTTTTTAAGATTAACTGAAGAGCAGCTGAAAAAGGAGTATGGCAAGATATTATGATATATGACTACTGCAGCATTCACAGAAATGGAAGAATACAGAGATTCCAACAAAAAAGGATCAGCTGATAAAATCCTGGACTTAGTTGAGATGGATAAATTGACAACACTGATTAAGGAAAATCTATGACATCCTTTGTGAAAGACTGCAAACCTTTGATAATCTTTTTGCAAACAAAAAAATATAACTTATCAACAGTAGGATTTACGATTTGGTATTTTGGAAAGGATAGCAGTGGAAGTATCAGAAGATATTAGTATCCAGAGAAGTATTTCTTTCTTTCTTTTTGAAAAGTAATGTTAGATAAAAATTAGGAAAACTGAAGCCTATATTTTAAGTTTTTTTCTTCTTTTTAGTTTAATTTAGTATTTAGGATTTAATATGCCTTTTTTTTTACTTCTTGTTTATTTTTATTTGTTGGAACTTACTTGTTTTGTCTTTTTAGTCTGTTTCCATTTAGTTTGTTTGTTTTTCTATAAAATAATAAAAAAGAGGAAAAGAAGAAAAAAACAGTCAAGGAAGAAACTACAAAAAGCAGGATTACAGCTGAATATTAAGAAAAAAAATACCACAGAAGATTTACATAAATTTGAAGTGACTGATGAAGATATAAAAACTGTTAAAGATTTTCTATAACTTGATTAAGTCATGAATAGTGTACTCTAGAAAGAAGAAGACTGAGACTTAAAAGGGCAACCATGAAAAGATGAGACTAAAATTCTTAAATATAAAGTTATGTATTTGAATACCAAACTCAGGATTACCTATACCATAGTATTCCTTATTTCTATGTACATGAAAATTGGACAGTGAAAAACACTGACAGAAAGAAAATCAACTCATGACGAATGAATGCATCTAAGACCAAATCAAGCCTTGACTCTTCCCAGAAGCCAAAATGACTAATCTGAGGTTATTGTAGCTTGATGATATGGCTTGTTGGAAAAGATGAGAATGCCGAAGGAAGCAGGAAAAGCGGAGGACTGATTTACAGATAGACTCACTTAAGGAAACCAAGGCCCTAAGTCTGCAAGATCTGAGCAGGGCTGAAGGATCTCCAGGAGATCCTTCCTTGTGTTACCCTGATTTCTGGGGTCCCTTGGGGGACACCTCAGTGTGCTCCATGTGATTGAGAATGGAAAGTAGCCAGAACACAAGCAATAGCAATGCGAGAGGCAGCGTAACCCAGCGGGATCTTTTTACCCAGTGTTTACGGTGTCAGGCCAAGTCAAAAATCACACCAAATTGCCAAATAATGGATTTTATTGAATGCAAGTCTCACGCACCAACTCAATCACGCACACACTCACCCAAGAGCTATTAAGAAATAAAAGAGAGGAAATTGGACAGGGGAGTTTTGAGGGGGGTGTTGTTGGGGTAATACTGCACCGTGTCCTGAAGTCCTGGGTCCAAGAAGGCAGCAAAGGGCCCAGCACAGAGAGGGCTGAGGGGATCACTCAGTGGATGGAGCAACAGTCTGCTGGGATGACTGGGAGTGATCCAAAGAACTGCTCAAAAACTAGGACTATTTGCAGGGTAAAAAGTACCTGGAGGACTAATCCTTTTCCGGGGAGAATGATAGCTGTTGGAGTGATAACAAAGCTCCACCATGGTAATTTCCCTTGCATGATGAGATTTCAAGGTGTTGCCAAAGTCTCAGGATCTTCAGCTGTGTTAGTTTGTGATGTGACTGCATGTAAATGGTCCTCGCCTGATGGAATATTTGCTCAACTTGGGGCAGACACGCTAATCCCCTCAAGTCGGCTTCCTGGGGCTGTGGACCCTTTGTTTATTGTGGGTTTACACATCTTGAGGTCTCTTAGGGGTATGTGACTGGGGATTTTACTGGCCTGACCTGGTTTTCAGTCTTTTGGCCATTGCTGCCTACGTGCCCTTTCAGGGGACCTCTCTGGCACACAGAATCATATTATTAAAATTGTAGACCCTGGGATAGGGCTTCTCTCTCACAGTAACACTTGATAGGGTCATCATAAGTCAAACCCAACTTGATTAACGCAACAACAACAATAGCAAAATCTAGAAGAAGAGCTCTTACCCTCTGGCCTTCCATATGTTTTGGACATCAGTTCTCCAAATCGCTTATCATTGGTGCAGATGACTGAAACATCTAGAAGTTGAAATTCAAAATATATGGAGAATTGAATGTTGAGAACCAATGTTCTAGACCAGATTATTAAAAACCTGTTGATTTAGGCCATTTCTGCATGAGGTTGATACACCATAGCAGCATTGAATTCTTACCCTCCCATCTGCACATTGAACCATTTTAGCTTCATAGTTTTCCTTGTGGTTCTGCATGTTTTCAGCTCCTAGAACAATTCACTGTGGTTCACTGCGATGCAAAACTGCTGTATGTGAAAACTAGAAAAGCTCTGATGTAAATCTCCAAACTGGTTCTGTTTCAGTTTTTGCCTACATGCAGAACAAGCAGAAGTGGCCACCTATGGGCATTCCCGGGCTATCCTTTCCATCATTTCCGTCTCTATCTCTCTCTGCCGCTCAAAGGACAGGCTGCCTCATTATTATCTTCCTGTGTTAAACGGCAGCAGAAAGACAGTGGATCTCGTAATGGACTATTAAAATGTGTTTTTTTCCACCAATCAATGAACATACATTACTACGCACAAATGTAGCAACACAGAAATCTATTAGAAATCTATGTTTTTTAAAAAAACAGACCAATTGGTGATGATGCGGAAGGGTGAGGGAGGGGAATGGGAGTGGCCAGGGACTTGCTGCTGTGGATGGAGCAGCCGCTGTTCTCCACAGTAGTACAATGTAAATGCGGGCGGGAGGGGTGCAGACAGCACAGTTTCTGAATTTCTGAATTCAGTTTCTGAACTGGAGTATAAAAACACCACTCTTATCATGTAGTGAACCGCTCCTCCCCTCTCATGGGGAAATGGCCTCAATTTATACTTGAAGATTCGTACAGAAACAAACACCTCCTGCTAATTTGACTTGGAACTGCACTCAAAAACCTGAACTGTTTTCCAAAAAAATAAAAAAACCTTAACTTTGTTCTAAAAATTGTTTTATTCTAATCTAATGTGATCAAAGTGCCATCCTGGGACCATATGTAGCCCAAAGGTTGCTTTTAGGGCCCTACCATCCTTCAGGATTCCTGAGATCTCCTTTCCTTTTTCCAGCCTAAAGAAGAGAAGGAATTGAATTCCCTCTTCTCAAAATCCCAGAAGAAGCAATTCACCTTTTCTATAGGTCACAACTCCGCCTCCCACTTTTTAACATTAAGCAATATTCTTTTTTTTTCTTTTCCCCCAAAACCAGAAGTGAACTTCCAACCATTCTTTGTTTTGTCTTGTTTTGGCATTTCGAGTAGTTCCTAGAATGAGACTCCTGGAGGTTTCTGGCTCACGGAATTTTTTTTAACATAAATTCCCAATTACAGCATTTTCTGCACAGAAAACAGCGTTTTCTGCACAAGAATTACTGTTTTAGGACTGAAACATTATTTTCCATGCAGAACATGCAGTTTCCTGCACATAAAATTCTGTTTCTTGTGCAGAACAACCATGTGGGAATTTTGAACAGAATAAGTGCTGAACTCTGAACATTCTCCACAGTCCAGTATTTTTCTCATTGGAGTTTCTCAATACTCAACACTAATTTCCCAATATTTTCAGGTATTTGTTCCATCCCCACAATATCTGAAGTTATGAGGATTCTCTTGAAGCCATTAAGAAAGTACAATGTTATTCCTGCCACTTTTTCCTTGCATAACAGGAGCGAAAAACAGCTTTAAATCAGGGTGTTTGTGTGTGGAAGGGTTATCTCAATTATGAGACAGCACTGTTACCCTGTTTACTGGGGGTCCCGCGAGGGACTCCAAATGTGCTCTAATATTGGTGGGGAAAATTAGCTCAGAGCGCAAGCTAGCAAAACGAGAGGCAGGGCAACACAGCGGAATCTTTAAACCCAATGTCTACGGGGTCAGGCCAAGCCAAGAAGCACACCAAATGTGAAATAATAATTGTGATTTTATTAAATACAAGCAGACAGTGTATGCAACACACTCACACAAGTAACTATAGAAAATAAAGGTGGTAGTCGTATAGAGGAATTTTGATAGGGATTGTTGAATTGGATGATACTACACCTGTCCAAAGCCTGGGGTACATCAATGAGGAGGCCCGTAGGTGCGCAGTCTCGGAATGAGACTGAGGGGAAAGCTCGCTGGATAAAGCGGCAGCAAGGCTGGATGAAAATTCAAAGCAATCCGAGGAAGCTCTTAAAGTCAGGGGTTTTTATAGGGAAAATATGACCGTAGGCTAGTCTGTACAATGAGGTTTGGGCGCGAGATGATGTCAGAATTTAGCATGATTGAGTTAGTTTCGAATCGACAATGGAATGGCCAGTATGCAGATGCAGTGCACTTGACAGTTCTTTGTATTAGCGTGCATCTTTAATGAGGTGTTTGTCTAGGGAGGTCTCCTAAAGCTAGATCTGGCTGAGTCTGGCCTGCCTGGGTGAAGAATGGAATGTTCAGCAGTTAATGGCCGTGCCTAGCTCTGTGCTTGTTCGGGAGCCTCAGAAACACCTGGCTGAGGGTGGCATAATGGAGCCAAATAGTGATATCAAAATAATATCTAATATCTTCCAAAGTAAGGCTAGTACACGGAACAGCACGGGGGAAATTGTTAATCTCCATTCCTACAACACTATGGCTCTGATCTATGGATCTGGCTGGGCTTCCCCTCCTCCAGATGATTTTAAGCTTTGAAAGCCATATTGGGAAAAGTGTTGCCTTGGTTGCATTTCCATAGCTCCACTGGTAGAACTGCTAGAATCCTGTTGGTGATAAGACATTGGTGCCACCTCCCTTTACCTCAGCACATGTGCTTTTTAATATTTGTTGCACAGCAACATATTAATTAACCCTTTGCACATCAACTTCCAAGAGCAACCAACTAGGGCAAGTTCTCACAGTCAAGTCAGTGGCTGAGGTAGGACAGGAGGTTGCTTGGCAGCATCCAGTTGGGGTCACATTGTTAGTAGGCCATACACCCCCACACTTTGATACAGTTTAGTTGGCAAATATTAATTGGCATAAATGTAAATTATATGCTGCTATAGCTGCATGCCTATACTGGATAAAAAGAAAAGCTGGCTGCACACATACATTGCAAAATCAGGTCAAGAAAGACCTGAAGGCATAGCCAGGTCATAGTCAGGAAATCATTGTACAATATCAGTATTCTTTTACCAGGCCATACATCCAAATTTAGGTGTGGTCTAATTGACAAAATATATTAATTGACAGATGTGTTGGCATAAAATATAAATTATATACACTGACTGGAAGTCATGTGGAAGAATGGACCTTTGCTGAAAAACAGGCCAAAAGGTAACCCCGGTACGGCCAGGTCAAAAGTTCACTGAAATTAGCCAGGAAAGCCTGACTTAATGGCTCTGAGCTAATCCAATCAACTGCCAACATCATAAAACTATACAGTGCCCAGATGCAGAGGCCAGGACCCCTACTGTGTGCATATCCTACTGCAGCCTGGCCCAGAAACCCTCACTCAACCAAGACATGGAAACCAGTCAGTTCATTCCAGACTCCATTGTCTGTGTTGCAACTCCCATTGTTCTCTAGGCTGGGAGAGCAACCAACTCAAACTCCTTCATGGAGGGAAACAGAATATATAAGCCCTTGTTTTTGAGAAGTCAGATGCAGTCAGATGAAATGCTGGACCCCACTATGTTGCTCTGAATCCTGATCTGGCCTGCCCTTAGACAGAAGCCTAAGTCACATTTCAACTTCTTCATTGGTCTTCTGGACTGGTAATTATAAACCCCAACTCTCAGCCTCTCTATACATAATCGTTCCTCCCCTTATCCTTCAGTTAGTTCTTGTGTGAATGGGTGACTATGTGTATCTTGTGTGCATGCATGAGTGAATTCCCCTCAATAAAAACACATATTTGGTTTACTTTTGAATCTCTGGCTGGTTCTTTTCCTGCGTGAGCCCATAAACAGTGGTAGAAAGGTTTCGTTAAGTTACTCCCCTCTCGCAAGCGTCCTCTTTGAGCTAATTAATTCCCCACTTTTACAAGGAGGTACTGGCATCATGGGTTGGCCCTTGTGGCACCCACGTTTTGGGGTAACAATTCATCACAAGGGTGGTATAGTGCAAACATGGTTTTAATACATAAGCACATTGTAGTTATCTTAGCCATAGTTTTTCCCATACTTCACATTATATTTTAAATTTCAGGTTTGCCAATTTTCTTACATTCTTACAGAATGAAATTCTCCCCTGTCCAAATCAAACATTGCCAGAAACAAGGCAGATAAAAGTTTGCAAGGTCAAATCCAGTTGAAATCCAACTGTCAGTCTCAAGTAGAGTTGTTCCACTGAATCAATGGGAATTTGGTAAGTCAGTTTACCCAAGTATTTCAATGCATTGATTCAATATGTTTACACTAGTTGAGGCTAGGGATGCAATTTTTCACTCATTCCGTTCTTGGAGCAGTTTTCTTCCTGCTGCAAATAACTCTTTAAAAAAACAAACCTACAGAAAAGAGTATAGTATTTGCAGTTCAGGACTTATTCTGTGCAAAACTTGTATTTGGTTATTCTTACACACACACATTCAAAGCATTTTATGTGCAGAAAACATCTTTTACTGCACAGAAAATAAAAATGATTCTGCAGAATATTGTTTTACCTGCAGAAAATGCTATTTGGAGCAGAAAGAAATGTTATAGTGTGGAACATATTCTGTGCAAAATTTCCACTTTTTTGCATAGAAAATGGCATTTTCTGTGCAGGTAACAGCATATCCTGAGCACAAATATTATTTTCTGCAAAGAAAATGCTGTTTCCTATGCAGAAAATGCAGTTTTCTGTGCATTCTCCTCCATACGTGTGAATTTTGCACAGATTTAGCCCCCAACTGGAAATAGGTATATATTTTTTGGGGGGGGGGTGGTAGTCCTAGATTCTCTTTGGTAGGGTTTCCCAAGAAACTCAAGAGAAACATTTCCCAATTGTTTTGTGAATATTTTTGAATATTCCTTTCAGCCTTATTTGGGACTAACAATTAGACTTAGGTCCATATTTTTCAAGATGACACTGGGGTTCTCCTCATCCTGCTGCCCTCATAGACATCTCATCCATACCTAAACTCAGCTACAAACTTTGTATTAGCACTATATTCTAACGCAGTCTCAAAAACAAACAAACAAAAGAACACGAAACCAGTGTTACCTGATTTCAAAATCCCTTTGGAGAAACAAGTGTGCTAGCCAAATTCTGGTAGTGTTCACTTTACATGTAAATAAGGCTTAAGCTGTGGCATTCTGTTCCTAATCTTATGTCACATTAACAATAGGCCCTGGATTGAATGTTAAATGATCTTCAGAGTTCCTCATGGAGTGATGACTACTCTCCAAAGCCAACTGTCAGAATTATTCTGGGTTGCCTGGAAAACCTCGGCTTCTGACGCTTTAAATTATGAATACATTCTTTGCAAAACTGTCCTTCATCCCCTGTTTGCCTTTTACGGGTTTATAACCTTTGGCAGTGCTAACAATAATGAGATAAAAGCAATCTCTTATGGTACTTGAGTCTCTGAATTATGTATATCTGCGGAGAGGATAAATTTCAGGTTTTTGGAAATAGTATCCAAAGAATCTTCAAGAATTCATACATTCAGTGGCCTAACACTTCGAGTCTCTCTTCAGTTCTGAGTTTTTCAGCAAAGCCTCCTCTGAATTGCCTGGATTTTATCATACCTGCAGCTAGAACGCAGTCATG
Organism: Iguana delicatissima; assembly: GCA_948472985.1. Lineage (NCBI taxonomy): Eukaryota > Metazoa > Chordata > Lepidosauria > Squamata > Iguanidae > Iguana > Iguana delicatissima. The sequence continues at coordinate 501,045 of CAOKZL010000392.1, forward strand.
GGATCTGTTTTTACAGCCAGGAACAATGTGAAGTTCTGTGAACAAATGCAAACTGCTTTCTTTCCACTGAAGTTTTCGACATGCCACTGTGTGGACTGAATGTTTCATTAAATAGACCTTTGGGTTTGGTAAAAATTTAAAGATAATGTACCAAATAGGTTTGTACTATTAAGCCTTATTGACTGGGATGCAGAAGAGCTCTGTAGAGAAGGCAGGGCCAGCGTCAGAGAGGAATTAAAAAACATTATCTGCAGCTGAGAGAGAGAGGCCATTTCTGCACTAGACTGTTATAGTGCTATTATTCCATTTGCAACATCCTATGGAATCCTGGGGTCCTGGGGGCTGGCTGGCCCCTCCTGAAATTGCAAACCCCAGGATTTCATAGGACGTTGCAAGTAGAATAAAAGTCTAGTGCGGAAATGGCCAGAGAGAGAAAGAGAGAAACCTCAATGCAACTCTTCAATCAGTTAAAGGCACATGAGAAGCACAAGTCAAAGGTGACAGAAATAATGTCAGAACCCAGAATGTGTGGAGAGACAAGGAGAACATCTATAATAATCAATGCAAACAAATAGAAGATGACAATTAAAAATGAAGAACAAGAAACCTCTTCCACAAAGTCTGAGAAATCGAATGGGAAATTTAAAGCAAAAGTGGGGATGCTCTATGACTATCAGGGAAACACATTAAATGACCAAGTAAAAATAAAAAAGATATTGGAAACAATATACTGAAGAACTCTATAAAAGAGATGAAAGAATGGCAGATTCATTCAAGGAAGAACCATTTGAAGATGTCCCTGCAATTTTAGAAAGTGAATTGGAAGCTGCATTTGGATCACTTGGGAGAAATAAAGCACCAGGAACAAATGGCATCCCAGTAGAACCGCTTCAGGCTACAGAGACAGAACCTGCTCTAGCTCTAACTAAAATCCATCATAAACATTGAAAATAAAGCACAGATTGGAAACAGTATAGATTTCAGTCAGTGAGTAAGGGATTGCAGCAACCACAGGACTGTTGCATTTATCTCTCATACAAGCAAAGTGATGCTCAAAATCCTACAACAAAGACTTTTACAATATGGATCAAGAAATGACACATGTCCAAGCTGGATTCAGGAAAGGAAGAGACATTAAGGATCATATTGCAAACATACATTGGATAATGGAGTTCACTAAGATTTTCAAAAGAAAATCAGATTATAGCACTTTCCAGATTATAGCACTTGTGTAGATCATCAAAAAGAATGGATCGTTCTTAAAGAAATGAGTGCGCCATGACATTTGATTGCCCTGACGTGACCTGAACTCAGGAAAAGAAGCTACCATTAGAGTTCGATCCATTAGGGCTCCAGGTTGATTCAGCCTTCCATTCTCCCGTAAGTCAGTAAAATGAGTAACCAGCTTGTTGGGGGGAATTAGTTAAACACATTGTAAATCACTTAGGGAGTGCTTTGCACTGATAAGTGATATAGAAATGTAATTTCTAACTGTAACTGCTAGAGACAGTGTCATCACTGGTTAGACAAGAAAAGGATAACAAAGACTGCTTTAGACCTTTTCCCTTTAAGTACCTAAGTGTAGAATACAAATTTTTGACTTTGAACATCAATGGGGTGAATATCCTCCGAAAGAAAAACAAAATCTTTCACTGCTTAAAAAAAAAGCTAGACTTGGATCTTATTTCTTCGCAAGAGACCCACATATATAACAGAGACAAAAAATTGTTGATATGTAAATTATTAGGTGAAGAATTTCTCTTGGCCAGACAATTTAAAAAGAATGGAGTGGTGAATTATGTCAGAGCAAAATTGGCTCCTCCATTAGTTAGTTCAGATGATGAGGGGAGGTTTTATAGGGTTGAGCTAATAATTCCCCACCTTGGCATGGAGATACTGGCATTGCAGGTGGACACCTAAGTCACTCACTTTCGGGGGTAATAATGTTTTGTCCCTGATGGTAAATATAGTTACAAACTAGATGACATCTCAGATGGAATCAAGTAATATGATCAGCCACATAAAGCATTATGTCAGGAGAAAGGCAGCATGCGAATTCAATAAATTTAAAAAGAACATAAGTTGTAGGTGAAGACAGGAGGAGAGCTGCTTGCACTGTTTCTAATACACTATTTTGTGATGATAACACACTGTTTTGTGACATTTTGTTAAAAATATATACTTTGTGTGCTTTGGAGTCTTGACTTTAAAAATCTGCCCATGTCTGCCTAGTATTATGATAAATGAGTTGTCATATCAGAAGGCATGACCTGCTGGAAAAGTCTACTGTCTTTTTCTAATTGGGTCAAATCATTGCAATTATGCTTTTGTTTTAAGGCCAGTTGACTGCACTAGAATAGCTTTTGTGCATTGTTTTCGCCTTCCCAATTGTTTACTTTATGGGTTTCCTCTTTGCAAATAATTTTGATTCTTGCAGAAAAACCTAATGATATTTAATTGGAAGAGGAGTACCTGGGACTCTCCTCACGGCCAGCTGTTTTTCTGAATTTTGAAAGGCAAACTGCTCTAGTGCTTAATCTCCAACAGTCAGTAGTGCAATAAATATTTTGAAATGTTCCTCTTACCTTTCAAGTTAGCCATTAAGGGATGGGAGAGAGAATGGATAAATATGTTTTCACTTAACTTCAAGGATTTGGTCTATCTCTCCCAACTCCTTTTGATTCCACATTCCAGCCTTCCTTGTTCTGCCTCATTCCTTTTTAATCTCTCCCTATCAGAGTAGTTCTATGAGAAGAATTATGATCATGCCATTACTTCTGTGCAGGTGCTAGTGCTTCCTTGATGTTCTGCTTTCTGTTTCCTGAGGTACTGTCAAAGTTGAGCTTCCCAAAGTTAAAGCAGAATAATATACATACGGTACATGAAAAGGCTTGTTTCTCTCCCTGAAATCATAGTTCAGTACGTACAAAGAGATCCAGGGGGACATTGTTCAAAAGCTATTGATAATTCATAATATAATAAATGTTTAAGGCTGTGTTTTGTCTTTGAGTATCTACCCTGCATGGTCCAGACCACTTGGGGCTTGAGATGGTAGTTGGGGGTTGTGCTTGGCTGTTCAGTCTACCTCATTTGGGCTACAGCTGAACTGGAACTGAGTCTCTAAAAAATCTGAGCCAAGACCTTATTTTATTACACTAAAATTACACTAAAATGTGGGTGAATCAATGGTCCACCTGAGATATCAATACCTCCTTGAAATGGTGGGGAATATTAGCTCAAAAAGGAGGCCTGCGAGAGGCGGGTAACCTTACAAGATCTTTTACTCCTATGTCTGCTGGTACTACTGCAGGGAAGAACCAGCTGGAGATCCAAAAGTAAGCTTATTTGTTTTATTTGGGGGAATTAACAACTGCATGCACACAAGATCCATTCAGTCTCACAATCACACAACGCTAACTGAAGGTAAAGGGAGGAAAAGTTTGGAGAGTAAGAAAGTTTGGAGAGTAAGAGATAAGGGTGAAGTAGGTGGTATTTACCAATCCAATAAAGAAGCAAAGAATGATGTAGGTTTGAACAAAAGTCCAAGGACAGTACATGAATGAGGATTGCAGTGGCAGAGTGATGACCAGCAACAAGCATACTGCAATTTAGCTAGCCCCAAACTGGGGTTTAAATACTCTTTTTCTGCCTGGAGGGCGAAGATATAAATGGCTCTCTGGTAGAATAAACAATGGATTCTGAAGAGAGGACAATGGGGTCTGGAATGAGCTAATGGTCTTAGCATCAAGTGACAAAAGGCTAATGGGAATCATGATAGCTCCTTGATTGCTGGGCAGGTGTGGGGACAAAAGGGAAGTTTAGTGATCAGAGGAAGAGGGACTAAGATAATCAGCCATCCTGTGGCCCAGCCACTATTTTCTCTAAAGTTTGAGTTGTTGAAGGCTAACTATCAGTTCATTATTGCTGGAATTTCCCCAGTGATTTCCCGACTATGACCTGGCTATGATTTGAGGTCTTACCTGAGCTAGTTTTGCAATGTATGTGTTTGGCCAGCTTTTCCTCTTCTCCAGTATGGCCATGCAGCCATAGCAGAGTATAATTTATATTTATGCCAATTAAATATATGTTTCACCAATTAAACCGCATCAAAGCATGGGGGTGTACAGTTCAGTAGCACTACATTGAGGCTGTGTGGCATAAATCTTCACAGGCTGAGAAATATAATTAATTGTGCTATGCAACCATTGTTTTGTACGACAGTGTTGCACAACTGAACCAAGACCCCAAATATGCATTTGAAAGCACAACCAGATATGAGTGTGCATCCATGCACAATGTGATTCATGCACAATGAACATCCAAGTGCACTGGCCCTACATGTGCAGGTCTGCTACCACTGAATTCCAAAGATGAACTGAATGCAGAAGTTCCTTATTGGAGAAAATTTCTCATCCCTTCTCTAGTGTAAGTTCATCCTGGATGAACTTGCACCCCATTCCCACCTATGATCTGTAGGAAACATCAGCAGAGACCAAGAACCTACAGTAACCTGGTCAGAATCTAAAGCACAACCAGGAATAGCTCTGCTCCATTTCCCCTCTCCTTGTGTTAGCCACATACCTCTGGCCAACCAGGCAATCCATGGCCATTTAGTGTTTGGAGAAGTAGGGGACATCCAGACAGTATCTGACTGTGTTTCTGAATTTGGTCATATGAAAGTGATGTCATCCTCCTAGAGCTCTAGAAGATGCTTCATGAGGAAGCCTGCATCTCTGACTGTTCAGCAACAAAAACACAAGTAGATGCTGTCTGGCCACCTCTACCATTTCCAGCTGGCGAAGTACATAGTATGGGCATGGTGGCAGTGTGGACAGAGGCACTAGATATCTTCATCTGCAATACTCTTAAAAGGACAGGAACAACAGAGAGCTGGGGAGAGAGAATGGAACATCCCATTTTCTCTAGTGTCTCCCACAACAGAGAAGTGAGAAAAGACATTTCATTGGGATCTTCCTTGCTTGTGTAGTTTAAATATGTCATAAGCTGCCATGGAGATCATTTTGACTGAAAAATGGGTCAAAAATATTTGAAGAAATCAGTGAATGAAGAAACACTGTATGTCCTGGATAAGAACAGAAAAATAAGGGCTCATCTAGACAGGCAAATCCTAGTGACTCAGTCAACTACATTTAAAGTCACTTTGGGCTACTTCTTCCTGTATCCACATCCACACACTTTTTTTAAAAAAAAAATGCTAGTTAATCATTATTAACTAGTTATTGTTCATTGTTCATTGTTCACTAGTTATTGCTGAACTACTTACTGTTCTGGCACCTTAAACACCTGACAGGAAATCCTGTCAATCTCTTTCTACCACTCCCTTTGCTCTTTCCTCTGCCTTCTCCCAACATCAGAGCAGTTTTTCAAAACAATGGAAAGAGAGACATCTCCCCTCACCACAAAGCAAGCTTCACAGAGCAACTCACATCTCTAAGCAGCTGCTAAGAACCCAGAGAAGTGACAGCAGACGTACCTGAGGACAGTGATATGCAGCACCTAGCCACTTTTCTGGTTGGCACTGAGCTCCCTCAAGGCAATTCTACAATAGTTTTATAGACAGAAACCCCTCTGTATATGGGTACTCCTGCACTCTCTGTCGATAACACCTGTTGCCTGCTGGATATGTGGTTCTGACTAATAACCCTTGTGTCTAACATGCAAATTCAATGAACTCGTAATGCTTATTTTGAAAACTGATTATCTACAGTTACACCTAACAGGTTAGGGATGCATCCTAATTGGTACAAATGTGGATGTGGATACTTTAAATGTAGTTGATTGAGTCACTACGATTTCCCTGTCTAGATGAGCCCTATATCCGAAGGCCATCCCAAGCACATGGTGATGGTAAGCACAGTTAGATGCCAAAGTCATACAATACTAGTGAAGACCGAAATGTAGAATCACTGACCTTGTAGAAACTTCTGTGAGAAATAAGCTAAGGAAGTTAACATAACAGACCTAGGGGGTTGTCATCATCCATATACAGTCCTTTTCTAGTTTCCATTACACTTGGTTTCCAGCTCCATCACCATCCTAGTTTCTTTCCTTTATGCATGTTCTAGTTGGTAAATATCCTTCTCAAAATGAGGCACTCAGTTATAGCACTTCAGGTGCCATCAATCCATTGCAGAATAGAGTTTAACTTGATCTGTTACAATTTCAAACAATCTTTAGTCAAGTTTCAAAATGTCACATCCTGCTGATTCTTATTGTATTTCTAATGTTTTAATGCATAATATCCAAAGAAGATTCCTCCAAAGATAATCACTTCTGTCCAGCAAAGGTAACCTGAGGGAGATGTAGCTGATTGAGAAGCACATTTAGACATGTATCTAAATTGCACTTATCCTTCAAGCTTCATTAATTTACCTGGATGCAATCTTTGAAGTACACAAAAATGTACCTCATCAGTTGGGATGGCTAATTCATTGTCTTTGACTGTGGTTGATGTAGATGTCACTGTTTGTCTGAATGAGCTAAGGTCAGATTGGTGCATAACACGCTTTCTGGTTCATTCCTGTTATTGCTTGCTGTCAAGTTAACTTCAACTTATGATGACCTGACTAATGATGGATCTCCAAGAGCCTCAGTTTCATGCCTTGGATAACTTCCAATCCACGAACTTCATTCAGAGGTAGTCAGCAGTGTTTATTTGTACCAAAGCAAGCAACCCAGCAGACTACATCTGAAGTCGCTGAGGCTAAGCATATATAGTGGTTAAAAGATTTATACTTTTCCATACAAATTTAAGCACACAAAACCATGATTGGAGAGGATCACAGATCTAACATCACCTCACGATTCTAGACATTTCCCAGACTCACAGTTGTTTACTCATCTTTCATCCTTTCCTCCCTCCTTATCTTTAAGCATTTCCAGTTCTTGAATTTGTTGATATTTTCATTTTCCTCCTCTGATTTACTCCACCTCTACAAGATACATTGTAGCAGTAGACCATAAAGCAATTAACCATTTGATATGTTGACACATTGGTATATACAAACCAGCTTCCAACAGATACATAGTTGCAATCAACAATTGGCATTCAATACCTTTTAGTGCTCTAGCTAACTCTGCAATGTCTAATCTGGCTACTCAATAATATACATCTAGCAGATGCTTTACGACAGGAGTCACACATCCTGAGAGTCACCAGCTGCCCTTCTCAGGTCCTGCAAAGTCAGGCTTATGGCTTCCGTGGTTGAATCAATCCACTATGGTGGGGTTTCCCCCTTTTCTTACTGCCTTCCATTTTGCCAGCTGCAGTTGTGCTTCCAGAGAGTCACATTGTCTTATGATATGTCCAAAGTATAACAACCTCAATCTGTTATCCAAAATCATTTTTTTAAGAAAAGCATTTGTACTTAGTTCTTTCTGTGGGTATGTCTAATCAAAAATTTGGGTTTTTGAAAATCTGAATAAGAATATTCTTTTTCAAAATTCTGTTTCAAATTTTTAAGATACACTGGGTTTCAAACTTACAGACACACAAAAATGATTTCCATTCCTCTCCTGAAAAAAAGTGTAAGACACAATATTTTAGAAGTTTGCTGTATTTTCTTTTGGGGAGAGAACTTTTGGCACCATGGGGAGCCAATTACTTTTGGCTACCTATCTAGAGATCACAAGATTTCCGCTGAGGCTTTTGCATCATTTTCAGGTGCCAGATTTAGAAACGTCTCCCATGTTAATAATATTCATTATTCAGTCTTCCTTTTTATCTGTCATTACCCTTTCTTTGTCCTCCACTTGTTTTCACTTCCAGCTACCCAAATCCCCTGGTGTCTTTTGAGAGAAAGTGCTAAAATGAGATTTTAAGGCGTATTTGTAGTTATTTGACTTCTTGCTAATAAACTTCATACACTGAGATTCATGAAATGTTTTCTAGCTATACATTTTCAGAATTAGTAGTATGCACAGGCAACTTGCTTCTGAACGGTGGGAAGTTTCAGGTATGGAAAAGCTCACCCAGAGTTCACTTTCCTAAGAATGAATTTCGTGGTGACATTTATGTGATATACAAGTCTGAATCCTATTGGTTAACACCAGCTGGCCCAGCCCCATTGAGGTGATTGCTGAATGGTGAACCTTCACATAAAATGCAATGATTTAATGGGCCTGTTCTAGCTGGGAGCAACAGGATTCAAGCCAAGATTAGTGATGTAATTCTTGACTATTTTCATTCATTTTCAGAGAAAACAATATGCAATTTTAGTAATTTTAATTACTAAAGTGAGGGCTAAGGTGCTAGTGGCTCTCTGGCAGAGTAAACAATGGAGTCCAGAAAGTGGACGATGGAGTCCAGAATGGACTAATGTGGTTTTTGAAGATTTTTCTCACAGTTGGGAGAAAATTGCTGAAATTGATTGTTGCTACCTTTGAAAAGTAATTTAGTGAAGAATCACATCCCTTGGTAGGGTTCTATGGATCCTATGGAGTATAAAACACCCAAATATCTTAGTCTGTTGATCAAAGTCCTAGATCAAATCGTGACTAGCATTTTACTAGAAGTCAAGATGACTAAACTGAGGATGTTGTACTTTGGATGCATTGGAAAAGATGGCAATGCTGGTCAAAGTGGAAGGCAGTAGGAAAAGAGGGAGACCACATTACAGATGGCTTGACTCAAGCAAGCCACATCCCTGAGTTTTTAAAACATGAACAGGGCATTAGATGACCAGGACTGTTGGAGGTGTTCCATTCATAGGATTACTACACGTCAAAGTCAACAGAATAGCAAATAATAACAACTTTCATCTTTAGAAAAGTTCTGCTCCAGAAGGTTTAAAGAAACATGTAAATTTCAAAATCAATTAGGCACAGGTGCAAAATGCTGACTTTCTGAAAAAACGAGTTTGCTAGAGTGCATTAGATAAAGTGTTTCCTGCTTCGAGAAATTCCACAGTCTGCTGACAAATCCCTCTGGGGCTGGAGATCAATTGATCCTGTCGTACAGATATCCTCCCTAGCTGCAGTAAGGCAAGTTGAAGTTCTGCATTATTTAATTACGGCATAAGCATGATAAAACGATATATGACAGTAATCTGAAAAGTAAATGCAAACAAAAAATACAAAAGAAGGACTGTGCTGTTGTTTTATCATTGTGTTCTCATTTACCACTGTATACTCCAGATGATCATTGGAAGTCAAGTACCTGGTTAATCAAAAAAAGAGTCTGTTACCTTTCTTAAGGCCATTAAAGTTTGATGCTTCCAGCTGCTAATTAGGCAGAATTCCATCTTTCATGTTCCTTCACTATTTCTTCACTATTTGTTCACCCAGCTTCCCTTCTCCTCATTCTACTCCACACAAAATTGAGATCTCTGTGCCTTTGTATCTGGATGGCATGGCTCTGCATCTTGCTTAAGAAGAAGAAGAAAAGAGTAAATCTTATTGCTCAACATTCCTCTCTGCTCACCATTTTTCCTTTGTTAGACAGGGAGAAGCTTTTTAAACTTCTGTTGCTTAGCTCTTTTATACAGGGCCTTTTCACACCATATATTTATAGTATAATGATTCTGCTTTAACCACTTTGGTTCCATCTTATGAAATTCTGAGATTTACAGTTTAGTGAGGGGTCTTCAGAAAATTCAGCCAAACAATTCCAGTGCTTTCCAAACTACAAGCCCCTGGGATGCAGCCATGGCAGACAAAGTGAGATCATTGTGCCATAATTGTATAGTATGAAAGGGCCTCTGGTTTAACCCTTGTTTGTCTTCTGACCACTGTGATTGATAGTAATTTATCCTTCCAAAACTTTCAGCTGGAAAATTATTCTTTGCTGTTATAAGAGCTCTTGTCTGGAATAATAATTTCTTTTAACCTAAACAGCTGTTTTGAAAACTTTGTTGCATGAATTTTCTTTATTCTCTCCCCAGATTGTGATTTTGGAGATGGAATCCTTCCTCCTTGACGTTACTGGAAAATACTGACTCACACTATCATTTTAACTTTTATGTTGGGGTGGAACATGTTTGGACTAAATGCCTAACTTGTATAGCCAATGGTAAGGGACAATGGGAACTGCAGTCCAGTAACATTTAGGGGTTTTCCCATCTCTGAGTTAGGTAATAACACAAGCCAAATAGCACAATGCAGGAGGACGGGAAGGACTTTCAAAACATACACAAGGGAATTTAATATAATCCACTTCCTTTGATATTGTCTTCTGCATGCCATCAAGTTATTGAGAAAAAACAGGGCTGTTTCACAAGGCTCTTAGCAACTCAGTGGTACAATACTTTGATAGTGAGATATAAAGACTGCCAAGCAAATGAAAAAATATCTGGAAAATGTAGGTAAGCCTTCCACTAAGTAGTCTTCATTATCTGCAGTGCCTTTCTCTTGGATGCTCTAAGGCAGGGTTGGGAAGGGGGAAGCTTGCAGGTCATATGCAGCCCATTAATGTCCCAGTGTGGCTCCAGACACCCAGTAATTCCCCCACTGTAGAAAAGGAAACACATCAGCCCCAAAATGGAGAATCATGCTCACATAAACCTCCAGGGCTATTTCAATCTGTGTGAAAGATGGTGCTTTTTTGCAGAATTCTAAGTAACCAGATGTTATGGGAGAAGTTTGGGGAATGTAGCCTACAATGAACTTCCATGCTACCCTCCCCCCGCCATGAGTTCTTGGAGACTGAGTATTGTGGTTTTATTTTACACCTGAAATTGTATTCTCATTTGGTTGCTTAGTGCTCAGGCATTCCTTTGTGTTTTCTTAATGCTTGTGTTGTCCAAATTTGTTTCAGGTTAGACTGTTCTCCCCAGCCCCATTTTACCCAATACAATCCGCTCTAAATGGAGTCATCTTCATAGAGCTTAGAGAAGGTTTTTTTTTTTTCATCATCATAAGGGAAAATAGAAGAACTTACCTTCTAAATAACACAGAATGGTTGTTTCCCAAAACTTTTAGGATCAGTTTCAGTACCAGCAAGGGGAAACTATTTCTTCAGGTGTAATCATCGCTCAGTTTAGGGCACAGGGAGCTATCTTAACTGGCCAAGAATGCCAAAGACAAGCTGAGCTAATATTAGCCTAATGGCAGCTGAATTGAACCTCAAGCCCTTTCCTAGCCTGGGGATGCTGGAAATGATTTAGGACTACCTTCACTCTGTCTTGACTCGGCGCTGTCGTTGCGGCTGTGTTTGGAGACTGATGGAAATTTGTATCTGATGTGGACCAGCTTCTTGCTTGAGATGGTTTTTGACCTTGGAAGAAGTGGGGCTATGCCAGCGTGCATCATTTTATGGGGAGAGTGGAAGAATATATTCACTACCTCTTTCTGTACGCCTTCTGTGAGGAAGGTAGCATCCCTGAAGGGAGAGAGCATCTTACATGGCCACTTTACCCAACCAAGACATTGAAACAATCAATCCATTCCAGACCCCTTTTGATTACTCTTCCAGAAAGCAATTAACTTGCACCCCTTCAGGGAGGGAAAGAGTATATAAACCCTTGGTTTTGAGCAGTCAGATGTGGTACTTTGCTTGCTGGTGGCCATGCTGTTGTTCTGATTCCTGGGTATTGTACTGCTCTTAAACACACAAGTCTAAGCTGCTCCACTGCTTCTTCACTACTCTTCTGGATTGGTAATTATAAACCCAAAACCTCAGTCTCACTATTCACAATTTTCCTCCCCTTATCCTTCAGTTAGCGCTTGTGTAAATGTGTGACTGTTTCTATCTTGTCTGCATGTGTGAGTGAATTCTCCTCAATAAAACACATTTTTAATTTACTTTTGAATCTCTGGCTGGTTCTTTCCTGCATGACACCGTAAACATTGGTGGAAAGCTCTCAATTAGTTATCCCCTTCTCCCAGGCCTCCTGATTTAGAGCTAATTAATTCCTCTCTGTTATTTAGAGGTACTGGCATCACGAGTGGACTCCTGAGTCACCCACATTTTGTGGCAGCAGTGATGGTTTCCTATTTATTTTCTGTTCATGATCTTGGGTGCTACTCTCGTGACCAGCTGGGTATTTCCATGTCAATGGGTCTATGAATCCATTCTAAGCAGAGCTATCCAGGAAACTGAAACCAATCCCCCAAGGTAATTCATCACCTTGGATAGCTCCTTTAAAGTTCAGAGGGAAAAACCCGGGGTGGATTCACTGTCCCGCTGACATGAGAGTCACTAGCCAGCACTGCTTAGTCAGAGTTACATAGAGGTTTTGATTATTTCCAGGTCTTTTGTGTATTAAGTCATTTTTAAGTCTGTGATAGAAATGTCTTCAAACAATGAAGCTCCTGGACATGTAAAGTGATCGTGAATAGGGATTTAACATGTCATCTTTGTATTAAAAAGTGGCCTCAATATCCATCCTCCCAACTTCATGCTCAAGCATAGCTTTGATGGTAGAGAACAAGCCTGCTCCCTCCTCAACATGACATCTCTTCAAATGTTTAAACATGGCTATCATGTCCACTCTTAACCTTCTCTTCTGCAGACTAAACATACCAGCTCCCTAAGGCGTTCTTCATAGGGCGTGGCTTCCAGACCCTTCACCATTTTGGTCACCCTCCTCTGGACATGTTCCAGCTTGTCAACATCCTTCTTGAATTGAGGTGCCCAGAACTGGACACAGTATTCCAAATAAGGCCTAACTAATGCAGAATAGAGTGGTACCGTTACCTCCCTCGATCTAGACACCATACTCCTGTTGATGCAACCAAGAATCACATTGGCTTTCTTCACCATTCTCCTACTGCCTGTTAGACAGTGGACAAGTGTTACTTGCCTGTATAATGAATGGTTATTACTCAGTGAATCCTACTGTTTTCAATGGGGACTTTGAGGTCCACCTATAAACCCAGCATCTCATTGAAATTTGGGGAATTATGGCTCAAGGGAAGCCTGCGAGAGGAGGATAATAGCAGGATCTTTTCAGCTGTGTATATCAGTCCTAACTTTAGAGAGGACTCCAGTTAAAAGTTAAACAGAGTATTTTATTAGGAACTAACTGGCACACAGGAAGTCAGATGCTCTCAAGAACCATGCAGGGCTATTGGAAAATGAAGTAAGAAAGGTTGGATAGTGGGAAATTGGGTGGAAAGGATGATAGTTACCAATCCTGAGGCAAAAGATTAAAGTGGAACAGCTCAGACAGAGAATCTGAGGGTAGCAGAGAGGAACAGACATCTGGGTACCACGTACTGCATTGAAAGTACTACAAGTTACTAGGGTTGGAGCTGGGGTTTAAATACACTATTTTCTGCCCTGAAGGAGGGTGCATGGACAAAGTGTTAATGGCTTACCATGAAACTAACAAAGGAGTCTGGAATGGGCTGATTGCCTTAAGGGACAAATCATTGATGGAGGTCCTGACAATCTGAATGTTTTGGCTGGTAGTATGAATAGGAAAGGTCTCAGTAGGAAATATTCACAGTAGGCATCCCGATTGCTTCACCTGGGCAGTTTTGCCTGCTATTGTTCTTGGGAGTGCTCATAATTTACAATTTCTGAAAGGATTATTCCAAGCCCAATAGCACTGGACTTTCCTGCCTAGTCATCTCTGGATTTATGACCTTATCACATCTGAGGTCATCATGATCTGGCATACATTTACATCCAGTGTACTTTCAAACATGCGTTATAGCTGTAAAATATGTCCAAATATGAAATAGCGTATCCCCCAGAGTGGAGCTGTATGGTGTGTTCACTCTTATTCCTAAGTATCTTACTCACTTGCTTCACCCGTCTCCTTGAACATTTCACTGATTTCCCTAACAGTTTTGTTTAATGTAAGGTTTCTGAAATTCACCCTGCTCCTAGGTTTTGTGGTCTATAGCAGCTGCGTGAACAGTGTAGTTCTCATCAATGGACAACTGAATTTGCACTGCTCTGTGCTGTATCTGCCCTCATCTTTCTGTGCCCCTCTTTTGCACACCCATTCCTTTCTACTGTTACAATCAGAAAAGGGGCTGTGCAGTGCATAATCACAACACTGACTGATTCCCTCCTGTTGTGCCAGCAAATCTCTTAGCTTTGGATGAGGCTGTTACGACAGGAGGAAACAATGCTCAAGATGAATTATTTATATTCCCAACTAAGTTGGCATTCTGATTTTGTCACCCGAGCAGAGTGCAATCAGTTTCTGCCTATTGTTCTTGGGTTGCTTAGCAATCCCTTTTCTTAATGTACAAATAAATAAACTGCACATTGAATGAAGTATTTAGTTTTGTACACTGTGGACACCTTTGATGGATTCTGCTGTGGACCAAAAGTCTAGGGAGTAAGATAAATGGCAGCATGATTCTTAGCAGAACATTTAACATCTGTGAAGGTGTCAGGTTCTTTTATTTCTTTTTTTAAATTGAATGATTTTGTTTTTGTTTTTGCATGATGCTTCTGCTGTTCTCCTTTGTATGTGTTGCACAGATGTTTGAATTCGCTTGCAAGGTGAATATGTTGCCATAAAAGTTAAGTGGCTGAACTAATAAATATCATCACATTTACAACAAAATGAATGTTATATGTGGATTAGTTTACAGCTCTTATTAGTAAGGCATTGTTAACTTTAACCAGCCGTAAAAACAAACAGAATTACATTTCACTAGCACAAACTGCACACAGTGCAGATTGAACATGTAGTGTTTGGGTGGTTTAAAAATTCAGAAAGTGGAGGAATTGAGAAGTGAGAAGCCCCTGCTTGGCATCAGACTCTTGTGATATAAAATAAGAAAACAGACAGAATAGCATGGCCATAACTGTAATATTATGCAACAAAATGTGCCTTATGCATTGATTTGCATGTGCAACATGCATCCATGTGAAATGTGCTATGCTCAGTAATATGAATCCATGTGCACTGTACACCAATCTGCAAAGGTGTTAGCCTAAGAGGTGGGGAACTTTGAGGTCCACCTGCAATGCTGGCATCTCCTCAGAATCTGGGTAATTATAGCTCAAATGAGGCCTGCAAGAAGAGGGTAACAGCAGGATCTTTTCACCTACATATACCAGTACTAACTGTAGGAAGGACTCCAGTTAAAAGTTAAACAGAATATTTTATTTGGATTCAAAGTCAAAGGCTTTCACGGCCAGAATCCATGGGCTGTTGTGGGTTTTTCAGGCTATGAGGCCATGTTCTAGTAGTATTTGCCCCTGAAATTTTTACTCCTCAAATTTTTGGTGTTTCTGCTCTGGAGGGGAGGAAACTCATTTTTCATTCTTGTGCAGGTTGAAAAAATTTCACAGCATTATCTGTGGCTGGCATCCTGTTCAATATTTATGAGCTTGTAAATGACACTTACAATCTCATAATTTTGGGGATTTATGTTTACAGTTTTTAATGACTGAATGTAACCTCCATCGCCCAAATGAACTCTTAAGCCAGGCAATGCATTAGTCAAATGCTTTCTGGGATGCTACTTATTGGGAAATCAGGAAATGATGACTGCATTACCATCCCAGTTGCAAGATAGATTCATAGAATCATAGAATCATAGAGTTGGAAGAGATCGAAAGGCAATAGAGTCCAACTACGTTCTGCCATGAAGGAATACACCCATCAAAGCATTCCCAACAGATGGCCATCTAGCTTCTGTTTAAAAACCTTCAAAGAAGGGGACACCATCACACTCTGAGACAGCATATTCCACTGTCAAAGTGCTCTTAGAGATTTCTAAAGTTCAAAGCCATTGCTCCATGTCCTAGTCTCTGGAGCAGCAGAAAACAGACTTGCTCCATCCTCCATGTGACACCCCTTAAAATACTTAAACACAGCTATCATGGTGCCTTGAGAATCATGTCACTTTGAGACAAGTAATTGTGTCAGAACCCCAAAGGGTCTCTCCAGATGCCTGTCCCAATGCACTCCAAGAATGAGAGAGCACTGCAGTCATAATTCACCAGCTCCTTCATATGCAGTACCTTGGAAACCCTTCAGCTAAAGCATTCCCTGGAGAAAGAGGTAAGTTTTTGGGGGTGCAGAGTGGTATCAGCAAAAGTAGCTATAATGACAGATCTTTCTCACTGTAGATATTTCTGACAATGCAGGATCTCATCCAACTTTTTTTTTCATTGAGGATTAGAAAATTAGAAAATATTCTTTCTAGCCCTATCAAGTATGTAGTATATATACCAGCCACAGCCAGTCCAGATCCTTCATCTTCACAGCCCATCCCAAGAGCTAGCATTGCACATGCCTTTCTCTTCCTGAAAAGCTTTACCACAGGGAGACCACTGTCCCTCGTAGCTCAGTGAGTTCGATTTCCAAACAGTTATTCCTCATTTCATACTCAAGACCTTGAATCTAGTAGGGGCTAGCGCAGTGGTTCTCAACCTGTGGGTCCGCAGATGTTTGTGAATTTCAGCTCCCAGAAGCCCCAGCCACTATGGTCAATGTTCAGGGCTTCTGGGAGCTGAAGTCCACAAACATCTGGGGACCCACAGGTTGAGAACCACTGGGCTAGCGTCTTTGGTGTCATTGAGGTAGTACTTGCCCTTTCATTTCTGCCTGAACATTAAGGGAACTATCCAAGGTGCTGAATCCTATCCCCCAAATAGCTAGCACATTGGTTTACTCCTTCATAGTTCAGACTAACACCTGAAGTGGATTCACTGTCGCACTGACATGGAAGCCCTCCAACTGCTACTGCTTCAAGTCCTGACCAGTACTATTATTCTCCTTTAGTCTGGTCTGAAGTGAGTAGGATTTCTTTCTCTATCCACCACCACTGCAAAATGATCAGAAATCAAATCACTCCTATTCCCCCCACCAATAATTCTAACGCCATGATGATTTTCTTTAAAAATTCTATCTCCTGGAGCTTGAGTTATGACTGTCCTGTCACAGCAGCTAGGATCTGATTGCATTGCTTTGCCTGCTGCATGTCATCAGCTTTCCTTAATTTCTATGCTGAAAATTATGGGCTAGAATAATATTAACCTGGCAGCATTAACACCCAGCTGACTACAGTTTTAAAGAATGCTGATGATCATCATTCAGAGTGAGATTTTTCAATGTAGCATGGCAGTGGGGTGGGAGGACTGGCTTTGGCCTAATTCTATTCCACAGCAGTTATGATCAGGAAAAGAAATTTAAGCTAGATGTATTCTTTTCTGGTAATCACTTCAGAGAAAGATCAGCTAGGCTTTTTCTTTGTAATAAAATGCTTCAGTTTGAGATCTGTAGGTTGAGTGACTCCTTGATTTATGGCTGGTATTCTGGGTCTGAGTACGGCCATGGCACTTAACTGGAATCGTAGTACTGTAGCTCTGTAGTTTGAGAGGACTGCCCTAGAATGCTCCTGTAAAATCTGGAGTAGGTCCTGTAAAACCCAGTATGGATAGACCACCCTGATGCAATGAAGCCACTCGTCACTGCTCTCCAAGAGTACCTGAAACATGCCAGTTTCATGCATTAAATGTTCCCCTCACATATCCATCCCATTCATGCATGTCACCCAGGGGAAAATGAATGTGCACAGGAAAAAACAGCATGAAACCTATGTGGACTTCGCTTAATTAGGTTAGATTAAACCACAGAGCAAAGCATCTTCAGCTGAACTTGTGGAAGAGACATCTCTCTGGGGTGTGAAACCACCAACTCTCACTTTCCACTATAACAAAGTACAGTGAATCAATGCTAGGTTGCTGTAACATTGTGCTGCTGCAGTGGGAATATTTTAGCAGCATCTCCCCCTTTGTTACTCCCACTTTTCGTTGAGGCAGTTAGAGCAGGGCGGAGAAGAAAAAAATGCGGCTCTTTAGTTATCTTTATCTCAGAGCATTTTTAAAAAATTGGTTAAGTCTTTGAACAAACAGGCCTGATAAGAAAGGTTTACAGCTCTCTCAAGGCAATCATCATATATAAAGGAGATATAGATTTACTCCTTTGCCATTCCCCTGCATTCCTTGTACCTCCTTGGAAGGAGCCCACGATCTCTGGCCAGGGAACTGAGTAATCTCAGATGGGAGGGATTTGAAAGCCATAGATCTCATTCCCAATTATCTTGGGACAGATGAATTCTTCACACTCATTAGCTGCAAAGATGGGAGGAACGTAAAGAAGGAAGTATATTAAATTCTGACATATTGGGGGAGGACCCCTTTCGCAATCATTTGAACAAGCAGCACCATTATGTTCAGTACATAAAAGCTCTTAATGTTTAGGGCTAATGTGACAGTGGAATCATCCATTTACAGATACTTTGGCTGCAATCCAAGATCCCTGCTGCATAGCATAAATGTCCACATATGGAGACACATTAGGCCAGCGTAATGCAGTCTCTATGCAGTATGGCAGCATTGTGTAACACATGCACATAACTGGGTGCCATTGTGCAATGTGTGACTGCAATGCGAAGTGCATAATTGCAAGGCACAATGCACAACCACAACGCACAATGTGAAATCGCAATTCACAAAGCACAACATTGCTGTATGCACAATTTTGCTTCCACTGCTGGCAGCAGCATACATTTGTTGAGTCATAGCAAATAATTCACTATACATACGTAACATTACTTACAGACAGATATGTCACTAACAGGATGCCAGCCATTATATTAATTCTTTACTAGCTAACACTGGTGGTGGTGTTCACAGTCCTTCTCTTAAATCTAACCTTCACCACACTTATTTCCTCAGGGGTTTGCATGTCAACAGGACACTGAATCCGCATTGCATTTTAGTCTGAAAGTTAAAGGAGCTATCCAAGGTGCTGAATCAATTGGCAGTTAGCTCCTTTGAAGTTCAGACTAAACCCAGAGCAGATTCGCCAGCAAATTGATATGGATGCCATCAGCATTTGAATGAAGCCGGGCTGATCCCAGCTCTCTCAGGGCTTGGACATCCCTAGTTACTTCTAATTAATTCCATATTTCAATAATTAAGGCCTAGTTATGTTCTGTTATGATTGTAATGTAATAAGGACTAACATAAATCCTTTTGTAAAATAACTGTAACTGCCTAATTACTTTTGTAGGTACAGAGTATGCATGGCTTCACTGTTCAGAAGTGTTTAGCATCACAGGACAGTGGCTTGCAGTACTGTAGTGTTTTCAAAATGTCTCAGAAGTTATCTACTGTGTTTCAATTACTTTTGAATGTTGACTTTTTTTTAATGTAAATACAACAGCTACTATTTTCCTGGACCTTAGAACTATAATGGTATTTTAACAAATGTGAGCAGCCAAGCTCTAGGTTTTTAGCATCAAACTGTACCTCTATAGTAGTATTATTTATTATGATCATAGAACAGTATAAATTGTACCGCAAGCTGCTAAAGGCCTTTCTAACTAGCTGAAAATGTTTGCTTTAAAAGTTGTTTTCATGACTTTCTGCTGAAATCTGGTAGCTTAATTTGGTGGTGAATTTTGATAGGCCAATTGTGGCAGCAAGTGTGCAGCCTAGATATACCTCGAAGATATGAAACTGGCCTAACAATCCACCCTCCTCTCATTTGTTCTCAGAAAATGCCATCGCCAGTTGGCACTGCAGTCAACAGCCTCCCCAGTCTGGAAGAAGCAGTGGTGTTACTAGGGTTAGTGTCAGTGCAGTAGCTGATAGTGTCACCCCATGGAGCTTTTTCTATCCAGGAGCTGGAATTTCAGGAGTCCTGGTCCACCCCAATGGGAATTGACCCTCTGGGCATCCTGATCTACCAAACTGGCTCTATGTGTGCGAAGGCACTGGGGATCTCATCCAATCATAGGAAAAAAGGAGGCAGTTGTCTTACATGAAGCTATATGGGCTCTCATAAGGGGGATGTCCTATCTCAGTTCTAGCAGCACAGCTGATAATTCAAACAAAGCAAACTGAATAGCTCCCAGCTCCTTACTTAACTTTTATTCAGTAAGCACAAGGTCAAAATAAAGTCCAACGGAATTCAAAGGTGACAAGTCCAAATGCAGTCAGGATAATCCAGAATCAGAGTACTCCAGAGTCAGGCACAGAGTCCAGCCTTGCAGAAGTCAGATAAGCTCTGACAACAGAGAAGTCAGATAAGTTCTGACAACTCATGGAGAGGAAGGGCAGCAACTATATAGGTCAGCCACCTAGCACAATTATTGCTTGATTTTGTTGCCAGTTATATATTCTCTGGGATCGGCATAGGCTCTCTCTTTGTTGTCTGCACTCAGCAAAAGTAGATACTGTTAGGTTATTTTCTGTGTCTGAAGAGGCAGGACTCTTTGCTGGAGTTGGCACCACCTCCTGTTCCATTCATAGCACTGTAACCTCTTCCTATACAGCAGGTCCTGGCATGCCCCTATTTCAGACTCTGAGTCAGAGTCCATGTTCTGGAAGCAGGGTATGACAGGAGAAGAAAGAAAGGGCAGCCCCACCTCTGATAGTGTCACCAGTACAGTCTGCACCACCCTCATCCCACAAGTGAAGCCACTGGGCAGAAGCAGCAGGAGAGGACGCTCTGAAGATAGCAGTCCCCAATAGCCCCTCACAACTAATCAGTAGACTTTCTCCTCCCAAATAAACTGCTGTGAGCCATTTTGGAATCATCCTGTATGACACCACTTTGTGAATCATGTACAGCCGCAGACCACTCCTTGAAGGCCACATCTCCATCACAGCCTCTGTGGATCATGAATGATTTTTTTTTTCATTTGTTATATTCCAATCATTGTAGTCATCCCTACCAAGTCTCTGTTATACCTATAAAGTCATATTTATCTTCCTGCACTGGGACTTCAAGCTCATCTTGTTTGTTTCTCAGACTCTGTGTATTGGTGTATAGATAACTTAAATGTTGTTTGTTCTCATCTTTCATACTTTATTTAAGAGGAGGGAACTAGCAAACCACCTCTGAGTATTCTTTGCATAAGAAAATCCTAATTCATAGGGCTGCCATAGGTCGACAGGTGACAGCATGGACAGACAGACAAACACACACACACACACACACACACTAAGTGGAAGTCTTTACAGCTGCAGAATTTGTTCACAATTAAATAAGACCCTACAATTCTGAGCACTTCAGTACCTCCTTTGCCCTGGCAAGTATTTATTGAATCCACAAAGAAAGAGAACCCCACAATTATTGTTTGTTTATATATATATGTATACACACACACACACACACACACATTCTTAGTTAATTATTATAACATGCAGGGTATCCGGAATGAATGGAACAAGGAGCTGGGCAGACCTGTTTTGTTTGGTTAACAAAATGGATGTTGTCTGCCATAACTGCTGTACCTATGTCTCTTAAATTACAACTTACTCAGCAAAATATTATGTCTGGTCACTTGTATTAGCAAAGATGTGCATGGGGCATATAGCTCCTTGTTGCAGCTACTTCTCTTAATGGGACCCCCACTGGCTCTGCATGCGCACCTGAACTTCACAACCTTGAACGGAAGACCTTCTGTCTCAGCAAAAAAAATATCCAACTGCTTCCATAAGAAAACTTATACATGCATTAAGACATGAACAAGATTCTGGTCGAGATCCAGCTGTATCCTGCTATAGCTTCCTTTTGGTGAGAGTTAAGTACCAGCACTACTTTTGTACTTGGTCAGTCTTAGAACTTTGCAGATATTAATGCTCTTTTAAAATATCAGCCTGTTCCTTAGAAGTGATCTACTGTTCAGTGGAAATGGATTCCCTGTGTCCTAATTGTGGCTGAAAGACTGCAATATTAGGAAGATCCTAATAGGCCATGGGCTGAGGTCCTTACATATCTTTCAGCATTTGAATATACTGACAATTGTATGGGTGTATGGTTGGATATTTGGGCACCTTTCATTGAAGTTTATTCTCAGATTTCCACACTACCCACCCCCCTTTACTATTGTAGTGCTATCATCATGTGGAGGATTTTTTTTGTCTTTTCTTTCTTTGGGTCTGTCAAATTCCCACACTCTTCTCCAAGTGGTGCAGCAGAAAAAAATGTACAGAGCAAGAAACCTTAAATGAACCACATCTACCAGAATTCACCTTGGTTCATATTAACACTTTTCCCCCACTCACCCCATCCCATGAGTGCTTTTTAAAACATTGGCATTACATAATTTACGACACCCACAAACAAATTGGAAAATGCTCCATTTGCAATTGTTTTTCAATTGATATTCTTCCTCTGCTGCCAATTTCTTCCTCTCCTTTGAAAGGATTTTTCACTTAAATATCATTGGATTCAGTCCAACCAAATTAGGCATTTTTAAGGCCCATTGATTTGACAGTATGCTAACTCTTACATTGCAACTTAACAGCACTTAAATATGCACCGCTTTGGCTGGATCCTGATCTATGGCATTCTTTCGTTGGCACCATTTGTACCTCGCAAGTTTCTTATAGCTGTGCACATGGAGGTGATCCCATGACATCATCGCCATGTTATCTGAAGCCAGATTTCTTCCCCAGCTCCCTGTGGGCCACATCTCCCCCATGACAGAGCTCAAAAACACCTTCACCGTTGGCCAAAATGGTGTCCAGAACTCACATGGTGCCACTTCTGAATAACATTTTGTCCAAGATATGACCAAAGAAAGTATTTGAACGAGTTAGGGGTTCTGAGGTGTTACCACCCCTTGAACACCCCATCCTGTGGAATAGAAAAATTGGCAAGAAATATCGTTTTCAAATAAATACTGGACACTTATGGCTGGGAAATATGCCATAAGCAGGACACTGACTGCAAGCTTGGGCTAGGTCAGGATGGCCTCAGCATGGCCAGGTCATAAGGTCAAGAAGAATTAGGTGGGAAAGCCCAGCATTAATGGGTTTCCAGTAATCGTATCAATGACCTGACATTTAAATACATATAAAACTGTCCAGATACAACAGGCAAGAACCTGTGTTGTGTGCATTTCCTACATTCCCCATTCACCTTACTGAACCAAGACATTAAGAGGCTGTCAGGACTCCTGTCGATGTTTTGTCACCCAAAGTAAGACAATCAGCCCATTCCAGACCCCCTTTTCTTTACTCTGCCAGAGAACCATTAACACTTACCCCTTCAGGGTAGACAAAAGAGGATTTAAACACTAGCTCTGACCTGAGGAATTCATAGTACTTTGGATGCATGTTGGCATGTCACTGTGCACGTTGGCCCCCAGATTCCTATGCTCTGTGCTACCCTTGGACAGCTGTCTGAGCCACTCTGTTTCAACCTTCTTCCAGACCGGTAAATATCACCCTCTAACCTGAATTTTCTCTCTATCTAAGCTTTCTTGCTTCTCTCTTCATTAGCCTTGTATGGTTTGTGAGACTGCTTGATTTCTTGTGTGTGTGTATCTATTAATTACCAGTAAAATATCCCTTTTAACTTTTAACTGGAGTCATCTCTGCAGTTAGTACTGGTATACTCAGGTGTAAAGATTCTGCCATTACCCTCCTCTCACAGGCCTCCTTTGAGCTAATAATTCCCCAAATCCTAAGCAGACACTGGCAGTACTGGAAGACCTCAAGGTCACCCACTTTTTAGGGTAGCAGAGGGATATGACTAAGAACTGGGCAGGCTGGGTAGAGCCAGCTAATCTCAGTTCATGGAATACTGTGATGGAAGTCCATGGGAGAAAGGATGTGACCTAGAAGCTTGGCAGTTAAACAGTAGATAGGGTTAGGTAGAAATAGAAAAGGGACAGGGACAGGTAGAATGGATTGAATATTGTGAAAATAAGCTGGTTAGGGACATTAGGGAGGAGAATGGAGGAGAACTGAATAGAGTTGGGGAGCCAAGAATGTGACAGAGTCCAGGAAGAAGTGTAACTTTGAAACTGAGGTGCTATATGTACCATGTATGGAATGAATATAACGCTGTACTGTTGTTGCTGTTGTACAATACATTTTTACTGTTTCTAATTTCTATTTCTGCATCTAGGTGTTTTAATGTAGAAGTTAACAAGGAAATTTGGCCATGCTTTACCACACTGAAACCACTGATCAATACAGATACTTACTCAATATAGTTGTCCTCTTGAGGCCCAAATGCCAGATCCAAGGAGGGATCTTAAGGGGAAAAGGGCAAGATGAGCAACAGGAGTCCATGGCCCTTTCTGCACAGCATTTCTGAAGCAAAAGGGCCCCTTGAGCATCGTGTAAATATGAGGAGCAGTCCACATGACTCACTCACATTTATATGACGCTCAAGAGCCTAACGCGGACCGCGCATGCATTTTTCATTTTCGGCTTAAAGCCGAAAATGCTGCATGGTCGTGCATCACTCTGGGGCTCCGTGTGCATTTACCTGGTCTGCGGAGCCTCGGGAGCCGGGCTGGTCATGCTTCCTATGCAGTGCAGTGCAGGCTGGGAAAGGTTCCAGGCTGCACTGCAAAAGGAAGAGGTGGGGCGCTCGCGCGACCAGGAAGCAGCTGCAGAGCCGAAGCAGCAGGGACGCAAGAGCCTTCCTCCCCAGGCTTCTCGCGCTAGCCCCACACCCCAGCTCCACAAAAGGGTAAGGTGCAAAAAGAGCCCATGTGTTAGAACTGTGGGGTCTATTCTGACAGGGTATATGTCATAGGTTTTTTTTTTCCATAGCGGGGTGTTATGGCACTGCGCACTCCCCACAACTGGCATGGTTTAATTGGCAAATATTATTTTGTTGGCATTATATCAATTGGCATTGATATTAATAATACCTGAGGTAACAGAAAGGTCAAGCTGGAACAGGCAAATTACTGACTGTAAATGTGTGATAGCAAGGCAGGTCAGCTGCACCCACCCCTTGGACAGAAACTGAGTCATTGCCAGGCTAATAGTGCACTCGCTTTCAAGACAATGGGCTTGTGTTAATGAGCTGAACTTCTCAGAGTTAAATGAAGAAATCCCCATCAAATTGTGATTGTTCTATCCCTGGTCCCT
This sequence comes from Iguana delicatissima, assembly GCA_948472985.1. NCBI lineage: Eukaryota > Metazoa > Chordata > Lepidosauria > Squamata > Iguanidae > Iguana > Iguana delicatissima. The sequence goes on from CAOKZL010000392.1 coordinate 525,835, forward strand.
GAACACTGAGATATTTCCCTATTGTTCCCCTACCTCTCCACAATACTCGGCTATTATGACAGACATTATCCTTTTGTCACCTAAACACTAAGACCATAAGCTCCATCTGGACTTCATTGATTGTGTTGCAACTGCCATTGTCCGCTTGGTTGGGAGAGCGATTCACATCCATACCTGCAGGATATTTTTTGCGTATAAGAACTCCTGATTTCAGGCCCAGTGCAGTCTCGCACCATTCTGAACACCATGCTGTCTGTCTGATCCCACAATGAGAATTGTCCTTAGATGTCTACCTAGGTAACATTGCTGCCCTCTTTGCTACTCTCTGGACTGATAATTATCACCTATCACAACTTTCCTCCCTTTTTCTTTCAGGTAGTCCTTGAACAAGTATGTGTGTTTGAAACTTTTGTGTGTTTGTGTGGATTTTGTTATAAAAACACATTTTTAGTTTTACATTTTAAATCTCCAGCTGGTTCTTTCCTATGACCCCATAAGCACTGGTAGAAAAGATCTGAAGTTGCCTACCCCACACCCTCCTATTTTGAGTGAATTTCCCCCACTTTTGAGTGGAGGTACTGGCACCATTGGTGGGCTCTTGAGGCACCTACATTTTGGAGTAACAAGGGCATATGTTTTAGTACATGAGGGATAGTGTTGGGTTTTTGAAAAAAATTGCCCCCACATTGCACAAAAAACGAGAGAATGAGGGTTCCTTAGGGGTGACAAAAGTGGTATTGTGGTCCCACTTGTGGCTCATGGGCCTAAGGTCTTTTAGTCTAACTGGTCATCATAACACCTCTGATATTTTATTCAGTATGCCATACCAGCTCATTTGTATTTTGAGAGCATTTGCTTCTGTCTTTGAGCTGCCCACATACTTTGAAAGCAAGTCATGTGGTGGGGGAAGAAAAATAACGGTGACGCACACACACGTGACCCAACTCTGACACATTCTGACAGAGAGAACATTGCAGGGGGTCTAGACAAAGCAATCAAGAAATAAGGTCAGCCTCAGAATCCATGAGGGTTCTGTTAATGCATAGTGTCATAAGGATGTGGGTAGCATTGCTAGCAATATTGGAACAGCATTAAGAGTTAGAAATGGGAGACACAAACAAATCTGATGGCTTTAATTGCTAAGACAGAAGAATACCGTCTTGTTATCTTTAACAAAGGGCATTTTTATACAGTGCGGTTAAACTTTTCAGCAGATCTCTAACTTTTACCATCTTTCCTCCTTTTATGCATGGACTAGGTCTTTCAGGCAAAAGGAATTGAGTAAGACGCTCTCAAGCAGACATCAGAAAGGAAACATATTGGTGTGTCTCTGGGTATTTTACCAGCTTCCCATTGGCTTGAATTAATGCACAGAACTGAGCACTACATCCACAGTTCTACATCAACCCCAGCCAGAGCCTCAGGAGAATGCCCTCATGTCATTCTGACATTCACCTGTGTCACACTTTGAATATGCATGTACCTGTTAATTATAACCAGCCAGTGATGTACAAACCCAAAGTGACTCTTTCCCTCCCATGGTGATCCAGAGTCATCCGCACATATCAAGATAAAGGCTTGGTTGTGTCATGCAAGTCAACAGCGTTTAAACACTAAATAGCAATTTACATGTTTGGAACGTCAAAGGCAATTCTTCTTACAGTGCAGGGAAAGAAATACAACTCAGGTTTTTCCAGTGAAACTGTATTCTTCTCTGCCTTTTAGAGGACACGATCTGGTGTTAAGCTCAGCAGTTTGCAAGAGCTGGGTTTTAATGATACAGAAAGAGGAAAAGACACCAGCACGTTCCTACAGAAGAATGACTCAGCCCCTGTTCATTTCATCTTTAAAAGCAAGAGCCAGAAATTCCTGCACAATACAGTTAGCACTTGCAAATTCCATAAATATTTGAAATGTTTGTTTTCCACAGTAAAAACTGCATAATATTAGTTGCAAATATGTGTTCTGAATAAAGAGAAAGGTATTCAAACCATCGCTACTTATTGTGGGTGGGGGTGGTGAGAAATAAGGTTAGGTGCTGTAAAAACAGCAGAATGAAGACCTGGCTGCTGAGCAATAGAATGGTGCTTTGCAAAATGACAAGTTGGCCAACGCCTTGAAATGTCAATGGGCCAGCCTATGTGCAACAAAAGAGGATGAGCAATAACCTGGAAACTTCTTGAAGCACAGGAAACGCTCTCAATGCCAAACAAGTGGCAGTAAAATTTCAACCACTTTCACTGCTTTGGCCAGGGAAAAACCTTTACAGAACTACCTCTCTCTCTAAGCCCTGGGTAGGTTTGTTTCATTATTTATTTTTTCATAACAGAGATGTTACTTGTCATTATAAGTAGAGATCCTACATTGTTTTTGTGTAATGTAAATCTATATTCACATAGTTAAAAGTAGTTTTGTGATACCACCCTTCTGCTGAATATCAAAGTTGTGCGATTGAGTATGTATCTGTCAATGAGCAAGCTTGCTGTCCCGTGGTGGGAGAGGGATTGCACAATGGTTCTTCCTATAATTCCAGTTAAGCAAATGATCCATTGAAGGCAAGGGCAAATAGTTATGCACTATCCAAGGATGTGAAACTGCATGTGAAATGGTCAGACCAGTGAACCTCTCCCTATGCAACGGTGAGTTATGAATGCAGATGTTACACAACATAACAGTACAACCATGTGCATAAGGAATTTTGTGTGCAAATCATTCCAGAAGGACTCCAGCCACTTTCTATGTGGCCCTCCCAGATGTCATTAGATGCTTTCTCCCATCAGTTCTAGTCAGTGTAAATAATGGTGAGGCATAAAAGGGAGTTAAAGTCCAACAACATCTGGAGAGTTACTCATTCCCTATCTCTGCTAAAATTTAAATATCATAATGCTGAAAGTAGGAATATAAAGAATGTTTAGAAATTTACTCCACCTGAACAAGAAAGGGTGTCTCAATATGATGAGACATGATATTTAAAAAATGACCGGCCTCTGTAAGATATTTGCCTCAGTGCAAAAGCAAATAGATCAATAGGAGTTTTTTTTCCCATTCTTTGTACAAAATATGTCTGTGTGCAAAACAACGTTGTGAATTTTTTTAAAAAAGATTGTATCAAAGATTGTATGGAAAAAATGAATAGTTTTGCATTATTTAAATATTTTTATAAAAACATTCCACAACAGAAAGCATTAAGATAGAAATATGATTGACTTGTTGTAGTTGTCTCTACTTAATATCAAACTAAATGTCTACAGTAACATAAAAGATGAAGTAATCCAAAAACCGTGTAACTAACAATATCAAATGAAAAGTCGAAAGAATAAAAATTTGAAAAAGCAAAAAGGATTCTTCTCAAACAGTGATGGGAACTCTCTTGTAAAGTTTTTCTCCTTCTATCATAAATTGAATTATCTATGTCTCTCTACATCAAAATACATATAATTTTACAATATTTTTTTAAAAAAGAGACATTCCTGGATATAATTACATTTCTAGAGGCCTTTTCGCATGGCATTTGCCATGTGAAAGGGCCCCTCGAGTGTCACGCGAATATGAGGAGTGGTCCACACAATGCACTCACAATCATGCGATGCTCCAGGGTCTGCCAGGTGCTGCTCATGTACTTTTTCATTTTTGGCTTTAAGCTGAAAATGGTGCATGATCACGCATCGCTCCGGGGCCCCGTGCGCACTTACCGTGCACATGGAGCTCTGGAGCCACAGCGCTCGCGCTTCCTGCCCCAGCGCAGCCTGGGAAACTCCCAGGCTGCACTGCAGAAGGAAGAGGTGGGGCTCTCACGCAAGCAGCCAGCAGCTGCAGAACTGGAGCAACTGGGATGCAAGAGCCTCTTGCTGGAGGCTGCTCGCATGATCCCCACACCCAAGCGCGGAGAAAAAGTGAGTTGCGGAAAGGGCCTAGATTTAATCCTCAAAGTCTGCTACTGAGAACTTTCCACATCTGGTTCCCAAAGGGGGATTAGTACCTTCCAATCATTTTTAAACTGTTGTACAGTATTTTCAGATAGTAAAAGAGTCAGTTTGTCAGATTTTGCCATTTCATAAAGTTTTATTAGCCAGTCTTCCATTGTAGGAATATTAGCATCGGGGCAAATGCTAATTTAGCAGCCAAGGTCATATAGAGTAAGATTCTCCAATATTTACTCTTCATCATACTATCTGTTCTGTCTAAAGTATTTAAGAAGTACATTTCTGATTGCATGGGAAATTTGGTTTGTAATACATGTGTTATTATATCATGAATTTGTTTCCAGAATTTCTTTGCAAGGCTGCATTGCCACCACATATGGTAGAAAGTGCTTTTCTGTTCAGATTTCCAACTTTTGTTACTCATGTTCTTAACCATTTTTGATATCTCTTTTGATACCAGATACTGCCTAAAAGCTTTTTATTTTTGCAAATTTTGTGTGCAAAAAGAAAAGAGTCTTTGCAAAACGTTCACATAAAAGTTCCAAAGTTGGTGGGAGCTGAGCATTTGTAGCACCTTAACCAAATAACCCACTTTTGCTGCTGTACTTACAGATGTTTCAGCAGTTTTGTTAACAGTATTTAGGTGGCATCATTTCAAGAAGCATTACCTTCATCCTGAATTCAATTCATTTGGCCTTGGTGATACCATGATGTCCACAAATTGTATTGACTATGTAGCACTGTGATTTTTTCATTTTCATTACTTGATTCCTGATTAGCTAGGACTCCAATTTCTTCACCGTGAGTTCTTCATGCTTCCATATGATCCCTGATTGGCTAGAACACCTAAGTAATGCAGGAAGGAAAAACATATCCTAACCAGCCAAAAACAAAAACAAACAAAGTTTTGGAAGGTCACTTTTTGTAGTACAGCTCCAAAGGCTGATGGATTCTGGGAGTTCTAATAAAAAAAAATCTTTTCCAACCTCTGTGGGAAAAGACAGGATGTTGAAGTCCACAACAGAAACAATGGCACTGAGTAGGTTCACTGAGGTGAATACTGTTATTAATTTTTCTTTTTTGCTCCCCAGGATATCTAAAATCTGTCCCAAAACTGATTTAGGGGACAATATTCAGCACAGCTCATGTCTCTGTTCTTTTATGATCACAGTGCAACGTGTGTCCATAATGTACTGGACTCTAGCATCCCCAAAAGCAATATAGCCTTGAGGTTATCACCAGCTTAAATCTTGGAATGGGTAGAACTATAATAGCTAATGCATCCACACTTCAGTGAGTAAGTTTTTCCTCCATATGAATTAGGATGACAGCTTTTTGCCTCAAGAGTGCTGTTATATTCAGACGGTTTAGCTAATAAAGTACCGATGAAACATTACTGAACTTTGTTTTTCTTTTTCTTTTAATCCATCCTGTCATTTCACAGCAGTCATAGAACAGTGTGGAGCAAATAGCCTCTGCCTTCAGATTCATTGAAGCTATTTTTAAAATAACCAGCTAAGGCTTAATAGGCACTTGGCATCCTGCTCTTTCTTGTTCAGCCTCAGTGAGAGAGAGTGGATGTAAATAATTGCTAACAAGATGGAAGGCAGTGAAATGGCAGGCCTGGATCCAAGGACCTTTCTGAGATTAATGCTCTGTCCATGCACCACGTCCATTCCCCCACACCAGGCAAATTCTTAACACAGCTTCTTGTTCATCTTGCAAAGCAATTCCTAAAACAGGAATAAGAAACCTCAGGCCCTGCAACTGAACCCAGTGTTCTTGGCGTCCCATCTGAACCTTTAGGCTCCCCTGGATGGCTAAGCCTCTCTCCTGATGACACCATTATTTCATGGTGTTACCCCAAAATGTGGGTGACACAAGGGCCAACCCATGATGTCAATACCTCCTTGCAATGGTAGGGAATGAATTGATTAAGCTTAAAGTTTAGGAAGCTTGCAAGAGGAGAGTAACGTAGCGAGATCTTTTCCATTTATGTTTATGGGCTCATGCAGGAAAAATACCAGCCAAAGAGTAAAATATGAACTAAAATGTGTCTTTTATTGAAAGGCATTCACACACACACACACACACACAATCTTACAAGAGCTAGCTGAAGAGAAGGGAGGAAAATGGGATAGAGACATTGAGAGATGTGGGTGATAATTACCAGATCTGCAGAGAAGCAGAGAGAAGTGATAGCATGGCTTATGTAAAAACCTAAGGACAGTTCTCAGTCAGGAATCGGACAGGCAGAGTGGCGTTTAGATCAGCAAGAGACTGCACTGGACAGCTTGGAATCAGGGGCATTTGTACCTGAAAAATAGCCTGTGGCACTGGAAGATATGTGCAGTTCCAGGTGCAGAACAAGGGAGTTGTGGTGCATACAATGGACCATCAACCCACTAATGTTCAGTGTTTGAATGACAAAGGCATGATGGGTGTTGTAATAGCTGTCTATTGTGGGTGCTACAAAGAAAGAGGAAGAAGTCCAAATGCACCAGGGACAGGTATAAGTTAATCAGCAATCTGGTGGGCTTCTCACAATTGTGTTCTCTGGGAAAACTACAGCTTCTACTTAAGCTTATTATCCACAGAAACAGTGTTTGTTTGCCTGACAAATGACCAAGTCTTACACGGAGAGTGTCTTAGGGTGACCAGTCTTTCTTTCTCATGTTCACAGTCAGAATTTGCCTCAGTCGGTTTGACTTCTGGTCAACTTCAGGTTTGATTTTGATATCAGTGCCAATTAAAGTGTGTTACCAATGATGTCAATTAGTTATGATGCCCATCTAAACCATATCATTATCAGACCCAGAGGCAAGGCCCTAACAGTGGTTCCCCAGTCGGTTTCTCGTACACAATCCCTCCCCCCATTTTCTTACATTTTAATGCCTCTCTTAAGGCAATCAGAGTGCAACAGGATGATAGTTCCACCTTCCTGTCAGTGGTCTGTAAGGAATTGTGACAGAGGTCCTGCTTCTTATTGTTACAGCCACTCCTTTTACCCTAACTTCTGGGGGTCCCCTACGGGACACCTTGATTCACTCCAAAATTGCAAAGACTGAGTGAACAGCGGAGCACTGGCCTTGGCAGAACGAAGGGCAAGGTAACCCAGCGAGACCTTCAACTCAATTTTTACAGGGTTTGACCACACAAAAACCAGCCAAACGTGTCAATGAATGAAGTTTATTAGCAAATACGTTCCCATGCACACACGCATTCACTCACTCATGCACACAAGGACTATCGAGAAGGGAAAGAGGTGAAAGCTTATAGGGAATAAAGTGGAGAGGGTGTAAGGGCAGTAATACTGCACCTGTCCAGAAGTCTTCAATCTGGGAAGTGGCGAGAAAAAAGGAACTCAGCGAAGTGAGGCGGCTGAGGGGAGCACTCGACTAACAGAGTGCCAGTCTGCTAGTGTGGCAGGGAGTTCTCCAAAGAGGGTCTCGAAAATGGGGACTATTTATAGGGCAGAATGTACCTCGGGGCTGACCCTTTCCTGGGGAGAACAATGGTCAAAACAGAAGGGGAATACCGCACAATGGCTACTTGATGGCTTGCATGATTATTTCATGTAAATACACCTCGCCCTGATAGGATTTGCTACTGCAAGCGTTGCTCAACAGGGGAAAACTCAGTAATCCCCTCAAGTTGGCTTTGTGGCTGAGGACCCTTTGTGTGGACATGCCTGCCTGAGATCTCCTTGGGAAATGTGACTGGGGATTTTCCTGGTCTTGACCTATGTCTGATCACTTGACCTATTTGTCTACACACCCATCAGGGCAACCTCTCTGGCATAGCTGATATTTTTGATATTAATTTTATATCCCCCCAGGACAGGTTCTGCTAATGGAGGTAACACTCCCACCGGTAGGAAATGTCATCTTGCTGCACTCTGATCACCAGTAGAACAGACCTCTAGGATTCAGAGTGGCTTCCTAGAGTTTAAGATAGGATTCGGAGGCATTTACCATTATGGCAGTTCAGCATGATTGTGAATATGTAGCATAAGTGAACAGGGAGCAATTACAGATCCCTAAATTCCAGCTTGCAAATCCATAACTGCAATATAGGATGTCCCCCAATAACAACAACCCACAGATGCTGCTGTTCCTGCTTACCCAAGCTCTGTTTCTTTTTCTCCTCCAGAGCTGAGAAAATTTACCTTGAGGAAAAAAAATATGTATAAACTCTCAGGCTGAGTAAAATAGCTGCCTTACCTTTTGCTCTTCCATTTCAGTTATGCCATTTGAAGATTATGACTAGTGTTCAAAGTGCCATTAAAAACATTCAGACGCAGGTGTGCAGGTGACTCTGTCTATTTTCACAGGTGGAAAGGGAAAAGATGTTTACCTTCTGCAAAGAAGAAGGCCTTAAACAAAGCAATGTAAATGAGGTTTCTGATATGATTAGATAATCCAACCAATGCTAACGTGCCCTTTTATGCTTTTCTTTTTTCCCCCCTTGATGTTTATATAATCTGGATGCCTGAGACATGAAGAGGAGACAGGCACCTCCAGTTCAGGGCAATTTTTAAACAAACAAACCACCTACTGCTAAAAAGAAAATGTCTTGAGAGCAAATACTTACTGAGCATCGCTAATTCAAAAATCCAAAATCTGATATGCTCAAAAATCCAAATTTGATGCCACAAGTAGAAAATCCCACATATGAGTTAGTAGTTGAGATAGTGACACCTTTGCTTTCCAGTGTCTCAATGGATAAAACTATGGAAAATATTGTATAAAATTACCTTTAGGCTATGTGCATAAGTTGCATATGAAACATAAATGAATTTTGTATTTAGACTTGGGACAAAATTTAAAAATTCATAAATGAATTTTCTGTCTAGACATCTCCAAGATACTATGTACATGCGAATTGTTCCAAAATAAAAAACCCCCCAAAAAAACCAAAATCCACAATCCAAAACACTTCTAGTCCCGAGAATTTCAGATAAGGGATATTCAATCTACACATACCTTTTTTTTTTTAACAAAAGATGCAATCAAATGCTGTTTAGCAATCAAAATTCTGCAAATTTTGCAATCAAATGGCTCTGAGTCTGTGGATCATCTCCAGGCAAGAGATGAGGGCAAAAATTCTCTGGTTTAGTGGGTTCAGCTCCAAGCACAAGGAAAAGATTGTGTGTCAATCTCCAGCTCAGCAGCAGCTTGTTGCTGCAACTTGCAAAGACTCACCAGGGGCGTCTCCGTATTGACTTAGTATCCTTCTTCCCTCCCACCCTCTGCTCTGATCTGTATCTACTTTCTGGGAAGAAGCAAGTAGTCTAGATTAGATGTTCCTCATCCCATCTCTCTGACTAAGTGATGTTACTGTAAGGGGTGGGTGATGTTAGGGTCCACCCACAATGCCATCATCTCCTTAGAATTTGCAGTAATTATGCTCAAAGGAGGCCTACAAGAGGAAGGTAACAGCAAGATCTTTTCAGCTATGTATACCAGTACTAACTGTAGAGATAACTCCAGTTAAAATTTATGAAGTATTTTATTTGGATTGACAAACACACAAGAAATAGGACACTCTTAAGAACCATACAAAGCTATTGGAAAGTGAGGCAGGAAAAGTTGGATGGAGAGAGATTGAGTGGAAAGAGTGATAGTTACTGGAAGAAAGGATCACTGAGGAAGGACTCAGGTAGTGTCTGAGGGTAGCATGGAGGAACAGCAGATTGGGACACTACGTACAATGACTACACTGAACATACTACAAGTGGCTGGGGTTGAAATTAGAGTTTATATACCTTATTCATACCCTAGAGGGGGTGTGCAGACATCTGTATTTAGAGTAATTAACATACAGAGGTTTGGTTCCTGAGGGAATACACTGCCCTCCTCCTTGCTGCTAGGCCTCATCCCCATCGTAACCAGCCAGGCCCAAGAGGTCTGTGGCTGAGAATTCTAAAATTCCTTCCCTAAACTGCAAACCCCAGGATTCCATAGAATCTTCTTAGGCAGCCAATCATATGAGGTCTTTGCCTGACACAGACAGACAAACTTTGACTTTTATATATTAGATATAGTTTTACTCCCAAAAATGGGTGACTCAGGGGTCCGTCCATGATGCCAGAGCCTCTGTAGAACAGCAAGGAATATTAGCTCAAAGACAAGGACTGCAAGAGAGGATGACCTAATGAGGTCTTTTACACCTATGTATACTGGCATTAATGAAAGGAAAAACCAGCCTGAGAGTAAAAAACAAGCTTGTTCATTTCATTGGGGCAATTAACAATCATGCACACAAATTCCAAGCAGTCTCACAATCACACAAGGCTGAGGGAAAAGGGAGGAAAGGTTTGGATAACAAGAAGGATATTTTTTTTCCAACTCTTCTTTTTCCAAAAGCCTCTTCCCAGCTCTTCTCTAGAATGCAATTAGATTATAATAGCATCCAGAGAAACTTTCCCATCTTAGAATGCAGTTCCTATAGTAAAGCTTTAGTATCTTTCTCTATTCCATTGGTGCCTTAGCCCCTTAATTTGGATTCCTGCTCCACAGCAGACATGCACTTTATTAGAACTAACAGCTTATAAGGCTGTATTCCCCAATGAATACAATGAGATGTCCAGCTTACTAAACAGGCATAAGATTGCACTATTCAACTGAAAACAGAGGCCACTTCCACACTACACTGTCATATGCTATTATTCCACTTTCAAAATCCTATGGAATCCTGAGGTTTACAGTTTAGGGAGGGACATTTAGAATTCTCAGCCAGAGAGCTCTTTGGCCTCAGTAAATTACAATTCCCAGAATTCCACAGGATGTTGAAAGTGGAATAATAGCACTATAACCGTGTAGTGTGGAAATGGCCAGATCTGTTCCTCCTCCACCTCTTCCTCTTCCTTCTTCCTCTTCCTCAACATCACTACCATCATTTGAACTGTAAAGCAACTTGTTAGGAAAATGTCGTTTGATTTGTCTGAACACAATGAATTGGACAAATATGTATTGAGACCTGGTTAAATACAAGTTTTGGCAACATCTCTCGAAGATATACGTTTGAAATCCCTGTATTATAATACACTCCTGTCCTATAATTTACAGAACCTCTGTGGAAAATGTGATTCTCCAAAATGAAGGGAAATGAGTTTAACCTTGTTCACAAATACAGAAGCTTTTCAAACATTATGTATTTTAAAAAATTCCATGGTTACCTGATGTGGCAATGTATGTCGGACAAGCTGAAAGCATTATAGTGAAATTGCAGATATGAAAAATGTTCCAGAGAAAGAAAAAGAAAGTGCACACATAACACACGCACACACACACAAAGGCATTAGGTAATTGCAAGGGGGAAAGCGTAGTTATAACCAAACATTTGTGGAATGTTAGCAACTGCGGCCTGACCGGACAAATTGCAACATGTGGTCCTGAAGTTGGTAATTTAATAAATCAAAAATGATAGGAAACATAAAACAGGCCCTGAAAGTCTGCAACAAAAATGCATTTGGATAAATCCTGTAGGTGTGTGGCAAAGAGCCAGAAAGTGGCAGGAATCAAAGAAACAATTGACTGGGGAAAAGGAAAAGCACATTGAATTGAATTGAATTTCTGCATACAAGCAGTTTCATTCAATCTTACCAGTTAAATCTTTGGAAATAACTGCTTACGGCCACCTATCATCACTACATTTTTATTTAAATTTTTTTTGATATGAGCTAGAAAAGACCACAAGATCTACGTAGTCCAACCCTCTACCATACAGGTATATACAGTTAAAACACTCCTGACAGAAAGCCATCCAGAGTCTGTTTAAAAACCTCCAAAGAAGGAGACTCCACCACACTCCGAGCCAATATATTCCACTATCAAACAGCAATACCCGTCAGGAAGTTTTTCTCAACATTTAAGTGGAATCTCTTCCTGTAGTTTGAAGCCATTGCTCCATGTCTTAGTCTCTGGAGCAGCAAAAAACAAGCTTGCCATGTGACATCCTTTCAAATATTTAGACAGGGCTATGATGCCACCTCTTAACCTTCTTTTCTCCAGGCTAAACATACTCAGCTCTCTAAGCTACTCCTCATAGGGCATGGTTTTCAGACCTTTTACTATTTGGGTCACTCTCTGGAAACTTTCCAGCTTGTCAATAAGCTTCTTGAATTGTGGTGCCCAGAACAAGACACAGTATTCTAAGCAGGGTCTGACCAAAGCAGAATAACGTAGTGCTATTAATTCCTTCCTTAGTTTGGCCCTAGCTTTCTAATCTGTTAAGATCATTTTGAATTCTGATCTTCTTGTTATCAGGCCATACACACTCACACTTTGATATGGTTTAATTGGTGAAACATGACTTAATTGGCAAGATATATTGATTGGCTTTGATAGAAAGCATGCCCTGCTATGGTTCTACGGCCAGGCTGGACAAGAGGAAAGACCTGGCCAAACATGTGCACTGCAAATTAGGTCAGAAACCCCCTCTAGGCATAGCTAGGTCATAGTCAGGAAATCACTAGGAAATTCCAGAGTTAATAGGCTTGCAGTTAGCTTTAATGTCTCTGCCTTTTGGAACAATAACAACTGGAAGATTCCTACCAAACCACTGATTATCTGGTCTCCTTTTCCTTTGACCAAGCAATCTTTCCTTCTGTCAGAGTCCAACTCCCTGCCTGTGCCCCTCTGCCAGCAAAGAAGAGGAGGCAAAGGTACTTGCCTAGAAGGAAGAGGCAGCAGCGGGAAGTGTCCAACACAAACAACTAATGGAAATGCTGAGCCAAGCTGGGTCAAGGTCTAATCCAAAAGGTCCAGGAAGCTGAAAGTCTGTCCAGAGGGGTTGAGGGAGCTGAAGCACAAGAGTCGAGAGACTTGCGTAGTAATTTGCTACAAGCAAACAGCAAGCCACACTGACAGACTTAAATAGCCACTGAAAACAGGTGTTACCTGTCATTGTTTCCTTAATCTAGGCAACGCAGCTTCCCTCTGAGCTGTCCATTTCAGCCTCCCCTGTGATAGGGACTGAGGGGCTCAGGTGACTGTAATTCCTCCAGATCACTGCTGGTTCCCTCTCCCTCTGGAGCTGGCTGAGGCAACTCTGCCTCTGCTTGTCTTTCAACTGATGAGGATGTTTGCAAGCTGCTTTGGTCAATCACTGGCTCTGTCCCTGGCACAATCAATTGCTCATCAACCTCAGAGTGATCAGCTATCACACCTTCACCTGAAAACCTGTCTGACAAGTGCTGAGCTATCAAGCAACCATTAGCCCTTTTGTCACCTAATGCTAAAACCATCAGCCCATTCTGGAACTCATTGTCCACTTTGCACACTCCATGGTTTACTTGGCCAGAGAGCCATTCAAACCTGTGCTCTCCAGGCAGAAATCACGTATAAAATCCCCAAGTTTTGACCAACTAGCTTGCAGAATATTGATTGCTGGTTGCCACTCTGATCCTTTGATTCCTTTACTCAGTGACTGATCTTGGCAGTGATTATGTTTGCCAGAGTCAAAACTGGAGAGGGTTTCTGTCCCTTTAATGGTTGTGTAGAAGAGGGAATTTCAGCAGGTGTAGCTTTTCACCTGTTTGCATGACAAATAATACCTGCTGGAATTCCCTCTTCTACACAACCTTTAGTGGTACAGGATGTTACCCTGATTTCTGGGGGTCCTGTGAGGGACACCTAAATGCTCTTCAATTTATAAGTTGGGGAAATTAGTCAAAGAGCACAAGCTAGCAATAAGAGAGGCAGGGTAACATAGCGAGTTCTTGAACCCAATGTCTATGGGGTCAGGCCGAGTCAAGAAGCAAACAGAAGTGAAATAATAATTGGTGTTTTATTAAAATACAGTCAAACACACGTATGCAACACACTCACACAGATAACTATAGAAATAAAGATTGGAGTAGGATAGAGGGATTTTAAGAGGAGGTTTGGTATGGGAAATACTGTACCTGTCCTGAAGCCCGGATAGTCTGAGGACAGAGTTCATGGATATGGAGGTTCTCAGTACGTGGGACTGAGGGGAAGGCTCGCCAAGCAAAGCGGCAGCAAGGCGGTATGGAAGTCGGGAGCGATTCCAGCAGTTTGAGCAATCCAAGGAAGTGCTCAAAGTCAGGGGTTCATATAGGGGAAATTGCAGCCACAGGCTAGTCTGTACTTGAGGAAAACAATGAGTTTTGGGATGGAGACAAAGCCTCCAAAAGGTCAGAATTTAGCATGATTGAGTTAGGTCCGAATTGTCAATAGGGTAGCCAGTATGCAAACGTGGAGTGCTTGACACTTGAGTATTCGGCTCGTCAAGCTGCGTGCTTGGGGCAGGGAGTTCTTTGTAAGCAGCGTGCATACATAATGAGGGTACTTGCTGAGAGGTCTCCTGAAGCGGTCGTTTGGCTATTTCTGACCTGTCTGTATTGTTGTTGAATATTACGGCGATTAGCAACCGAGCCTGTTTGCGTGCTTGTCCGGGGGCCTCGCAAGCACATGGGAAGGAATGGGTAAGGAAGGCCAAATTATTGATATCAAAATGATATCTGGTGCCCCCCAAGTCTGGCTAGAAGCTGCGGTAACAGGAGATGACTCTAGTTTTCAATATAGAATCCCTAACAGCTGTCCACTTGCTACTGTACTGGTAGTGCACTGAAATACATCACTCCTTAACAGATAAGGCATTTGAAGAGTGAGTGAGTGAAGTGTATATGTTGGTGGAAATGGAAAGAAAATAGGGATGGAGATGAGTGACAAACTAAACTGAAAAGCTTGTAAGATGAGATTCCTTGTCTTGGGACAGGTTTTCCCAACCAGGCAGTTCCTAGACATGTTGGACTCTCACCATTCCCAAACAATAATCATATTATGGGTTTTGTCATCCTTGTAGAAAAAAAGAAATCCAACTTGGAGGTAGGCAACTTTTAAAAGGATGAAATGAGTCCCTTTGAAGAAACCAGCAACAAAATGTGCTCCCTTAATTAATTTTCCTGTTTCTAATGTTTAACATGAATTATTTTCAGACCTAATGTTCTAGGCTTTGGTCTGTGGTCTTTGAGGAAAAACTTCCTGATAGTAAGAACTATTCAACTGTTGAACAGACTCCCTCGTAAGATGGTGGACTGTCTTTTGTTGGAGCTTTTGGAACAGTAGTTGGCTGATATTCTCATATTGAGAGGGGTTAGGACCAGACGGCCCTTCTATGATCATACAGCAGCCCCAAGAGCTGAGATATCACAGGAAGCTCCATCCTCAGCCAGCTCAGCTGACTGCTCCTCTGTCCACATTTTGTTATGACAGCAGTATGTTGGAAGATTTGGACATCTATTATAGTACCATCCCTGGCTTTTGACCTTCTTCACTGAATGTGTGTTGCTAGTCCCAGGTAAGAATGTTTTTTGTTTTGTTTTGGTTTGGTTTTTTTGAGGGGGCAGGCTGATGTCCCTTGGCTTCTTTTCTTCAACTGTTGATTGTGACTATGATTGTGATTGAGGTCCATCAGTGGAGCAGCTGCAGTTGTAACTCCAAGATAAGAGCCACAGGGCAAGAGATCTTTTAATCTCACTCTTCAGCTTGCTCCAAAGGCTCAAACCTATGTTATATCCAGCTCCAGTTATATTACCTCCAACAAGAGGGGAGAAATGACTCAGCAGACTGTACTTTCTATGAAACATCTCCCCTGAAGAAAAGGCAGCTCTTGGTACCTATCCTAATCAATGGCTGAGATACATTCACTCCTTAACTTTCATACAATTTATTAGTATTTATCAGTTGTGTTTATATGCAGCCTTTCCTCAAGTTAGCATACTTGGTTCTCTTGCCCTGGGCTAACAGCTTTGTGAGATAGATCAGGCTTAGAGAGTTTTAATGGGCTCATGATTGCTCAATGAGTAGCAAGGCTCCATGAGTATTGGAACACTCAATTCCCACTCTAACAGTTTCAGCTTCTGTGTCACACTGGTTTTCTGGTGGTCTCCAAACCACTGTGGTGAGAAAATTGCTGTCATCAGCTACTTGCCATGATGGAAGTATGGACACATGAGCCTCTTTCTATATGTTCCCATTGTGATTTCATAATTCATTCTGGATTGTACAAAGCACATTGCAGTTTCTGTAGAGAGAATGCTTGGGTCTGCCACAACATTACACAGAAACTAAGGCCATTTCTGCATGGCGTCGCTGTCCCACAGTGGGGATGAGGTGGCAGCAGTTTACAGGTCATGCTTTCACATGAGGTTGTCATGGTCTCACTGTGATCCCATCCCCACCCATTGCGATTGTGGGATATTCACTTAACAGAATAAATCATACCTGTTATCATGTGATGCTCCAGTCTTCTCCGGGCCTGTGGAAGCTGTGAAAGCACAATGGAGATGCTTCCTTTCCCAGCGCAGCATGGGAAAGAATCCATCTGTGCTGTGGAAGGAAGGTGTGTGTTGTTCATGCTCACTTCTGGAGGCAGCTGGCCGGTTGCAGAGGGGAGCATTCCTGTCACACTCCCATCCTAGCAAAGGTGCTGCTGGGATCATGGTGTGGTGATCATGCAATCAGGTAAGATGTGGAAATGGCCTAAGTTTCTTCTACTAGTGGTCCCTTATAGAAAATGCATGTTTAAGCCCTTTCTTGAAGGTGATTCTTTAAAGCACATAATTCTGAAATATTAAATAGTGGTAGGCCCACTGCTGTTCTTATCTCTTTTGTAGTTCTTATTTCTTTCTGAACATATGAATCTGAGATAAAACCCATGAACCATTGAGTGAAAACTAAAATCATCTAGACTGTATGAGAATGTAATGGCATCTGGAAAAAAAAAACAGTGCACTTCCTCTGGTGTCTTTCAAAAATAGTGTAGAGCAACGGAATAATAAGATTAGTAGGTTCCTATTGCTGCTCTAACACTCTGAACAATCATCAAATTTCCATGACCAATTATGACTAATCAGCCTCTAAGCTAGCATGAGAAAAACACCAGCAGATAAATTGAATTATTGCAGAACTAATTACTTTTTGAACATGCACTACTCAAGAATGTATTTTTTTGTACTGCAAGCAGGGGCCCCCAACTTATCTGGGCTGGCAGGCACATTTGGAATCTTGAGTTTCATGTATATTGTCACAAAATGGATGCCAAAGAAGGCTTTCCAGTCATAGAATGGCTTTCCTGGTGGGCATTGCCAGTCACAAAACACCCAGTTCACAGCAGTAAATGACAAACTTTCCCTAGAACCTGAGGACAAATTAGCAGGAAGGTTTGAGCTTCAGAATGCTGAACCATTCTGAAATATGGTACCTGGTCAAGAAACTGAGTTTAAGGTTGAAGTGGCATCTGAGCTCCAAATTCCACTGGGAATCTCTTTCCTGACAAAGCACAAGAAAATACCCATTTCAGAGAAGGCAAATTCATGACAGAGAAACCCACATATGCAGACTGTAACAAACACACAGAGGTGGCAAAATATACCTTATAACAAAATAAATAAATGACATTCCAGTCACCCACATACACAGACATAAGGAGCACAGCAAAAGACCATCTTTATTCCCTGTTGCATTTTGAACTCAGTCTGCACCAGCTGAAGTATGCTGATGACAAAGGGGGAAAGTGGGGGAGAAGAGAGAAAACAGGACATTTTTAAAAACAGCTGAAAAAGCAGGATGGCAGAAAATTAACTGGGACTGTCCCTGCTGAACTGGGACAGTTGGAGAAGATGGCAACCAGCATAAAAGAGGGTACTGTACTATCAGATACTGAACACCTTGTGCAAAGGCCAAGCAAATACTTAAAGAATCGCAGAATCATGGAGCTGGAAAGGAGTACAAAGGTAATCTCATCCAACTTTCTGTCATGCAGGACTACCAAACTAGAGCACTTCTAAAAGATGATTATCCACCCTCCATGTAAAGACTGCTTGTCCTCTGCAATACGGGCCATTTCCCCACTATGTTATGATAGTGCTATTATTCCACTTCAACATCCTATGGAATTCTGGGATTTGTAGTTTACTGGGACCAAAGAGCTCTCTGGCTGAGAATTCTAAATGCCCCTCCCTAAACTGCAAACCCAGGATTCCATAGCATGTTGAAAGTAGAATAATAGCACTCTAACAGTATATTGTGGGTTCGTCCTCATTTATTGCAGTGACTGCACAATCTGCAAAAGGTGTCCCTGTTCCAATCCCACTTCAGCTTCATCCCCTTCCAGAATAGGGTTGTAGCATGTAGGTCAGTACCCTTCTGACATTGCTCACTTACAAACCAAAGTCTTCTGCAGGGCTAAGGTCCAAAAGAACTTGGAAAGTTACTTATTTGGCCTTCAACTCCCAGGATCCCCCCAAAAGCACAGGTCAATCTATAAGAGACTTAAAGCCAAAGGCAAAAATTCAAAAACTAGTTGGAAGATATACCATCTTGGACATGTTGTTTGCCTAAATAAGCAAGGGAATAATAGTTTCGGGATGGGAGTGAGGATTTTGGTTGTGACTCTTGTGGGTAGTAGGGGTATAATTCTTCACTCAGTTTCTTCTTCAAGGAAGCAGCAAGTAATTTTGCAACTTTCTTCACACTGCAGGAAGATCTTAGAAAACTGTGCAGTTGTTAAAGACTATTCACAATTCATGACTAATTCTGTGCAAAATTTCCAAAAAGTAAGTCCCCAATGACAGTATTTTCCTCCCAGAAAACAGCTTTTTTTGGGGGGGGACACAGGAAAATAATATTCCAGCATAGAAATCTCATTTCCTGTGCAGAAAATGCTGTTTCTTAAGCAAAATAATCATTTGTGAATTTTGGATAGAATGAGTCCCAAAATGAAAAGATTCTTCACCAGTCCAAGATTCTTCTCCTTTAGTTTTCTCAACACTCAAAAAAAAAAAAAAAAAAAGTTATGTTTTTCAGCATTTTTTTTAAATAGTTTCAGATTTTCTTTCCACCTCTAGCGGTAGGGAGAAAATTTAAAGATCCCCCCTTCTGATTGTTGTTTCCATGATCCAATTAATACAACCCAAATGCAACTGCCTCTTCTCTTACCAGGGAATTAGGGTTTTGATCTTTCCTATAGCATTCATCTGGAGGTTCTTGCATGTTTTGTTTTAATTGGCATGGAGTACTATTTTCCTGGTGTATTAGGCAGTACTAATTGGTATATGAGGGAGTAGGTGTAATATGGGAGTTCTAATATATTATCTATAAATATCTAGACATGTGAGTAAGAGCTGCTAGCTTTACAGAGATATGGCTTGATTGCAAGCATATAAGCATTCGTAGGCAGTAACATTGTTAGTAACTTTTTTAAAAAAGTGATTGAATCACTCCCTTGAATATTTTCATATTTAATGGTTGATTCATACCCATTCTCTTATCTAGGTGTGCTGTTTTTTACACACTTAGTGGGCTTGTGTTACCCTTCATAGATATTCTGGTCTCCACTTAGTATTTTAATTGACGACTCCTCTCTATGAAAACAAGAGCTGTTTCTTTTAGTACCCATCAGATAGTACTATTTATCCTTTTGTTGAAATGACAACTATTGTCTCCTAAAATACATTCCCATTTGGAGTCACGATCCCATGGCATCCACACAATTAAACAGTAGATTGGAGCACATCTGGGTTTCATGGGATGTTGTCTTTTGTGTCATCCTCTCTTCCACAATTTGAGGGCATCTGTAGAATGTTACTAGTCTACTCTCCTTTCTCTATTCAGTTCTGGAGTGATTAAAAGAAGCAGAAGTCCACGGGACAATTCCGTTAGGAAGCTAAGTACTTATTAGCAAGTCAAACTGATTCTCCAGTACATGCGCATTGCTTAGGAAACGGGGTCACAATTAGGGATGCCGTGATTATCTGAAGCTTTTGACTGCTGAAGCAAAACAAGCATATTCACAGGAAGTGATAAGTAGACCAGACAAAGTCATCATTTATCAGTGAAGAAAAGAAAGGAAGCCATTATTGTGCAATAACCTTGTGCAATTAAAACAACTGCAGTTAAATTGCACAATTAGAAGTAGGAGCATTTCTCAGTTTGATCTTGTGTTCATTTTGGTTTCTTTGATCTTAAACTCTTTTTAAATCTCAAATCGAAATCTTAAAGATAGCCATGAGTTTTGCTTTCTCTCGCATTTGGGCTTTTTACACCTCAAAATACTTTTAACCTCGATTCCTCATTATAAAGAAATCAGTGGATTTTTATAGTATTATAAGAGATGCAGGGGACCAAAAGGACATCTATCCAACACCTTGCCAGACAAGAATATGCAACTAAAGCGCTCCCAATAGACGTCCATCCAACTTATCTTTAAACACATCCAAAGAAGAAAAGTCTACCAAGTCTATTTCATTCTCAAATAGCTCTTAGTCAATAAATTCTCTCTAATGTTTAGATGGAATCT
The DNA here is from genome assembly GCA_948472985.1 of Iguana delicatissima. Lineage (NCBI taxonomy): Eukaryota > Metazoa > Chordata > Lepidosauria > Squamata > Iguanidae > Iguana > Iguana delicatissima. The sequence continues at coordinate 546,087 of CAOKZL010000392.1, forward strand.
TGTTTCTTGTAGCGTGAATTGGAGTTCTAATCTCTGGAGAAGAAAAAAAAAGCTTATGCCATCTTCTGACAGGGTAATGTGAGGTATGCACCTCAGAGCATGTGCAGAGTGCTGGTAAGGAAGCAGTGCACAACTGCAACCAGTTGTTTCAGACAGGGGGGAAAAAGTATTGCAGACTCAAAACAATAAGTCTTAGTGCTGTTAGGGCTTCTGGCAGCAAGCCTAGAAACAAAAACATTCAGGCACAAAAAGATAGCAATACGGAAAACAGACTGACAGCATGTCCAGAGGCAGTACAAAAAACAGCCTTACAGCAGCTTGACCTCCTCACATGAAGGGGGTCATGTTGTACCTGCTTTCTGTATAGGCGCTACACCGGTGCAGAGGTGTTAAAGATGAAGTTGGTGACTCTAATGGAGCACTTACATGGTTCAGTACAAAGGAACTGAAAAGCAAACTTTTGAGAGTTTGCTCCCAAAACCTATTGCCTAGATGGACAAATTATTTAGTTCTTTTTCCCCACACTGTAAATTTTTACACAACCTTGAACTCATCAATTCTTTCCATCCAGAAATATGTGAATTTTGGCAAATTCTTATTAAAAGCAAAATAAAATGAAATAATTACCGATTACCCTAAGCAGAATAGCCAGTCAGCACGTAGAAATGGAAGTTTAAGAAACAGTCATTCAGAACTGTGATAGAGAAGAATTTTGAACAGGAAACACTGGTTGAGAGCCTATATCAGGAGTGCATAGGGAACCATTCAGTGTCCTATTTCAGTTGTTCAATGCTGACATATAATACCAGGGTGCCATAGCACAATATGCAGCACCTTGTGTTGAATGGGAATGTTTCACAACAATGAGATCCTACATTACCAAGCATAGTGTGAAAGTTCCAGCGATCGTGGTAGGATCTCCTTAACTGGAGGGTTCTAAGCAGAATTTGAATGGCCATCTGCCAAGAATGCTTTAGCTGTGGACTTCCTGAATTGGCAGGGAGTTGAACTAGATCCCACTTGTGACCCCTTCCAACTCTCCAGTTTTATGGTTCTATGAAATCTTTTGGAAAATCCTGCCTTGAAGAAAACAACAGATCTACTTTTGTAAATAAATGTGTATTGAGTACTCATTGCCATTTTTCGGGAATGCTTTTATCTTGGAGGAAAAATTGAGAACATTTGATGCCACTCTCTGGTCACAATACATAACTCTCCTATAAGCCATGGTTAAATGCATCCAAGAAATGCTGCTAGATTGGGAAAATCTAGGTCATCCTGCAATGAAATGAGAGTGTATTCCTAGACAAAAGGATGCCATATTGATTGTTATATATTGTATGAAGTCCTTCTGTAACTCCAGTTTTCCCAACAGTAACCATGTGGGTTGACTGAAACCATGGAGGCAGGGTTCATACAGGACTGGGGTGGGTGAAGGAGAGAAATGCCCAACCCCATTCAATGCCTCCGGAGTGTCAGGATCAGTATTTCCCAAAAGAGGATGAAAGAAATTTTATGAGTAACTAACTAGACAGGGAAAGAATGAGGATTTATTTAACAAGGGGGCAGGAAAGGGAGAGGAAAAAAATTCCAAATGAACAAACAAAGTCTCTAGAATATAAAATAGAAGGAATAGAGTCCAGTAATCTTATGATTAGCAAAGGCAGGATTCTCTTTTAGGGACTGTCTTAGCTCCTTGCAATGTTTAAAACAGGGGTGGTGGGTGGCTTTTATGTCATTGGGGCAGTGAATCTATTCCAGGTTTTACTTTAAAATGTAAAAGAGCTGTCCAAGGTGCTGGATGTATTTTGGCCATAGGATTCAAGACATTGGATGAATCCTTTAAAGTTTAGACTAAAACTTTAATCCTGTAATGTTTGGATTAAAACCTATAGGAGCCTGCCTGTGTCCTGAGATCTTTTGAGAAGGCCATTCTCTCTGTTCCGCCACCCTCCCAGGTATATCTGGTAGGGACGTGGAAGATGGCCTTCTTGGTGGCTGCTCCCAAGCTTCAGAACTCCTTTCCTGGAGAGGGTAGATTAGCACCCAGCTTTCTATCCATCTGGGGACAGATAAAGGCATTTTTGTTTTAGCAGACCTTTAAGGGCTGACAGCTTTGGTGGAGAGACACTTTCATGTGCTGTGTTGCTTATATTTGTTTTTCTTTTTAATTATCTGTTTTTAAATTAATTGACAGTTTAATTATATTTTTAACTTTTGGACAATGGTGGGGGGTTTTTTGTGTTTTTTTTAGCTGTAATTGTAATTTTTTGACCTGCCTTGAGTACTGGACTGGGTAAAAGTGAGAAGGAAGATGAGGAAGAAGCAATCGCCAGAATGGATTTAATGCCCTACTGACATGGAAGTCTCCACGTATCATTGGTGTAAATTTAACTTAATTTATAAGTTTCCATTTATGTGAAACAGTCATAAGGATTTTGGTAGCACATAGCATAATTTTGGTAAGGTGAAATGGGAGTTATACTGGGGTTACACAGGCCCTTTTCACTAAGTTGCCCAACCAAGTAAAGCCATGCTCATGAAAACTTAAAGATGAATGAAATATTCCATCTGTTTTAATCACATTCTTAGAGTATAGCAAAGCATTCTTCACCTCTTATTCACCCTGAAAACCCAAAGAGGAGGGACAGGAGGTTATGTATCAAAAGAAATGTTGACTTGATCTTCTTGGACTTTCTGTCTAAATCCAGTGGGAGTAACTTGGTAGATTCTTTAAAACAAACCTTCACTCTGAAAGTGTACCATAACGATACCTAGCGTATGAGAGTTTATATTCCTTTTAGATAAGCAATGTCCTCCTTATACGTTAACTTGGCCTAATTTATCAGGTAGATGTTATGTTTATACATGGGGATACATATCCATCCAAAACCAGATAGGTAAATTTGTGTAATTTGTTCTAATACAGTGGAATTTATGTGGCAAGGTGCCAAATACTTGTCCATTGCTTTTCTCTGTTCTCCTATGTCCCCATGATCATCTCTGAACTTGCTTCAGAATATATCTAGCACAGGAAATTCTTAACAATGGCCACACATAGAACTGTCAGATTAAATAGTAGCGGGTGTGTGCTGAACTTGGCCACATGTCCCCAGATGGCCACAGGAGAAACAACTGGATGGGGGTCACAAGGTGTTAGGCTAGAGGCAGGAAACTGTAGATTATGGGCCATATTCATCCAATTCCTTTTATAACTCCTAGCACAAGCACCCCAAAGACTTCTACAACTCCACCAGGAAGCTTTTTTTCCCCCAGCTAGACTCCCCTCTCCCTTGTGTGCCAACTTACCTGGAGGTCAGAACCAGAAGTGACCCCTATTTCTATTCTCAGCCAAAAAAATCAGCAGCATGGCCTGCCACAGGGGCTTAGTGGTACAAGATGTGGAAATCAACTCCAACAGCTTATTCACAGAATTTGGTTCAGATCTTTGAAATGTTACTTTTTAAATATTCTAGCTCCCAGAATGGTTGGCTAGGGGATTTTGGATGTTGAGAGTCCAGAACAGTAACTTTTTCGAATTCTGATTCTTTACATACTTCTTACGAGTGCCAGTCAAACTGTTCTCTTCCAATCCACTGAACTCATCAGCTTAGTCCTTCTGGAGAAAACTGCATTCCAGAAGAATGAATCAAACTCTCTTTGATCTCAGGCCATTTGAGATTCACTACTGGAAGACTGCATAAATTGGCTTCAGCACACAATTAAAAATAGTAATAATTAAACAAGGATGCCCTTGTCCTCAGTGACTTCAGGACAGTAATCCCACTTGTTTGTATAGTTATCTTTCCCAATATTGTTACATAATCATTGATCTGGGGCCCATTTTACTCTGAGGAGATGTCATCATGTGGTATTCACCCATCACTTAAAATCATATGTGCCTAAATAAATAGCAGTTGGTATTGGCGTTGGCACTCCAGCATGGCTGTGAGGACTTAACCGACACTCAGAGGAACAGCTGCCCCTTCCTCCTATGGCTCCGGGCCTGAGATGAGAAAAGACTGCAACTGGGCAACATCAACTGTCAGCAGGAGAACCAAGGGGTTCGCCTTCATTCGTCAGCCTGACTGCTGGCACAAGGAACAACAGTTGCCAGCAGCAGAAGGACAGGACAAGACCAAGTTATTTATCATCCATGATGCTAGGTTGCAAAGTAAGCGACTCTAAAAACGGATCAGGACATTTTTTTTTTTTTTTTTTTGCAACTCATCTCTTTTGAGCTGCCGTTCCAAGCCTTGCCAAGACTGTGTTTGATGCTGAAAACTGACCCACCTCACTGCTATAGGATAAGTCTCATCGGTAGGAAATTGATGCAGCGCATGGTGTACAGCAGAGGAAAACATCACAGCTCTTTAGCTCAGGAGTTGGCAAAGTGAGGCCATGGCCACTTGTAGCCCCAGGGCCATTTTTGTGGCTCGTTAGGCCCCTTAGGGTCATTTTTTTTAAAAAGCCCCCAAGTGCCCTCAAATTCCCTGCAGGAGTCATGGGGGGATATTTTTTTTCCACATTTTTGGCAACCCTGAAGCAGTTTAGGTCAAGGACAGGCCTCTAATCAGTTCCTATTGTCCAAAGAGGCCTAAAATAGCTCAGGAGGGCCTAGCAGCATGGCCAAAAAAAAAAAAAAAAGTGTCTAAGCCTCCAGAAAATATCTGCGGGCATTTGGAGGTAAAAAAAAATGCAGCATCCCAGCCTCTCACAGCTGCCCACCCCTGCTTTATGAGATACATCCTAGTATTACCTCATAGAAGATGGTAGAATTTGGTCCTTAAACAATGAATTCTCCTGAAGCCATCTCAGGAACAACATTGCAAATCTCATGGCTGCATAATGGACCTCGTAGGCTGGAGTCCACTTGCTCTCTGTGTAATGGCACTGATAGGTGGATGGTCAAGTTTATAAAGGGTGGAATCAAACAAAGGAAACTGAACAGGGTAGACATGACTTATCTCCTAACAGATATGAGCAGTGTAAGCAAGCCATTACCAGGAAAATTTATTCCTCTGGATTGTTTGCAGGTACCTTTACATCCATGAACTGCCTGTGTAGAGCATAAACTGTCATGCTGGGCCTACCAAACACAGAGGAGATGATGATAACGATGACAGTGATGATGGTGATGATTTTATTAATTTATATCCTGCCTTTCTCCCAAAAATGGGATTCAAGATGGTTAAAACAATGCAGATTTTTTTAAAAAAACTATACAAAAACTTTGATAAAATTATAAATATAAAAGTTAAATTAAAAAGCAACTAGACAATTTATAAAGTTAAAACATTAAAAATATGAAAATTTATTTAGATTATCCAAACCATAAAACTGTGCAGCACAGAATTAAAAACTCATCCCATTCAGTTTCAAAAAAGCTGGTAGCACAGAAATGTTTTCAGTTGCTAACCGAGGAACTCTGTTACCCTGATTTCTGGGGGTCCCGTGAGGGACACCTAAGTGCGCTCCAAATATTACAAAGTTGGGAATTAGCAAAGAGCACAAGCTAGCACTACGAGAGGCAGGGCAACGTAGCGAGACCTTTTCCCCTACGTCTATGGGGTCAGACCGAGTCAAGGAGCAAACAGATGTAAATAATAATTGTTATATTGATATACAGTCAAACACATGTATGCAACACACTCACACAGAGAACTATTGAAATAAAGGTAGGAGTTGGATAGAGGGATTTTTAAGAGGAGGTTTTGTATGGAAATACTACACCTGTCCTGAAGCCCGGAAGGTCTGAAGAAGAAGTTCATGGAAGTAAGGATTCTCAGCATGAGGAGCTGAGAGGAAGGCTCACTGGACGAAGCGACAGCAAGGCAGCATGGAAGCCAAGAGCGATCTGAGGAAGCGCTCAAAGTCATGGGGGTCTTATAGGGGAAAATGTGGCCGCAGGCTAGTCCGTTCTCAGGGATAACAATGAGTTTTGGGCTGGAGACAAAGCCTCCAAAAGGTCAGTGATTTACATGATTAAGACAGAGTTGTCAATAGAGTAGCCAGTATGCAAATGCAGAGTGCTTGACAGTTGAGTATTCGGCTCGTCAAGCTGCCTGCTTTGGGCAGGGAGTCCTTTGTAAGTAGCGTGCATACATAATGTGGTACTTGCCTTGAGGTCTCCTAAAGCGGCAGTCTGGCCATTTCTGGCCAGCCTGGATTTGTTTGGAAGGTTTCAGCTATTGTCGGCTGTGCCTGTATGTGTGCTTGTCCAGAGGCCCCGCAAGCACATGGAGAGGAATAGGTAAAGAAGGCCAGATTATTGATATCAAATGTTATCTAATATTCCACAAGCTTGGGCTAGAAAACTGCGGTAACAATTCCCCCCCCAAAAATGGGCGATTTGGGGACAATATCGAACATTTTCCAATTAATAATCAATAGCAATAGCAATAGCATTTATTTCTAAACCGCTTATCAACTAAGTGTTATCTAAGCGGTTTACAATGTATTTTTAGCTAGTTGCCCCCAACAAGCTGGGTACTCATTTTACGGAACTGCGAAAGGATGGAAGGCTGAGTCAACCTTGGAGCATGGCAGGATCGAACTCACAACCTTGTGGTTGCAGTGCTGGCATTTAACCACTGCGCCACCTGGACTCCAACACTAGTTTTAGAGCCAAATAGGGGTCTAAAGGTTCAGAGGTAGTGTTTCTCCATAGGGAAGGGGAACTTTCAGGGAACAGGAAGGGTTCTGTCTTATAACTACATTCCTAACTAAACCTAAACACATTCCCACAAACATATATCAAGCAATAATCAATAATAACTTGTTCCGGCAATTGAGTATTAGCTGTAAATGAGCTGTCATGGTGAATAGCACAATGCAGGACAGTTGAACTTGGAAGCAAAGTGTACCTTCCAAGGAGGCACTGCAGGAATGAGCAAAGCAAAGTGGTGATGGTTACAATGTATCCAAATTTGCAGACTAGCTAACAATTGAAAGCTAACTATCCACTGCATGCATCTTGCAGATCTTGAAGTGAGGAATAGTCCATTTGGAAAGGCAATAGTCCTTTTAAATCTGAGTCTTTGGTAAAACAGTCTTTTATCTCCATCAGGAGGTGTCTGGATCACCCCCCCCCCATGGTCTCACAGCTGCAGCGGAGGGATTGGGCATCTCCTTGGACCAGCTCCTGGACGGAGCTGCGATTTTTCTTTTTCACCCCTCCCCCCACAATTCCCCGGGGGCGATAGTCAGGTCCGGGGGTCGTCCCAGTTCTCCGGAGCCATTGACCTGTAGCTATTTTGCAACCAAACTGACAAAGAGGTTATCCAATGTATAGATAAAATGCAAATTACCAGCTCAGAGCCTGATAGGAGTTCAAGTTGAACCCTGGAATTTTGTTTCACTATAACCAAAAAGTTGAAGAGGGAGTGAGGGAGCGAGGGTTTAAATAGCTCCCAAGAATAGAGCCGTATTGGCCTTAGCAGGGCCTATTCAGGTAGTGAGACTGTGAATTCAGAACCCACATCAATCTGTCCAGCCCTGAGGCTGCCTTAGCCAAAGTCATCCTGGAATGAGGCTGGAATCACATATGCAAAGCCATTCCAGAACAAGACTGGCATCCAGTTAGCAAACAAATAGCCAAAGCCATCCCACACAGGATGAGATTCCATTTGGCAGTTTATTCACTGAGGTCCCCCCTTCGCTCAGAACTAGAGCCTTGCTCCAAGCCTGATGATGTAGCCCGAGGGCTTGGGGTTGCTGCAAGTACAGTGCTGGTGGTTAGATGTTGGTTCTGAGTGCACAACTTCCCTACCTCAAGAAAGCTGGACTCCGAGGCAGGCCTGAAAAGCCGTTGCCTTCAGATAGGCTTTTGAAACCAGATGGGACATTACACTAAAAACAATTTAAACTAACAATAAAACTATTTACAAAGTACGCGCCTTGGAGCTCTCAATAAAACCGGCCAGCTTAAAGCTGAAAAATCTGTTTCTTGACCCACAGTGTTACCACCGTGAACTGGCCTGGCCTTTGGTAACCTTTAGATATCATTTTTATATCACAATTTGACCCTGTTCTGCCACCAGCCAAGTGTTTGTGAGGCCGCCGAACAAGCACAACGCTAGGCATGGCTATTAAATGCTGAATCATTTCTGTTTACACCTAAGGAAGACAGAAACTGCCAGATCTGCTTTAGGACACCTCCTGAAACAAACACCTTCATTACAAATGCGTGTTAAAACAAAGAGAACTCTGCCCCGAGTGGGCATCCTGGCGAGCTGAGTGCTTAACTGCCAAGTTAGCTGTATTTACATACCGGCCATACTATTGTCAATTCGAACCCTAACTCAATCATGTAAATTCTGACCTTTCAGAGACATTGTCTCCAGCCCAAAACTCATTGTTTTCGCCCAAGACCAGACTAGCCCATGGTCATTCTTTCCCTGATAAAAAAACCCAGTTCTGAGAGTTCCTCGGATCTCTCGCTGGACCACCCATTTGGACTACTTTGCCACCGCTTCATTCTGCAAGCTCCCCTCGGCTTTCACGCCGAGTCTCTTCTCTTCAATTGGACCTCTTCAGGACTATGAGAAAGGTGGTGTATCACCCATTTTCCCCCAAACTCTCTTTTCCATTTCTTAGTTAGCTGTGAGGTTGTGTTTTCTTGTTAATAAATATTATTGTTGCTATTTCAACTGTCTGACTGCTCACTGACTCGATGCTGTATACATTGGGTAAAAGATTCCCGCTAAGTTACCCTGCCTCTCGTTAGCTTAAGAGAGTGCTTGAGTTAATTTCCCCATCTTGCTTGTGTTTGTTTTGGTTGTCTGGGAGCCCCTCACGGGACCCCCAAGTCACAGGGTAACAACAGTGTGAGGCCAATTAAACATAAGGCAAGTATGACCTGAAATACAACTAATATAATTAAAGGGTGCAAGGCTAAGTGGGCAATTGCTTGCCCCGTGGACAACCAACTGAAGGTGTCCCACCAGGATTGTTGTGATGTTGTGTCCAAATCTTCTGATGATTCAATGATTACCTTGGCAGAATCGTTAACTTTCAAGGCAATCTGGTGGAGGGAGTGAGACACCTCCAGAACTCAGTTGGTTAGGTGGGTGAGATTCCGTAGCTGTGTAGACACGGGGATCTCGTCTTCAAGGTGGAATCCGACTAGTTCGGACTCCGTGGGCATGTATCCATTTTCTAAAACATAATCTTTTATCTCCTGCCTGAGATAGAAGTTTTTCCCATAACAATCCTGTACGTGCTGCGAACAAAAGCAAGGGTTGCTAGCGGTGCGGTTGGTTCTTACGGTTGCACTACTAGGCAATACAGTCACACGTGAACACGGGGTTCTTAAGGAAAAGCACTCATTGTTAATTTGAGCCATTACAGTGTAATTGACCGGTACTATGATATATTCAGAGACATTACTATAGCAGAAATTGTCTATATTGCAAAAGCACTGTACCCAATGGTGGTGAAACAAACAACCGGATAAATCAAAAGAGTGTGTACCGTTGGACCAATGGTACATCTGATGGGGTAGTAAAGTGGTATTGGCGGCTATCAAGGGGAGTCCTAGATGGGATATTGGATGTAAAATTACTGGGTGTAGAATCCTTTCATGTACAACTTCCACCTTGAGAGTTAGGCTCTCCCAGGTGGCATGCCATATTTGTGCCAAAGCGGCAGGGTGTTCCAGAGATTCTGGGTAGCGCTCTCTCAGCAGGCTTAGGATCTCCAGGTTCATTAATCCCATGAGGCCAGCCTGAATCACCTGAGCAGCAAAGGTGATTATGTTGCTTTGCAGTCGCATACACTGGATGGCAACTGACATATTATGAATCAGGCACGACCAAGGTCAGACACTATATCTCTCTCTGCGCCAACCCACTGCAATAACAATTGACTGATCAAATCCATTCTTCTCGCCAGGTTAGTTAAACCAGCAGCAGAGGGTACACCAATTTCTTTTGTTTTGGAGCCAATCATGCCTAATTTGTTCGCCAATACCTCATTATCCATTGCATTAATTTGGCACCACCAGTTCCTATTCCTCCTGCTTGTCCAGGGGCCTCGCAAGCTCATGGAGAGAAATAGGTAAAGAAGGCCAAATTATTGATATCAAATGATATCAAATATCCCACAAACCTGGGCTAGGAAACTGCGGTAACAACACCAAGGAGGAAGTCATCCAGCCCTCTCTAGGGAGTTCCAAAGACTAGGAGCAGCCACCACAAAGTTCTTCTCCCTTTTCCCCACCAAACAAACCTGAGAATGTGGTGGGACAGAGAGAAAGGCCTCTCCTGGTGATATTAAAGCTCCAATGGGTTCATTAAGGTAGATCTATTCCTTAAAATATCATGGATCCAAGCCGTAACCTTTTTTATGCTCCTGGACAGCTGCTAATATTTGACCATAAGACTGTTAAAGATTCTCGAATCCATCTGACTGGTATCAGGGAGCCACCTCCCCTACACCATGCTTCAACAAGTGTCAGTGGTAGACTCCAGTTTGGAAGCCATGGGGCTATGCAAACAAACAAGGGCCCATAGAACACATCTTGGCCACCACTGGTAGATTGACTTGCAAAATGAAAGAACCCACAGAGATATGAACAGATGGTCCATGGAGCCCACAGCCTAGAGGGCCAGTATGAATGAGGACTTGATGGTAGTCATTTCAGAAACTCTAGTATTTATTTCAACCCTTTCCTCTACTAAAAATCTAACAGTGTTTCTTCTTGTTATTGTCAGTAGCTCTGAATGATGATTTCAAATCTCCTCAAAATTTAACCTAGATCACAAATAACGAAATGCCTTATTTTGTAGCTATGATTGAGCATGTAGCTGTGGGGGGAGGGCACATAAAAATGCCATCCCCCAATGAATGTTTTATTCATTACACAAATTGCTAGCACTGGAGTAACTTAAAACTTGGATTGAGCATTTAGAAATACAGTTTAAGCATTCAAAGGAAAGGGGCATGCTGAGTGACCAACGGAAAGTGAATGAATGAAATATAGCAGTTCTAGGTCTGAATGTTTTTGAATGCCTCATTCTCTGCAATATTAGAAATTTGGGGAGTTAAGGAATGAGTCTGAAGGAGAAAATAACCATAATAACTATAGATTGGGAGGGAGGGAGGGAGGGAGGGAGGGACGGAGGGAGGGGGGAGGAAGGAAGGAAGGAAGGGAAGACTGTTCATTTCTGCCCCCCCACCTGTTTTATTTTATTTTTTTAAATGAAAGCTTTTAATTTTTATTTGCCACACAGTGGCCTTAAAAACCATGAAACCATAGATGTGCAGTTATTTATTTATTGGATTTATGTCCTGCCTTTCTCTCCAAAATGGGAGTCATGGTTATATCAAATAAATGTATCATGGTTATATCAAATAAAAAGTATGATTAAAATACAAAACAATATCAAAGATTCAAAGAGAGTTAAATTGGAGGGACAATTTTAATCAATTAAAAGCACAGCTGAAAAATAGATCGTGAAGGAAAATAGAGCACCCAGCTCTTAACAAACAACTTCCTCAGCAACTAATCCATTACCAAAAGCCTGGCAAAAGTTTCTTTAAAAATCTTCTGTTACTGCAGCTTCTAGGCCGCATTGGCGATAGCACAAAGATATCCTTTTGATATCAATAATTCGGTTTTCTTCCACCACCCCTCTCCAAGTGTTTGTGAGGCCCCTTGACAAGCACGAAGCTGGCTCAGCGGCTGATTGATGCAATATTCCTAAACAATACAGGCAAGCCAGAAATAGCCCGATCGCCGCTTCAGGAGACCTCCTGGCAAACACCCTATTATGTATGTGTGCCACCTGCAAAGGACTCCCTGCCCCGAGCAGGTATCTCGACTAGCTGAACTATCAACTGTCCAGCATCGCACATTTGCATACTGCCTATTCCTTTGTCAATTCGGACCTAATTCAATCATGCTAAATTTTGACCTTTCCGAGGCTTTGTCTCGCACCCGAAATCCATTGTTCTCACCAAGGACAGCATAGCCTGCAGTCACATTTCTCCCTATAAAAACCCTTCATTCCGAGACCCTCCTCGGATCGCTGCCAAGTTCCAGACTGCCTGGCTGCCTCTTTGCTTGGCGAGCCTCCCCTCCGCTCCATGTGCTGAGCCACATCAAACCCCAGCATCGCTCTCTATTCTTCCAGGCTTCAGGACAGGTTTCGTATCACCCAAACCAACTATCCCTCTGAAAAATCCCTCTATCCCACTCTCACCTTTATTTTCTATAGTTATCTGAGTGAGTGAGTTGCATATATACTGTTTGTCTGTATTTTAATAAAGATCTCATTTATTCTTTCACAGTGGCTTGCTTCTTGACTGGCCTGACCCCGTAGACATTGGGTTCAAGATCCTGCTAAGTTACCCAGCCTCTCGTAATGCTAAAGCAGTGCTCAGAGCTCATTTTCCCCACCTATAGTTGAGCGCATTTTGGTGTCCCTCGCAGGACCCCCAGTAAACAGAGTAACACTTCTACTGCTGGTGGAAGGACAAAGAAGGGGTATCTGACGCAACAAATTAAAAACCTAATGCCTAAATAAATAAAAAAAAGTTTGCCCCCTGGTGGAAAGATAACAAGGAGGGGGTCAACTGAACCTCCAGTGGAAAAAAGTCTGGGAGTAACCATCAAGAAGCCTCTCTCCCATGTTCTCACCAAACATACCTATGATTGTGATTGGACAAAGAGAAAGCTCTCCCCTCCAGATCTTAAAGCTTAGATAGGCTCCTATGAGGAGATGTGATTTATTTGATTGATTGATTGATTTGATTGATTGATTGATTGATTGATTGCATAGGCTGGACCCACGCTGTGTAGAGCTTTAAAGGCTGCCTATCCATTTTAGATGATTGTGAAATTTCTACAATCTAACCTGTCACTCTACTAAAGCTCTGGAGATTGGAAAAGTGAAAAAAGTGACATGGTGCTCAGTTTAAGATATTAACAAAATTGTCATGAGATGTCTTGCTAGTGCAAAGACATATTGGTTTCATGAGTGTGCATGCAAAAAGAAGTGTTTCACATAAAGATTTTGAGGGTGGGGTTGCCTGAAAAACATGTTTTGTCAATAGTTTGTGAAACCAACATCGTTTCCCACCCATCTCTTTGGATTGAGGTATTGGAGATCCTCTACCACTTGTCAGAGAATCTGTTTCTATCTGGAGTCCCTTTATCACCTTCTGATAGCCTGAGCATCTAGCTTATGATCAAGGTAAAATCCAGACAGGCAGTGGTAACCTCAACCCTTCACTTAAGTATTCTTAAATATTGGAATTTCAGGATATTTATATGGGAGCATGAGCAGGCTCTCAATCTTTTGGTCTATTTGTTATAGGCAATCATAAATATACATGTATACTTATACATTCCCTTTAAGGGAGTGTTTAAGTATACACTGAAGTCAATGTCTGGGCACAATGCTTTCCTCACATTGCATTGCGTCTAAGGCCATTTCCGCACTACACTGTTATAGTGCTATTGCTCCACTTTCAACATCCTGAGGAATTCTGGGGTTTGTAGTTGACTGAGGCCAAAGAGCACTCTGGCTGAGAATTCTAAATGCCCCTCCAAAAATGGCAAACCCCAGGATTCCGTAGAATGTTGAAAGTGGAATAATAACGTTATGACAATGTAGTGCGGAAATGTCCTAAGACATCATATATTCTTTATATTCCACTATATGGCAGCTCAGATGTTTCATAAGGCCTGACTCTTTCTCTATATGTATCCCCTAGTAAGCTTCTCTATTGTGATACATACAGGAACATTGCGATCTTAAACAACATAACTTACTGATTTATCCATTAAGAAATTCAAATATATATCTCTAAACAGGCATCCAAGGAGTTAATATCATTGAATGTTGCTGTATCTAGCAGCATCTGTTACATATCTATAAACATTCATAATGGGTGTCTATTAGGATCATAATAGAAAATATATCTATTTAGTATAATCTAGTTGCTTCTTTTAACAGCATGGTCTGTATTCATCAGTATGGCTGGGCTATCAGCTATAGATATTGTACCTGGTATCAAACACTGTTCTTCACATGGTGGAGGCAACCTGCAGTTACCTGACTTCTTTTTCTTTTCTGTATTCAGAGTTGTTAACATACAGAGGTTGGGTAGGAATTCACTGTCCTCCTCCTTGCTGCTAGGACTTGTCTCCATAGCAACAGGCCTATTCCAGTACCTGTAACTTTTTCCCATAGTCCCCAATCCAATCTGTATTTGTAGTTGTTAACATACAGAGGTTGGGTTCCTGCGGGAGTACACTGTCCTCCTTCTTGCTGCTAGGCATTGTCTCCATAGCAACCAGCCTATTCCAGTACCTATAACTTTTCCCTATAGTCCCCAATCCAATCTGTGTTCTCTGGCGATGTTGATGTATTGGCTTTTGATTTTTTTTTTGCTTTCTGTTGAATTTGTGCAATGGTGTTGCAGAGCAGAGATAGAGACCCACGGATTAGGGAAAACTGTGGGATCATTCCCAAAAGACTGAGCCCCGCCCCTTCATATTCACAGCAATTTATACATTTCCAGTGTAATCATCACATGCTCAAGAAAAACAAATCTGTTGTACATAAGTTCGTACATAAGTTCCCACCAGTGTCTACAAATGTTGCAAATCTTCTGTAGTGCAGCCAAGGGCTAGCACGTCAAGCCAAACCGATAACATTCCATTATACAAAGTTTCTTTGTCTTTCCTTCAAACGCAGAGGGATTTCAGTTGCAGAGGAAATTAACTGCTTCTCCCTCACACACAGAGGTCATTTAGACTGACCCGAAACTGTCTCCACCACAATGGCTCTACATTTTTCTGGAAGCATTTTTCGTTTTGAATTTCAACTTTAAGATTCCTCACATACGGAACCACGCAATCTACTATGTGAGGCAAGAAGATCTTGTAACGATGTTGTGTATGTCACTTTAATTTGTCTCACATATGCCTCCCAAAGGTTTTCTAGCATCCTTCTTGATGGTAGGCCTCGTCTCCATAGCAACCGGCCTGAGGCCCGAGAGCTCTCAGCTGAGAATTCTAAAGGCCCCTCCCTATACTGCCAACTCCAGGGTTCCATGGAATCTTCACAGCCAGCCAATCATAGGAGGTTTTCTCACCTTGTGCAGCCAGTCATATGCTGACAGGGATGAACAAACAAATGCACAGACAAACATTCACTTTTATATCGTAGATTTGTCTCCACCGCAGAGGCGGCATAAAATTGTTCTTCTTCCAATCAGTTTCTTGAAGGTAGCTTAAGCATACCAGGTTCACTGAACGTCCATCAGGTCAGATCAACCAGCTGGTTGCATCAGCCACTGTTCTCCAAGTGGCACTTGCGTTGAGTTTATTATTGGTCAAATCTTGTTCTTCATGTATTTGCTTATATTTGAGTTTCTGTTCTGCTTGGAGCTAAGGCTTTTGGTAACGAACACGCACACATTCTACATTGCTTAGAGCTTTTTGCTTCACGTGTTGTATACATTATGAACCTGTTGTTTACATTTTGAGGACTTAAGTTGAGCAAACATTGACCAAAATCAGTACTAAGCCTGTAACGCTTCACATCCCAGGGCTTCCAGAAACATGCATTTTTATATGCAAACACCATGTTTCATGAAAATCATTAAATTTTGCACAAAAAATATGTGCTTTACAGATTGCAGGCATGCAGAGGCATTGGTACATTCTAAAGTTTTTTGTGCATCCTGTAGTGTTTTAGGAAACTAGTGTGAAAATACATGTGGATTTTTGTCTTTTCAAATATGAGTAAAAAGATTTTTTTAAATGCAAATCCTTTGTTTCTAGAAATTTGCATGCTTTTGTGGATAACTGCTTTCTGTGGAGGAAAAAAAATAGTTTGTGGAGGAAAAAAATTAGTTTTTCTTGACTTAGGCCATTTCCGCACTACACTCTTATAGCGCAATGATTCCACTTTCAACATCCTATGGAGTCCTGGGGTTTGCAGTTTCAGGAGGGGCCGCCTGGTCCCTCCCGAAACTGCAAACCCCAGGATTCCACAGGATGTTGAAAGTGGAATCATTGCACTATAAGAGTGTAGTGCGGAAATGGCCTTAGAATCATAGAATCATAGAGTTGAAAGAGACCACAGGGTCCATCCAGTTCAACCCCCTGCTATGCAGGAATACACATCCAAGCATTCCCAACAGATGGCCATCCAGCCTCTGCTTAAAAACTTCCAAAGAAGGAGACTCTACCACACTCCGTGGCAGCGCATTCCACTACCGGACAGCCCTGACCGTCAGGAAATTCTTCCTGAGGTTCAGGTGGAATCTCCTTTCCTGCAGCTTGAATCCACTGCTCCTTGTCCTAGGCCCTTTTCACATGGCATTTGTCATGCAAAAGGGCCTCCAGAGTGTCGTGCAATTGCAAGGAGCATTTCAGACGATGTCCTCGCAATCACGTGACGCTGCCAGGGCCAGCAGGTGATGATCAAGCACTATATCATTTTCAGCTTTTAGCCGAAAATGATGCACGATCGCGCATCGCTCCAGGGTCCCACATGCACTTACTGTCCATGTGGAGCCTCTGGAGCCACAGCCCTCACACTTCCTCCCCCAGTGCAGCCTGGGAAAATACCCGGCTGCCTGCGGAAGGAAGAGGCGGAGCCTTCATGTTGCCTGCCAGCCGGCAGGCAACTCCTGCAGAGCCAGAGCAAAGGGGAAGCAAGAGCCTCATGGAAGAGGCTGCTCGCGTGATCCCCGCGTGACCGCACCAGATGGAGGTAAGCTGTGGAAAGGGCTGCAGTGTCTGGAGCAGCAGAAAATAAGCCTGCTCCCTCCTCAACATGACATCCCTCCAAATATTTAAACATGGCTATCATGTCCCCTCTTAACCTTCTCTTCTGCAGACTAAACATACCCAACTCCCTAAGCCGCTCCTCATAGGGCATGGCTTCCAGACCCTTCACCATTTTGGTTGCCCTCTTCTGGACACATTCCAGCTTGTCAATATCCTTCTTGAATTGAGGTGCCCAGAACTGGACACAGTGTTCCAGATGAGGCCTAACCACTGCAGAATTGAGTGGTACCATTACCTCCCTCGATCTAGACACCATACTCCTATTGATGCAACCAAGAATCGCGTTGGCTTTCTTGACTGCCACGTCACACTGCTGACTCATGTTCAGCTTGTGTTCCACCAAGACTCTTAGATCCCTTTCACATGTACTGCTATCCATCCACGCATCCCCCATCCTATATTTGTGCATTCCATTTTTTCTGCCCAAGTGCAGGACCTTACATTTCTCTCTGTTGAAATTCATTTTGTTAGCTTTGGCTCACCTCCCCAATCTGTCAAGGTCATTTTGAATTTTGATCCTGTCCTCTGGGGTATTAGCAACCCCTCCCAATTTGGTGTCATCTGCAAATTTGATCAGCATGCGCTGTATTCCTTCATCCAAGTCATTGATGAAGATGTTTAATAGCACTGGGCCCAGGACAGAACCCTGTGGCACCCCACTAGTCACTTCTCTCCAGGATGAAAAGCAGCCGTTGGTGAGCACCCCTTGGGTTTGGTCAGGCAGCCCATTATAAATCCACCTAACAGTAGCCCTGTCCAGCCCACATTTTACTAGTTTCTCTGCAAGAATGTCATGGGGAACTTGACTTCTTACAGGCTTGCCAGGTAGGTATTCCCTCTGTAGCTCTGCAGTGAGGAGAGCTTTCACAGTAAAAGTGGTGGCCAGAGGGATTTCTGGCTGGAGAAACTCCCAGTGGATTAAAGGGGGAGCAGAGGATCACCCATTAGGGTCTGGAATTCCCAATATTTGCATTTAGTAATGAGTGAATGCATTATAAATGGGAAAGAAAAAGGGCATGATATTTTGCCCTCACCATGAAATGCAGCTGTTCGGATCTGATGATCTCATGCTGACAACCTGCTTTTTAAAAGAAAAAAAAAACTCTTAAATAAACCTTTGGAGTTATAAAAGTGAAAAATTGTTTTGATTAAAATGAAACAGTCCAGCCTCCTCAGCTACTTTTTTTCTGCAATCAAGAGCCAAGTAAGCACAAATAAATTAGAAAATTGGGGGCTGACATCTTACAAAAAAAGAATTAAGGATCTAAGTGCATATATCTTCTTCTTCTTTTTTTAGATAATTTTTATTAAATATACACATGAAACAAAACAAAAAACAAGAAGAGTCAAATGAGGAAAAAGTCATCGAACTAAACAGTACCAATATATCTGTAATCTCCCATCTTCCATTGTTACTAATTTAAACTTTAAACATTGTGAAGCTATCCTATTATATTATTAACCTTTAGAATTTTGAATACCTTAAAAAGAGTAAAAAATACGTTATCACAATATATGCTCGCATGTATTTTATGGAATTCTATAAGTAAAGAAATATGTAAAAAAAAAAGTCCTCTTTTATTCCTTCCTTAGTATGCAATTGGGTTTTAGTAATTCTATCACTCCTATCATTTATTTTTATTTAGAAACTTCTATATCTTCCAACTCATATCAAAGTAACTCCAAAGTCTTTAACTGATCTTGAAATGGATTTTTGTTCCACTACGTTTGAATAGCTCGCCCTTATTTGCAGTCGTTCTATAAAATATGTAAATATATTATCTGACATAAATTCACATATTCCCCTCTTGGGGCATATCAAGTGCATTGTATTGTCAGTTTGGTTGGGAAACCTGTGACTCTGTTCCTGTCTTATTCTTTTGCGAAGCTTAAATATAATAATATGGTGACCATCAGTTTATTATCTCAAAGCTCATGTGACAAAAAGTTTTTAATTACTGGAGCCCACTCCTTTTTAATATTTCCCTCATCATTCCTCTTGATTGTGCGTGTTAGGATGTCCATAGTTTTCATTTTGAAGACTTCGTGTTGCCATTCCTCCGTAGTTGGAATATCACTTTTTTCCATTTTCTTGCAAGAGTTATTTTAGCTGTGGTTATTGGATACTGCATAATTCTCCAGATTTTCGAAAGAATTGGATTCAGATCCTGAGTCATATTTAACAAATATAATTTTGGTGACATAGTAAATTTGTACTTGAGAATATCTTGAATCTTATTGTAAATACTGATCCATAATGTTTTGGTTTTCTTACCTGTCCACCAGAGGTAATAAAATGATCCTAACTTGTTCTGACACTTCCAGCATTTTCTAGAGGTGGACTTGTATATCTTGTTTAGCTTTTCGGGTGTTAAATACGATTGGTGTAGCATGTTCATATAGTTTTCTCTTAGATTCTGAGAGATGGTAAATTGATGCGTTTGCTTCCAGCTCTGCTCCCAATGTTGCATTTGAATTGTTTCTCCGATATTCCTTGCCCATTATATCTTCTGAAGAGATTGAATTGCATTTCATTTGTAAGACAGAATTGGATTTTAACAAGGAGAAACTATAGCATGAGAAGGTACAGATGTTATATATTTGATGCTGTTCAGACTGTCTTGCTGGTGGCTGGACAAATGAGTTGTTAACTTTGAAATTGTTGGATCCAGTGAAATATGGAATCTTTCCAGGAACACTTTCAGGACTTTTTACAATGGATGATGGTGAATCTATGTGTGGAACTCCTAAACTTGAGGAAACTTGATAGAGGCCTTGAAGAATGAGATCTATGAGATCAAGGAACTTTGGGGAGATATAAGGCAAGAGAGTGATAAAGAAATTACCAATATAGAAATGAAGGAGGCTGAAAATCATGTGGAAAGACAAATTCAAGTTAAGCTAATGGAGGGAGCTACTGAGTTGGGGGCTGGGGATATATCACCAAGAAACTTTAGTTTGTGAAAGGGGGATTACAGCCCAGGGGAGGAGAAGGGGGAGGCCAGTCCGAAACTGATTTGTAATCAAATTATTTTGATGGTTGATTTAGCCTGTTTGATTGAAGGAGGCAAGAGAAAGGTGATAATTCGAGGTGCAGTTTCAAGACAATTATTCTAAAATACCAAGTGGGAAAGAACTCAAAAAAGTAGTAAAGGGCAAAAAGGGGAATCTGAGAAGCTGGGAAGGGCAAAACCCATGGACAGGATGATTACAAGTGAAGTGGGGAGTTAAATTCAAAAGGAAATAGATTTGGCTGGGACTAGGTTATAAAATAGAGATTTACAAAACTGAAAACTGGATTTGGTTAGCAAATGCTGCAAAGGATTTTATTACAACATAAAATCGTATAGAAATATATGCATTTTGGGATACAATATAATATGTAACAGATCTAAAGATTTAATTAGCGAAAATATTATGTAATCAAGTCACCAAGTAACAGTATTAATGCAATTTATCATGTAATGTCATTTATCATGTAAAGTAATATGCAATGGAATTTAATAGCAAATAATATTGAGTTACTATGTTAGATATGTTAACCTTTGGTAGAAGAAAATTCATTTCCCTTTTTTTTTCTGGGAAACTGAACCAGGGGATGGGAAGAAGAGAAATATTGGATATTATATTTGAGAGACTTGAATCAATTTGACTGATATAATCCATCTAAAGAAAGGATGGAAGCTGACTCTTTTTCTTTGTTTGTTTCTTTCTCTCTATTTTGAAATTTCTAATTCATATGTCTCATCTTATCTTTTTGGCAAAACCAAACTCACGTACCACTCCATGTGCATTTCTACATTAGCTACTTGAAATAGTTCAGTATGTGCAAATATCAGGCAAGAACTGCAAAGAAGTTTTAATTTGCTCCTACAGTAGGTAGGAAGCAGCAGAAATGTTTTTGTTGGGGACAAAAGTATTTTCAAGCATTTAGTCTTCTATTTTGGAGTTCCTAAGCAATTCTAAAAAAGCCTTTCTGTGTGTTAAAAATCTTTGAATTCATTTTGAATCCAGTCTGTCTTCCTGGCTTCTTACAAACTGCTAACTGCACAAAACTCTGTCTAGAATCAATGCCACAGTCAAGGTAATAAGATCAATTTTGAAACTGGCTGTCCTATTCTGAGAACATCCATTTGTTTTGAGAAAAAAATGATGCTTATACTAGAATAGTCGTGAAGATTTTGTTCTCTAGACCTTGCAACTTATGCGAAACAACTTTCACTTATGCACATTTTCTCTCTGTTCTTATAACACTGTTCTATATGCCTATTCTCAGAGTAAAGTTTGTCCATCTGACCAGACTATTGCTATCCTCTTGGTCAAAAGTAACTTTGTTTGTTTCCCTCCCGCCTGCCCTACTCAGCTCTTTGTCGTAACTGGGAAGGTGCAGTAGGGCTGATATTTCAGTCTCACCCAACAATTTGTCCTCAGTACAAGGATGGAACAATTACAGATTGATATCACTTCCTCCCTCCTTCCTTTTCTGCATTCTTCCTTTTCTCCTTGCTTCA
Organism: Iguana delicatissima; assembly: GCA_948472985.1. Lineage (NCBI taxonomy): Eukaryota > Metazoa > Chordata > Lepidosauria > Squamata > Iguanidae > Iguana > Iguana delicatissima. The sequence goes on from CAOKZL010000392.1 coordinate 567,411, forward strand.
CCTCAAACCTCTGCATTCCTATGACCTGTAAATCAGCTCCGACTGCAAAGACCACCCTGTACTGCTTTTGAACAGAGAGCAGCTTATGATAACAATATCTAATTGTTGGAAAATGCTTCCCAACCAAGCATTCTGTTTAAGCCGGCTTTACCTGTTTGCTACTAGAGTGGTGAGGCTTTCCTGCATGCCTCCACCCATACAGGTTGTCTCTAGAACTTTTCCCATTTGTTCAGTCATCCATTGTAGGGATGTATATAGGCAACCACATAATTTCACCAGTAGACCTTCCACGTGTGCTTAAAGGAACATCAAAGACTCCTCCCTGGACCTTTTCGCATGGCATTTCTGATGCAACAGGGCCCCTTGAGTGTCCCGTAAATGTGAGGAGTGGTCCACACAACGCTCAAGGGCCTGATGTGGACCACACACGCATTTTTTCATTTTCGTCTTGAAGCCAAAAATGCTGCGCAGTTTCGCATCGCTCCAGGGCCCCGTGCGCACTTGCCTGGCGTGCGGAGCTTCGGGTGCCAGGCCGGTCGCACTTCCTGCCCAGTTCGGGCTGGGAAAGGTCCCAGACTGCACTGCGAAAGGAAGAGGCGGGGCTCTCGCATGAGCACGAAGCTCATGCGGAGCTGAACAGGCAGGGAAGCGAGAGCCTTCCTCTGGAGGCTGCTTGCGCGAGCCTTGCACCCCAGCACCACGAAAGGATAACATGCGAAAAAGGTCCTTCTCTTTTTCTCTCTTCCTCCTCCTTCAAGATGGTGAGTGTTGGCTTTGCTGAGCTGCAACTGTTCTTGCAACTTTCCTGTAGATAGCCAGGACTTAGGCACTGCTTGTATATGTGTTTGAATGTACCTTCAAGGCAATTAGGAAAGTTTTTAGCTATGAAGCTTGCATAGTACTTGTTTGCCTTACTTTGCTTAAACTAGTCTGAGGCCCTTTCTGCTTGACGGACCCAACCCGCTATGGGGACAAGAGAAGGATGGGACTGGGACAATGCTTATGCGTGGCGTTGTCCCAGTCCTGTCCTTCTGTCCTTGGGTAGCATGATCACACTGCAAATCATTGATGGGTTTTCCCCATCAATGACCAGTGATCATGCCTCCCTCCCCACCTTGCTTGCTGAGGTCCTGGATGCACAATGGCTGCACATCCTACCCCAGCACAGCCTGGGACAGTAGCCAGCTGCACTGCAGTAGGAAGAGGTATGGCCATCACTCTTTCTGGATCGTGGAGGCAGCCAGTGTGGAGGGAAGTGCTTGGAGAGCTGTTGCCACCATCATCACTGGAAGCCTCTGGGACAAAGGTAGGGTGCAGAAAGAGCCTGAGAGAAATCCAAGCAATTCAGTGCTTCTACTAGTGAACCCTACTAAAGGAGTCTGAATTTAATTAAACCAGTCTTCATCTTTCCCAGAAAAGGAGATAACACCCTGGCAATCTCCTTCTAATCCAACACTTGTGAAGTACAGTTGGCCCTCCAAATTTGTAGGTTTGAGTTTCACTGATTTGATTATTTGCGAGTTTCTCCAAGCCCTTCCCTCCCCACCTCATGTGCTTCTTTTCTGGGGAACATTCCATCTTAGCAGTTCTGATCAGGCCATGCATCCCTTTAAAAACTGGCCCCTGGTCCTCCTTCTCTTTCACCAGCCACTGCCTGACCAGCTAAGGATGGCTTTTAATCCAGTTTCTCAGCACCACAAACCCCCATCCTAAGGAAGGAGATGCACAAGAGATGAAGTATAGGGCCACCCTGCTGACCCACCCCCTTTCCCTCTCCTTTTCCTGACCTGGGCCCTTTTCGCATGCCAGTCCTGTTGCGAGATGGCCTCAGGAGCGTCATGCAATTGCGAGGACCATTCCACATGATGTTCTGACAATTGTACGATGCTCCTGGGACCCTTAGGGGGCGATCATGCATTATATCATTTTTGGCTCATTGCCAAAAATGATGTGCAATTGCATATCCCTCCCATGCCCCACATGCACTTACCTTGCATGCAGAGGCTCTGGACACATGGGCATCGTGCTTCCTCCCCCAGTGCAGCCTGAGAAAGTACCCAGCTATGCTGAGGAAGGAAGAGGCAGAGTGCTCATGCTTCCTTCCGGCCAGCACAGAGCTGGTGCAGAGGAGAAGTGGAGGGGATGCGAGTGCCTCTTGGATGAGGCTTTTCGCATGATCCTTTCATGATGCCAGCAGCACCAGGTAAGGTGCGAAAAGGGCTCTGGTTTGGACCCTGGGTACCTGTTCTCCCCCCATGCCTCAGCCCCAGTCCTACAGACAAATGCACTTTGATATCTTCGAATTTTCCATTTTTGTGGAGGTTCTGTGTCCCTAACCCTAGTGAATGTGGAAGGCTGACTACATTTTAAACTGATATTTAACAAACTTGAAGCTCCAGCTATGTAGGATTATTTCACATTGGGCTTCAGTAGCAGAACTAGGGAGGGTTGATAAACATTCTCTTTGTATCCTAGTATAAATTAGGATTGGGAATCATGCAGTTCCTCATCTGTCATTGGACTACAACTCCTAGCAAGAGGGCTAGTGAAGAATGCTGGGAGTTCTAGTCCAGCAACATCTGGAAGGCCACATGATTCCTCATAATCTAAATGAAACTGCCACTCCCAATTAGCGATTACTCATTTCATCAGTGGAATGCACACAAGTGTTGACTTACCCTTCAGCAGTTGATTCACTTGCACTTAGATTTGCAGTTACGTTTAGGCTTCCATCACATGTGAGAACTTGCTTCACAGAACCATATTGCTTAGTGAGAATAGACTCTTTGCTGTTGCCCACAGACTTAGGAAACAGCAAGGAAATCTTTGTCTGCAAACATAAATCAGGTTTGCCATTGTTGCTGGTTGATCATAAGCTCCAAATGCCCATTTGGGCATTCTTCCTAGTTGTGCTCCATTGTGTATCATTGTGGGTTCTTTGGAAGTATAACAAGAATTAACCAATTTAATAGGCAGGTGAGACAACTAAAGCTGTTGCTGATTAACTCTTGTGGGACAATTTTAATCAGAAAATTTTAATCAGTGAAGGTTTGTTCTCATCAGTGTCCCTGCATGTTAAGGGCACATTCATTTCACTTTGGGAAATATCCTGGAGATATTAACAAAAATTAATAGGCTAGGGAAAAAAACACATGTCCTATCAAATGGTCCAAACATCATTTTATGGTAAGTAGATGAGCGCTGCAGAAAATGATAACCGAGCCTCCTTGATCTGCCATCTTGTGGAAATCAGCCATCTTGTGGGAATCTCCCAGAAACTATTGTCTTTTGTTGTCACTGGAGTTTCCTGGTGATTTTCTGACTATGACCTGTCTAAGCCTTGAGGTCTTTCCTGACCTTATTTTGCAATGCACATGTGTGATCAGCTTTTCCTCTTAGGCCCTTTCTGCACAGGTAAAGTAGTACGGCGTGGTGCGACCTCTGGCGGAGGTCGTCCGCACCTTGGGAGCGGACTGGGTCGGACTACTTGTTGCAGTTCCACACCTCAGTCCACTCTGGAGCAACCCAAAGTGGTCATGCAGTGTGCTTTTTAAAAACCTGTTTTTACAGGTTTTTCAAAAGCATGGAGTGTGCCACTCCATGCCACTCCGTTCCCGTGCTCCGGTGCAGATTTGCAGGTGCACACCAGTGCGTGCCTGCAGATCTGCCGGGGGCGGGCTTAGAATCATAGAATCATAGAAATGTAGAGTTGGAAGAGACCACAAGGGCCATCCAGTCCAACCCCCTGCCATGCAGGAACACCCTCAAAGCCCTCCCGACAAGTGGCCATCCAGGCTCCACTTAAAAACCTCCAAAGAAGGAGACTCCACCACACTCCGTGGCAGCACATTCCACTGCCGGACAGCCCTGACCATCAGGAAATTCTTCCTGAGGTTCAGGTGGAATCTCCCCTCCTGCAGCTTGTATTCATTGCTCCTTGTCCTGGTCTCAAGAGCAGGAGAAAACAAGCCCACTCCCTCCTCGACATGACATCTCTTCAAATATTTAAACATGGCTATCATGTCCCCTCTCAACCTTCTCTTCTGCAGACTAAACATACCCAGCTCTCTAAGTCTGTCCTCATAGGGCATGGCTTCCAGGCCCCTCACCATTTTGGTTGCCCTCCTCTGGACCTGCTCCAGCTTATCCATATCCTTCTTGAATTGGGGTGCCCAGAACTGGACACAGTATTCCAGATGAGGTCTAACCAAAGCAGAATAAAGTGGTACCAATACCTCCCTCGATCTAGACACCATACTCCTATTGATGCAACCAAGAATTGCGTTGGCTTTCTTCGCTGCCACATCACACTGCTGACTCATGTTCAGCTTGTAGTCTATTAAGACTCCTAGATCCCTTTCACACGTACTGTTAGCCAGCCACATGTCCCCTATCCTATATTTCTGCATACCATTTTTTCTGCCTAAGTGTAGGACCTTACATTTCTCTCTGTTGAAATTCATTTTGTTAGCCTTGGCCCAGCTCTCCAATCTGTCCAGGTGCTTTTGAATTTTGATCCTGTCATCAGGCGTATTAGCAACCCCTCCCAATTTGGTGTCATCTGCAAATTTGATCAGCGTGCCCTCTGTTCCTTCATCCAAGTCATTAATGAAGATATTGAACAGCACCGGGCCCAGGACAGAACCCTGTGGCACCCCGCTAGTCACTTCTCTCCAGGATGAGAATCTGCCATTGGTGACCACCCTTTGGGTACGGTCAGTCAACCAGTTACAAATCCACCTGACAGTAGCCCTGTCCAGCCCACATCTTACTAGCTTCTTTGCAAGAATGTCATGGGGAACTTTGTCAAAGGCCTTACTGAAATCGAGGTATGTTACATCCACAGCATTCCCTTCATCTATCATGCAAGTAACTCTATCATAAGAAGAGATAAGATTAGTCTGGCATGACCTATTTTTGAGAAATCGATGTTGACTTTTCATAATTACGGCATTGTTTTCTAAGTGATTAGAAACTGACTGTTTGATGATCCGCTCCAGGATCTTTCCAGGTACTGATGTCAGGCTGACTGGGCGATAATTATTGGGGTCCTCTTTTTTTCCCTTCTTGAAGATGGGGACAACATTTGCCCTCCTCCAGTCTGCCGGAACTTCTCCGGTCCGCCAAGAGTTTTCAAAGATTATAGCAAGAGGTTCCGCAATGACCCCTGCTAGTTCTTTTAAAATCCTAGGATGCGATTCATCTGGCCCTGGAGACTTGAATTCATCCAGTGTGGCCAGGTATTCCTGTACTACCTCTCTACCTATTCTGTGCTGCATTTCCCCCTCTTCCTCACCTGCTCCCCAACTACCAGGTTGAGTGTTTTTATCCTTTTGGGAAAAAACTGAGGCGAAGAAGGTGTTGAGGAGTTCTGCCTTTTCTCTTCCTCCTGTTAATAACTCACCACCTTCCCTGCGCACTGACCCTATCATCTCCTTCTTTTTCCTTTTGCTGCGGACATATTTAAAAAAAGCCCTTTTTATTGTTTTTAATGTCTCTGGCCAGCCTAAGTTCATTCTGTGCTTTAGCCTTTCTGACCTTCTCCCTACATCTCCTGGCTACTTGCTTATAATCTTCTTTGGTGATTTCCCCCTTCTTCCATTTCCTGTACATGTTTTTCTTAACACTTAGCTCAGCTGAGAGTTCTTTAGTCAACCATTCCGGTTTCTTCAGATGCCTTCCATTTTTCCTCCTTAATGGCACAGTTTTAGCCTGTGCCCTCAGTACCTCTCTTTTAAAGAACTCCCATGCATCCTGAACTCCTTTCTCATTGACTATTCCTGACCACGGGATTTCAGCCAGTAGCTCCTTCAGTTTACAGAAGTCTGCTTTTTTAAAATCTAAGACGAGTGCCTGGCCTCACTTGTCTTTTCCTCCCCACTGAATGCCAAATTCTAATAGGGCATGGTCACTCTCTCCTAAAGATCCAACCAGTTCTACGTCATTAACAAGGTCTTCCCTGTTGGTCAGGATCAGATCCAGAATATTTGATCCCCTTGTCACCTCTTCCACCTTCTGGATCATGAAATTGTCTGCAAGACAAGCAAGAAACTTGCTGGACCTTGCCGCCTTTGCAGAGTTTGACTGCCAACATATATCTGGGTAGTTGAAATCTTCCATTATTACTGTATCTCTCCTTTTTGAATGTGCAGTCATTTGGTTGAGGAAGGCATCATCAAAGTCCTCAGTCTGGCTTGGAGGTCTGTAGTAAACCCCCACTATAATATCCCTATTGTTTCTCGCTCCCTTAATTCTTACCCAGATGCTCTCGACCTGGCTTCCGGTGTTCAAGTCATGGATCTCTTCACAGGTGAAAACATCTTTGACATATAAGGCTACTCCTCCTCCTTTCTTATTTGGTCTATTTCTGCAAAATAGGCTATACCCCTCTATTCCTACATTCCAATCGTGAGACTCATCCCACCAGGTCTCAGTGATGCCTATCAAATCATATTTATTTTGTTGTACTAGGAGTTCAAATTCATCTTGTTTGTTTCCCATACTCCGTGCATTAGTGTAGAGACACTTAAGTCCCCGGCCCCTTCCTGCAAGTCCCATAGCATTGTTTCCATGCCTCCCACGATTGGATGCTATTCCTACTTGGCCAATATCATTTGGGCCTTTTTCCCCTGCACTTGCCGAGTCCTTGTCCTGAATAATCTTGTCTCCCTCCCCAGCTGTACTTAGTTTAAAGACCTCCTAATCCTCCTTGTGAGACTGTTTGCAAAAACGTTCCTGCCCATCCCTTGCCAGAAGCCCATGTTCATGGAATTTCAAGCCATGATCCAAAAAGCCAAACTGTTGCCGGCGGCAAAATGTGCAGAGCCAGTTGTTGGCCTCTACTATTGTCCTTTCCCTTCGAGCACCATATCCTTGAACAAAGAGGATTGATGAAACGACCACCTGCACACCAAGGTCCTTAAGCCTTCTTCCCATAAGCTCGTAGTCCTTTGTGATGTGGTGAAAGCTGCTCCTCACAGTGTCATTGGTTCCAACATGAACCAAAATGAGGGGCTTACGGTCAGTGGGCTTGACCAGCCTGGTAGCCTCTCTGTTACGTGGTTTATCTTGGCCCCAGGAAGACAGCAGACCTCTCGATTGAGCTTGTCCAGTTTGCAAACTGCCGGTTCGGTTCCTCTGAGCAAGGAGTCCCCAACTACAAGAATTCGCCTCCTCTGAGGCATGTCTGGGATTCTTCAACAAGCAGATTCTTCCAGGATTGCCTGGGCATTGTGTTGAGGCTGGGAGTGCTGGTCTTCCCGATGTTGGATTCTTTTCCTGTTGGTGGAGAGCCTCCACCAGCCAGAAGCTGCCATTTTGGACACCGAAGCTGCCATTTTGGATGCTGGAGGACTGCGGAACAGCGAGCTCGCACTGCTCCGCATGGGGATGGACTTACCCAGCTACCGGTAAGCTCCGTTTCAGCATGTTTCCCCCGTTTCCCCCTCCACTTGCGGAAAGGGTCTTAGCCAGCATGGCCATGCAGCTATATCAGGCTATATTTTACATTTTTGCCAATGAAATCATATCAAAGGCCCTTTTCGCACAGCATTTTCCATGCAAAAGGGCTCCTTGAGCGTTGCACAAATGTGAGGAGCGGTCCACACGACGCACTCACATTTGAGCGGTCCACACGACACACTCACATTTGGGCCTGGCAGACACCACTCATGTACTTTTTCATTTTCGGCTTTAAGCCAAAAATGATGTGCAGTTGAGCATCACTCCAGGGCCCCGCGTGCCCTTACCTTGCTCTTGGAGCCTTGGGAGCCAGGCCAGTTGCGCTTCCTGTCTCAGTGCAGCCTAGGAAGGTCCCAGGCTGCACTGCAAAAGGAAGAGGTAGGGCTCTCGTGTGAGCAGGCAGCTCATATGGAGCTGAAGAAACTCGGACGCGAGGGCCTCTCACAAGAGGCTGTCCGCGTGAGCACTGCACCCCAGCACCGAGAAAAGGTGAGTTGTGGAAAAGGTCAAAGTGCTGGAGTGTATGGCCTGGCTGCTGCTTAATGACTGTGAACTGTAGCTCACTTCCTAAAGAGGACACCTCTAGAAACTCCCCATTGCTCTCACTGGGTGGGGAGGACGCTGTGGTAGATCTGAGGGGGCTTCAGTTAGTGCAGAGGGAGGAAGAGAATGTCAACATCCACACTGAACAAAAAGAGACACATTCAAGTCAATCTTGCACCTTTGAATGCCACTAAAATCCTGACAACCAATGCCTTTTTGGTGATATGTAAGAGCCACTCTATGTTAGCATAATACCTAGTTTGTCTTGTGATCTTGATTGTTAAGTGGTACCATATTGGGAAATGGTGCTACTGACACAAGGACCTGCACATCCATGGCCAAATGTGTAAATGAATTAATGTTCTACACAGAAATTGCTGGTTGAGCTGGAACCTGTCTGGAAGATGAAAATTCCCTGGCACAGGAAAAAGCTAAACCAGTGACTGAAAGGAAATATTCACTTTGACCATCCTGAGAGAAAATGACAAAAATATAAGTCCTAAATAATAGCTATTCTTGAATGTTGAATATTCACGTATCAAAAATAAAATGTTTCCCAACACTGATCTAGGCAATAGCCGCAGTGCCATGGAGAGCAGCTCAAGTGTATGATTGCTTGTTCAAACACCCTTAACATGTTCTTCAACTGAGTGATATTCCAGGAATGGTAGAGTGACTCAGACATGACTATCTTTGGTTAAATGAACATATCTTTGTTCATTCCATCAACTTAAAGGACCTCTTTTAGTCAGGAGAGGAGACGTTTTCCATTCACTCTCCTCATAAAAGACAGCCTAGATGTCAAGATCTCCTCCCAAGTCTACTTGCTGCCACGTCTATGTCAGAAATTCCCTCTGTTCCATTCCTAGGAGCCTCTTTCTGGAATATTGCGAAAATCACTGGCTAGGCCTTGCTTAGCTCCTTTTAAGCTTAGATTCACTGAAGCCTGAAGCTCTAGGCTTACTTGAAATCTCTCTTTCCTTCTCTCAGACTCTCCAGAAGCCAGTATTTAGCCAGAGCATCTTGTTAGCTTATTCTCTCTCAGAAGATTTCTGTTACCTTGGTCTTCCTGTGAGAATTCTGCCAAGGTGTCCCCTTTGTTTTTGCTGCTTCAACTAAAACCTCAGCTAGTCTTCTTGAAAGTCTGAAAAGTTAACCTTTGCCACCTGTAAATCTATTTTTCTTCTATGGTGGCCGTTCCCTCATCTCCCTACCTTCCCTCTTTCTTTCTGGCCATTTATGCACTTCTGTTCTACTGCTATTCTTCCACTTTCAACATCCTATGGAATCCTGAGGTTTGTAGTTTAAGGAGGGGCATTTAGAATTCTGAGCTATAGAGTTCTTTGGCTTCAGTAAACTACAAACTCCAGAAAGCCACAAGACATTGAAAGTGGAATAAGAGCACTATAACAATGTGGTGTGGAAATGGTGTGTGTATGTGTGTGTGTGTAGCTTAGGGAAAGACCTTCTGTCAACCTTCCTTGTCTTTTTTTCTTTTTCTTTTCTCTTCTTAGCATCATCTGAGCCTTGGGTTGCCCGGCCCCATGTTGTCTATCCCACTAGATGCCCTACACCCTAACACTATTGCAATCTGCATCCAGCCCATTGCAGACACCCCACCCCCAGGCCTTGTTATAACAGCAAGTATCCTAAAACCCTTACAGGTCTAAGTTCCCCATTTGGAAGTAACTATGTTTCTTAGCTTGTTATTAGCTTATGCATTTCTTGTTTGCCATTTATATAGTTCTACCACAATAATGGCTGTTCCTCAGTATAACCATTGTGCATATTTCAGTTCTTACATTTAATAAAACTCCTCTTTAGATACCTCAGTGTGGATGTGAGTTACTGGGCTCAATGTGTCTCATCTGGTCTACTGCCATGGTGATAAGATCTCTCATATGTGTATATGCTCAAGAACATGAACGAATTCTAGCATATGTTCTGGAGGCACATGCAGCAACAGTAGGTTAGCTTACATTTCATTCATTATTTCATGAATAATTTCCATGATTGTTGCTGATATGCAGATGTCTTTAAATTTAAACAATCAGTGAAGCCATTAATGAATTTAAAGGCAGATGATTAATCCACTGAAGGTTAAACAGTGCATAGACAAAATTTTCTATTTCTTTTCCTTTACAACATATCTTTCATTATACTTTTTCTTCTGCAATGTCCCATTAAATTCAGTACCACTCATGTACTATTAAATTTACACAAGCACCCTAAGGCTTTCAGAGAACTACATTTTTTCCGGCCTCTTCATATATATATATATACACACACACACACACACACACACACACAAACAAACAAACACAACCCATTTGTTTTTGGCCTCCTATGCATTCACTTAGAACACAAAATGGAAATGAAGTGTCATTTTGTGTCTATTAATTGGCTTGGAGACCATCCATTTTTTCTAATTATTTTGTAGCATCTGATGTGCTGGAATCTGCCGCACAGCTTTAAGATTATGAGGTCTCCAATGCCCACTCTACATAAATTGCCATCAAGTTATTTGGTAGTGTGCGAGGAAAACCACTGAAAGATATTACCTTTCTCCACTCTTGTGAATCTATTAAGAGAAATGTAACCATGTGGAGCTGATTATTATCTGGGGCAAGATCTCGTGATGGGAGATACAATATGACCATTTGGCTCCAAGATAACCAGGTAGAGCAGATTTGGCCGTCATTGCCCTGGACGATGTGAAATTAAGAGATGCCACCTGTTCAGATGTCATTGCCATGAGACACCGCAAAAGAGGAGGTGCAGATAACGATTGGAGGATCTACTTTGCACATAACAGCTGCCTACTTAGTCTCACATTGGCAGAGGAAGAAATGTAGTGTGGCATGGGGGAAATGTATGGCTCATGAGTTATTCCTGGAGCACTTGAAGACTATTTAAATGTAGAAAACCGAACTGCACAATGAACAATGCACAAAACAGTTGATGCAATGTAGGCATGGGGAATGTGTGGATGTTCAGATGTCCCTGGACTGGAGAGCCCATCATTCATTGGCACTGACCAGAGACTGGAATGTTAGTGGAAAAGGCTTAACATAGTCTGCTGACTATCAACAAACTCAGAAATCAATTTAGTTGTGGTTGGGGAATGTGTGTAATCCATTGAGGTGCTGTTATGTTGATCACTAACATGAAGGGAAGAATCCCATCACATGCATACATTTCCTGACATGTGCAGATTTACTTTTGTTTAGTTGTTATTTAAAAGACAAAAAGAGCCTAAATATCCTCAAGGCACCAGATCTCAACTGGTCTCGGATCAAACATAGTTAGTACCAGTTAATTAGCCCCTCTTTTTATCTACCCAACAAAAGTCCTATGAGATACACAAATAAAGATTGGTCAAAGAAAACTCACACAGATTTATGTCTGAGTGAGAATTTAAATCTATTGGGAAATGTGAGAGATAATGATGTACCTCCAGCGTTGTATAGTCAAATTGGCAAGGCAGAAGCTGAACAACAACCAGTTTCATGCCTCCACTCCATATTCAAATTCTAACAGAATAGAAATAAGATTAGTTTTCTTTGTAAGATATGTAAAAGTAGCTTTATTCCCAATATGCAAAGGGATCCTGTAACACAAATCAAATGCATGGTCTAAGGACAGTGAGTGAGTAAATATTGCAGATTAGAGGAATGCAGGAAGAAGAGTAGCAATGGGATGAAACCATACACACACACACACACACACTCTGCCCTAACTCCTACAGAGTAAAACATAAACTAGTAGTTAGTAAGTATAGGCATGCAAATGTTGCTAACTCTAACAGAAACCGAATTTTTAGTCCAACATTCAAACAACTATAAGTCACCAAGTTTCTGTCCCATGCTGGTTGTACAAAATAGTCTGCCCTGGGAACAGAAATTACATGCATCCAGCAGGCCAGCTCTGAATTAAATCTGGGTTAGATAAAGATGAGGGCCAATTTGTATCTTTCATTTCTGAGCAGACTCAATTTTAATATCCATTCCATGAGAAAATTGACTCAAAATGAGTAGGGCATCCTAGTCTATTAAGAACCTATCATCAATGTTCAAGGGACAAAAAAAAATATTCATGAATCCTTATTAAAAATGCAGAATGGCTATAAGAACAAATGTCACCTTTCTATGTATTATCATAATTGTTAAATAATGACTGAAAGAGACTTGTTTCCAATTCTCCTAATATTCATGAAGTCGGACTTAATGAGATCATTAATCCAAAGGGTCGTGATCCATTGCCACACTCATTGCCGGATGCTCTTTTTCTCCTTCCTGTTCAGATTAATGACACAGCAGTTTCAAGTTGCCACTTACAGAGCTAGAGTTGCTAATGCCCTGAGTCCTTCACACCTTGAATTGGAGAGGGATGAAGTTTAAGGCATGGTTTGGAGGCATATGATTGGGAACCTTACTGACGTTAAGGGGAGACCACTGAGTCCTGGGGCTCTTTCACACTACATTTTAAAGCACTATAATTCCACTTTACCTCTCATAGTTACATCCTACGAAATTCTGGGAGTTGCTGCTTAGGAAGGGGTATTTAGGACTCTCAGCCAGAGAGCTCCAGAACCTCACTGCACTACCTACCTGTCAGGTTGACCTGCCATGCAAGGTGATGCCCTTTAGTGCCATGTGAAGTGATGCCATGTAATGCAATATAATGCCGTGCAATTGCCATACAGGGCTTTGATGTCTGAAAAAAAAATGCCATTCAATGACTTGTAGGGCTTTGATGTTTGAAACAAGTCTGGAAGGGGATCCTGGAATTGAGTGGGAAACAGTGTGCTGGGAATGAAGGGAAGTTATTTTAATGAACTTCGATAAGAGGGAACCAATGCAGCTGCAGGAAGATGTAGTTGGCAAGTGGGATGAGAGTCTGGGGAAAGAGTTGTTTTAATGAGCTATCAAATAGGATGCCTGCATATTCAAATTTGTAATGTTACAGTTTATAAGACACTGTAAATTCATTAATTCTTCAGTCTCAGCACTTGCCAGAATGTGCTGCTGTTATTCTACTGTTCCTGAATAAAGCTTTTGCAAACTTCTAAGCATAATTACTGGAACTAGGGTCATCCTGTACATGACAATACCCCAGGATTCCATAGGGTGCAGCAATGACTGTTAAAGTGGAATCATAGTATTCTATTAGCATAGTGCAAAGGGGCCCCAGACAACAAGTCTGCTGGAATGTGGCCAGACAAGCTTGGACATTCTGAAGGTGTCATCTGAGAAAGGGAGTTTTCCACATTTCGAGTCAAGGATTGTTTTCAATAAGATGTTCCTGTAGATAGCAGGTTCCACAAACACTATCAAGTACAGTCAAAAGTAAGGGATGATGATGTTAGGGTGGATAAACTAATCATATCTCCACCATATCCCCAGGTGGAACATGGAGCAGATTGGAACCCTGAAACACAAGGTAGGAAGGTGGTATTCCTGCATCATGAAAAAGGAAAACAGCTCAGCAGTCTTTGACAAACTATTATTCAAAATGAACAAAACATGACTGTGAAATGAAACAATCAGGTCAGGTAAGCCTTGCAGAAATAAATAAAAACACTTAAACCTTCTAGAGACCACTATTGTATTTATTTATTGATTCAATTTAGACTTCATCTTTCTCTCATCAGGAAACCCAAGATGGCTTACAATATGCATTTCTTTCTATGATTTCCACTTTGGGTAGCCAAACAAATAGATCTATTCTTTTAAAACCATGCTGGGGATAGCTAGCAAAGCAGAATTGTATGCTTTCCCCCTTTCTCTCTGTTTTGCTGTTCACACATGTCCAGTAAGTGATTCTGAAGGCAGCCACTGTTTCTCTTGTCTGTTGGAAGTAGGCGTAAAGCTACAACGGCATAGACCAGAGCAGAATTCTACTCTTTCTCAGCTCAAACTTTGTTCCTTGCTTTGCTTACTGTGGACATATTTCTGCAACCTGACATATCAAAGTCTGTGTTTCTCTCTGGAGTCCTTTACCATCCTTCCAGTGACAAAGCTGTAAAGCACTTCTAGTTAGAGAGAGGATAAGCTGGAAGCAGGGCTAAAAACCCTCTGTAAAAGGGAATTCACTGTTAGGGCTTTGTTAATTGAGGTATGTCTGTAGTTTAAAGAGCATCTGTAGAGGGTATTTCCATGGAAAATCCATCTGACTCATCAGATTCCACCTCCTCACAGGATTACACAATAGATTGTTGACACAATCAACCAAATGCAATCCACCTTGCTAGTCTTATCAAAAACTGTTGTCCTCTCTTGACATTTCAACAAAGAAGACCCTTCTTCTGTCAGTTCACATCAGATCTTGCTTTCAGTCAATTTTTGCTTTTGATTTCCTCAGGGATCATTTAGCTACCAATTCTGTAAAGAAGAATATTCTTATATCAAGAAACAATGTTACATCTGGTGAACATTTGGCAGATGTTTGAAGGCTGAGAGCCTTCTCTGTGGTTCAGAAGTAAGGGAAGGAAGCACCCAGCGGAACAAGCAAAGCAGTGGCATCTTTAATGATTGACAGATGAATGGATGAACTGCATCTGTCTAAGTTCTGCTTTAATTAATCCTCGGAGAACGCAACTCTATGACTCCTTCAAGGTTCATCCAAGTGTGGTTCTGGTAGAAGCTCATTTCCCTCCAAATGGATACAATTAAGTTGAGGTGCTTTGGGGAAGGTATGAATCTCTGATATTTGACCAGTAAGGATATGGCTGCATGGAAGCCTTTACGACTCAGAGAATATACTCCTCCTTCAAGCATTATATTTGATTGCAAAGTTGGAACAAAAAACATTTTAATAGCTTCTTCAGGAGACAGTGCTCTCCTATGGCCAATAACTGGAAGAGAATATGGCAATGTAATATTAGTAGTAAAAAATTCTTTTCCCAACAGCTGAAGCAGTAATATTTGCTTCTGAAGTTTTCACACAATTTTCTGTTCTCTCACCAATTAGGCATTTGATTTAGTGACATTAAAAAATGTTGCTTGTTATTTTCACAGGACTCAAGGGACTCTATCTAAATGTCTTCTTATGCAAAAATACCCTTGCAGGGTGGTTTAGGTATAGCCAACATTTGCTTATTTTGTGCTCCTTCTTCTTTATGTTGTTGCTGTTGTGTGCCTTCAAGTTGTTTTTGACATCTGGTGACCCTAAGGTGGGGTTTTCTGGGGCTGAGAGTGTGTTATGTGTCCAAGGTCAGAGAGTGGGTTTCCTTGGCTGAGTGGGGAATCAAATTCTGGTCTCCAGGGCCATAATCCAGTGCTCAGAACACTAAACTACAGTGGCTCTCCACTATATATGTACATACCGTATTTGCTGGCATAGAAGACACATCCATGTATAAGACACATCCCATTTATATACCGGTAAATACTATTTGTCAGTGAATAAGACACATCAGTGTATGAGACGCACCCCATTTTCAAACAGTATTTTTCAGGGGAAAAAGTGAGTCTTATACACCAGCAAATACAGTACATACTTAGGTACAGGTGTGTTTTCTGACCCATAGAGTTTGAATGGCTAAAAGGAAACTTTAAAAAGAAACATTTGTCTCAATTTCATTTCCTTCATTTCACCGATAACCAAGCCGGAATCCTGGGTGGTTCACTGTCACATCAGTGAACATTTTTTATCTCACCTCCCTGCAACAATTACACCATTAGTAGTATAATTCTGTGTAATCATTTTTGTATAGAACTATTTTTTAAAAAAAGAAGAAAAGAAGAAGCCATTTGATTGACTGTGCAGTAGTTCCTGTTTTGTTTTTGGTTTTGTCTTTCCTCCCCCCCCCCCGGTTTTATTAGTTTGTTACTGTTCGTTATTTTAATTTTTTTAAAGGAAATACAGAAGCAACAAAATAAGACTTAGGGTGTTGTTGTTTTTTTTGTTTTTTGTTTTTGTTAAGCAAATATTAAGTTTAAGAAAAGTTCTGAGTTCTCCTTTCAGCAATAGTTATAGCAATAGCATGTGTATTTCTATACTGCTTATCAGCTAAGTGCCCTCTAAGTAGTTTACAATGTATTAACTACTTTCCCCCAACAAGCTGGGTACTAATTTTACCAACCTGCAGAAGGATAGAAGGCTGAGTCAACCTGGAGCCCGGTAGGATCGAACTCACAACCTTGTGGCTGCAGCACCGGCATTTAACCACTGCGCCAGGGCTTTTTAGTTCTTACATTTGCATCCTTGTTCAGAGCGTCAGTGTGAACCTTATTCATATTCTTGTTAGGGTCAATAGAGCCACATTTGCAATACAGAAAAGAAGAGCTGTTACCCTAAGACACAGCTTTCCAAACTTTTCATGCTGGGGACACACTTTTTAGACATGTATCATTTTGCAACACAGTAATTCAGTTTTACTTGTAAACCAGAGGTTAAACTAACTGCTTATAAGAGATACAGACACATACATCAATTGTAATAACAAAATGTAGGGGGACACAATGAAAACCTTTCATATATTTTTAAAAACATATGATTTAGAAATAATAACATACATGTCCAAGATTGTAGGTGACACACCTACACACTTCAGGCGATACACTAGCATGTCACTGCACACCATTTGGGAAGCCCTGCCCTAAGAAGTGGGGAGCATTGGGGTCCACCCACAATACCAGAGTTTCCTTAGAGTCTGGGGAAATTCTAATTGGCATGAGATATAAATTATACACAATTTTACTATGATGTCATCATACTAGGACACTGGGAGACCAGGCTTCAAATCCCTGCTTGGACATGGAAAACCAATGGGTGACCTTACGCAAGTCACACTCTCTAAGCCTCAGAGGAAGGCCAGGGAAACCTCTCAAACAGATTCTGCCAAGAAAACCCCATGCTAGGTTTGTCTTAGTGTCACCATAAGTTAGAAATGACTTGAAACAGCAACAGCAGTAGCAACAAATTATACCTTAATTTTAACTAATTACAAGTAACCAGTTATTTGTATCTACTTATTTCCAAGAGCTATTGAAAATCACAACTGTCAAACATCTAACCTGGAATGACACATGATAGGACCTAATACAAGCTATCCTCCTAGCCTGAGAGATTTATTATGTAAATGTCAGTGAGGTAGATCCCTCTAGATGTCATTCCAACTTAAGATTTACATCAGGCTAGGAACCACCTTTTCCCAAAGTGGGTTTGGAACACCATTAGCTGGTAGAGTAAAAGCAAAGTGATTTTGGCAGAAACAGCCATTAAACCAGAGTTTACCTCTAGCCTACACTCAAACAAAAAGATCTTTTCCTTCAGTCACATAGCACTCTATACATTCATTGACGAGTCTTGAGGTGGGCTTGAATCTGGGACCTTAGGAGATATAGGTAGGGATTCAAAATGAGTGCTGAGGCTAAGAAATAGATTAAGAGCTGAAAGCTGGACTGCAGCAGTGATGAACTACCCATCCCACAATGATCTGAAATGACATAAAGAGTCACAACAAATTCTTAAACTCATCATCACCACCACCACCACCACATTTAGGTAGAACATGATTCATTTATCTCATGTGCATTGAAGCACAGGAGAAGGTCTCCATAATGTTAAAGGAAATCCTTTTCTGGATCTTTGCCTGTCTTAGACTTAAAAAAAGAGAGCAAGTGAAAGCTGTATCTATTGAGGACAGAGAGCAAATAGGAGGTGATATGATCTGGTCTACATAGAGACCTGTGTGTGGAGGGCATTATGTCATGCTCCCCCTTGAGAGTTCATCTTCTGAAGAAGGTAAACCAGACTTATCTATGGAAGATCTGCCACAACGCCCAACAGTCAGCCTTCTTTGGTTCAGCAGACCAGGTAGGGCTCAGAGCAGGAAAAGGAGCTTGAAGAGGAGCTCTCCAGCCCCAGAGAAAGGCAGATGCTCAGGCATCTGGCTCAGGCTATCCCACTAGATGGAATTAAGGGTTGCAATCAAGACATTGAGAGGAACAAAGCTGAGTAGTGCTCTCCCTAAATACTGCTGGGGATTAGGGTATTGGCTGAACTTGCTGGCTATATAAGGAGGTTACATTCAAGTCTCACTGCTGAATATAGCTTCAGTCTTCCTCCTAACAGTTTGGCTATATGACTTATGGATTGTTTAACAACTTGGCTATGGGACTTCCTGGAAATCTTTCTCTGATTTACAGCTTTCTTGACCTGACCTGTTTTGACATTGTTAACCTCTTGCATCCACAGCTTTTGACTTAGAAGTCTAAATCTCACTTGAGGTGGAGAGCAAGACACATGGGAAGAAAACTGGGCTGTCTGAGGTACATGGTGCTAAGATATGAGACAAGAAATATAGGCTGAGGTCTGACATCAAAACTATGTAGTGCATGTTGAACAACTGAACCAGGATACCAGATGTGCAAACATGTGCACAATCAATATGTGTGTGTGTGTGTGTCTGTATATATATATATCTATGATCCCTGTGCAATGCATACCCATTCATAACCATACACAATGCTGCCTGTGGATACTGCCCACTTATGCTTGATGACCATTCCTATGTAATGCACAGCTGTGTTTCCACAACTTTGAACTCAATGTCAACTTTCTGCATAGGACAAGTATGTTCAGCAGCGTCTGTAGCCCAGCTTGTGTCTGCAAAACGTCTCAACAGGATACTGGCCACTGTATAAAGAGGAAAAAAAGATGGGGTTCTCAAGATGTTGTGCTAGTGGCAGTAACAAGAAGACAGAAGTGATAAAATGAGGAGGAGATATGAGATATATGAAGAGATAAAACGAGAAATGAACAATTCAGCAACAAATAGAGGGATATACTATAGAAATGCATTGTGAATGTAAGAGAACACTGTTTTATGGCTCACACAGTTTTTTTTTAATTTATTTAATTTAATTTTAATGTTTGAAATGTTGAATGTTTTAACTTTGTAAGTTAACTGCTTTTCAAATAACTTTTACATTTATACTTTTATCAACATTTTCTGTAGTTTTTAATCTGTACTGTTCTTAAACAATGATGTCAGCTGCCTTGAATCCCATTATGAGGAGAAAGGTAGGATATAAATGAACGGAGTAATAATAAAATAATGTGGTGTCAGGGAATGATATCAAGTGAAGAACAAAAATGAAGGAAGGTGAAAATACAGGGAAACTCAGAAACAGCTGAGCAGCAAAGGGAGTTGTGTAGATAAAGAGAGAGAAAACTGCAGGGAGTTACTGTGAAGTTAGGAAGAGTTACTTTTATAAGGAATTATTGTAACTCATTGCAAAGTCTCTTTCTCCAAAAGGCAATGGTGACTAGTGGCTTCCATGCTGAGGGGTTGTGAATTCATTTTGGGATTTAGTTGAACAGCAAAAGAATATTCAAAGTGCCAAACTCTGTTTGGAGCATAGAGTTCAGAACCTCAGATAGCTCCTTAAAGCTGGGAATAAAACCCAAAGTGGATTCACTTTCCCACTGACATGGAAGCCATCAATCACCACTGAAAAAGTAACTCATTACTGTTGCATGAGAAAGATAGGACAGAAAAAGAATTACTATTTCTTAACTTGCTTCCTAAATGTTTGTTACATCTTAGGAAAAATTCATCTAAAAATGTTAGGAATGACCTAGTATTTTTTAGATCCGTTAGAATTAACCCACAAAGACAATTCAAACAGAAAGAAGTTAAAATAAGTATTTCTTACTGCTTTTCTTTAAGAAAAACACTGGCAATTAACAGTCATTACATTCTTTGAAAAAAGTACATCATTATACCACTGTTGTCCTCCAAAATATCACTGTACAGGTAATGCTGAGACTTCTAATGTGCTGTTTGTGAGCTCTGGAAAGCAGAGTACACCCATGAGAGGCTGAAAGAATAAGAGACCTCATGGTCAAAGAGAATGTGTTAACCAGAAAATACTAAATTATAC
Source organism: Iguana delicatissima (assembly GCA_948472985.1). NCBI lineage: Eukaryota > Metazoa > Chordata > Lepidosauria > Squamata > Iguanidae > Iguana > Iguana delicatissima. The sequence continues at coordinate 587,309 of CAOKZL010000392.1, forward strand.
TATTGGAACACATGGCTTTCCCAGGGTCATTGAGGCCTTCTTGAAATATCACAAACCACAAATGCTGCCTTTAGAGTGGTGGGAATAGTTATACTCCTGCCCTGTGTCTAAAAGTGTTATCTCCATGACTAGAATTTGTTTGGTGACATACACTGGCATAACTCCCAAGTGCTCCAGTGTACGTGTCTGGGGGAATGTTGTGGAAGGAGGTATGCTCTACCTCTTTGCACAATGCTCCCTGTCTTGGGCCACAGAAGCATCTGAAACAGTGGTGTACCGAGGATCAACGAGCCTAAGGCAAGCATTAAAGTTGCACCCATAGGTGCTGCTGTCACCACCCCACCACCCCACTGAGCCAGGAAGGACCCTGGTGGGGGCAGGGCAGTGATGGGCAGTGGTGGGGCAAGCGCCGACAGGTGGGGGGCGAATGGTGGGGGGGCATGGCAAGTGGTGGTGGGTGAAGGTGAGCAGTGGGGGAGCAGAGTGAGTGGTGGTGGAGGGTGGGGTGAGAGGCGGCCAGGGCGAGCTGCTCCCAGGGCAAACAGCAGAGGGGAGTCAAGTGGTAGCCAGGGGGGAAGGTGGAGGGGGTTCTTCTTCTTTGAACCCCACTGGCATTGATGCCTGAGGCACACACCCCAGTTGCCTCACCCTGGATAAGCCTGATCTGAAAAGCTTGCAGATGTAGCTCCATTCCTGACTGCTGAGATGATCCCAGGCACAGTCTAACTGCTTTCATATACCACAGGAAGAAGAAGCATCCTTATGCAAGGGATAGAGGGTGCTCCTTGTTTGCCTAGTATACAAAGGCAGCCAGCATGACCTTGACTGCACCCCTACAGCTGACGAGCAGTTGGAAGGATGGAACTGCAATCATACCCCCCTCAGATTCTGTTCCACATCTGGGGAGCAAGAAGTAAAGCAGGAACAGGATTTATCCACCTCTAACAATGGTGCAAGTATGCTGGAAAGGACACTCTGCCTGTGTACTAAGTGACAGTTCTGTCCCTTCTTAATAAAGTTTTTCTCAGTGACTGGAGCTTTATAAATGGATCTATTTGAAATCAAGATAAGATAAGTTGGATGAGTGAGAGAGAAGCGGGGTGATGGAAGGATAGGAGGAAGGGAATCAATGAAAATTAACATCTCTATTCTTCCCTGAAGTGGATAATTCTCTGAAGTTTTTTTTAAAGTGCATTTTGATGTATCCTAGCCTTTCTTCAGGTTTATGTAATCTTTCCCCTTCCACCACCTCCTCCCTCTGTACCTCTTACATGATGTTGGTTGAGGTTGTTGTTTTCAGAATTAAAGGCACAAAAGAGAATGCTCTAGGCATTGTGAGAAGACGCTTTGGATACAAATGTCTGTCCTTCCTAAATGGCACTTACTGAATCTTTGATTTCCCTGTCCTTCAAAAGCAAGAAGGTCATCTTGCTAGGACTATTAGATGTCAGGAAGAAAATGCAGTTTCAGAAAACAAAAGTCTGCTCTCACAAAGCTTGGGAAAAAAATTAGTTTTGGTTGGGTATGTGTGACAACTCCCAGAACCCCACAGGTTGTGCTGGATGGAGGATTCTGCAAGTTATAAAACGGAAGATCTCCAAGCTCTGTTCTTCTACACCATGAAGGGCAGTATGTGCATTGAATCAAGTGTTGAGTTAGTACTGAGGAAATCTTTGCCTAGATTTCCTTCTTTAGGAAGGAAGAGGAGCCCTCACTCTTTCCTGCAGCCTGTCCTTCACCATTGTAAGTGGGGTTAACTAAGGGAATTGTTCTCTGTGAATTCTACTACAAATGGACTTGATCCTCATCTCTTGAAATAGTGTAGTGATAAAAGCACAGTTTAGCCTTTGAGTGTTCTGCTTCTTCAAAATTTTCAGTGCCATAAGGAGAGTAACCCACAGTGATGTAGACTCAAGTTGACTGCCTTGGACTCAAGTTGAACTTAAGTCACTTCAGTGACTTGACTCAGACTTGACTTAGCAATAATTGATACACTAATTTGATTCGACTCTTGTATATTTTTAGTGACTGAGTTGCTGCTCATAGCTCAGTAACATAACACATTCATCCAAAAACCTCCTTACAACTGAACAACATTGCCTACTAGTCATGTGATGATCTGTCTCAAGCCTGAAGTATGGGTGCATTTCTCAGAGGGGAACAGCAAATGGGTTAGGCAATGGGGTTGAGGGGAGCTTGAGGTCTGTTCAGCAGCCTGTCCCTGCTGCATATCAGTGAATTGCAGAATGCAAGACTCAGGCCCTTTCCACACGGCATTTTCCATGCAAAAGGGCGCCTGGAGCATCACACGATTGCATAACTCACAATTGTGTGATGCTCCAGGGGCCGGCAGGTGCCAATTGCACACCTTTTCATTTTTGGCTTTCAGCCTAAAATGGTGCATGATTGTGCATTGCTCCCTGGCCCCACATGCACTTATCTGGCATGCAGGGCCTCCAGAACCGTGCCAGTCGCGCTTCCTGCCCCAGCGCAGCCTGGGAAACTCCCAGGCTGCTGCAGAAGGAAGAGGTGGGGCTCTCGCATGAGTGTGCAGAGCTGAAGCAGCAGGGACACAAGAGCCTCTTGCTGGAGGCTGCTTGGGTGATCCCCACACACCAGCGCCAGAAGAAGGTAAGGTGCGGAAAGGGCCTTATTCTCAGAGTGCAGGGTGCATTTCTCAGAGGGGAACAGCAAGTGTGTTAGGCAATGGTCTTGAGGAGGAAGGAACCTTCTAATGCCTTGACATTCAGTAACAGGCAGTAAAAAGGAACCTATTCCCTACTTCTGAAAAATCCTCCAGTTCTGGAAATGGGAAGTAAGAAGGGTCCTATTCCCCACTTCTGAAGCTGCAGACTCTTTTATGCCTGTTGGCACAAAAGCCTCCAGCTTCAGGAAGGGGGAGTAAGAAAGATCCTATTCCCCACTTCTGAAGCTGCAGATCGCAAAACCACAAATGTGGAGAGCATACTCTACTTAAATTGTTAAAACTGACTTTATGCAACTGTGCCCAGAAATTCTGGAATATAGGCTGTGGTATAAAGTTGGTTCTAGTACTTGAGACTTGACTTGAAAGTATCTTCAAGGACTTGAGACTTGACTTGAGACTTGGAGTAAAAGAGTTAAATACATCACAGGAAACCCGCTCTTGCTTATGTGTCCCTTGGAGGCAGCAGCTAGAAGAAGTGACACACATATACTGACTAGCCCCTCCTCCAAAGATCCTCCATCAGAAGCTACTATTCATAACTTTATAATGTCATAGCTACATCCCTGATAGGACCCACAACCTTTTTATGAATTGTAGTGACATACCTTGTTGACTACTGCATGGAGTCTTGTTGTATAATAGGAGCTTGCATTGTACAGTTAATCCCATAGTATTCTGGTGCCTATTATGTAATGGGTTCCATAGCATTTTGAAGCCCATTCCACTAGAGGACCATGCACACTGACTACATTGTTGGCTCTGTTCGCACAATGTCCCCAGAGACACAGCTATGCCTCTGCTCCTCTTTTGACATTGCAAGCATTTCACAATGTCATAATTCAAGTTTTCGTGATCATAAGCCACTTTACGATGACATAAATACCTAACAGGACACCAGCCCCTGTGTTGAATGTTAAATAATGTGGCCCTTATTTTCTGTAATAGGCAATGGGCTCTCTTTTATGGAGCTAGTTTCATTCCAAACAAAACAATGGCTGAGATCCTGCTTTGCTCTGCAGACGATAAAGTTCTGCCAGGCCCTGGAGAATGAGCTTTTCCTCCTTCAGATGGCTGCAGGAGTTAAGTAGGCTGGGTGGCTGCTCCTTTTCATCCCCCTGCCCCACCATCAGCCACTGGCCACTGAAAGGCTGTGGGGGTTGCCCAACCAGTACACAGGTAGATAGCTCAGAAGGCAGCTGTGTCATAAGAAGGTGCTGATCTCCCCCACCTGCCATGACCACAAAAGTTACATACACAGGCATGACAGAATGTTGAGCTTTGCCATATGCCTCCTACAGATGCAGTTCTTAGCTAATTTCATTCTCAAAGGGAGCAACGAACAATTGAAACGCTTTTCTTCCAGCTGAGAGAAAGTTTTCAAAAACGGTGTGGTTTTCTAATACTATTCACAGCTCAGAAATTATTAAGTGCAAAATTCATATGGGTTTTTTTTTTCACAGAAAAAAAAGCATTTTATTCACAGGAAATATCAGCACATGATAAATCAGACAATTGCTATCTTCTGTGCAAAACCAAAAGGTAAATATTTTCCATAGAATTCAAGTAAGTCCAAGATTCTCTTCATCCTGATTTCATGACACTCAAGAAGTACATTTCTGACCATTTTTAAAAATGTTTTTGAACATTATTTCAGTTCCCATGCCTTCATCCCCCCCACCACCACCACCAGAATACAGCCTACCTTCATAATGTCATTGTACCCCTCTGTCCATTTAGTGGTTGGAGGAGAGGGATGGCCAGATAGTTTCCAGCTGTGCTCCTACATCCAAACAAGGGTGGGGTGAAGGAATGAAATGTCCACATATAGGGTGGGAGACACCTGGCTTGACAACAGTACATGTGAAAGGGATTTAGGAGTCTTACTAAACCACAAGCTGAACATAAGATAACAAGTGTGATGTGGCAGCTAAAATAGCATGATTCCAGTTTGCATCAATAGGAGCATAGTGTCTAGGTTGAAGGAAGTAACAGTACCACTCTATTCCGCTGTGGGCAGACCTCACCTAGAGTACTGTGTCCAGTTCTGGGCTCCACAATTCAATAAAGATACTGATAAACTGAAACGTGTCCAGGAGAGGACAACCAAAATGTTAAAAGGTCTGGAAATCTTACCCAATGAAGAGGGGCTTAGGGTGCTGGGTTTGTTTAGCCCGGGGAAGATTAAGAAATGGCATGATAGCCATGTTTAAATATGCCACATAACATTAGGAAGAACTTTTTGATGATAATTGCTGTTTGACCCTGGAATACCCTGCCTTGGAGTGTGGTGGAGTCTCCTTCTTTGGAGTTTTTCAGACAGAAGCTGGATGGTCATCTGTTGGAGTGCTTTGATTCCTGCTTGGCAGGGGGGTTGAACTGGATAGCCCTTCTGCTCTCTTTCCTGATTCCAGGAAAAATCATCCTCCCACACCTTCCAGGTCTTTTGTGAAGGTCTTTAAGGATGAAAAAACATAGCTGAGTAATGTCTGGCCACTTTCTGCCCTTCCCTGGCCATTGAATAGGCAGAGGTGGGGCATGATAGCAGCAATAGATTGAGTGAGCTCAGGGTTGTTGTGTTAAGGAGGTTCTGGATACCCCCTTGTATAGTGACCATAAAAAGACCTACACAGGTATGATGCCTGCTTATGTCACTGACAAGATTCTGGGCCAAATATTGTTTCAAAGGGCTGTAGCTGAGCATTTGCAAATGCTTGCAGGTACTTAACTTCCATATTTCTCAAATTTTAAGCCTCACTAATTCAATATAAACAATTAGAAACCCATTGGCTGATTGCAATTATTTACTAATTAGGTTTGCTTGGTATTGTAACTAAATACTAATTAGTTTATTAGCTGTAGTATTAGCTGGTGCGATGCCTCCAATCATCAGAATAAATACGATATAATTCCTCTTATCAGCAACGCAGAGCTCGGCAACCTTCCCAAAATTAGCATGGATGTATGCCTAGAATATCGATATCTAAGAGGAAAGCTTGTTTTCCATTCAGAGAGAGGTTCACCTCATACTGTGCTAGACTTTACTGCTAAAGTGTTTTAAATCAAAATCTGTCAGGCTTTGGCTAAATTCTGGAGCAGGCTGCAACTGGAGATAGAGGATTCCATTACAACCAGTAGAGACTGGTGGCTCCTACATCAGTGGAACAGTGAATCCACTCCAGAGTTTAATCCAAACTTATAAGAACTCTCAGAATTGTTGACCCCAGGTAAGACAAATCCTTACTCTCTTTCAAATTGGTGTTGCAGTTTCAGTCCAATAAGGCACCCCATCAATATCACTTTGCCCTGACTCCATCCTTTTGTCACAACTTTTGTGTTAACAGGGCTAGAGTTTTAATTGTTTCTCAGAACCAAACCATTTATTTAGGGTAATGTGTTCTATTTATTACCAGACTGATTCAGACTTTAGGCTGAATTAGTAGTGATAAAACAAACTGTAACATTTATTACAGTAAGAGTGGAAATAAAGTATCATGTTCAAGTTCAGTTATAGTACAGTGTTGATACATTAACAGTTTGAACTTCTGACAGACTTTAACAGTCCATCCCTGCTTCAGACACAAATTCCCTGTGGCTTTTCCTCAGCTGCTTAATCATACCCAAGCTACCCTCCCTCTGACTTGTTCTCATTGAAGGCTTAAGACAGAAACTTTGCCTTATATAGAATTCCTCTCTTACATAAGCCCCTCCCACACACTGCACTGTGCTCGGTTGCATTCCTGAGGTGCTATTTCTGTTGCCTAGCAACCCACCATTAAGTTGCATTGACATTCCAAATAGCTAACTCCTAAAGCAACTTTGTCACCTCAAGGTTACCAGGCAAGATAAAGAGCAGGGTTCCTGTCCCTTTAATAGTTGTTGGGAAGAGGAAATTTGTTGCTTGTCACACAATGAACATACAGTGAAATTACCTCTTCTACACAACCATTAATGGGCAAAGATCCTTGTTCTTTGTTATATCTGACAGCCCTAGCTGAATTCTACCCTCAAAGTAGCTTGACTCTCTGGGATAGTTCTTTAAAATTTGCACTAACATCTCTTTCATTTGACACAGCAATCACACTTTGACACCACTTTAACTTCCGTGGCTCCATGCTATAGAATTTTAAAATTTGTTGTTTTGTGGGGTATTTAGAATTCTCTGCCAGAGAGCTCCAGAGTTTCATCAAACTACAGATCCTAGGATGCCATGAGGTGCAGTCATGACAGTTAAAGCGCTACAGTTGTATAACATGAAAGGCCTGAAACCGAAAGCATATTCTTCACCCTACAAGACCAAACCTCTGTTGTTGTTGTTGTTGTTGTCATGTGCCTTCAAGTCATTTCTGACTCATGACAACCCTAAGCTAAATCTATCATGGGGTTTTCTGGAGATGAGAGTGTGTGATGTGCCCAAGGTCACTGAGTGGATTTCCATGGCCAAGTGGGGAATTGAAACTCTGGTCTCCAGGGTTGTACTGTAGTGCATTAATCGCTACACCATGCTGACACAAAACTAGAGGGTCCTATTAGTCTGTGAAGCTGAGTGATCATGGTCAGATTAGAAAGATAGCCTTGGAGCACCACAGACCTTACTTTGCATGGTTTGTTGACAGACTACGACACTGATCTTACAAAATCTAAGGCACATTGACTACCGCGCTTGAAAAACTTACATTTTGAAGTACAATGCCTAGAACTGTCCAGCCAACACTGTGCATTTTGAAAGCTGGAGTCCAGAAAACCCTATCAAGTTCTGGTTCATTAGTTGTTGGAGAGTCTGTGGCCATTTCTGCACTACACACAAATAGGACAATTATTCCACTTTCAACATCCTATGGAATCCTGGGGTTTGCAGTTTCGGAAGGGGCCGGTGAGCCCCTCCCAAAACTGCAAACCCCAGGATTCCATAGGGTGTTGAAAGTGGAATAATTGCGCTATAAGAGTGTAGTGCAGAAATGGCCTGTGTTAGACAAACATACTCCTTGGTACCTCCCACATTGGGCCTATAAGAATTAAGGGCTTACAACGGCTAAAATGAAGAAGGTGCCCTGTGCCTACAGGAGTCAGTTATGGGTAAGACAAATCAATCTAGGTCATACACAGGTAGTCAAGTGAGTTGACCAAGGCTGAAGGGAGTTGCAGTTGCAATGTCTCAGCTGTTCCAAAATCCAGCAATCAGAACAACCAATGCTGCAAGGGAAAAATAAAGAGATATACACAGTAAGACGGTCAAGAATCCAAATAAAGCCATGAGTAGAAAGTGTGCAAAAACCAAGGAGAATGAACAGTTGACAAAAACAACAACTCCCAGCAGCTCCTGTGGGATTTATAGCCACATGACCTTGGAAAGCCAAGTGCTTGATTGTCTTTCTTATTTAAAGGATGTTGACTCCACTGCCACTGTTCCTTATCGAAGCATTATTCCTGAGAAGACGGGAAGGTCTCTTGAGTATTCACCTCTGGCTGAGCTGGGGGCCTATCTTGCTGAATTCACATTATAAGAGAAGAGATTTCACCTAAATTGTCTAGAAGAACTTCTTGATAGTAAAAGCTGTTTGACAGGGCGATGGCCTACCACAGAGGGTAGTTGCTACTTCTTCAATGGATGTTTATAAATGGAGTTTGGGTGGCCATCTCTCAGGAGTGCTTTGGCTACATAGCAGAAGGTGGATGACCACTTGGGTACCTTCAAACTATATGACTGTATGACCTTATGAGAGATAAATACATGTAGCACATATCTCCTTTCCACCTGCCTATGGGCCAATTCCTTTCTGCACCTGCAGGCACGCTCTTTAGCAAGCCCACAGCCATGAAGGCCTGGCTTCCTCCAGTTGGCCCTCTGTTTTTTTCTCGCAGAGCAGGGATAGTCATTGGTATTACCAAGCTCTGCTTACCCTGTCTGCAAGCAAATTTACTTCCTTGTAAAGGATTTAGACCTTATTTCATAATGGATTAAATTTTAAAAAGTAGTTAGCACTGACTTGCGGAGCCGCTGAAAGCAATATTATGAATGTTAATTAAGTGATTAGTGAAAAACAAATCCTGAATAGGATTCAGTGGATCTACTCTGATACTAGAGGTAACCTGTGGTGGACACCTACCATGTTTTGGCAAGCCAGACTGGGCTCCACTTTACCCTTGACGGAAGATACTTTGCTCAATTGGAAATGGAAACTGGAATTGGAAACTGGAAGTCAATTCCAATCACTTAAGGGGAGGTTTTTACTGCTGTGTTTTTTTTGGGGGGGGGTCAAAGTGAGGTGACCTATGACTTTAAAGACTTACATGGCTCAGGTCCAGGCTATCTGGAGAACTGTATCTTACAAAATGAGCCTATACAAACTATATGATCCTTGAGGGAGGTGGTTCTCTTGATCACACCCTCATTACAGGCACATTTAAGAGGAACATGGGAGAAGTGCCTGTTCCGTGGTTGCCCCCAGAGTCTAGGAGAGCTCCTTCTTTGCTGCCATTTTGGCAGAAGGTGGAGATCTTCTTGTTTCCAGGTGATTTTAAGTACTTCATATTTTACAAGAAAAGTGTCTTTTATGGTGCTATACTGCTTTTATTCTTTGTTTTAAATTAATATTTCAAATGGTTTAATTTTATTCTTACTTTAATACTGTTTTCATCACAGTTTTTTGTATGTCTTTTAGCCTTTTGCAATGCACTCCACTTTGAGAGCTGTGTGGAGTCCCACTGTGGGAAAGAGGTAAGAGGTAAATATAGCAAGGGATAGATGGGCACCCAAGATGGTGTTTTAGGGAATACCATGGCCATTTCCGCACTGGCCTGTAATAGCACTATGATTCCTCTTGCAACATCCTATGGAATCCTGGGGTTTGCCATTTTGGGAGGGGCCTGTTACTGCAGCTAAGACCTACCTGACAATAGCACCTGATATCACTTTGATATCAATAATTTGGCTCTCTTCCACCACCCCTCTCCACGTGTTTGTGAGGCCCCTGGACAAGCCCAGAACTAGGTTTGGCCATCAAACGCTGCAATATCCCAAAACTATACAGGCAGGCCAGAAATAGGAGACCTTTCCGCAAACACCCTCATTATGTATGCACATTGTTTACAAAGGACTCCCTGCCCCGAGCAGGTAACTTGGCAAGCTAGAAGCTCAAATGCCAAGCACTGAGCATTTGCATACAGCCTACCTCTTTGTCATTTCGGACTTAACTCAATCATGCTAAATTGTGACCTTTTGGAGACATTGTCTTGCACCCAAAACTCATTGTTGTCCCCGAGTAAGGCATAGCTTGCAGTCATACTTCTCCCTATAAAAACCCCTGATTCCGAGACCCGCCTCGGATTGCTCCGGACTTCTATCCAGCCTTGCTGCCGCTTTGTTTGGCGAGCTGTCCCCTCAGTCCCATGTACTGAGACTCCAGACCAACGAACTCAAGCTTCAGGACAGGTGTCGTATCACCCAATTCAACAATCCCTCTCAAAATCCCTCTATATCACTCCAATCTTTATTTTCCTTAGCTACTTGTGTGAGTGTGTTGCATACAGTGTTTGTCTGTATTTAATAAAATCTCAATTATTTTCAAACCGGTCTGCTCCTTGACTTGGCCTGACCCCGCAAACACTGGGTTACAAGATCCTGCTAAGTTACCCTGCCTCTCGTAACGCTAAAGCAGTGCTCTGAGCTAATTTTCCCCATCAATAGTTGAGCACTTTTTGGTGTCCCTTCCGGGACCCCCAGTAAACAGGCTAACAGACCGGCCGGCCCCTCCCTGAACTGCAAACTCCAGGATTCCATAGGATGTTACAAGTGGAATCATAGCGCTATAACAGGCTTGTGTGGAAATGGCCCATGTTTTCAAAGGGATTTTTTGGCTGAAAAAGATTATTGAGGGAACTTGGAGCCCAGGGCTATCATGGTTCTATAGAACCTCTCAAAGGGGCAGATGAGACCATACAATTCCCACCCTTGATTGTTGTTGTTGTTGTTGTGTGACTTCAAGTCATTTCTGACTTACAGCAAACCTAAGGCAGAACTCTCATGGAGTTTTCTTGGTAAGATTTGTTCAGAGGGGGTTGGCCTTTGCATTCCTCTGAGTCTGATACTGTTTGACTTGTCCATGGTGGGTTTCCATGGCTGAGTGAGGATTTGAACTTTGGCCACCCAGAGTCCTATTCCAACTGCTCCACAATTTAGCCTTCCCTCTTTGTCAGCATAGTGCCTCACCTGCTTTCTGTTTAATAAAGCTGGTCACCTGAATTATGGTGAGGCCACATCAACTCAAAATGTATGGCTATGAGAGGTGGCCCATCCTATTAAAGCCACCAGATTCGTTAGATCAGTGCATCTCAAGCTATCAGATGTGGGGGACTGTTTCTTTTTTTCCCCAGTGTGCCGGGACTAGTATCACTTTTGTGCCCATTGGTTACAACTTTTTTAATCTATTGTAGACGCTTGCCAGGGACTGCTAGCTAATAGCTTGTGGACCAGCACCAGTGCATCAGACCAAGCCTGAAAACTAACCTGGTGTTACTTCCACAACCGTATAAGAAGCAATACCATGAATATGAGTCAACTCAGCTAATTTTGTTACAGATATATAAGTAAGTTCAGAAGCCCGCTTAAGGAATCTAATTTCCAGTACTTCCTTGAGGCTCTTTAATAAAATCAAAAAGTTATGCATGAATCTAATTCACCTATTGAAATCGACAGGGCCCCAAAGAGCTTAACTGCGGGCTGGGAACATGCCTCGTGTTTTTGAATTGCTAAAATTCTCTCCCTCCCCATGCCTGCCTGTATTCTCTTATCAATCATTGCTTATGGTTCATTAAAATGACCTAAGGGAAGGTAGAACGTCCATACAAACCCAATGGAAGCTTGCTGATTCCTGAATGAGGAGAGAACGGGTAGAGTTGTTACTCATCCATCAAAACAGAGCATGAACTTCATTAGCATAATCATTCAACTATGCAGCCCAGAGCCTTGCAATAACATCCAAAACTGTTTCTTAACATTCATAGATTGAGGGGTTTTAGATTATTTATGGATCTCTTCCATGGCTGGATAATTTCTCTATGGAACTATAAATTCTGCGTTATTAAAGAGAGGAGGGGGAAGGTACCTGGTGATCTGTCCACTGCTGATTGTTTAGTTATTACTCATATATTGCTTTATATTTCTGATACAGAGTCTCAATGGAGTATATCATGTTCACTCAACTGGCTTTAATAAATAGACCTTTCACTCAACTGGCTTTAATAAATAGATAGAAAACACCCCTGGGCCTCTGTTATTCCTGCAATCCCTTGTTACAAATAACAAATGAAGAGCCGGATATTCCAGAGGACTGTGAGTGTGGAATGGATGGAGGGGTCAATATGTTGAAAGGATACTTGCCAAACATGATGAATCTCCATGGAAAGAAATGGACTGCATCCCCCACTGATAAGATCCTTGAGACAGGAACTAACCCTGCACGATGTGGTGAGCTAAGTAACTGTAGCACCTCTCAGGATTGAAGTTTTCAGATCTGAGCTGCTTAGCCATTGGCTGCCCATTGGCTCCTTCACTGAGTACAAAAGGGCTTCCTAATTCTAGCTCAGCCTGGTTGATTAATAAAGTATAGTTGAGGTCTAATATGCAGGTGGGATTTTCAACTTCTTTTGCCCTTGGACTCTTGGTCCTAGCTTACAGGTCCTGACTGCCAATTCTCTCTAGAATGTAGTCCGCTGCCAAAACCTGACACCTTGTTGGTATCAATAAGATGTGATACCAATGCCACATCTTGGAAAGAAATTACTTTTAGAGCCTCAGTTCTCAGAATTCACTAGCCAGCATGGACAGAGGCCATGCTGGTTGAGAAAGTCTGAGACTTGTGGCTGGAAAAGTAACTTTCCCAAACCCTAGGGGAAAATGCATTCTCATTTAGACCAACAGTGCCATCTAGAGTGTTAAAGACTTGGATTTATGCTAAGGAACAACTCCTTTATAGGTTTTGGATTTATTTCTAATCCACTTTTGTATTTAAATTCCTTTTTGCAATAGCCAGCTGGAATTAAACAGGCCAGCCTTTTTTTCCTACTGTGAAAGTTGAAGTCCAATAGGAAAGTGGAACTCTCCTTCTACACAACTTCAGAAGTTCTAAGCACTGCCTACTAGTCGGTCTCAGTGGAGATGGTAAGGTTTGACTCAGAAACTTTCTGCATGCAATATTAGCAATTTGTTGCTTTTTCCTCCTTTTCTTCATCAACTAAGAAAGAATGAGAATTTTGTTTTATGCATTGTTTAAATTTAACAAAAACTTGCAAAGTTATTTGAAAAACAGTATGTTACCAGGTTGCCAAATGGAAAACTGTTGGGGGCTCTTGTACCTTTAGTAGTTTTATGAGAGAGGGAATTTTAGCAGGTTACCTGGTTGTTGTGTAGCAACAATTGTTGTTGTGTAGTAACAATTTTTGCTTGTTACCTGGTTGTTGTGTAGCAAGCAACACCCCTTCTACATTCTCCAATTTTCAGTCTAACTATAGCATGTAAAGACTTAGAAGTTTATTTGTTTTTAAGTGGAATGTGAGAAAACTGAAACAAAAATAATTTTGTCCAATGGACTGTAGAATATGGATGTTAGTTAAAAAAAAAAATTGTCCCGTTTTAAGCATAGCAAGCCATTCTAGCCCTACTCCACAAGTTTGGAGTTATTCTAATCAGAGGTGATAGCCTAGTAACTTGCCCATTTAGAACTTCATTTTCATTACCACTGATTTCTAAAAAAAAAAAAAAAAAAACAACCCTTGCTGAACTGAATGATAACATTTTCTCCAAAATTTTTACTGCACTTTGAAGATCAGTTACTCATGATTGGAGGTATTTCTCCTTGTTCACTCAAATCCCACTTCATGCAAATGAGGTGTCTCGGTACAGATGTTCCAAAGTTAAAGAGTCAGATGCAGATTTACATTTTTAGGGATTAATTTGAGTTGATAGCTGTGAAATGGATTATTAGCATTTCTGAGAGGAAAAGATGAAGATGAGCTCTTTAATTTGCTTGTCCTCCATGACTTCCCTGCATCTTTGAGGATTAAAAACAACACTGGGATTGTTTGTAATAAACTATAAAATGCCAAGAAGGCTTCTTCATTACAGACTTGCAGACAATTGCTAACCTTGTTGCCTATGGCGAGTTAAGAACCATCAGGTGACCAAACAGGAAGAACATTTTCACACGACACTCTTATAGCGCGATGATTCCACTTTCAACCTCCTATGGAATCCTGGGGTTTGCAGTTTGCCAGCCAGCCCCTCCCAGAACTGCAAACCCCAGGATTCCATAGGAGGTTGAAAGTGGAATCATCGCGCTATAAGAGTGCATGCGGACATGGCCAAAAATGTATGTTGTGGGAGAAGTGTTCATTCTTCCTGCTGCAGTCCTGCACACTTTGACTTTCATGGTAACCTGAAGATCACCAAGAGGGGTCCATGCTGCGTAATCAAATGTTTGGGGACTGAAAAACAGTCAAAGAATATGTGTAAGGTTGGTTAATTGGGGAATATAAGAAAGGTAAATCTTTGTTTCTCACATGCACAGATGAGCATCCCCCCCCCAATTGGTGAGACTGTAAGTGCTCGCACATGCTATTTCTTTATTTATTTGCATTTTGGGGCTTTTTTTTTTTCCAAAAAAAAAGTGCTTGCACAAAGCAGTGGACAAATTCTTGTTGGCATGTTATGCACAGGTAAATTCTTGTATGAAAGTGATTGTCCATTTTCTGCCAAATGGAGACTTATCTGCATTCAGTTCAAGGTTGTAGCGCAGTGGTTCTCAACCTGTGGGTCCCCAGATGTTTGTGGACTTCAGCTCCCAGAAGCCCCAGCCACTATGGTCAATGCTCAGGGCTTCCGGGAGCTGAAGTCTGAGACATCTGGGGACCCACAGGTTGAGAACCACTGTTGTAGCAGCAGAGTTGTGTGTGCAGTTGTATTGTACATGTGGATGTACACTGTACATGGACGAACCTAGGCCTGTTTCACACTTTTGCATGAATAAGTATTGGACATTGCATACGGCACACGGACAAATGTTGTGCACGCAGTTGTACAGTTGATGTCTTCCTCCAGTTCCCCAATACTGCCATTCAACACAAAGGTTATGTAGTTTGATTAATTTGTAACTCCATATGCAGACAATTTCACTATAGAGCTCTGACGTTTGATCTCAGCCCGTATATATTTTGCAGCAAAATATATTTTTGCAGGGTTTTTTTTAATGCAAATGAATGTTTGCCAAAAATTTCCAAGTGTGAAAAATCTTGTGGAACTTGAACATTTTCTTGAGATGCATCTCAGTGTGTCACGACATCTTTTTTTTTTTTTTGTCAAGGTCAGAGATGGAATGAATATTCAAAAATATGTTTTAAAAAACATGCTTTTCAAGTGTCAAGGAATCCAGATGAGAAGAATCCTAGATTGTGGAAATCTTGGCAGTTTCAGACTTCTTCTGTATAAAATTCACATACAGCTGTTTTATGTTGCAAAAGCATTTTCTGCACAGGGAACAGCTTTTTCTGCTATTCTTCTTGTTGTTGTTATAAATTGTTGCCAGAAAATTCTGTTTCCCAGACAAAACATGTCAATAGGAGCCACTTTGTATTGGAGGGATCAAGCCCTTAGAAAACTAAGTCCTAGTGTAAGATGACATAGCATCCACTCCCCAAAAATTAGAATCCCCTTGTTTATTTTGTATCTATGCAGATATGTATACCTTGTCTTTCTCAAGGTGGCTTACAGCATATGTTACTACAAAATAAGAGTAAAACAGTGTAAAGTAGAAAAGTTTAAACAGGAATAAGCAAAAATAATTTACAGTAGGCCCTTCACTTTTGTGAGAGATAGGGAAAAAGAACCCCCATGAAAGTGAAAAAAATGCTAATAACCCAGGTCCCCCAACTGCACAATTGCGATTGCATGGGTGAGGGGCACAGGAGAGGGGGGCAGAGAAAGAGTCTCCACGCTTGGCTGTCTCCTCGCCCCACCTTCATGATCATGATTGTGTGGGTGGGAGGGGCGCAGGAGAGTGCCAAGCAAGGAAAAAGCTTCCCTGCTTGGCTTTCTCCTTGCTCCACCCGCACAATTGTGTTCGTGTGGGTGGGGGGTGCAGGAGAGCGCCAAGTGGGGAAAAAGCTTCCCACTTGGCTTTCTCCTCGCCCCCACCCTTGTGATCTTACAAGTGAAGGGCGCAGGGTAAGGGTGAGGAGAAAGTGAAGCAGAGAAACTCTTTCCCCGCTGGCTCTCTCCTGCACCCCCCACACCTTCTTCCCGCCCGCCCAGGGTGCACCCACACGGGCAGTAGAAAGAGTGTGGGGAACTGGCAATCACCACCCCACACCTTCTGCCACCTGCCCAGGGTGTGCCCGCATGAGTGGAGTGGCGAAAGGAGCACGAGGAAGAGGCAATCGCCCCCTCCGCACCCTCCGGCCTCTGCTCAGGCCAGGGAATGGGAGGGGGAGAAGAGGGGCAAGCGGGCACCTCGAGAACAATCAAAGTCACAAAAGTGAAACCTACACATGTGGAGGGAGAACTGTATTTTCTAAAGCATTTAAAACTTAATTTGAAGCTAAGAGAGGACAGCACATCCCATTAAATATCCTTTCTGTAGTAGGCAGTTAACTTCTGAAGATCTGTTTAAACAAAAGGGCATTTGCCTGTTGGTGGAAAGATAGCAGAGAATGGGCCAGCCTCTGCTTCTGCTGGAAAGAATTCTGTGATCGAGAGGAAACCTCTGAGGAGGTCTTCTCTTGCATTTTCACCAAATGGTCTTCTGACAATGGTGGGATTGAGAGAAAGTTTTCCTCGTTTTTTTGTTAATTTGGGCATCTTCAGATTTTAAAAAAGGGAAGGGAAATCATCACTTCAAGGAAGTGGACTTTTTGCTGTCTTGTGTTGCTCTACTGGAAAGACTTCCTACAAAAGATGCCATTCCTTGACTCATCTTCTCCTTTTCTGTACCTCAGATAGACTTGGATGGGTATCTGAACAACAGTAAATTTTAAAAACAGTAAGAACATACAGTTACAGAGTTGCTGCTATAGTCCTCTGTTAGCTTTCATTTACTTAGGCCTAGATAAATGTCTGAAAAGGCTCTTGTATTTGTGCTGAAAATGCCAGAATACCCAATTAAGAAGCTTTTCTTTCTTTCAAAATCTTAATAAGGGAAATTCAATACTTAATCTGACCCCTTTGAATTAATTATTTTTGATATCAAAGGGCAAAGAAGCTTATTAACTCACTTTTACCTACTTTCCTTCGATCTGGAGATTGCAAGATGTAATTCTGTAAAAGGATAAATGGAAAGCGGTGGAAGGTTCACAGACCCAGCCGTGAGTATATGTGGCAGACAAAGGAAAAGTCAGAAAGGTGCTATGAGATAGAACCATGATGAAGAAAACAGGCTGCTTAGATAAGGAAAGTGTTGCAAGCGCTTCGTGCTTTCAAATTAAACATGTACAAAATACTCTGAGCCACGTTCCAAAACATTGTGACATGTTCTGCTAACAGAATAGCAGAACAAGATGCAACGAAAGAACAATTGTGACACACACTATTTGGAAATAGTACTTGCCTTTTATTGGTGAGTTTGTATATATCATAGCCTATTATTGCTCAATTGCTATCATTGCATGTTTTTGCCAGAATTTTGTACAGAGTTGGTTTAATTTCTTTTTTGGAATGTTATTTACAAGCTGGAGCCCATACTGCTATGTGTTATTCATAGAATCATAGAGTTGGAAGAGACCACAAGGGTCATCCAGTCCTATCCTCTGCCAAGCAGGAATACATGATCAAAGCACTCCTGATAGATGCCCATCCTGACTCTCTTTAGAACGCTCCAAGGAGAGAGACTCCACCACTCTCTGAGGCAGCATATTCCACTGTGAAACCACTCTTACCATCAGGAAGTTCTTCCCAACGTTCTAGTACTTCTCCAAATACAAAGGGCAGAATTCTATGGGATCCAGCCGTGGCAGTTAAAGAGGAATCATACTATGATGACTAGTATGAAAGTGCTTCTAGTTTCAATTTTAAGAAGTTCCTCAGAACAATGATTTCAATCCAACTTCAGCTTTACTGGTGATACTCCTCCGCCTAACTCTGGGCTCACCTTGGTCCTTTTCACACTGTATAATTATAGTGCTATGACTCTACTTTAACTACCATATCTCCATGATATGGAGTCTTGGGGCTTGTCGTGTGGAGCGGCATAGACCTCTCAAGGTGAGAATTCAAAATATCGCTCTCTAAATAGCAAACCCCAGGATTCTATAGGATCTTTCCATGGCAGTTAAAGTGAAATCATAATGCTATAACCATAGAGCATAAAAGGGCCTAAACTTTGCCTTGCAATTCTCAGAATTTCCTTGAGGAAGCCACAATGATTTCCTAGTATATAATTGCTATCACATGGACAATCCTGTTATGAAGTGATCACACATTTGTAGACCAATGAATGAGTAGAGATGTGCTGACCTCTCTTGAGCCAATAACTTATAGGGTGGCAAACTTTCCCTTCCAGAATTTGTACATACAGTGCAAAATAACTGACTCTAATCAACTCACCTCAGCCAGTATTTAACGCACCTCAGCCAATATTTTGCTCACTTCTGTGCATAATTGTTCAAAAGTTTTATCCCTGCAGACAGTTCTCCAGCCACTCAACTTCAACACTGGGGCCTTTGAACATAGAATGAGGTGTGCACAACTGAGCAAATCATTTAATTAGAGCTAATGTTTGACAGATCTTAAGAATTTCAATCTTTTCAGAAAATACTGCTGAAATGATCAGGAAGCAAAAACCTATGAGGTATTACTGTTGTATGGATTGCATGTCTATATATTTGTCCTTCAAACTTGGCATTTCACAAAGGTAGTCCCTGCCATCCATTGTTATTACTGTTTTTCAACCAGAGTGGAGTACGTGGTTCCCCACCCCAGCCACCTCCTGGAAAGAAAGCACAGACAGCATGAGCTAGTAAAATCAAACATGCAAATGTTACCTGGTTTTGCTGTATATAATACAGAACTGGTGCCTTTGTTTGCAGCTGGCTCTGGGGAGTAAAAATGAAACCCCAGCTCCCTCTTCTGGAAGTATAGAGTAAAGCATCATCAAGTTCTGTGTCTTGCAAAGGCAAGTGCAAAATCAGTGGGAAAGGTTGGGAATCTCTGCAGCCCAGTTCTATACACATTTGCTGGGAAGTGAGTGATGACAGTGTTCCATGTCAGTAGGGTGGTGAATCCACTCCAGGTTTTGATCTGTGTTTTAAAAGAGCCAAGCTGGTGCCAACTTTGGTCTCTTTTAGGTAGTAAGTTAAATATGGTTTTCCTTAAAGGCTTTCGGGGCCTAATCTTAATACTTCTCAAAGAAGAAGTGGACAATTGTATGAGGTTCAGTGGCCAGTTGCCCCAGACAGCTCTGCAAGCTGCAACCCTCTCCCTGGCAAGCTCAAATTACATTGTTGTCCTGTGCAGACCTTCTCAAAAGGGCAACAGGAAATTAAAGTGCATCTCTTTCGGTTGCCTTGTTGAGAGTGACTGCAGAAGTAAACAGAGGTTTTTCCTCTGCAAATCTTCTCAAAATAGTAACAGGAAATGTAGGCATATTTCTTTCTGTTGCCATTTTGAGAGTGACTACAGAAGAAAACAGTCATATTTGGAGGTTACATGAGGTTCTGGTATGCTTCTGGAGTCAGAGTAGGGTTTTCTAATTTTTGCATGTTTTCATGCATGGGTGGGGTTTTCTGAGTAATTATCAGGCCAAATTTATCTGAAAATTGTGCCAGCTTTTTAAAATAATTGCAGACTTGGGGGGCTTTGCTTTATATGTTGCTGTTTTAAAGTACATGATTTTAGCTGTTTCAGCCTTTTCTCCTGTTTCAAACTGGTAATTTATTTAATATGCTTGTATTGTATTTAAATTATTCTGTTATTGTCTGGAATGGTTTTAAACTCTTTTTTTTTTAAGGATGACACCTGGAGATCTCATGATATAGAGTGAAATCTAAATATTTTTAAAAATAAATCAATAAACAGACTATGTCATGTAACGCTGCCCTCAACCAATCAGTCCTATAGGTCCTCAATACAAAGTAGGTAAAAACCAAAACTCCTGGCCAACTTTGGTTCAATATGCAGTATGATTCCATTGCCATTGCCATGGTTCTATCCTTTGAAATCCTGGGATCTGGAGTTTAGGGAGGGTGAGGCCTGTGTCCCAGCATGGGGATGCAAGAGGAGTGGGACCATGACAGTGCTTCCTCAAGATGCCATCGCAGTCCCGTCCTCCCGTTGCCAGATGGCACAATCCCAGAGTAAAATCATTGATGGGATTTCCCCATCAATGACCCGCAATTGCATCACTCTCCCATACTTACTTGCCATGTGGAAGGGCAGGAAGTGTGACAGAAGTGCTTCCTGACCCAGTGCAGCATCAAAAAGAACTCTGCTGCGCTGAGGAAGGGGGGAACATGTCGATTGTGCCCTCTTCCGGAGGCAGCTGGTCCTGTGTAGAAGGGAGCATTCCTGTCATGCTCCCTTCCTGACAGAGACACTGCCAGGATCACAACTGGAAGACTACAGGACAAGGTAGGGTGTGGAAAGGGCCTATGAATGAGAGATCTCATGTCAGCAACAATTCACTATTGTGTTGTTAGACTCCCCATCCCTTCCTGTGCAAATACAAACACGTTTGGAGTTCTGTTGATTAGTATCAACAAAAGTACTGCCGTAGAATAAAGAATCGTAAGGTGGGATGTCATATGGAGGAAGCTTGTTTTCTGCTACTTGAGAGCCTAGGATATGGAGCAATGTCTTTAAATTTCAGGAAAATGAGTCAATTTAAACATTAGGAAGAACTTCCTGATGGTAAGAGCAGTTCAACAGTGGAATGGGCTGCCTTGGAGTGTGGTGGAGTCTCCTTCTTTGAAGGTTTTCAAACAGAGGTTGGAAGGCCATTTGTCAGGAATGCTTTGATGGTGTATTCCTGCATAGCAAGGGGTTGAACGTGATGGCCCTTGTGATCTCTTCCAACTCCACAATTCTATGAGTCAACACATAGGTAAGACATGTGGATCAATGCTTCTACTCTAGTTGAATCTAACAATAGGAATAAGCCCTTGAACTATGGTTACTTTTCTTGAATTCTGCCTACACATCCAGGAACTGAATATATCCATTCACTGTGGCCCACAAAATTAACCTCATGTGTAAAGGAATTTCCATAGGTGTAGGCACCAAAAGGATTCTGGCCATAATTTTTTATTTCTTTTGGAAGTGCTGCCCTCTAATGTATCATTGTTCTTCTTGTGGTGGTACCTTCAAGTCTTTTCTGACTTACGGCAAACTTAAAATCATAATGAGGTTTTCTTGGCAAGATTTGTTAAGAGGTGGTTTTGCCTCTGCGCTGCTCTGATGCTGAGAGAATGTGACTTGCCCAAGGTCACCTAGTGGCCAGGCACGGATTTGAACCCTGGTTTCCAGAGCTGTAGTCCAACTATCAAATCATTATATCATAGAATCATAGAATCATAGAAATGTAGAGTTGGAAGAGACCACAAGGGCCATCCAGTCCAACCCCCTGCCATGCAGGAAAACCCTCAAAGCACTCCCGACAAGTGGCCATCCAGCCTCCGCTGGATGCTGGTTCTATTATTTTCTACAGATTTCTGAATAATTTTCTATAAGGAGCACTTATTGGCAATGGTGGCTGGTGACTCCCACCAGTGTTTGAGGTGGTGAATCTCCTCTGGGTTTTAGTTTGAACTTTAAAGGGGTTATCCAAGATGTTGGTCTCTATCCCCAAAACAGGTGTGACATCTTTGATGGGTCAAAAACGCAAACCAAATTTCATCATCTCACTGACACTGGAACCTCTAGAAGCCACATTAGAGGTGAATTATAAAATGTTGTCATTTGCTTTTGGAGAACCAGATCCTGTACAATATGTATTTATTCTCTGCTCCCATCATTCTGTCTCTGTCTGCACAGATAGTTGGCATCTATTCTTTTCATGCTAAACAGAACTCCGTAGCTAAGACTGCCAGTGGCTTTTATGAACCCTGTGTGCTGATGTGCCTTTAGTAACAGTTTAAATTGAGATGCCTCTGAAACCCATACTTTCTGATCAAATCAGAAGCACAGACTGCAATTCATTAACATGAGTGTTGCCCCTAGAAACCAACTTCTAAAGGTATGATTCAAGTGTATACCTGTTTGTAGCACCTGCATTTTTACTGGTATCAATACATGTCCTCATCATTTGTATTCTTTTGAGCAAAATCTTTATTTTTGGTACCACCTTGTTACCTCAAAAGGTGTGTGACTCAGGGGTCCACCCACAATGCCAGTGCCTCCATGGAAAGATGTGGAATTATTAGCTCAAAACAAAAGCCTGAGAGAGAGGGGTAACTTATGAGATCTGTTACCCTTTGTTTACTGGTACTAATGCAGAGACACCAGTTGGAAATTAAAAGAATGTTTTATTAAGAGAAAATTCACAAATACACATAAATTTCTTTTTTTAAATCATTTTATTCAATTTCACATATAAAACAAATAATTGTTACTGTAATAGTACATGATGTATTTTTGATCTTCCACACTGATCTAGAATTGTATTGAAAACAAATACACATAAATTTCAAGCATTCTCACAACTATAGTAGGCTAACAGAAGGAAAGGAGGGGAGATTGGGTAGTGAGATGGATGAAGTGGGTGATATTTACCTATCCTGAAGAGAAGAGAGGAAGCGATGCAGCTCAGACTAGGGGTCAAAGGGTAGCACAAGAATGAGAATCTGAAAAGCAGACTGGTGGCCTATGTCTAGTGTACTATGGACTGTCTGGCTTGGAGCCAGGGTTTAAATACCCCTTTGCAGCCCTGAGGGGGAAGGTTTTGATGGTTCTCTGGCACAGAAAACAAAGGGGTCCAGAGCTGGCTAATGGTCTTAGAATTAGATGACAAAACATTGATGGGAAGTGTAATAGCTTTTTAATGTCTGGGCAGGTGAGGGAACAAAAGGGAGAAGTTTATTAAGAGGGAGTTACAGGGCATCAGTCATTGTTGATTTGTCTGGGAGTTTTGGTGGCTGTTGTCTTCTGGATTTGGGCCACTGAGAGGATCATCTTCTTTGACTAATCCTCAGGGAACTAATGATGTGGCCCTGACTTAAGGTCCTTTCTGGCCTACTTTTGCACATGTTCAGCCAGTCCTCTTTGCCAGCACGGCTTTTCAGCCATAAATGCATGATTTATATTTTATACCAATTAATTAATGTTCATTGCCAATCATATCATGGAGTGAGGTGTGCGACCATGGTAACAACCTACCTCCATTTTGGTCCAGGCTGCTGTGACATATAAATGCATGTACTATGGGCAGAAGTACTTCTTTTTCCTCTTGTTTATTCTACTAGTAAAAGCTTACATAGTATAGAAACCGACATACTGGCAGAGCACTCTGTTAGCACGCCTTACTCAGAATCAGACAATCAGAGAACTAAAAAGGACCACAAAGGCCACCCAGTCCAATCGACTGATGTGCAGGAATGTAATCTTAGTTTTAATAATTCCCACCACATAAAGTCCAGCACTTTTGAAGTAGGCTGTATAAGGTCACTGTTACCTTTAGAAAGATCTTCTAAGCATTTAGACAGATCTCTTTTCTTGTAATTTGAATCCACTGTTTTGAGTTCTACCCTCTGGAGCAGTGGAAGATGAGCTTACCCTGCCATCTGCATGATAGCCCTTCATATATTTAAAGACAGCAATCTTATTACATCTCAGTCTTTTCTTCTCTAGGCTAAACATAAACTCACTCAAACATTCCCCATAGGACTTGGTTTCTGGACCACAGAACCGTAGAACCATGGAATCATAGAGCTGGAAGAGACCACGGGGGTCATCCAGTCCAACCCGCTGCCATGCAGGAACCCACATTAAAGCACTCCCGAAAGATGGCCATTCAGCCTCTGCTTAAGAACCTCCAAGGAAGGAGGTTCCACCACACTCCGTGGCAGTGTATTCCACTGCCGAACAGCTCTGACCGTTAGGAAATTCTTCCTGAGGTTTAAGTGGAATTTCTTTTCCCATAGTTTGAATCCATTGCTCCTTGTCCTAGTCTCTGGAGCAGTGAAAAACAAGCCCGCTCCCTCCTCGAGATGACATCCCTTCAAATATTTAAACATGGCTATCATTTCTCCTCTTAAACTTCTGCTCTGCAGACTAAACATACTCAGCTCTCTAAGTCACTCCTCATAGGGCATGCAGTAATTTCTTTGCTCCAATGAGTGACAATGTCTGGCTCTCTCCACTCCATTTTTACTTCATGACTGTTCTGTGAGGCAGACTAGGTTACTCGATGAATTTTTTGCTTCACTGGAGACTGGACCTGCCTTTCTTAAATCCTTGTAACTCAACACTCAAAAAATGTTCTTTATTGGAATCTCCCAACCTGCATGGCCATTGACCACACTGGCTGGGTAATACTGGGAGCTGTAGTTGTTGTATGCCTTCAAATCATTTTGGACTTATGGAGACCTTAAGGTGAACCTATCCTAGCTTTTCATGGCAACATCTGTTCGGGGAGGATTAACTTTTCCTTCCTCTGAGAGAATGTGACTTAACCAAGGTCACCCAGTGGGTTTCCGTAGCCAAGCAGGGATTAAAACCTTGATCTCCAGCATTGTAGTCCAGTGCTAAAACCACAACACCACACTGGCTGTGCATGATACTGGGAGCAGTGATCTAAAAAAGTAGGTTTTCATAGACCACAATGACTCAATCTTGTTCAGAGTTTCCTCTCATAAGCTGCCCATATTAGAGATATTCTACTTCAAATTCTTCTGCTGATTTTATTTCTGATTCAAATGTTTGATCAGAGCATGACCTTACTTTTAAAAACCACACACTGATTTTAAAGAAGTAATCCAATATTCAGGAAAGATGGTATTTCTCCCTTTATGGAAGGAGTGGTTGTGAAAAACTGGGCAACGTATCGTTGTTGTTGTGTGCCTTCAAGTCAGTTCTGATTTATAGTGAACCTAAGACAAACCTATTGTGGGGTTTTCTGGGGCTAAGAGTGTATGACACACCCAAGATCAACCAGTGGATTTCCATGGCCAAGCAGGGAATGGAATCCTGGTATCCAGGATCATAGTCTAACACTCATACTGCTACACCACACTGAGAACATATACTCATGTATAAATTCACATTACAGAACATTGCAGGTGGTTCTGAAAGCAGGAAGGGACTCTTTGGAAAACTGGCAAGTGTTTGTCTGATTTTTTTTCCTTTTAAGAATCATTCCATATGCAATGTTAGGTAGGAAGTATTGAATATGGTATAAGAGGTAACTTTTTTGTTGTTTCAAAAATAAGTCCTTACTTTTTTTTTGTATGCTTTAACTGCAGAATCACTGTCTGTTTAAGAAAATGTTATTGGCTATTTGATTATGTTCCAGTTCTTATGGAATCACAATGGCCAGGATCCAATAGTGGCATTACACCTGTGCAACCTCTGTTGTGTGGTTGGTTGTACCTTTGCAAACGCAAAGGTGCAATCTGTAAGAAGGCATTCATGACCTATTTGCACAAGTGGTTCCTCATTCTCTATCCTCTGGAGAACATTAACATGTCAGTCGGGCATAACTCCAACCTTCACAAGTCAGGACAGGGAGTATTTGGCTGGAAGTAGACTGTGGAAAGCTCCCAGGCAGCTCCTTAGACGTTGGAATAGCTTAGAACTCTTCTGTCAGTTTTTTGTTTTAATGCCTCCATTCTTCTCCTCTAGCTTAAGATCCAGTGTCAGGAAGCTGAGATTCAGAGTAGATAAGCTGACAACACTGTTTTAGATCTTCAGCAATAAAATATTGACATCAACTTGAAAGCTGAGACATAGCTTAAATTATTGCATACAAAGTGACACATTAATTTTGCTGCATGATTTTTGCATTGAGTACCATGTTATACAACTCAACCAAGACACAAAATATACAAAAAATGCATTTGTGCAACCATGCACAATGCACAGTAGACATGTTTACACTGTATGTATCTGGATGTGTAATGGCATTGCAATGGCACAATTCTGGTCCAGAAACATTTAAGAGATTATAGAGATTCTGCATGGGACAAAAACATTTAACTACTTCGATAGGAAAATCCCCACATTATGGATTCTGGCCTGTGTTTTGATGGTGGTGATGATAATGATTGATTGATTGATTGGCAATGATAATTTATACGGTGCCTTCATTGCATATGACACTTTATAGAATATAAGGAGCCTGCCTAAGGGACTTTGCAATTTTAATTTCACCACAGTAGAAACAACAGAAGGAGGTAAGAAGGGAGTGGCAGGAATGATCAAGGAAATAGTGAGTGGTTGTTTCCATTGCAAGTACTTAGCTGTAGTCCGAAGGTGGCTTCCATATCAGTGGGACAGTCATTGTCTGGGTTTTATCCCAGACTTTAAAATAGGAACTATTCATATTGCTGAACTCTATCTCTTATGGAGGTTCTACAGCTTGGTTCAGTTCCTTTAAAGTTTAGAGTAAAACCCAGAATGAATTCACAGCCCCACATGGAAGCCACCAGCTGGATTAGTCACAGGTTTACTTTGAAGTGGGCAAGGGAACTAGGATGTTATGCCAAAGGCATGGCAGAAAAGGGAGGGTGTAAAAATGGTTTTGAAAGAACCCATTTAAATGTATGAGATAAGCAGAATCTCGATTTGGAAAGGCAGTTTTCTAATATTCCATACAAACTAGGTGTTGCATCCCTGCTCGGCCCATGAACATCTACAGCCATCCCACTGGCCACTGTGGAAGACACAATGCTAAATTTGCTGAATTTTTGATTTGGGACCGTTGGGGTCTTATTGGAAGGAGTGATTTTTTTTTACCTAAACTTCCTGGTCCTCTCTAACAAATCTAAGATAAGCGACCAGCAGCTATCCCATTCCTCAAGTAACTGATGCAATGGGGAACGATTCCTCACTGCTGCTGGGTTGAAGAGCACTAGAGTCAAGCAGGAGGTATCTCAAAAGCCCTGTTCTCTCATTTTAGAAGCATGTTGAATCTACATGCAAAGAGGCAAACTCATTTGGTATCTAGGTCCATCATTCTCTTCTTTTAGAGAGCAACAAGCTGGGGAGTCACCACTATACTTGAAGGCACTCCACAGGATGAAGAGCCCTTACAAAAATCAGAGCTCCTAGTCACACAGACAGCATCCTTGAGTGGACCAAGGTCTCCTGACCAGACTTATCACTCTCCAGAAAGAAGAGTAACAAAACTGCAGATGAATAAGCCAGGGCCACCACCATCCCAGCTTCCTATGTTGTTTCAACACATTTCCAAAATGAGTTAATCTAGCCAAAAAAATCTCTCTTGTAATTGTTCTTATTGCCCAAACACACAAACCCAATTTCTGCTGCTGTTGCTACTTTCAGGGCCCATGTAGGAGGTAAATGCTGATATTGGGAATGAGTTTTGTACATTCTACAAATGACATGCTTTCATGTGTTCAGACCATTTCATATTTTGCCAACAACCCTACAGGTAACCACCCTTTTTATCATTGCATAGTAGAAGTGGGAGTCGATGTTCAGAAAGAGTGGCTTTCTAAGATTATTGATCTAAGATCTTAGATCTAAGATCACTACCTAAGTTCCTGCATTCATGGAAGAAGCACACATTCACGTCCAAGCATGCTTGGAAGCCTGGGATCTACCTGATTCCTGGGGCTTGCGCATTCTTAGATCTCAGTTCTAAGATTACCACCTAAGATCTTGCATTTACAGCAAGGGTACACTTGGAAATCCAGGATCTGTCCCATAACTAGCTCATTCTCTGAAACAACAGGCAATGCCAATTCCTTTTGTGACTCCTCCAATGTCATAAAAGTGAAGGCTTCTCTCAGTCAACCTGTGCCATCTGCCAGCCAGCTAGCAACCAAATTACTAAACTATAGTCCTATTTCACAGCCTCTAGGGAAGCCATTCAAATAATGACTTTGGAATCCACTATGGACGTGTGGTAACCTGCCAAGAACACATTGCTGTCAAATGTCTGTTGCACTGCAGAAAGTGGCCAAGGAGCAGAACAAGGTGCTATGACCTAAGATTATAATTCTGGGAGAACAGAGGAAGTTGCTTTGTTCATAAATAGGGCTTCAAAAAAAAAAAAAAAGTGATGGTTTCTTGTGGATTTTGGCTAATTCACTACATTGCCATGCAACATTTTCAAGGTTATGAAGGTTTAGAGCCAAGTTTGTTCCCTGATGGCTAAATTCATCCTCTAACTGGGAAGCCAAGCTCTTCTCTATTGTAATGAATAAACATGAATATATAATATATACTTAACATATCACCTAGTTCACTGCTAAGGAGGATAGCCAAAAATCAAAACAGCTTTGGCATGTTAGATGACAAGAGCCCTGAGCATTGCTGATTTTTTCAAAAAAGTATAACACTGGGAATTTGTCGGCAAACAATCATTGTGCGTGGGATGGGGAACAGATATCTCTAGACTGAGAGAACCATAGTGAAGCCTGCAGGCTACATACAGTCCTTGGACTTCCCCCACTTTTGTACTCCCCACCAGTTCCCAAAATCCCTCCAATGCCTAAATGGCTTGATCTTTGGGCAATTTTTGCTTCCATATCAATGGTCATGCTATCCGGGAGTTTCTGGGAGCTGTAGTTTGGAATCCTGTTGGTTTCTTATGCACATTTAAGTTCCCTTATGGAAGTAGTTGGGCATTTTTGTCAACATGGAATGTCCAGATTCAGTTTATGGTTTTGGAAGAGGAATTGCACATACTGTACCAAGTCACATAGATGTGAATAGTGAATTGCAAATGGATGACTGCAGACATTTTGCTATTTGGTGTCTCAGCTCCATTGTGTGAGTAGCACTGATTATCAGTCTCACCCTGACCTTCCTTAATGTGTTCTGCTGTGCTTGTTCTGTTCCTATCAAATTGTTTTTCTTCTTGTCAGTTTTCATCTGTACTGCAGGAAAATGCTGGACTTCACTTTATTTATTCTTTCATATCTTCATTACATTTATAATGTAGTTTCCCTCCAGTGAGTTCAAGGTGGTATACATGACTCCCCCCACTCATTTTGTCCTCATAACAACCAACCTGTGTGGTAAGTCAAGCTGGAACTTTACCCCAAAAGGTGGGGGACCTTGAAGTCCTCCAGCAGTGCCACCGTCTCCCTAGAAAGGTGGTAGAATTACAGCTCAAAGGGAGGGGGGTAACCATGGGTCCATTTCACCTAAGAATACCAGTACCAACTGTAGGACATAAGTTGCGAGTCAAAAGAATGTTTTTGTTGGGGTAATTCAAAAACACACATAAGCAATCAAGCAGTCTCATGAACCACAGAAGGCTAGTGAAGGTAAAAGAGAGAAAGATTGGAAATTTTGGAGTGAAGTGGGTGATAATTACCATTCCGGAAGCAGAAGATTGAAGCAAGATGGCTGAAACAAGAGTTTGATGGTAGCATAGGGCACAAGAATCAGGGAGCCAACAGACCAAGTGACATACCTTCGTGCATCCAAAATACTACAAATTGCTGGGCTTGGAGTCAAGGCTTAAATACCCTGTTTCTTGCCCTGAAGGGGAATGTGTTAATTGCTGTCTGATGGAGTAAACAAAAGGGGTCTGGAATGGGCTAATGGTTTTAACTTCAAGTGACAAAGTGCTGATGGGAATCATGATAGCCTCTTAAAGTCTGGGCAGGTAAGGGAACAAAGGAGAGTTTCTGTGGGAAGAAATTAGATGTTGATGACCATCAGTTGCTCCATTGAGGTAGTTTCATTCACTACTGTACTTGAAGGCTGGGTCATTGAGGGGATTATTGCAAGTTCATCGGTACCAGGTCTCTCTGACTAATCCTCTTGAACTTACGATCTGGCTATGCTGAGGTCATCTGTCTTAGCATGTAGTTTCCAGTGAGAGTCCTTGTCCACATGCCTTCCAGCCATAAGTGCACAATTTTTATATTAGAAGTGATATTGCCAATTAAATTATATTTCTTGCCAATTGCACTGTACCATGGAGTGGGAGTGTACGGTATGGTAACAGGGAGGGAATGTTATTGGCCAAAGATGATCCATGGGTTTCATGACTGAGTGGGAATTTTTCTGCATTCAAGTTGAACGTTCTAACCATCTTTGATTCTCCTTTGAGACTTAGCTTCACATTTCCTTAGCTCTCAACTCTTTCCTTTCTTGCTGCTTTTGGTCTCCTTGATCAGCTGTTTCTTTGCTTCATGCTTGCTACATTCAGATTCAACTTAGATCCTGTGCTATACATCTAGAGTTGTTATGTAATTGTGTATTAGTTTTCTTCTTGAAAACTAGTATACAATTTTCTTCTTTTAGCAACGTTTTTCCTGCTGCAAGAAAGTCTTTGAAAACCACACAGTTTTTGACATTTATTTCCAGTTGAGGACTTATTCTGAAATCAATCAATCATTCAATCAATAACCAACCACATGTGGCTGTTTTGCACACATGCACACACACACACACACAGCATATTCTGTGCAGGAAATTTTTTTTCCTGTATATGAAATAATATTTCTGCAATGAAAAATAATTTTCTGCACCGAAAAATGCTGTTCCCTATGCAGAAAATGCTGTTGTCTTTGTAAAACAACCACATGTGAATTTTGCGCAGAATAGGCATTGAATTGCAAAGATTCTTATCAGTCCAGGATTCTTTTTATCTGGGTTTTTAGAAAAAGAAGTGTGGTCATTTATTTATTGTTTTTACAATTTTATGAATATTTTTACATCTTCCCTTGTCACAGCTCTAGTCACAAGCAGTGGGATTTCAGCAACAGAACCTGAGACTTAGGAACAATCCCTTGTCATGTCAGAGGAAGTAGACCCTGATGATGTCATGAGGATGATATGACCAGGGGTAGCCCATGGTAATGTCATTAAGCATGATATATTAAGAAACAATCATGGTTGCCATTCAAATAAGGTAACACCAAGTCTAACAAAGGAGGAAAATACAGACATACATATTGTTACTGCCGTTTAGGCCCACCTGGTGATAGCACCCAATATCACTTTGATATCATAATTCGGCCTTACCACACCACTCCTCTCCACGTGTTTGTGAGGCCCCCGGATAAGCACAGAACTAGGCTCAGCCTTCAAAGGCTGCAATATCCCAAGACAATACAGGCAGGCCAGAAATAGCCAGATCACCGCTTTAGGAGACCTCTCTGCAAACACCCTCATTATGTATGCACGCTGTTTACAAAGGACTCCCTGCCCCGAGCAGGTAACTTGGCAAGCTAGAAGCTTAAAGGCCAAGCACTGAGCACTTGCATACAGTCTACCTCTTTGTCAATTTGGACTTAACTCAATCATGCTAAATTGTGACCTTTTGGAGACATTGTCTTGCACACAAAACTCATTGTTGTCCCCGAGTAAGGCAGAGCCTGCAGTCACACTTCTCCCTATAAAAACCCCTGATTCCGAGACCTTCCTCGGATCGCTCCGGACTTCCATCCAGCCTTGCTGCCACTCTGTTTGATGAGCTGTCCCCTCAGTCCCACGTACTGAGACTCCAGACCAACGAACTCAAGCTTCAGGACAGGTGTCGTATCACCCAAACCAACTATCCCTCTGAAAATCCCTCTATACCACTCCTACCTTTATTTTCCTTAGCTACTTGTGTGAGTGTGTTGCATACACTGTTTGTCTGTATTTAATAAAATCTCAATTATTCTTAACTTGGTGTGCTCCTTAGCTTGGCCTGACCCCATAAACTAACCTAATTAGCTTAGATCCTGCTAAGTTACCCTGCCTCTCATTACGCTGAAGCAGTGCTCTGAGCTAATTTTCCCCACCTATAGTTGAGCACATTTTGGTGTCCCTCCCAGGACCCCCAGTAAACAGGGTAACAATATTTTAAGGCTGTAGAAGAGAGAATTCAAAGTCTGCCCCATTAGGTAATTCCCCTGGGCATGGACTGGAGCTATATTCTACTTTGCACGGACTTCTTTTTGCTTAGCGTTGGGATCTGAAAAGTCTTGCCTTTCAAAAGTCTGTGAATGTTGAAGAGCAACATCCCTCTCCTTTTGCATGAGGTGAAGCCTATAAAATGCTTACCTAACTGATTCTGAATTGCAGTGCATAGAATTTCTGTGACTTAACGTGAAAGAGTGGAAGACTGGGGCCTCTAGTGGATATTGCTTAGAAATGCAGTTGCTACATAACGATGCTGGAAATTATGTATTTCAACCCCTTTTGCAAAATCAAAGAAACAAGCATAGGAAAAATGGATTTATCTTTGTCCGTTTTTATATTGTTGGTGGAGATTATTTCCTAACAAGTATGCTTTGGCTTTTCTTATGTTTGTAGTCAGGCTGTCTTGGACCAGATGGGTACAGCTTTGCAGCTAACGCAGAAATCATTCAACCATTCAGGATGACCCGTAGACCCATACCATCCAACATTCCTGATTTGGCAAGGATTGTTCTGATTAATCCTCTCTCATCCCACTTTTCAGCTTGTTTTTAAAATGTTCTGGTTTCTCTCTCCTCCTCTCTGCCCCATTTTCTTCCTTTGTTTTTAAATTACTTCAGTTGCTGCAAACTGAGAACAAAGAGCAAAAGTGATTTGCACTCAGTTAACCCAGGCCAGGAAGGAGGAAAAGAGAGGAAAGGACAGAATCTTACCCATCCCAGTAGACCAAGGCTCTCCAAACGGTGTGCTACTACATGTTAGTGTGTCACCTGA
Organism: Iguana delicatissima; assembly: GCA_948472985.1. Classification (NCBI taxonomy): domain Eukaryota; kingdom Metazoa; phylum Chordata; class Lepidosauria; order Squamata; family Iguanidae; genus Iguana; species Iguana delicatissima. Next base: position 619,813 of record CAOKZL010000392.1, read on the forward strand.
AGTGTGTAGGTGTGTCATCTACAATCTTGGAAATGTCTGTTATTATTTATAAATCATATATTTTTAAAATATATATGAAAGGTTTTCAGGAAATATATTGTGTCCCCATACGTTTCATTATTACAGTTTATGTATGTGTCCGTATCTCTTATAATTAGGTTAGTTTAACCTCCAGTTTGCTAGTAAAACTGAATTACTGTGTCGCGAAATGATGCATGTCTAAAAAATGTGTCATCAGCATGAAAAGTTTGGAAAGCTCTGCAGTAGACTCAGGACAAAACAAACTGCTGCAGTCTCTTTTAGCCTTTGTAATCTTCCTCATTAATGACTGCTCATTTTGACCAGACTATGATGTTGTTTGGGCCCTTCTGCATTACACAATTATTGCCTTATAATTCCACTTTAACTACCATGGCTGCCTCCTATGGAATCCTGGGGTTTGTAGTCTTGGGAGGTACTGGAGCTCTCTGGATGAGAATTCTAAATATCCCTCCCTAAACTGCAAATCCCATGATTCCATAGAACAGAACCAGGGCAGTTAAGGTAGAATCATAGCACAACAATTTTGTACAGCAGAAAGGCTCCCAGGCATTTTCCCAATTTTCATCTGTGAAATGTTGCAGAGTATGTACACCCTGTTTTCAAGAGTAGACCTACAAACTGCAGTATTTTCTATTTTAAACTTTATAAATCATGCAGACAGGATGGTGAAAGAAACATTTTTAAAAAAAGAATTTTACTTAAATTTGCTGCAAGACAGACTGCAAATTAATCAAATGGCCACCCCTCAAGGTACACCACCTTTTGAGGTAACGAGCCCTTACAGCAAACAACTACTGGTCTTTTGATTATACGCTCATAAGATGGGGCGGGGGAAAACATCTTACTTGAGAGTGCACAATGTTGTTGTTACCTGCCTTTGAGTTATTTCTGACTTATGACAATCCTATCACAGGATTATCTGGGCAAGATTTCTTCAAACGGGGTTTGCTTTTGCCTTCATCTGAAACCGAGAGAGTGTGACTTGCCCAAAGTCACCCTTTCAATGGCTGAGAAGGAATTTGCACTCTGGTCTTCAGAGACATAGGCCCTTTTCATGAGTATTTTCCATGCGAAAGGGTGCCTGGAGTGTCACACGATTGTGAGGAGCGATCTGCACGATGCACTCACAATCGTGCAACACTCCAGGGGCCAGCAGGCACCGATCGCACACCTTTCATTTTCGGCTAGAAGCCGAAAATGGTGTGTGGTCGCGCATTGCTGCCGGGCCTCGCAAGCACTTACCTGGCGTGCGGAGCCTCCAGAGCCACGCTTGTTGCGTTTCCTACCCCAGTGCAGCCTGGGAAACTCTCAGACTGCACTGCAGAAGGAAGAGGTGGGGCTCTCATGCAAGCAGGCAGCTCATGCAGAGCCGAAGGACCCTGGACGTGAGAGCCTCCGGCCAGAGGCTGCTTGCACGATCCCTGCACCCCAGCGCTAGAAGAAGGTAAGGTGCGGAAAGGACCATAGTCCAATGCTCAGACCACTACACCATTAGCATCAGGCTATAGATGCTGTAGTTGTGCTTCTCAACTCACACATAGGTAGAACACATGAATGATTCACATGAACAGGGCTAGTGGGTTTGTTTCGCATGAACAGCGTGGATGAAAATCTGGATGCAATTGTTAACCACTTCCCATGGGAATAACATTCCTCATGGGGTATCTACAGGATTGCAATGGGAGGAGGCAAAGCAGGTCACTACTCCCCACAAATAAGAATTCTGCTTTTGCAAATGAAATTTTCCTTTTGTCCCTGTATTTCTAGTATTGCAGCCAGACCTTTAGGAACATGGTTTAGGTAACCAAAGAAAAGGGGATAGTAGAATCCTGCAAAACCCCAACATTAACACTTTATGAGCTTACTCAAAGTTTGTTCATTTCATGTGTGCAAAAATTCATGCTCAGCTTTGTCATACCCTGATACCACACAGGTGCTTTATCATGGAAAAACAATGTTGGCTTCAGAAAACTCTGGAATGACATCATTCCTCAGCCTGACATCAGTACCTGGAAAGATCCTGGAGTAGATCATCAAACAGTTTCTAATCACTTAGAAAACAATGCCGTAATTACGAAAAGTCAACATGGATTTCTCAAAAATAAGTCATGCCAGACTAATCTTATCTCTTTTTATGATAGAGTTACTTGCTTGATAGATGAAGGGAATGCTGTGGATGTAGTATATCTTGATTTCAGTAAGGCCTTTGACAAAGTTCCCCATGACATTCTTGCAAAGAAGCTAGTAAGATGTGGACTGGACAGGGCTACTGTCAGGTGGATTTGTAACTGGTTGACTGACCGTACCCAAAGGGTGGTCACCAATGGCAGATTCTCATCCTGGAGAGAAGTGACTAGCGGGGTGCCACAGGGTTCTGTCCTGGGCCCGGTGCTGTTCAATATCTTCATTAATGACTTGGATGAAGGAACAGAGGGCACACTGATCAAATTTGCAGATGACACCAAATTGGGAGGGGCTGCTAATACGCCAGAGGACAGGATCAAAATTCAAAACGACCTGGACAGATTGGAGAGCTGGGCCAAGGCTAACAAAATGAATTTCAACAGAGAGAAATGTAAGGTCCTACACTTAGGCAGAAAAAATGGAATACAGAAATATAGGATGGGGGACAAGTGGCTGGATAGCAGTACCTGTGAAAGAGATCTAGGAGTCTTCATAGACCACAAGCTGAACATGAGTCAACAGTGTGATGCAGCAGCCAAGAAAACCAATGCAATTCTCGGCTGCATCAACAGGAGTATGGTGTCTAGATCAAGGGAGGTACTGGTACCACTCTACTCTGCTTTGGTTAGACCTCATCTTGAATACTGTGTCCAGTTCTGGGCACCCCAATTCAAGAAGGACATGGTCAAGCTGGAGCAAGTCCAGAGAAGGACGACCAAAATGGTGAGAGGCCTGGAAGACATGCCCTATGAGGATAGACTTAGAGAGCTGGGTATGTTTAGTCTGCAGAAGAGAAGGTTGAGAGGGGACATGATAGCCATGTTTAAATATTTGAAGGGATGTCATGTCGAGGAGGGAGTGGGCTTGTTTTCTCCTGCTCTTGAGACCAGGACAAGGAGCAATGGATGCAAGCTGCAGGAGAGGAGATTCCACCTGAACCTCAGGAAGAATTTCCTGACGGTCAGGGCTGTCCGGCAGTGGAATGCGCTGCCACGGAGTGTGGCGGAGTCTCCTTCGTTGGAGGTTTTTAAGTGGAGGCTGGATGGCCACTTGTCGGGAGGGCTTTGAGGGTGTTCTGCATGGCAGGGGGTTGGACTAGATGGCCCTTGTGGTCTCTTCCAACTCTACATTTCTATGATTCTATGATCCTATGATCTTTGAAGAAATTTCAAGTGAACAGTTTCACGGAAAGTTTGGAGAGAAATCCAGGCTCATTAGATTTTATTAACAACTAGCATGTATAACTGGCATTATTCGGGATTTTATTTTCTTATAAGTAATATTTGTTAGAAAAAATTGAGATCTTATGTCTCTAATTCCCGAAACAGTCTTGTCCAGTACCCCAACTTTTCCCATATTCCCCAATCCAATCTGAATTCAGAGTTATTAACATACAGAGATTGGGTTCCTGAGGGAACATACTGCCCTCCTCCTTACTGCTAGGCCTCATCTCCATAGCAACTAGCCAGGCCCAAGAGGTCTCTGGCTGAGAATTCTAAAGGCCCTCTCTAAACTGCCAACCCCAGGATTCCATAGAATCTTCACAGGCAGTCGATCATATGAGGTCTTCTCAACTGACACAGCCAATCATATGAGGTCTTTGCCTGCCTGATGCAGACAAACAAACAAACTTTGACTTCTATATATTGGTAGACTAATATCACAGTAGTGGAATGATTGGCACAATATGCATTTGCTCCCTATGCACTGCTTTTTTGTTTTAAACAGTTATTTTGCATGTGGAAAATACTGAATTTTAAAATTAATAGCATTTTTAGAAACTTCACAGCATTTGTTGTTGTTCTTATTTTGCCATCAAGATGACCTCAGCTTAGACCATTTCCACACTCTACTGTTATAGTGTTATTATTCCACTTTCAATATCCTATGGAATCCTGGGATTTGCAGTTTAGGGAGGCACATTTGGAGTTCTCAGCCAGAGAGCTCTTTGGCCTCGGTAAATTACAAACCCCAGAATTCTGCAGGAGGTTGAAAGTGGAATCATAGCACTATAACAGTGGAATGTGGAAATGGCCTTAGATTGACCCTATGAATGAGAGACCTGAAGAGCCTTGATCATGAACTACCTTGTTGAGTCTTGCAGACAGAGGGCTGTAGCTTCCTTGACTAAGTCTATCCACCTGTACTGTTGTTATTCTTTTTTCCTACTGCCTACTATCCTAATAAGCATTATTATATTTTCTAATGGGTCATGTCTTCTCACAATATGTCCAGAGTATGACTACCTCAGTTTAGTCATTTTGGCTTCTAGGTAATGTTTGGGCTTGCTTTGCTGTAGGACCTACTCATTTGTACTTGTCCCCTGCGCTTGTCAAGTGTTATCATCTTCACACCATACTTACTAGCTCGAGTTAATTAACTGGGCATTATTTTTGTCATTATCTATGGCCCTTTCTGCATGACATCATCATCCCATCCCAGCAATGGGTTGTTCCCACTGAAGGAGCAATGCTCCCACATGATGTCATTACTAACCAGCTGCCATCGCCTTCCTAAGCATTACACATCAGCCCTATTTCATTTCCAGAAAGAAATCTGTTAAGAGCCTCCTTTAGCACTACAATCCTGTCAGCTGGGTGGGTACAGTAGTGCCTGATAGCACTTCTTGTTGTTGCCGATCCAGCAGTGGATGGGGCGTGTGTGTGCCCAGATTGTCCGTTCCTCAGCTATTCCCATGGCGTGGCAAGTTTGGAATCTATCACTTCTCTGGGTCCTGGTGGTGCAGTGGTTAAATGCCAGTAATGCAGCCACAAGGTTGTGAATTCGATCCTGCTGGGCTCCAGGTTGACTCAGCCTTCCATCCTTCTGCAGGTCGGTAAAATGAGTACCCAGTTTGTTGGGGGCAATTAGCTAACACATTATAAACTGCTTAGAGATCACTTTGCTGATGAGTGTTATAGAAATACCCATGCTATTGCTATTGCTCTCTGTGTTTATTTTAAAGTTCTCTTTTGAGTTAACTATTTTTAAAAAAATTAATTTTTTTTTAGTGTCGTAGCACAAAAATAGTGTCCTGACATTATAATGTGGCTGCATTAGTACAGCTTATTAAAAAAAAAAAAAGACCAATCAGGAGCCATGGGTTGGGGAAAGGGACTGGACAATGATGCTGTAGGACAGAGGGAACACCAGTGGCAATACTGCTACTCATCTGCTGAAGGTGAAAGGATGCAGTAAAGAGTATTTCTAACCCAACGCCGTCATGGAAATGGCAATGCTGGGATTGTAACGAAACAACATGCTATTGAGGTATGGTGTGGAAAGGACCTAAAACATTATTCTAGGAAAGAAAAATAGATATTAAAACAAAAGAAATAATTAAGTATTTAGGAATAAATATTACAAAAAATTTAAAAAGATTAGAGGAAAAAAATTATAATAAATTAAGACAAGAAGTGAAACATAAATTAGAGGAATATAAAAATATTAAGTGATCATGGTTTGGAAGAATTGCATTAGTAAAAATGAAAATATTACCTGAGATTAATTTTTTATTTAAAATGTTACCAATAAAAGTATCAGAAATAGAATTGAAAAATTGGCAATAATTATTGAACAATTTTTGTAATGGGAATAAGAAAGTGAGGATTAATAAGAAATTTTGGTACAGATCCCAAAAAGAAGGTGGATTGGGCCTCCCAAAATTAAAATGGTATTATAATGCAAATCAACTGAGATATATTATAGATATAGTCTCAGGAAAAGGGGATTTAGAATGGTTAGAGATGGAAACAATAGAAACTGAGAGGAAATTAGAGAACATATTTTTTTGGAATCCAGTCAAGAGAGAAATAGGAAAAATAGAAAACCCCTATTAAAGAATATATTAGAAATATGAAAGAAAAACAAGGAAAAACTAATGCCAACTATCTCACCATTAACTCCAGTAGTGGTGATGGAAAAATTCCTGATAAATTTGAGGAATGAATTAGAGAACGAATTAAAAAAGCAGAGAATATATAAGTTAAAAGAATGGATGAATATAATGATGAATAAAGATAGAATAAAGGAGACATGGCAGGATACTAAGATGTCACGGTTTAATTACATTCAGCTGGAGCAGTGGACAAGGAATTGGAAAAGCAATAACAAAGATTTTAGAGAACACACTAGATTTGAACAAATGATTAAGCAAAGAGATGATATGGAAGAAAATGAAATATTGAAGGGTACCACGAGAGAAATATATAAAATATTGTCAAAAAATGAAGATGAATATCTTAGAAAAATATGGGAGGAAGAATTAGTACAAAAAATAGATATTCAAGATTGGAGGAAAATTTGGAATCAGCATCATTTAAAAAAAATTATCCGTAAGAATAAAAGAGAATTATTATAAATTGGTTTGGAGATGGTACCTAATACCAGTAAGGTTAAACCACATAGACAAGAATCATTCAAGGTTATGTTGAAGGGGTTGCCAAGAGATTGGCACATATATTCATATGTGGTGGAATTGTGAATGTGTACGGAAATTTTGGCAAATGGTGTTTGAAGAGATAAAAGAAATAACAGGAATTGATTTACAAATATGTCCGAGTATAGCATTATTATCTATTCTTGATAAAGTTAATTGTACCCAGACAATGAAGGAGTTAATTACAAATTGATTAACTGCAGCAAGGCTAATTATATTGAGAAAATGGAAAACTCAAGAAGACCTTCAAATAAAGGATTGGTATAAAGAAGTGTGGAAAATTGCAATCAATGATAAATTAACATGTCGAATTAAGGTTAAAAAGGGATAATGAAAAGAAATGACTTTGAAGCAATATGGAAAATATTTGTGAAAAAGGCTTTAATAAAAGAGGGAAGTGTCATACCTCCACAAGAAGAATTACAATTTTGGAAAGCAGAGTAAGCTGAAATATAATTGGATCTGAGAATGGGCTTACATTTAGGGTTAGAGTTTACAGTTGGATCATATATAGTATTAGCAATAGGTTAATTATAGTTGAAAAGAATAGACTTAAGAATGAAATTATTATAGTAATAAAGAGTACAAAGAGAAAGAGATTTAGATACATGAAATAAAAATATATAATCAATGTGATACATAATATGTTGAATAAATATATGATGATAAAGGATCTGGAGAGAAATAGTGACATAAGCTATTTGTGTTGTAATTTTTCTCTTTTTCACATTTATGTTATTCATGTGGTATTTTTGTTTTATTCTGTTATGTATTGTTCTTTTTCTTTAATAAAAAAAATTGTTATTCCACTGGAAAACCCTGTCCCAGGGTCTACAATTTCATGTGCCTTAGAGGTCACCTGGATGGGCACGAAGGCAGCAATGGTCGAACAATCGAAAACTAGGTCAGGCCAGTAAAATCCCCAGTGATGTAGCCCTAGCAGACCTCAAGCTGTGCAAACCCACAGTAGACAAAGGGTCCTCAGCCCCTGAGAAGCCAACTTGAGGGGATTAGTGTGTTTTCCCCAAGTTGTGCAAATACGCTATCAGGCAAGGACCATTTACATGAAGTCACACCACCACCCAATGCAGCTGAAGATCCTGAGACTTTGGCAACACCTTGTAATCTCATCACGCAAAGAAAGTTACCATTGTGGAGCTCCTTCCTCGTTGCAACACCCACTGTTCTCCCTGGGAAAACATTAGCCCTCCAGGTACTTTTTCCCATACAAATAGTCCCAGTTTTTGAGTGGTTCTTTGGATCACTCCCGGTCATCCCAGCAGACCGTTTCTCTGTCCGTTGAGTAATCCCCTCAGCCCTCTCCGTGCTGAGATCCACTGCTCCGCTGTTTTTCCCGGACCAAGGACTTCAGGAAAAGGTGCAGTATTACCCCAGCTACAACCCCTTCAATATTCCCCTATCCAGTTTCCTCTCTTTTGCTTCTTAATAGGTCTTGAGTGAGTGTGAGTGATTGCGCTGGTGCGTGAGACTTTTGTTCAATAAAATCATTTATTGGACATTTTCGTTTGGTTTTTGGCTTGGCCTGACACCGTAAAAACTGGGTAAAAAGACCCCGCTAGGTGAACCCTGCCTCTCACATTGCTATTGCTCATGCTCTGGCTAGTCTCCATTCCCCATCACGTGGAGCACATTGAGGTGCACCCCAATGGACCCCAGAAATCAGAGTAACAAAATTATTTTAAAAAACCCACATTATTCTACAGAAACCTCTTTTAAACTGATTGATGACCCAGTCCTTCTGCCTTCCGAACCTTTGTCTCTGTCCCCTCTCCCATTGCCTTGCTGCACCCTAGGGTCTAGTCTGGGCCAGTTCATTTGGTATTTCTTTCACCAAACTACACTATGGTTGGAATCCTGCATTGGAAGACATACGTCTAGCGCATAGCTATGTCTCCATAGCTATATCTTCCCCCTCTCAAAAAAAACAGCACCCCATGTTGAAGTGATACAGTGCCCAATAGACCTTTCCATATTTTTGTAGGGGAGAGGAGCAGAGACACATCCAGCTGTTTTTCCATAGCTGGACAGACTTTAGTAGGCATCCTTAGGGATCTGTGTGGGTCCTTGGGAGGTCTCTGCAGATGGTGTCCTTTTATTCCACTAAGCTACAGGAAAATAATGAGACATGTATTGCTGATCCCCCATTACTCAATCACACACAAATGGCCATACTGTGTGTGGGAGGTGCAACTCTTAAAAGATGGGGTTTTTGAAATAGAACTTGGGTCATTGCACATCAGTAAAGGATTTCAACCTCTGCAGAAGCAAGTTGCGATGGCATTTGGGCCTATTGTGCGATGATCTACATTTCGGCCTATTGTGCCTTTAAATGTTTTGCTCTGTAGCTTTTATTTTAGTAAAGTTCTTTGTTAAAAGCTAAGTTTTGTATTAGAATTTTGTGGGTTGATTTGGCATAGCAAATGCAACCCTTCCCTCCATCACTCACTTTTGTTTTCGAGCAGTAGAAAAACATGTTTCAAATGAACCAGCTGAACCATATGTTTTACTAACTAACTGATAGATATCACAATACTCAGCGTCCCCAACTAGGAGTGATTTGAATTGAAAGACGAACAGTGACTGAATTCTTCCTAAAAGCCAAGATGATCAAATTGAGGCTGTCATACTTTGGGCATATTGTGAAAAGACATTGAAAAAGAATATTGCTATTCTGCATAGGGGTTGCATGGAAGGACTAAGACTCACATTTGTCCCACTACACAGGGAATACACACACAAACTTGGTCCATAAAGGAGGAATTTGTTACTGCAGTCTAGGCCCACCTGGCGATAGCACCTGATATCACTTTGATATCAATAATTTGGCTTTCTTCCACCATCCCTCTCCACGTGTTTGAGAGGCCCCCGGACAAGCATAGAACTAGGCTAGGCCATCAAACGCTGCAATATCCCAAGACAATACAGGCAGGCCAGAAATAGCCAGATCACCGCTTTAGGAGACCTCTCTGCAAACACCCTTATTATGTATGCACACTGTTTACAAAGGACTCCCTGCCCCGAGCAGGTAACTTGGCAAGCTAGAAGCTTAAATGCCAAGCGCTGAGCATTTGCATACGGTCTACCTCTTTGTCAATTCAGACCTAACTCAATCATGCTAAATTGTGACCTGTCGGAGACATTGTCTCGCACCCAAAACTCATTGTTGTCCCCGAGTAAGGCATAGCCTGCAGTCACACTTCTCCCTATAAAAACTCCTGATTCTGAGACCTTCCTCGGATCGCTCCTGAGTTCCATCCTGCCTTGCTGCCGCTTTGCTTGGCGAGCCTTCCCCTCAGCTCCAGTAGCTGAGACTGCAGCAACCTCGGATCGCTCTGGACTTCCATCTAGCCTTGCTGCCACTCTGGTTGGCGAGCTGTCCCCTCAGTCCCACATACTGAGACTCCAGACCAACAAACTCAAGCTTCAGGACAGGTGTCGTATCACCCAAACCAACTATCCCTCTGAAAATCCCACTATCTTACTCACACCTTCATTTTCCATAGTTATCTGTGTGCATGTGTTGCTTACATTGTGTGCCTATATTTAATAAAGATCATTCATTATCTGCAAACTGGTCTGCTCCTTGACTTGGCCTGACCCCGTAAACACTGGGTTACAAGATCCTGCTAAGTTACCCTGCCTCTCGTAACGCTGATGCCGTGCTCTGAGCTAATTTTCCCCACCTATAATTGAGCACATTTTGGTGTCCCTCCCGGGACCCCCAGTAAACAGGGTAACAAATTGTGCATATTTCCCAGCCTATATATATACACACATACTAGCGTATATACCCGGCATTTACCTGGGATTTTATTTTATCATAGGCGATACTTGTTATAAAGATTTGAAATCCTGTGTCTCTAATTCCTCAAACTGACTTGTCCAGTACCTGTAACTTTTCCCCATATTCCCCAATCCAGTCTGTATTCAGAGTTATTAACATGGATAGGTTGGGTTCCTGAGGGAATACACTGCCCTCCTACTTGCTGCTAGGCCTCACCTCCACAGCAACCGGCTTATTCAGAGCTCTCTGGCTGAGAATTTCAAAGGGCCCTCCCTAGATTGCAAACCTCAGGATTCCATAGAATCTTCTTAGGCAGCCAATCATATGAGGTCTGCCTGACACAGACGAACAAACTTTGACTTTTATATATTAGGTATTCCTTCCAGTTTAGATATAAAGGGCAGAGAGGTATAAAACCTGTCTCACATCTGAGCTAAAATGGGAGAACTGGGTCACCATGGAGTAATTGGAGATGTGAGTGACAAAGGAGCAAGCAGTATTTGAGGAGTGAGTCTTTTATTCAGCGAGAGTCCAGAGTAAGTTGAAGCAACAGCAGGAACTGGATGGAAGCTGTCAGAGAATCCAACTGAGCCACTTAAAGCCAAAACTGCTTTGTATGTCTCTGAACCCATCTGCAACTACTCTTATTAAACAGGGGCACTTGCCCCCCCACTGTGAAAATAAATTTTTGTCTCCCCAGTCTGCCTTGCCAGAACTATAGCGGTGAAGAATAAAATATTTCCTGTTTATTTTGGTGCTTCTTTACCTATTTATTCTCCATTTATGGCTGGCATGTAGTAAGGGACGTACAAATGTGTAAGTCATACTACACATCCTGGGCCAAAAAGTCACCATTACGCAACAGACAGATTCTGCTCATAGCAGCAGAAGCAGAATTGCACAGAAAGCACATTCCTCTGTACCTTTCCTTTGCACATTGCAATTTCATAATGTACACTGTGTGTTGCTGTTGCACATTATGCATTGCGTGTTGTGGTTGTGCTTTGTCCATTGCAATTGTGCATCACATATTGTGCAATACAGTTGTATGTTGCATGTTGTGCTTTGCTGATGTGCTTTGCATATTGTGCACTATATATTGTGCATTGAGGCTGTGCATCATGGCTGTGCATCGCAATAATGTATCCTGATTGTGTATTGTACAATGACACTGAGTTATTGACATTTGTTGCACAATATTGCCATTCTGCATTGGGGTTACATAGTGCTCACATAATGCATCTCTGCATGCAGGCATGTATGCTATGCTGAGGGGGATATTGAATTGCAGCCCATATATAGCAAGGGTGGGCATCTGTGTGCAGTGAAAGGGCCATTTTCCATACTTCCCAAATTTGTTTTTGTTTTTTTTACTTCCCAAATTTGAACAGGATACACCACTGCTGCCATTTTCCATGACAGGAAGTGATGCTCCAATCACTTCCAAGTGTGATTTTTTTTTTTTTTTGGTCTCTTTCAGGATACCTCCTCCCAAAATCTCACAGCATTGAATCACAAAACATTTCAGGAACATTTTTAAAAATTGGTTTGGGGACTTTGTGGGCGAGGGGGAATCTGTGGCCAAAGACCACACACCACCCTTAAATTTATAGCATTTTCACCTTGTTCTCCAGCCAGAATTCAAATCCTGCCCCTAACATGCACAGTGTGGTGAGGGAGACACACGTTTTCAGCCTCCAATGAAAGGAAGCCACAACAGTATGTGTGATGGCAGCTGTACGCCACCGTGCAGATGACTAGAGGGTAGAGTCTGGGGGTACATAAACTCTGGCCCATGTCTACCTTCCTTTTTTGGCTTCTTTCTTCAATCCACCCTCCTACCTCTGACAGTGTAAGCTTGCTGGTTGCCTTGGGATCGAATTTGTTTTTCCATTCCCATGAGTTTTTTGCCTACTGTACACTGTTGACTGAGGACCTTGTGATCTGGCCCAGGGTGGTGTTTTAAATAGGTGATCACTTAACAAGTGGTGCAAGGAGAAGCTATGAGTTGGATGAACACTTATGGTACATGTTTTGTGCAGGATCAGTCTCTGGAGTTGCCCTCACATGTCATGAAACTAAAGGGATGGGGAAGGAGGATCTGGTTGAAGCTGGCTGGGGGAGTTTAGCTGTATTCCACCATCTTGTGACCTGGGAGCTGGAGCCTCTAGTCAGCCTTCCAGATACAAGCTGGTCACGATGCAATCCAAGAGCAGGGCTTATCCTTGGGGTTCAAGTGTTCATCCAGGGGAAGATGGGGAGGAGGTCTTGGGGAGACCACCCGCTTCAGCTGCTCTGGCACTAGCTTGCCTCCGCCCCTCTGTACATCCCAGTGGATAAACCTAAATAGAAATACTTTAAATAAAGTTGCCCATGTTTTAACCTAAGCTTTTGTGTGTGGTCTCATTATTCAGCTGGCAAAGTTTGTCATGATTATTTATCTAACAGTTTAAAAAGATGAAATGCTTTCCACTCACACTTGTAATCTAAACAAACATGACCGGAAAGGAAAAGAAGAAGTGGAAAGGGCGGGCAAACAACAGCAACAATCAGCAGGGATATGTTCTTGATGTTATGAGGTTCCTCAACCTGGGAGAAAGATGAAATACTCCCAAGGTTAGGGGATCTGTCACTTGAGTTTCTTCTGCAATGTATCCTACAAGACAGTTTTCCTCAACCTAGGTTTTTCTAAATGTTTTAGATCAGAGATTCCATCACTTGAAACCACTGACTGTACTGAGCAGGGCTTATGGGACCTTTGGAACAAAGCATATTGAGGAACCTAAGGCCCTTTCCACATCCTACCTTTTCTCGGTGCTGGGGTGCGGTGCTCACGCGAGCAGCCTCTTGTGAGAGGCCCTCGCATCCAGGTTTTTTCAGCTCCACACGAGCTTCCTGCTCGTGCGAGAGCCCCACCTCTTCCTTTCACAGTGCAGCCTGGGACCTTCCCAGGCTCCACTGAGACAGGAAGCATGACCGGCCCAGCTCCCGAGGCTCTGCACGCAAGGTAAGTGTGCGAGGGGCCTGGGAGCAATACGTGACTGTGCACCATTTTCGGCTTAAAACTGAACATGAAAAAGTGTGTGAGAGGTGCCTGCCAGGCCCTGGAGCATCGCACAAATGTGAGTGCATCATGTGGACCACTCCTCACATTTGCACGATGCTTGAGGGGCCCTTTCACATGGAAAATGTAGTGCAAAAAGGGTTTAAGTTGGGGAAGCCTCCTTTAAATTATTCTATCAATTGTACAAAAGATTAGCTGGCATCCTGCTAGACTTACACACTGAAACTGTTAGGTATTTATGTTTATAATCATGAGAACATTGTCATGATTGCAAATATCCCCCACCCCACACCTCTCCTAATAACCAGCAGCCACAAAGAGCACTGTTGTGCCGGTGATCAGTATGCAGCAGGATGCTGTAACAATCAGAAGCAGAAGCAGATCCTTCTGTCTCATTTCCTCATCCTGATCATAGACCTCCAATGTTCAGTAGTGCAGCAGGCTATTAAAGTAGGTTTGAGGAGCTGAGTCAGCAGAGCATAGGGCCATTTCTGCACTACATTGTTATAGTGCTATTATTCCACTTTCATCCTGTGGAATTCTGGGGTTTGTAGTTTCCTGAGGCCCAAGAGCTCCCTGGCTGAGAATTCTAAATGCCCCTCCCTAAACTGCAAACTCCAGGATTCCATAGTATGTTGAAAGTGGAATAATAGCACTATAACAATGTAGTGTGGAAATGGCCTAAGTAGTGGAGTATTCATAACTACCTCTGTACTATAGCATCTCAGCCATTATAGTTGAGTGAGGTGGTAAAATGCTGAGGCTGGAATCCTGTTGGTTGAGCCCAAAAAGAACAAATCCATTAAATCAGTTGCTGAATGGTAAGTCAACATGTAGGTAAATCTAATTGATTCAAAGGCACTACTGTAGTTGGGGCTAACAATAGGATTTAGGCCTGGACAGTACCACTTGGGAAAGCAGATAAGGAAGCCCTCTGAGAGTCTCCCTGGGTTATGTCAGGTTGTTTCCATATATTCCCCCTTGGGCTGGTGAGGAGTCTGTGAGAACCTTAAAAAGATCTGATGCCCTCCTTCCTTACTGCCACCATCATCCATCTTGACTTCCCCATCACCTGATGCCCCCCCTTTCCCTCACCTTACTTAATGTAAGGAAACAATACTGAAAATTGGCAGGTGGAGGGCATCTCCTCCTCACACTGGTCAATAGCTCCAGGAACTCACACTAATATCTATTTAAAGGCAACCTAAAAAGACAAAAAGGAGAAAATAAGACTACTCTTAGCCAGCGAGGAGAACTAGAAAATAATTTTTGTTCCTGCACTACTGTCATATTAGAGTCTATCCACACTAGAGATTCTTCCCATTTTGACTGTCATAGTTCCATCCTGGCATTTATAGTTTGGTGAAGTACTCTTACCTGAACTTCAGCACTAGAACTTCCAAGCAAGTACTGCTCTGTACTACAAACTCCAGCATTCTAAGATGGAGCCATGGCCATTAAAGTGGGGTCAAGCTGCGATAACAGAGTAATGCAGACATTTTGACTTCTCACCTCTCTCCTCACCCTCCTCGCCCTACCACCCTAAGGGCTGGTATCTCTGTCTGTAATGGCATACTCAGGCATTCCCTGCCTGGTAAAGTTGTTACTTCAGTGGGAACTAGGTAGAAGCATTCAAGCTGAGGTGAATCTTCTCAGGAAAAATTTCTGAGAACTTCTCTGTGGTGGTTCTTTTTCTTGTCCTGCCCTGCCCCTGACAGAAAATCAAAACAACTGAGCAGAGTTCTCCCTGAATATTCTCCACTAACTTCTTCTTTGTTAATTTCAACAGTCATACCTCATTATGACCAAGAGTCCCCTCCACAGCACTGTAGAGGACACAAGATGGAAGCCATCTTGTTAACAGAGTTCCCAGTGGTGTGATAAGTGACAAGAAAGAGATTCAGGTGCGGGGTGGGGGACTCAGACACTGAAAATGTTGGCTGGGTTTCAATGCAAAATATTGAATGCTATTCAAAATATTGACTGCATCCTCAAAATAGATGCAGTACCTTGGGTATCTCATTTAAAGTTCCAACTGAAATCCGGAGTGGAACCACCAACATCCAGTGTCATGGCAACTGTTCACCACCACTGGCTACTGCCGTTGCTAACGGTGATCCTCACTCCCTAAGAAACAGTTGCAGAATCTTCTTCTTCTCAAGGAAATGTGGTGAAATGACCCCTGTCCTCCCCTCACATTTCTCTGTCCATATATAACAAGAATTTTGAGAACCCATTTTTTCCCTACAATTCTGGGCCTTCAAGTAGATACAAGAAGTTATTTGACCTCTCATGAGCTTATGACTGTGACTTGGCACTCAACAGATGAAAAGGTGCAGCAGCCCAATGTGTGAAATGCCTTCACTGTAGAGCATTTTGATCAAGGTGAAGTGATATCTGTAATCTCTCTCTGAGTTGGTTGGTTTGTGATAGCTCTTTTGACACCTTCAGGGAAATCAATACCTCACGGATTGGCCCTATGTTTGTCAGGCAGCCTGAGATGGCAGGTTTGCTATATAAACAGTTAATGTGTGATTTCATTTCTTTGATGAAAACTGTAACCAAGAGCTTGCTGGAGTGTGAAATCCATCTCTAGCCTCTATCATTTTCAGACAGCAAAGAAAGGTTCTGCTCTCTGAACGCCTCACAGGCTCAGACAAGGGAGAAGTACCCTCTAATGGTCTCAGTTTGGCAGGGACAGTCCCAATTAGTGCTCTGTAATTCCAGTTTTAAATCTGTTTTCAAAATGTCCCAATTTCTTTGTTCTCCTCCCATTCCCCCCCTTTGCCCTCAGTTTACTTCAGTTGCTGCAAACTGAGTTTGCAGTGCAAAGGTAGTCTGCACTCAGGTAATTCAGTAGGGAGGAGAGGAGAGGAGGTGGCAGAATCTTGACCTTCCTTGTAGATTCAGGCAAAGGCAAACTGTGTGATATTCCTCACTAATGACTTTTGCCATTTTGACCACCCTCTGGCCACCCACGTCTCAGTATTCATCGGTAAAATGTTGGAGAGTATGTAGACCCAGTTTTCAGTGGGAGGTGTAGAACCTGTAACTTTTTTTCCAGATTTTATCAATCTTGCAACCATGCCATGGTGGGGAGGGGAAAAATGTGGCCCCAGATCCCATTTTTGCAGCCTCCCAAAGCTCCTAAAAATTGTGTAAAAATCTGTCCATGATATTCCCATGCTTTTTTGGCTCCATTTCCCAACAGACTAAGGCCATTTCCACACGGCATTGCAGTCTTGCATTTGGGATGCAATGGCAGTGGTCCATGGGTCATGCTATGATGTCATCATGGTCCCACAGCTATTGCCTCCCCATATGTCATGATCACAGGATATTTTCTTAATGAAAAAAATCCATTAAGTGTCTGCAATCATGCAATGCTCCCATCCCTCCCAGCCATGCAGAAGGACAGGAAGTGCAGTGGATGTGCTTCCTTCCCCAGCGCTGTGGAAGGCAGATGTGGAGAGGAATATTCCACTCACACTCCCTTCTCAGAGAAGGCACTGCCAGGATTCCAACAGGACAACACAGGAGGGTGTTGTGTGGAAATGGGGTATGATTGGCATTAGTGTCATCCATGCACATCAATTTCCATAACATCTGTGCATGCCCTTTTTGAGGTGCTGCATAGGTTGGTATTCCCTTCCTCCCTGTGTGGTTCCTAAAAATTCCCTCTTGATTATGATACCACTGCTGAAACTCCCTCCATAGCTCTTCTATGCCTTGTGGAGGGAAAGCAGGGTCAGAGAAGCATCTGGCTGCATCCCTGTAGCCAGATGCAAAATGATTACAGTGGCACTGAGATCTTCAGTGCACTGAGATGTTATGGAGTTTTATTTTTTTAAAAAAAGTTGTTCTGAGCTTACTAGACAATCAAGGTAAAATATGGTTGTGTATATGAGGAATGGTATATGTGATAAGGTAATGCTCTGTTGGGAGGGGAGACAGTCTGGAATGTTGGGGGTTAGTGGTGGTGAATATTTGAAGGGATGTTAAAAATTCAGGTACATGTCAGTCAGTGAGAGAGATATGAGTCTTTCAGAATTATGAATATGACTTAGGGATATTAGGAGACTTAGTCAGGGTCCAAGACAGAGATTAGTTACACCCAGATCAGTCAGCTAGGATTGGGAGTGGGCAATGACAGTTAGGAATGTAAGTAAGAGTTGGGAGTTAGTTTGCTAGTATTTAGATGTGTTAAGTAAGTACTCTTTAATGCTATATTGAATGTCTTTTTAATACTTTATGTTTGTTTTATGCACTTGTTTCTCTGAGAATGCTACATAAGGAACATTTGAATTACAGCATGGCTCAGTGGCTTTAGACTACAGGAAAAGAGATTTCCCCTAAATATTAGGAAAAACTTGACAGTAATAACAGTGGAATACACTGCCTTGGAGTGTGTTGGAGTCTCCTTCTTTTGAGGTTTTTAAAGAGAGGTTGGATGGCCATCACCTGGGAGTGTTTTGATTGTGTCCTCCTGCATGACAAAGGGTTAGATTGGATGGCCCTTGTGGTCTCTTCCAACTCCATGATTCTTGAGTTCAGATACACAGTGTTTGTGGTGGCAGCAGTTATCCAAGGATGATAATGTCCCACACTGGGATTAGACTAATAGTCTCCCACAGAAACCACAAGGACTTTGAGAAGGTCTCCACATTTGATGCCATAGCAGTGGGACAGGAGGAGGTCCCCATGTCTGGAGGCAGCGGCAGGACAAGTGGGTGACCTTACAAAGACCTCAGTAGATCTCAACACTAGTATGATCATTTCATGTCTGGCTCCATGTCTCCAATCCTGCCTGCTGCCTATAGGCACAGAATGATTAAGCATAATGTTTTCAGTGACTTTACAGTAGGTCTGCTTGGGAGGTATATGAGTCATCCCAGTGTACGTCCACATCTGGAATTACTGTGCTATGCTGAGCTATAGAGGACATCAGCCTGTATGTTCTAAGGCAAAGGTCTCTTTTTGCAAGGGGCAGCCTTAGAAAACATTCACTTGTACAGCAGTAGATAGTAAAAGCTTGAGGATTTGAATGTGAAGTTGAGCACTTGATTTAGTGTTCTCTGTGAAGAAGACATCTCTTCCTCCTAACAAAAGTAACAACTACTCTTCCAAAGGTTAGAGCTCTCTTTCTGAAATGAGTTTCAAAATGAAATCAGTTTTAAAGAATAGTGTAATTATTTATCACTTATTAATTTATTTATAAAAATTGGAAGAAATCCTTCACTGGGGTTGCACAGCATAAATCTTGGCTTGTGGAATTGCAGATTGTTCGTGACACACCAGAGCGGCAGTTAAGTATGCAAACCACTCAATTCTCTGTATCACAGCAAATGTCCACCAGGTGGAAGCACTGTTTCCCTTTTTATACCCATAATCTGTATAATGTCATAATTCAGAGACTATCATATTATCTACTCAAGATCTGTGAATGCCATTTATATGTTCACTATCTTATCTGGACACTGCAACTGTTTCTCCAAGGCATCCAACTCACAAGTCCTACTGGTGTTCACACGGTCGAATGACTGAAACAGAAATATATGGATGATATATCCCCCACTGGTTAGGAGAGGAATTTCTTTAAACTCTACTGATATTTTTTTCTAATTTTAAAATTATGTTAATAATTATGTTGTAGATCTCATTTTGACATAATTTTTTCCCCTGCAGCGTCCTTTTCTGCAGTACATTATTACAAGGAAAAATGATCAATAATCCTATTTGCGTCTTGCACATGTGTTGTTTCCCCTATGGCACTGATTGGATACTTTTGTCTGGTGCAGACTGTCCACATTCAGTTCAAAGTTGCAGAAATCCTGTTGCACATGTGTGATGCAACATGGGATGGACATATACATTTGGTTGTGATTTGCTTGCATAGTTTGGGTCTGTTTTCAGTTGCTCAACACTAACACTAAAGGCAAGGGTTCTGTAACACAATGGAGTTGTAACCTCTGTGGAGATTTATGCCGTGTAACCCTGATGTATGATGGACATTCATGCTGCAGCCCATAATCTTAGTTTGGGGTTTCAAATGGCACTAGAGGACAACTCTGATATGACTGGATTATATAACGTAGGGATGAGGGATGTTTCCCCTGAGGCTGTTTTTGTGTCCCTTGGGGCCTCTTTAAAAAACAAAGTTGGCAAAGGATGGCCCAAGGCTTAAGCTAGCCCAGAAAGGAACAAAGCTGCGGCAAAAGTGCCTCTATGCCTTCAGGGCCTGATGGTGGACATTGAGGGGCAAAAAAGGTTTAAAAAAATAGGGTGGTGGTGGCAGGAAGGGGCTCTCCAAGGTCAAATGGGTATCAATGTACTTCTCTAACAACTGACTGATTTCCTTCAGTTTGAACAACAACAAACTCTTCATGCAGGCCCTACCACTAGGCACAGTGAGGTGACTGCCTTGGGCTTCAGAGGTTCTCCAGTTATTTTCTTCTGGTTCCCTCTCCCCTACATTGTGGAATCTTGGTCTTCTTTCCAGAATGAGACTAGTAAATCAGCAGTCCTCAACTGTTATATTTATTTTTGCTTTTAAATTCAAGGACTATGTACCTTACTTTGAGAATGTGTTGAGCATTTCAGAGGACTTTGTATAGAATGCCATGCATCTACCAGTTCGCTCAGGCCACTTGGGTCTTTTCACCTTCTTTGTTCCCAGTGTGCGCTGTGCACACAGCAAAAATGCTATTTAAAAAAACAATTTTCATTCAGAATGTACAATGAAGGAAGTACAATAACAGATTCAGTCACAGTATCTATAAAATGGAGGTGGACAGCAATGGAGGGTCTAGGCCTTGTATCCATTCAATATCTCATTCTCTTGTACCTTGTGAACCTTGTACCTTGTGAACTCTTCAGGAAAATGGCAGGGACATGTTTAGCCACCTGAGATATGAATGAAAAGAAACTACCCTCATTGCACTTGTAGAAGCTGATTGGACTAGGAACTGAATGTTATTTCATCACTGGTGATGGGGGAACATTTCCATTACACCTGAGACAGCAGACCTTAAAGTGTCCAAGATAGGATGCTGGAAAAAAACAGCTCCCCAACAAAGGGGAATGGCACTTGGAGAATGCTAGAATCACCAAGTAGCTGCCACCTGAGGTGGCCATCTCATCTTGCCTGATGACAGAACCTCACTTGGATGACAATTCAGTTAGTACAGAGATTTCAGCATTGCATAGGGCTAGATGGGCTGTAGGCATATAATTTTTTAAAAATCAAAAATTGTAAAACAAGCAAGCAAAGATGTTTCCAGAATGTCAGGAAACTCCTGGACTGATGCAAATCTTCAACTTGGGACTTATTCTGCACACACACACATACACACAAAATCGCACATGGTTGTTTTGAACAGATGACAGAATTTTCTGTGGAGGAAAACAGCATTTTCTGCACAGAAAAGAATAGCCTGGACAAAAAATGTGAATTTTGTGCAGAATAAATCCTCTATTCCAGCATTTGCCATACAAGAAACAATATCTTCTTCGTCAAAATAACATTCCAGTGCAGAAATACAATATTCATGCAATCAATCAATCAATCAATCTCTGTCCTGTATAGAAAATACTGCTTTCCACACAAAAATATCGTAAATGAATTTTGCACAAAGAAATTGCTGAGCTGTAAATATGCTTTAAAATAACACTTTTCAAAGTCTTCCTTGCATTGGGAAGGAAATTGCTAAAATACTCATTGCTTCCCTTGAATCTCATACACCAAGTTGTCTGGTGAAGGGATTATTCATACAGAATCTTCCCCACTTAGTTCTCTAGAAGAAAGGGCACTCTGTAAGAGCTGGGCTACAAAAATCTTGTACACCAAGTCATCTGGTGAAGGGGTTGCTTCCCTTCAGAATGAAATTAATGAAGAATTACATCCTTGCTATGCTCACACAAAAACCACTGTATAAAGTAACCCTGAGATAGCTGTCTAAAATGTATGACAAGTCAGGCAGTTATAGGGCCTTGGGGGCTACATTAAATGCTCCTCAAGGGGCATGAGGGGGCAGTTTCTTGACCACTTCCATACCCCTGAAAAAAATTGGGGATGCCAGAGATCACGAGGGCTTCAAAAATGGTCTTAGGAGGTCTGCATCTGTCTCTTGTGCTGCGTTTTCTCACCCTGATACACCATAGTCACAAAGAAAATGCCTTTTTTGCAGTGTTTTTGATGCATTCGGTGCATCTTGGTGACATTTCCACACTACACTCTCATAGCACGATTATTCCACTTTCAACATCCTATGGAATCCTGGGGTTTGCAGTTTAGAGAGGGGCCAGCTGGCCCCTCCCTAAGCTGCAAACCCTAGGATTCCATAGGATGTTGAAAGTGGAATAATCACGCTATGAGAGTGTAGTGCGGAAATGGCCATAGATGGGAAGAAGTTGGGAATGAAACAAAACAATGGAATACAAGACAACAAACAATGGAATACAAGACAACAAATAACATATGCTTCAATTGTTGTTGTTGCTGTTCAAGTCATTTCCAATTTATAGTGACCCTAAGGAGAACCTATCACAGGGCTTTCTGGGGCTGAGAGCATGTGACACACCCAAGGTCACCCACTGGGTTTCCATGATTGAGCAGGAAAATAAACCCTGGTTTCCAGGGTCACAAGCTAACTCTCAAACAACTACAAAATGCTGGCTCTCATACACATCAGTACTAGAATTCATTTCAGCTAAACTGGAAACTGGGTCCTATATGGGAGAAAAATGGGATATAAATAAATAGGAAGAGCAAAGGCAGTTCCAGTGTCTATGGGGTAGTGAATCCATTTTGATTTTTATTCAGCAGTTTAAAAAACCAATGGGATTCTAGGCTTCATCAATAGGGGTGTAGTGTCTAGGCTAAGGAAAGTAGCAGTGCCACTCTATTCTGCTTTAGACAGAACTCACTTGGAATATTGTGTCCAGTTCTGGGCACCACAGTTCAGGAAGGATATTGACAAACTGGAATGTATCCAGAAGAAGGCAACCAAACTGGAGAAGGCCTGAAAACTATGCCCTGTGAAGACCAGCTTAGGGAGCTGGGGATGTTTAGCATGGAGAAGAGAAGGTTAAGAGGTGACATGATAGCCATGTTTAAATATTTGAAGGAATGTCATATGGAAGAAGGAGCAAGCTCGTTTTCTGCTTCTCTGGAGACTAAGACAGGGAGCAATGGATATAAACTACAGGAAAAGAGATTCCACTGAAACATTTGGAAGGACTTCCTGATGGTAAGAGCAGTTCCAAGAGTTGAATATGCTGCCTTGGAGCATGGTGGAGTGTCCTTCTTTGAAGGTTTTTAAACAAAGGCTGTTCGGAGTGCTTTGTCTGTGTATTCCTACATGGCAGGGGGGTTGGACTGGATGGCCCTTGTGGTCTCTTCCAACTGTATGATTCTGTGACTCCCAACCTTAAGGTTGCTGAACAGTGTTTGCAGAAGAAGTCTGGCACTATGGATACCTCCTTTAACATTCAGACTAAAATAGAGACACCAGCTGCTGCTGAGAAGGAATGAAACTTAGCTAGGGAAATCTACTCATCCCTAGCTGCAACACATAGCCTCTCTTTGCCTTACATCCTAGGAGAGGGAAAATAAGCCAGCTGATAGCAACAATATTTGTTTTCCACGCTCCATTAGTAGCCTAGAAGCAATTCATGCATGATCCCCAAATCTGCACCCAGCTAATTAAAAAGAATGTTTCCTGTCTCCTCTTGTGCCTTCTGCATCTGGAACTGGCTGGCTTCTGCAAACATGCAGGGATTTGGAGGGAGGGGCTGAGCGTAAGGACAGATCACAATAAATCTATGCCGACAGGTACAAGCAAATTGGTCTATGGAAGTGACATATCTCTTCGCTTAAATGTCTACCACAAATCCCAAAGAGGCAGAGTAGGATTTAATCTAATTGGCTGTGCCATTTCCTTATGGCTTAATGCAAGAATCACAGCAATTACATCTGACTGTATGTAGCCTGGGTGCTGAGAATTCATTTATTAGTCTATTAGGAATCAAGAAAAACCTGAGGTTGGAAATAATTTGGCTACTCTGTTAAACGCATGGCTTGGGATTTCATTTGTGGTCACATTCACCAAATTGCTACTGATGAAGCAGCAGTGGGGGAAATGGGTATAATTTGTTCATCGATTCAGCTATGGAATTTTGTACCTCCCTTTATCATTGTTTTTCTCTGGTCAGTTTGCCATGCAAAATTCTTTTGGTGCTAGGTGGTGGGTACTTCTCCTTTCCACGAGGTCATGTAAAACAGTGGTTTTCAACCTTTAGTTCTCCAGATGGTTTGGATTTCAGTTCCCAGAAGCCCCAACCAACAGTCAGGGATTTAAAATTTTAACTCTAACCTGAATTGAACAGTTAATTCTAATGAGTGGGAAACCACTGAATCATGTCAACACTAATATATTTTTTCTTGACTGAATGGGTCTGCTCTAGTTAGGACTAGCAGCTGGAGTTAGTCCTGAAATATCTGGAGACCCAAACATTGAGAACTACTGATCTAAAATACAGGTGTGGGATTTTGAGGATATAACACAAATGTTTATTCATTTATAATGTTGGGACTCGAGCTGGCTAACAAACTACAATGTACAAGACTAAAAACAAAACTAAAATGTACAGGGATATCACTATACACACACACACACACACACATGCAGAGCAATCTCCAGGATTAAAATCTTTGAAAATTTATTTCAAGAAAGATTTTTTTAAAAAAGAAAACTACCAAATAGTTCATCATTAAAGGCTCATTGCAGTCAATTCTGAAAAGACAGGTGGAATAGGAAAGTTTTCACTTAATAGCAGAAGGAGACCAGGGACACACCTATCTTAGCTTCCCTGGGGAAGTAGTTCCAAAGTCTGGCAGCAGCCACCTAGAAAGCTCTCTCTCTTCTACTTTCCAACTGTGCATGGGGAACTTGCCGTGAAGTCTGACGTATTCTCAGGAGTGATCACTCTGACTTGTGGAGGGGGCCTTGAGGAGCTGAGAGAAGATAAGTCTGTGAGGTGAAGTCCAACTAATGGAGACAAAGGCCATTCCCACCCTGCACTGTTCTAGTGCTATTATTTCACTTTCAACATCCTGTGGAATTCTGGGGTTTGTAGTTTACTGTGACAAAGCTCTCTGGCTGAGAATTCTAAGTGCCCATCCCAAAACTGCTAACTCCAGGATTCCATAGGATGTTGAAAGTGGAATAAGAGCATTATAACAGTGTAATGCAGAAATGGTCATAGTTCTTAAGGGAACCTGGGAGTTGTACCAGGTAGCATGATTCTTAGAAGATATTTCTGTTGCTGCCTGGCAGCAACTATGGCATTCAGCTTTTATTTTAGTAACAACCAGAGTTTAGCAAGTTACCTTTTCATAGTACTGTGTCGAACTCATTATAATGTTTGAAAATCATTGCAATTACTCCTTGTTAATAATGCTTCCAGATTGTGGAACTTGTTGATAAGATAAACTAGGTTGGTCCTCTTCGTGTTGTCCTTCTGCTAGCAATTGAAAGACCTTCCTACTCAGGTGGGGTTTCAGGAAATTACTGGCTTGAAGAACATGCTATATAATGAATAAGTAATAAATTTAGCAGGGGTTTAATATTATGTGAGCTGCCTTGGGCCATAGTTCTGGGGGAAAGGCGAAGCACAGATTAAACAAACATACACACAAACATAGCACTGTAAATCTGGATTAATATGCAGAGGGATCTTGTAGCACCTTTGAGACTAAGTAAGAGAATGAAGTTGGTAGCATAAGCTTTCCTAAACTTAAGTCTTCCTCATTAGATGTATCTGATGAAGTAGACTTAAGACTATGAAAGTTTACGCTACCAACTTCTTTCTCTCAGTTAGTCTCAAAGATGCTATAATATCCCTTTGCAAATATACAAACAGTACAAACATTTTAAAAAGTGTTTTAGAAATATTTTGGAAAAAAATAATTACTTTTACTTTTAGTTTCCTTTTCTTTTTAGGAAGATCAGCCTTAGGATAGATAAGAGAATGACATGAAACCTACCACATTCTGGTTAAAATGTATCTAAAATGCCTAACATGTCCTTAGAAGTAACTTTAAGAAGTAACTAGAAACCATGACTTCGTTCCCATTGGTTACATGGTTTTAGAACTGTAACCTGATTATGGAGAATTAAAATGAGCAGAAATGCATTCTGGATTTGTGCTTCAGTAATGTTAAATAACTTCTCAATACATGTGAACCTTAGGTAAGTTGGTCAAGGAGCAGCCTTGAATGGCTGACAGATCACCAGTTTGGACCAGTCAGGCACCTCACCAGTACTGGAATTACTTCTGTGGAGGATCCAAAGAGGCAAAAGAAAAAGTATAAAAGAAAGGTATAAGAAGTGTAAGGCCTCGCTTTGGGGGTCCCCAGTATCAGTATGGTTTAGATGGGCACCATACCTAATTGGCACCATATTGGATTGGCAACTGTATTAATTGGTTCTGATATCAAAATCAAGCCTGAGAGGTGACCAAGAGGTTTGACTGCAAACAAGAGAAGCAGGTCAACCTAAACACCCTCCAGGTAAGACCAAATCATTTGTCAGGCAAATAAACACCCTTCCTCTGCATAATAGGCTTAAGCAGAAGCTGGAGTTTTCCCAGGGAATGCAATTGTGAGAAGCCCAGCAGGACACTGACTGACAGGCAGCCATCCCCTGTGCACCTGGGCTCCTTACTCTTTCCTCATAGCACCTACAATAGACAGCTATTACAGCACACATTATGTCTTTATCATCCAAACACTGTGCACATTAGTGGGTTGATAGTCCATTGCCTATGCTGCAATTCTCATTGTTCTGCACTTGGAACCCCAATAGTCTCTACCTCCACAGGCTATTTTTTGGGTACAAATACCCCTGATTTCAGGATGCCCAGTGCAGTTTCTTGAAGGTCTTCCCAGAACTCTGTTCATCTGGCTCTTGAATGGGAACTGTCCTTAGGTACTACCTAAGCCAAGCCACATTTCAGCTCTTCACTACTCTTCTGGACTGGTAACTATAACACACACACACACACACACACACACACACCCAAAAAAACCCCTCAGCGTCTCTATCCATATTTTTTCCCTCCATTTTTTCTTCAGTTAGCTCTTGTGTGAATGTCTGACTGTTTGTATTTTGTGTGCATGCATGAGTGAATTCCCTCCAATAAAAACGCAATTTTAGCTTACTTTTGAATCTCTGGCAAGTTCTTTTCCTACGTAAGCCTGTAAACATTGGTAGAAAAGGTCTCATTAAGTTACTCCCCTCTCACAAGCTCCTCTTTGAGCTAATTCATTTCCCACTTTTGCAAGGAGGTATTTGTCATGATGGGGTGGCCCTTGTGGCATGGGCTCTAGGACCAGGAAGTGCTGTCTGTCATTGATAGGAAGTGGCTGGGTGTCACTGAAGCTCTGGGAGCTGTAGGCTGTGGAGGGGAGAGGACCAAGGAGAATGGAGACTAGTTGTGGTTGGCTGAAGGCTGAAATTCACACATTGATTTGACTTGATATTTGGCTGTAGCTCCCCAGGAATTCAGTTCAAGCAAATCCTCTATATATATTACCGATCAAGAGGAAGAAAGAAAGAGAGAGAAGTTTATTCATTGTAAAGGGAGTATTAGTGAAAACGAAGGCGAGATTCGTGATGAAGAATCCAGGAAGAAAGACAAAGATGGGACAAGGATGGCATCAAGAAAGATGACAGTGAGGGATATGAGGAGGGAGAAAAAATTGAAATGGAAACTATGAGGCTGGAATATGATTTCCAGAGGGAAAGGAGAGAGGTGAGTGGGGGTCCTCCTGGGTCAGTCCATGCATATTGAGTCAGGTATAATAAGGAGAAATTGCCTCCTCATTACAAGGGGAAGGGAATTATGTTGATATGTTATTGGAGTCTTTTTTTGTAAAGTGCGGCCAACTTATAATTGGCGAGCAGAGCCCATGGGCAGCACAGTTCAGACCCTTGCACAATGGAAAACCCCAGAGGCCGTTGGTAGGCTGGCTGATAATGACTGTGGTGACTATCAAATCGTGCAATAAGCCCTTTTGAGAAGGGATGAGGTTGACCCCAGAGACCTTCTGGGTTAGACTTCAGGTCTCTGAGGGAAGGGTCTGATAACTCCTTCCTCGAGCTGGCTGCAGGAATGACAAGTCGATTTAGCAGGTTGATGGAAGGTGGGGGCAGAGGAAGAGAGAAAAGAGAAGAATTTATCCTGCAGGAACAGCTGGTGGAGATCTTGGTTTCTTCTCACTGGGGGGTGGGGACAATCCCCTCCTTAATACCTTTCATATGGTGAAATTTCACAAATAACAAAGGTGTGATGAGAACAAGCTGCACTACACAAACAAGACAGCAAACATTTCTGGCTCCAGTATGTGTAAAGACAACTACTAGGTGGTTATATCAAGAAAGAGGTCAGAATCCTGCTGAGACCTAATGCACAAATAAGTTCTCCTATGGAAGCAGTGGGGCATTTTTGTCTGATGTGCAATATCTGCCTTCTGCGTAAGGTTGTGGAAGTGGAGTTTCACATGCAGTGCCATTGTTCCTGGCTGTGCATTGTACCTTCAGTCCTGCATTCTGTTACAAACTTTGAGGCTGGGTTCAGTGGCACAACATTATCATTCAGCTCAAGAGTTACATAGCACTATTCATGCATAAGCCCACATGTGGAGATTTGCTCTACATAACCCTGATGTAGGATTGCTACCATTTTGAATTTTCCATGTTTAAAAAGAACGCATTGCAGGTGAGAGCAAGAGGAGGCAGAATGGTGAAATCGTTTTTTTTTTAATTTCATGATTGTTTTGGTGCTATCTGAAGAAAATCAACTAAGTCTGGGTTAGGCAAAGTATGGCCCATGGACCCCAACACAAATTGTTCAGCTTCTAAGCTCCCTGTTAGTCTTCAAAAGCATGATTTTAGCCTGTATTCTTATCTTCCTGATTACATTTCAGCTGCCTTTAAAAGGTCCCGTTTTCTCTCTTCTCCTGCTCTTTTCCATGGCTTACTTCAGTTGGTGCAAACTGAGTTCAAACTGGAGAAGTAGCTTACACTCTGTTACCTCAGCTGGGGGGAAGAAGAGGAGGAGGCATACCTTCCCTTCCCAGTAGGCTCAGGCAAAAGCAAACTGCTGCAGCCTCTCATAGCTTGTGTGTTCTTCCACTTTGATAACTTCTACCATCTTTACCATACTGTGATGCTGGCTGGTCACACATGTCCCAGTTTTCATCTGTGAAATGCTCTCTCATTTTTTTTCCACTGAATGTCAGTACCACCACTTCTAGTGTGCCCAGATGTACCAATGCAACCTAAACGGAGGGTTACAGGAGTCAAAATGCCCTTTGTAATTGTCATCTGCTGTTGTAGGCCTTATTTCAAAGTATCAGTAGCCCTTATAGACAGCGTAGCTGCACTAAATGATGCACTAAACGACTATCATGGCTCCATCCTGTGGAATCCTGGGATGCACTGTTTGGTGAGGTACTGAGAATTCTCAGCTATAGAGTGCTAATGTTGTCATTCAAGGGAATGCACTAGAACTCTCTAGCAGAGAATTCTAAGCACCTCACTGCAAAACTACAAATTCCAAGATTCTATAGGATGGAGCCATGGCAGATAAACTACTATTGAACTGCTATAATTTAGTAATGAAAATCTATCCAGAGAGACCAAAAAAAAAAAAGCAAAGAAAGGCAGATAGGTATCCGATCCAGATGTCTAAAAAAAGAATTTTACCTTCTGTTTGAAGGCTTCATAGGCAGTTCAAGACTTTTGCTAGGGCTAGTCCAATTCATTTTGCTAACTGAGCTAAACAACAGATAGTACCTCTTTTTCCAGCAAAACCCGTGACACATGCTTCCCAAGACCAACAATGTTATTTTGGCACCTGAGGCAGAAAATCTCTCTGAAATCTCTTTCTACCTAATTGGAAGTAAAAATCAGAGCCCAAAAAGTTACTTTTTTAAAAAAAATGCATTTCTTTCCTATTACTCATTTCTGGTGTTTCCAGAGTAGTGTTTTGTTGTTAATTATTTAAAAAGTAGATCATTTTTGGTTACATTTTTGTTTTTG
The DNA here is from genome assembly GCA_948472985.1 of Iguana delicatissima. NCBI lineage: Eukaryota > Metazoa > Chordata > Lepidosauria > Squamata > Iguanidae > Iguana > Iguana delicatissima. The sequence goes on from CAOKZL010000392.1 coordinate 649,452, forward strand.
CTACATATTGGTGTGTGTTAGGGGGTGGAATCTTGAAACTGATAAAGCAACAGAACTTGAAAACTTCATCTTAAAGGCCCTTTAAAGATAACTTCAAAAGTAATTAGAAAACTTTAGTCCTTGCATGAACAAAGTAGTTTTGCTTTGAGTCGTTACATTACTTTTGAAATGTGGTTTCAGTACTGCGAACGAACAGCACCGCAAAGCCCTCACAGAGCTTGACAGCTGCTGGGTGGTGGGACGACATGTGGAGCAATGCACACGTGTGGGATCTCAACCATAAAGATTTCAATTTCAAAATGTGAGTGAGTACAACATCTTTTGCTGCCAGTGGAATAGCCACAGAGTAATGCAGGCTGATGAACTTTTTTCTTTTATGACCAAAACAGTTACCTTTGCTTTTGTCTATAAAAAGAAAGAAGTTGGGATTCCAGATCAGGTACTTAGCTACATGACTACTTTGGTTATGTAAATAAGCAGAACTTTCCAACACAGCCCTGTTCCATCTTGACTGACCAGCCAACAGCCACCGTGTGTGTCTGTTCCCCGTTGATCGACACACAGAAAACTGATGTTTCCACCTCTATCCTCTGTGTGATCTCCAGTGTAACAATCAGAAGGAGGATCCCTGTCAGAATTCCTCCTCACACCATGGATCATTTGTAAGAGGACGATGGGGACATCAGTCAGCTGCTTCCTGATTGACAGGAGAACAGACCCCTGTTGCTCACAGTGACTGATGCCTGGTAAGCCAGGACTGGGAGACTTTTATGATTCCTATGAATTACACACACTTCTGAGTACACAGAATCATGAATATGAATCAGTTATGGCTACTGAACTCTTAAGATAAACATTGTGACTGCAATGATGAATTCCAGCCTCTTGGGTCTCCCTCAGAGATACCAGCAGGACTGGAGTGTTTGGGGAGAGGTGTGGCATGCCTGCAGCTCAGTTAATGTAGACCCAGCTGTTTGCGCTGAACAATCAGCTGTCCTAGATAAGCAAACACATATGCTGGAAACAGCAGTGATTGTCCACTCTGTGAGAGACATTCAAACCAGTCCAGAGATTCTGCCCTGTTCTTGGATCCAGACTACTTTTCTGCAAACACTGCTGTCAGTCCTGATACCCAGCTTCTGACTGATACCCTATCTTGCAACCTCTGGACTGCTAATCAACCACGGGGCTTCTCAGTTCCCCAAATGAATTATCGCACAGGCAATTAAAGACACTGGTCATTTCTGCTTGGCATCGCCATTCTGTGATGGGGAAGCTTGGCAGCATTCACACAATGTTGTTGCAGTCCCACTGCCAACACATCCCCACCTGTCGTGATCACGGGATATTCCGTTACCACTAATGGCCCATGATGGTGTGACACTGTCATGACCACTGGCCATGTGGAACAGGAGGAAGCATGATGTAGGCATTTCCTTCCCCAGTGCAGCATGGGAAAGAGGCTGGCTGCACTATGGAAGGAAAGTGTGTGTCACACGCGTGCCCTTCCAGAGGGAACTGGGCAATGCTGAGGGGAGGTCCACATCACACTCCCATCCTGGCAAAGGCTCTTCTGGGATCACAAAAGGACAATGATGGGAACCAGTAAGATACCGAAATGGCCATTCAGAAGAAGCTGTCATAGGCAATAGCCTTGAAGCCATGGGCAAGTGTGTGTATCTGTATTCATTTATTTATTTACTTATTGAAATATTTATATTCTATTATATTTATATTGAGTGGAAAGCACTTATCACAGGTGCTAGGCTGTCAGATGCTGCTGGGAGCTATCTGCCACAACAAAACCCACTGCTGATGTCACCATTTTAAAACATTGGAAGGCAGAGCAGTGAGCAGATCAGAGCGACTCAGGCAGCAGCTCTTCACAGAGTGGAGTGATGTGGAGACAAAGCAAGGAGGAAGAGATATGAAGCAAGAAGCTCAGGGAGTTGTCACAACAGCAGAAGCTAATTGTTTCTCTATTCTGAGCCCAGGCAAAATATGAGTGCTGGAGAAGCAAAGAGGAGAGGGAGGTGACATGCAGGTACAGGTGGCAGTTTTGGAAGACAGGGAACTGAAGGCAGGGCTTGGGCTCTGACTGCAAGTGCTAGAAGGAGACAACCTGGAATCTTGTATTCCAATGTCTGGTGTCCTTTGTAGGAATGAACTTCTTCACTAATTATCTTCCCAAGGGAAGGAACTGGGAATCTGAGCAATTTTATTTGCTAAATTTGAAAACCACATACAGTTTTTGAAGCCTAGTAGCAATTTCGGACTTACTCCACTCAAAATTTGCATGTGGCTTTTTTTTGTGGGGGAAAAAAATATTTTCTGTGCAGGAAACAGAACAGAAAATAATAGTTATGCATAGCGTCCAGATTTTACTTCCAGGTCTGGGTGGCAAGCAGCAGCAAGAAGAGAGTTCTTTGCCTTATTTCTCCAGAAATGAAGCCACAAGCAAGACAGCAACTCCTTTCCCCCAATTTTCCTCATTGGTTTCAAGGATCATACCCCTCATCTTTGCCAGAATGATTTTTTCACGTAATACTCTGCAATTATGTCTCATCTAAATGTGTCCTAATTACTGGAATGTCCGTGATGTCTTTTCTCAAGCAGAGATCAGAAGAAAGAGAAGATAATATTGAAGATTTTCACAGTTGGACTGGGCTGAACTCGTGTGGCTTTAGTCTGCTCATTAAAATTCAACCTTAAAACAACACTAGGCCATTTTCATATTCTTTTAGCTAGAAGGGATTTCAGTTTTAATTTTCTCTCACCCTCCTGACCTCATTGTATGAAGTACGTTGATATAACAAGTGTATCTGCTTTGGTAAATAAAAGGGGACGCATTTGAACTTCACTTGGAAGAGAAGTTAAGGAACCATATCCATCTGTCCTTGCTTTCCTGGGTGAAAGAGGGTCGTATCTGGGTTTTCAGATTCCGTAATATTCCAGTACTCTACAGGTCAAAGAGTCATGGAATTTTCATAGAATCATAGAGTTCGAAGGGGCCTCATCGGTCATGGAATCCAGCACCCTGTTTGGTGCAGGAACTCCAGGTAGAGCATCCTCATCCAGCCTCTTTTTGAAGATGTTGAGAAAAAGACCCCCACTACCTCTCTATGTGATTGGCTCCATTGCCAAACCACTCTGACCATCAAGAATGTCCTATTTTAACCTGGGCAGCAAGCTAGAGATCACTGCTGCACAACTGATAGCCAAATAGCAAACAAAGAAACAGAACAGCTCAAAATCAGTCACTTCCTTTACTCAGTAAACAAAAGATCAAAGGCATGAACAGGGTCCAACAGAATCCAAAGGCAGAGTGAAATAGTCCAGCATCAACATGATCCAAGAATACAACCAGAAGGAAAGTCAGATAAGGGGTGCTTATATAGGCCAGCAGCTTAACACAGCTGCTGCCTAACTAATTGCTGTCTCCTTTGAGACCAGCGCAAGTTCTTCCTTTGCTGTCCACATTTGGCAAAGGTAGGTATTAGTAAATTGTCTTCTGTATCTGAAAGGGCAGAACTCTCTGCTGGAGCTGGTACTGCACCCTGTTCTGTCTCAGGGATTTGTGGTTCTTTAACCTCTTCCTGTTCAGCAAGTCCTGGCATGTCTACTATTTCAGTCTCTGAGCCAGAGTCCATTTCCACGTTCTGGAAGCAGAGCATGACAAAGAAGTTCCTTCTAATGTTCAGTCAAAATCTATCCATCTATAACTTAAAACCATTGGTTCTACCCTCTGGGGCAACAGTGAACAAATGTGCACCCTCCTTTCTATGACAGCTCTTTAGATATTGGTCAAAAGTCATTGTGTTGTATTTATTTGAGTGTTGGACTAGGACTCCAGGAGACCAGTATTCAAATCTCTGCTGAGCCATGGAAACCCACTAGATGACCTTGACCAAGTCACACTTTCTTATCCTTATAAAAAGGAAAACCCTGTGATAGGTTTACCTTAGGGTCACTATAACCTGAAAGCACATAACAACATTACAATTCTAAAGGCTGCTCCACATGTGTAGATCATTGGCTGAAGTGGATTAAGACCCAATTTTGGGAAAGTTGTTGCCGTTGTCATCGTCATCATCTTCATCATTATCATCAAAATCACCCTGGTTAATATAGCCAATAATGAACTGCAATCTAACATCTTAAAGATCTAATGGTTCTCACTGCTGTTCTAAAAACTGATGGAGATGGCAACTATCATTCTTTCATAATCCATGCACATTTAAATAATATCTGGAATCCACTTGGTTAAGTCCAGCTAGAATAGACCCACTGGATCAATTGTTGAAGGATTAGTCAACACGTCAATAAATACCATTGATTCAATGGCTTTACTGTAACATGACCTGTCGGGGCTAACAGGATTGAAGCCAATAATAGTGATGCTCGAAGATTTGGTTAGATCTGTATTTTTAAGCAAAATCATGTAATTCATATTGCCTAGACTAGTCTATAGATCTGAAACCAGATTGCCTTCAGTTATTCCTTCAAATGCTGTACTACTGTCCTTAGTTCAAAAATACATGTAAAAAGACATATAACAAGACAAAAATACATATAAAAAGTCCTAGCTACACATTTTTAAATAAATGCAAGCAGAAATTTCTGTTTTAGGGAATATATATGTTAAAAATGGGAAAAATCAGTTTTTATTTGTTTTCAAAATTTTCCCATTTGATACATAAATGAGACATAACAGAACTGTGAAATAAAAATATTCAAAATTGAAATTGGCCAGCCATATCCATCTTCAAATACATCATCATCATCATCATCACTCTCACTGCTACTGCTACTATTCCTATTAAAAAGAGATAGTTGCTCACTAAGGGCAGCTTTCTGAACTACACAAGTTGCCCATTACATACCAGACTATGCCTCCATATCTGTTGATCTGGTTCTCGTTGAATAGGAAGCCTATTGCTCCTTGGGGCCTTTCCACACTACACTGTTATAGTGCTATTATTCCACTTTCAACATCCTGTGAAATTCTGGGGTTTGTAGTTTCCTGAGGCCAAAGAGGTCTCTGGCTGAGAATTCTAAAGGTCCCTCCCTAAACTGCAAACCCCAGGATTACATAGCATGTTGAAAATGGAATAATCTACTATATAAAAATCAACGTTTGAGAGTTTGTCTGCGTGTCCGCGTCAAGCAGGTGAATGATTGGCTGAGTGAGGTGAAAAGACCTCGTATGATTGGCGGGCTGTGAGGATTCCATGGAATCCTGGGGTTGGCATCTTAGGGAGGGGCCTTGAGAATTCTCAGCCAGAGACCTCTTGGACCTCAAGCCAATTGCTATGGAGGTGAGGCCTACCATCCATAAGGATGCCAGAAAACCTTTGGGAGGCATATGTGAGAAAAATTAAAGTGACATACACAACAAAGTTACAAGTTCTTCTCATCTTACACAATAGATTGTATGGATTCCATGTGTGGAGAATCTTAAAATTGAAATTCAAAACAAAAAATGCTTCCAGAAAACTGTAAAGCCATTGCACAAATTCAACAGAAAGCAAAATCAATCAATCAATCAAAAGCCAGTACATCAAGGGCACCAGAGAACACAGATACTGGAATAGGCCGGTTGCTATGGAGACAATGCCTAGCAGCAAGGAGGAGGACAGCATATTTCCAGAGGAATCCAACCTCTGTATGGCAACAACTCTGAATACAGATTGGATTGGGGAATACAGGGAAAAGTTTCAGGTATTGGAATAGGCCTCTTGCTATGTCAATGAGGCTTAGCAGCAAGGATGACAATGTGTTCCCTCAGGTATCCAAACTGTGTATGTAAATAACTCTGAATACAGATTTCACTGAAAAATATGGGGAAAAAATTGCAGGTACTGGAGAAGGCAGTTTGGTGAGTTCTTAAGAGGAAAATAAAATCCTGGAAAAGTTACAGGGACTGGACAACACAGTTTGGGGAATTAAAGACACAAGATCTCAAATCTGTATATTTCAACCACATATAACTCCTAAAGTAAGGTAAAATAATTCCTAAAGTATTTCTAACAAGTTTTACCTATGAGAAAATAAAATATTTGACAATGCCAGATAAATACACTAGAACAGTGATTCTCAACCTGTGGGTCCCCAGATGTTTTTGGACTTCAACTCTCAGAAGCTCTGAGCATTGACCATAGTGGCTGGGGCTTCTGGGAGCTGAAGTCCACAAACATCTGGGGACCCACAGGTTGAGAACCACTGCACTAGAAGTACTATAACAGTGTAGTGTGGAAAGACCCTTGTTCCCATATAGCTCTTCAACTTCCTAAGTCAGGAGTGGGAAAAGCATGATCCATGACCTTCACTGGGTCCCTGAGGGTAAATTTCTGCCCCTAAATCACGTAGACCCCTCAAGTTGAAATCAGATAAAGAAAAACTGCTCAAACTGTACCCTTTCCCAGCCACAGAAAATGGCTTTATTGAGGACAATTCTCCAGACTGGAAGTGTTATCCCATCATGGCCTGAAGGGACAGAAGGATAATGGACCTCATTTCCTCCACAATTGCTCACCCTTATTCTAAATGAAGCTAACTAAGCAACTTCTATACAGCAGTAGAAAGAATAGCAGTAGAGCAAGTAAGTCTTCAGACAGTTGAGGGCTTCCTCAGAAATATCTGTGAATAAGGCTGTCTTCAAGCAGACCACAGCAACCTCATTTTCATTTGGAATTTGTCCCAAAACAATGTATTACATTAAACTGCCATCATACATTACAGGGGTAAAAAATACTTTACTCTCAAAAGTACAGATTGTAAATCATGATGAAATGCTTTTCCCCTCCCCTCCCCTCCCCTCCCCTCCCCCAAAATGCCTGGTCTTAAAATAGAATATCTACAAGAGTAAAGAAAGGGGAATTGGTTAAGTACATCGAGGGTTAAAATTGGTGTCCCGAACTGTAAATTTTATGGCCAAATTCAAGTGATCCACAGGCTCATTTATTATTGCAAAAATGATTGGAACTGGGGCTCTTGACACGATTACCCGTTAGGACAGATTTATTGAAAATTAGCAATTCCATTTATAACTATGAGATTTCAGGGATTATTCTGCTGTAGACTAGGAAATGGACAGATTTACAACTTCAGTGAGTCTAGTAGAACCAACTAATAGAGCATGGGAAGAAAATTTAGAGGTTTGTGCTCCTAAAGGAGTTAACCTTTGGGTAAAGACACATTTTTCAAGTGGCTCGTGAGAAATTATTGGGCCCATAAATTGTGGCTGCCAATGGCATGAAAAATAGCCATGGTGCAGCAGATTTTATTTTGGTTTGTAATGTTTTTTTTTTTTCCAGGCAAAGAAAAAAGCAAGCAAGGGAAAGCTGAAGAAATCATTTCACCTTTTCTTAACGGTCAAACCAAAAATCCTTTGGAAGTTGGGAAGCTGCAGGTTCTTCTCTCAGATATAAGGAGAAGCCATAAGGAATCTGAGATAAGATTTTGGAAGAGTTCAGTCATATTCCCACAGGTGGTAACTTCAACACATTGGGTCTTCAGCCAAGCACATTCACCAAGGCAATAATTCTGTTGGCATTATATACATCTAAATTCCCTTATTCACGTGGTGGCGGGGGGGCATTGAGTAACAGACATATTCAATTCATGGTTCCACAAGTTGAACCATTTCACATGGGCCTAAATCTTGTTTTTTGTCCCAACTAGAATTGAGTCACTGAATCCATTTGAGGTCACTTATTGTCAACTCACCTTTCAATAATTGATTCAATGAGTCTGCATTAGTTCAAGCTAACCAACAGGATTCTAGCCACATTCATTTTCATGCAGGAAGGTAGGGGAGTCTCAGACTAGTGAATTTGGACAAGAGAAAGGTGTTGGTGGGATTCTGGGAAGCCCAAGGGATTGCAGTTCCATAGCAGCACCTCAAGTCTGAGTGCTTGCAGAAGAGGGTTTTGTCCACCTCATAAGATGAATAGGCACTAAAGCTTGGCAATGTAGGAGTTTTATTAATGTAAGTGACTCCAGGGACAAAGCAAGAAGAGCCTATAAGGCCACTCTGGTGTTGAATCATTCAACAATTGATTCAGTTAATCTACTGTAGACCAACAGGACTCTTCCCATGCAGTTCTTGGGCCATTTCCACACTGCATTGTTACGGTGCAATTATTCCACTTTCAACATCCTATGGAATCCTGGGGTTTGCAGCTTAGGGAGGGCAGTTCTTTGGCCTCAGTCCACTACAACCCCCAGAATACCACAGGATGTTTAAAGTGGAATAATAGCACTATAACCACGTAGTGCAGAAAAGGCCTTGGATCAAACACAGCTATTTGTCAGGACCTGCAACATACCACTTGATTCTCTAAAACTGCAGAAACAGCCATTGTGCATTCCCCACTGCACTATGGGACACGAAACAAGCCCACTGGAAGATCCACAATTGGTGGCATAAAAGTTGTATCCAGCAGTAGCATGATACACCACAAGGACCATGTGACTATGTGAATGTAGATTTAAGTCTTGCAATTACAAGGTAGGTTCTCAGCCGAAATGCCTGAATCTTTGATTTCTCTAGTGTTGAGCAGGATTGTTATTACAACAATAATATATTATCTGAAGGATAAAACTAACCGATCTCTTGATTGTTTAAGTCCAGCTCCAGGGACGGTTTCAGGTAAGGAGTTTGACGGGGTAGTAGACATGTCAAACCATAACTCAGGGAGAACGGAACCCTCCAACAAAGAGCAACTACTTACTTGATCTGGATCTTGAATACAAACCATGGAAGTGGGGACTTGCAATCTTCCTGACTTTGGGGATTTTAAGGGGGAGGTATCAGAAAAGGAATAACTGTCTTGCAGTGGCTGGTTGTTCATAGCAATATCACTTTTTGATCCTTCAATGCCACCTCTTCCTATTGTCGTAAAGCCTTTGGATACTGCTCAGCTGGGCAGGTGGAGAAGGCCACCTGTGGAATAACATACATATAATTGGAGGTTTCCCAATCTGCCACTGGACAAGCAGTAATTGGAGCCTCCCTTTTCCATTTAGAGTTATTGTATACATCAGTGTTTTGTATCTCTAACAACAACAATGACAATGACAATAATTATTTCCTACCCCCACCCCAAGGTTCAAGGTGGCGTACAACATAGATTAAAATATAATCTCCAACTAAAAACACATAAAACCACTGAAAACATACCAATTTAAAATACATAGTTTAAAATCAACTGGATATGCCTGCTGGAAGAGATACTTTTTAAAATTTGGACAGCATGTTTAGCTATTAAATCTCTACCAGCAGGTCATTCCACAGTCTAAGGGCAGCTAACAAAAAGGCCCTCTGGGTGACCATTGTGTTCCAACAGTTGAATATGCTGCTTTGGAGTGTGGTGGAGTTTCCTTCTTTGGAGATTTTTGAGTGGATGCTGGAGAGCCATATGATGGAAGTGCTTTGATTGTGAATTTGATGGCACTTATGGGCCCTTTTCGCACCTTACCTTTGTCACAGTGGTGGGGGCGGCGCTCGTGAGAGCAACCGTTTGCGCGAGCCGCTCACGGCAGCCCTTCTGCCTCCCGCAGCTGTTTGCCAGTTGCGCGAACGCCCCGCCCCTTCCTACCGCAGCGCAACCTGGGAATTGCAGGCTAGCGCTGAGACAGGAAGCACGACCGGCCCGCTCCTCCAGCGCACCACAGGGCAGGTAAGTGCGCAAGGGCCCCGGGAGCCTTGCACGACCACGCAGCATTTTTGGCTTGAAGCCGAAAATAAAAAAAATGCGTGCATGATTCGCGTTAGGCTCATGAGCGTCGCGTAAATGAGAGTGCGTTGTACGGACTGGCGCTCAAGGGGCCCTCTCACAAAAGAAACTGCATACGAAAAGGGCCATGGTCTCTTCCAGCTCTATGATTCTCTAATGCTATCAGGATTCCAGACTTTGGCCATTTCTGCATTACACTGCTATTATTCCACTTTCAACATCGTTAGAGTTCTCAGCCAGAAAGTTCTTCAGGCTCAATAAACTACAAACCCCAGAATTCCATGGGATGTTGAAAGTGGAATAACAGCACTATAACTGTGTAGTGTGAAGAGGCCCCAGGAAACAAGTGCTAGTGCTAGCACGGCACACCAAGAAGATATGAGGTGCAAACAGAGTAACAGAGGGAAAGATCCCACCATTTTTGCCTTTCAAGATGGCATATAACACAAAAATCAAAACCAGCAGTAAAATGATTTTATTCAAATAATGTCAAAGAACATCTTTATTCCACAAACATACCTAACAATGTATTTAAAAACAATTAACAATATAATAGAAATTGAGGAGGGAGAGTAGCAACTTCATCTGCTGTAGACTCAACACTTTACAAATACATACAGATGTTTAAAAAAAAATTAGGGGTTTTCTTTGTGGTAGCCTCAGCAAATTGGAACACCATGCCACATGAGACTAGCATACAACACCCTTTCTAGCCTTTGTCTAATCACACCTCCTCCTTTTAATGGTGCACTTAGAAGTTGAGTCACTGCTAGTATATTGCTAATATTTTGATCATTTTTTTTGTGGGGGGAATATTTGAAGTATTTTATGATTTGATATTTGCTGTTGTTCATTATGCACTGCTCTGAACATTTATATAGAAGAACAGTAAAATAGTGTAATGAATTAATTAACTTACTCGTGGATGGAATGCAGTCTGTAAGGTAAAAGCAAAGGGGGGAAACCCTGTAGCCCTCCAAATGTTCTTGGATTGCAATTCCTATTATCCTTGGCCATTGGCTCTCCTAGCTCAGGACGATGGGATTTAGAATACAACACAATCTGGAGGCCCTTGGCTGCCCCCAGCCCTATTCTGACATATACTGAGCCCAGACTTTCTGTCCTTTATTATAGATAGAAATCTTACAGGATCAGACTTGGAGTGCTATTGACACAGGGCAATGCAAAAGGATATAGCTTAAGAAACACTGGTAAGATTGCAAAAGGCAGGGCAGGGCTCTACGCTTAAATCAAACATCTGCTTTTTAAAAAGGTTTGCAAGGCAAGTGTACTTAATTTGAGAAGGTGAAGCCTTAAGCTACGAGTCAACTCAAAGTTAATGGGGCCATGGCCAAAGTTCACAGGCAAATATCTGTTGCACTTAGTGAATATCTTATGCCCGTCACTTTTATGTTAGCTAAATTTGAATAGGAAAATAATGTCATGCAGGAAACCAATTTTCCTCCAATATTTCAGACTGCAAGGGGAGAAAATGTGATGCTGTTTTTCGGTTTGTTTGTTCTGTTTTGATCTGAAATCAAGATTAAAGGGAAAGATCTGAAAAGTCACAACTTGGCTGCCTTGTTTTCCACTTGCTTCTGTTGGGACGAAGTTCCACTGAGGAGGGCTGAATGAAATGGGGAGGGTATTTCAACTATTTCAGAGGGGGCAAAACTGAAGTGAGGAGGTGGAAAACTTGTCAGAATTCCTCCTGGCTTGTCACAGAATGATTGGCTAAAATGGTGCTGGTGGAATACATGAGCACAGCTTCTTAGAACCTGCAGACTTTATTTCCCTTCTCTCACCACTGTTATTGTTCTTTGCCTCTGAAGAGACACGGTTTCACATGGGTTAATCCAGCAAAATGTTTTTGTGTCACCTTAGTCTTTTGGAAAAGAATGACAGTGGCACTGTGAAGGTGCCATGATGATAGAACTTCTTGTTGCTGTTTATTTGTATAGCACCATCACTGTACATGGTACTTTACAAGTAAAAGAATAACAAACAATTCCCTGCCCTCAGGCTTACAATCAGATTAAGACAGGACATAAAAGGAAAAGGAGATGGCAATGTGGAAGGAGTTTAGAGCCATTTCCACAACAGACTTTTATAGCCCCTCCCTAAACTGCAAACCCAGGATTCCATAGGATGTTGAAAGTGAAATAATAGCACTATAACCGTTTAGTGTGGAAATGGCTTAAGTCCAGCAGATATTGCCTCTTCTTCTCTCTCTCCCTGGCCAGGGCAGTGGCAGTTGGGATCAAGATAGGGCCTTTCAGATGTATATGGGTCTAGGCATGATGGAGTTGTGCTTACTTCTCTACCTCCAAAGCCAGGACAGTGGCAGTTGGGATGGAGGGAGGGCCTTTTAGGGCCTTTGTTCCCCAAGATACAAAGGGACTGGGGTATGTAGCAAAGAGTGGGGAATGGTTGTTTACCTTAAGGAGACTGTACATGGCCAACTGATGATTCATAGGGCTGGAAGAGACCACAAGGGCACCCCTCTCAGTGCAGGAATACCACAGTCAAAGCATTCCTGAGAGATGGCCATTCAGCCTCTGTTCAAAAGCCTCCAAAGAAGGAAACCCCACCACATTCTTAGGCAACACATTCCACTCTCAAACTGCTCTTACCATCAGGAAGTTCTTCCTAGTGTTTGCATGGAATCTCTTCCTTCTGAAGTTTGAAGCCATCCTAGTCTATGGAGCAGCAGAAAACATGCTTGCTCTATCCTCTATTTGACATACCTTCAAATATTTAAGCATTCATGTTACCTCTTAACCTTCTCTTGTCCAGCCTAAACATACTCAGCTCCATAAGCCACTCCTCATAGGGCATGGTTTCCAGCTCTTCTATCATTTTGGATCTTTGATTAATAGCCTATAGTTAAAACTTCTATTGAGTTTGTTAGCTTAATGGAATCTTTTTTCCAAAACATGCAGTTTGCAATAGTGACTTGGCAACCCTGAAAGACTATATTAGTATGTACAGCCTCATGCCACAGGGCCCTCTTTATCTTCAGATTCTGTTAGAAACACAGAAACACATTTCTTTCTCTAAATAAAGCTGTATCTTTGATTCACCAAGCCTGGTCTTTTAATTTCTCCTAGACTTATGGAATAAGGAAAGTCCCCTTCACCTTCAAGCCAACTCTGACTTTTGGTGACTTTGTTCTAGAGTGATCTTGACAAGATTTCTTCAGAAGAAGCTTGCTATTGCCTTCCTCCAAAGCTGAGAGCATGATTTGCCAACGTTGCTCAATAAGTTGCTATGGCTGAACAAGGAGTCAAACCCTCATCTCCTGAAGTCCTAGTCCACATTCAAAGTATTACACCATACTGGTTCCCTACTATTGTACAACCCTTAAATGAAGTATATCTGCTAGTATAGTGCACAAACAGGATAGTTGGCCATGCTGGTAGCTGGGACCATGAAGGCTATCTGATATAGCCTTCCTCTTAATACTGGCTGTGCAACACAGAATGCTCCTAAAGTTTACCTAATTGATGGTGAATGAGCATGATTGTCATCATTAATTAATCAATGAGTAATCAATTAATCACCTTTCCACCTTTGAGTCCCAGAGGTTCTACATTCACCTACAGAATGAAAAACAATAGTAATTAATAGGAAATATCAGGAAATACAATGGTGCAAGAGAAATTTGGATCTCAGAAATAAAATAAAAGTGACTAAACTGGCCTGATGCATTTGGCCAGTATGGATGAGCCCTAAGCCATAAATGTCACTATAGAGCAATAACAGAAAAAGCAGCCCTCTCAGAATCCCCCATCAGGATGGCACAGAACACAGGATATCATGATCCAAAAAGCAATTGTGATCCAAAAAGCAGTTTTTCCAAGCTCTGAGCAGTTTCCCCCTGCAATGAAAATCTAAAATGTATCAACAAGAACAGTGTGAACAAAACCCTGAATCTAGTCCCAACTATAGTAGACTCGTTGACTCAGTGGGAATTACCTGCACATTGACTCACAATTCAGCAATTGATCAAGTGGTTCTACTCTGGTTAAGACTAATAGGATTCAGGGCAACAATGCATCTACACTACATAGCTGTAGCAATTTCATATCACTTAAACTGCCATGGCTCCATCACACAGAATCCTGAAATTTGTAGGCCCTTTCCACAGGATGGTGCCATCCTGGCATAGGGAGGCATTGCTGCCAGTCTGCAATGCATGCCATCGCACAATGTTGCATGATCCTCAGCCATCATCATTGCACTATATAGCATTACCAGAAAAAATCTGGTACTTCCCTTCCTTCACACAATGATCCCATTGGCTGTGGGCATGCAGGACGGCTGGAAGCACTATCAAACACTTCCTTCCTCAAGCTCAAGAAGCTCAACAAGAGACCAGCTGTTTGGCAGATGGAAGGAGTGTGTCCTGAATGTTACCCATCCACTAGCAGCCGGCTGGGTGCAGAGGGGAGCATTTGAGTCCCGCTTCCATCCCTGCAATGGCACTGCTGGGATTATGCCAGGATGTTGCAGGATAAAGGTATGGTGCAGAAAGGGCCAAAGCCTGATAATGTGCTTAGAATTTCTTCTACAGAGTTCTAGTCCTCTCCCTTGAACTACAGTGCCAAAACTCTAGAATTCTGACTAATTCACCAACCTAAATGTCCCAGGATAGCCTAAGATGAAGCCATGGCAACTGAGGTGGTATCAATTTTCTATAAATGTGCTGTGTGGACACCCTTTTATTCAACAGCAACAGCTGTGTGGTTTTGTCATAAACTCCAAAAGAACCCAGGAGTTTAGAAGAGAGATCAAGGAGCCATCTGATTCCATGACACTGATAGATCTATCAGTATTCAGCTCCCCTTTCCCTGTGCACCACAAGGCACAAATGCCAATAACTCCTAACAGTCCCCTGAATGCTGAAGGATCCTTATTAAAGTGAGCTCAGCATCCCTGGTCATTAATTATAATCTTGTGCACATATGCTGCGTGATTGCAGGAAATAATCAGGTTTGTCTGCCAAATTGGCAACCCCGAGAAACTAATTTGTTATGACATGCTGTCGAAGATATTTAAACAACAAACCCCGAACCCTGCTGCATTGTTATAATATCAGATCACATCATTAAAAAATAGTTAACATTTCCACATGGGGCTAGTAAGATTTATCCTTGATATGATTTATCCCTCCAACAGTTACACTTGGATTCTCAGTCTGGCACTTAGAGTCAGGAGATTTCTTGCCACTGTGTTTCTTCCTTCCTTCCTTCCTTCCTTCCTTCCTTCCTTCCTTCCTTCCTTCCTTCCTTTCCATATAAAAGGAGCAAGACCACTGTTGAATTATCCTTGGCTTTTGAAATTCAGAGAGTTCCAATTGTGATGTCATTTATATTGCTAAGATGGAGAATTGACTAACTACTGGAATTCAGTGAAAGATTTGGGGCTTGCTGTAGATCCTCAAACTTGTTGGTCTGCTGCTCCTTGAATCCCTCATTTGGGATTTAATGTGTGAAATTTTCATTTATGAGAAAACCACTGTGAACTAAATCCTACTGTTCGTTCTGACTACAGCAGAGCCTTTGGATCAACGGGATATAGCTACATGCTAACTCACTATTCAACAATTGATTCAATGGGTTGGTTCTAGTTGGGACTAACCAATAGGACTCCAGTCTGTATTTTGCACAAAATGTCACCTTTCTTTCTCAAAAGCACCATGTTTCGTGCACCTGAAATATTTTTGTACAAAATGGAATTCTGGGCAAAAATGGGACCAGTTCCTCTAGTAAGACCAAATTAGAGTAGACTCACTGAATAACTTGGACTTACCTATATGTTGATTCACTATTTTACAATTGATTTAATGGGTCTATTCTAGTTGGAACCAAGCAACAAGATTCCAGCCACAATATTTTTGCATAAGCGGAATTTTTGCAACTAATTTAGGTAAGATATCTGCTGAAAGGTTCAAGTCCCATCTATAACTCCCAAAATACGCTGTCTATACTACACAATTTCACTGAATTAATCTTCATTGTGGTGACGAGGAGGGCTCCACTTGGCAAGAATGAACACAGTCAACATTTGTTGAAACTGGAAATGGTCACAGCTTTTTCCATTCCAGGTTAGATTTGTAGCCTAGCGTGGATCTGGTGAAGACAGTGAAGCTGTTTTGTCCAGCCTCCTCACAGAAATAAGAGATGTGGGATTTTGCACTATGTGGTTCTCCTGCCACTAAGGCAGTGGTTCTCAACCTGTGGGTCCCCAGATGTTTGTGGACTTCAGCTCCCAGAAGCCCTGAGCATTGACCATAGTGGCTGGGGCTTCTGGGAGCTGAAGTCCACAAACATCTGGGGACCCACAGGTTGAGAGCCACTGCACAAAGGAGTGAGGTAAAACCACCTATATTCTGGGCTGGTTGTGACCCTGGCTGCCTATACCTCCAAGGTTCTCAAAGGACACCCCAGACTTAGTGTGATAGTCATAAAAGCCCTATCTCCCCACAAACTGGATCTGGACCCAGACCAAAACCTCCAAATCAGGTTGTATCAAATCACAGTACAAGCCTCATAAAACATAACTCAAAGATTGCAATCTATCTGATTGCCTCAAACTGAGCAAGAGTGGGAGGGGAAAAGCTTCAAATTTCACTGACCCTCTATATGCTGGGAACTTTTTTTTTTTAATGCTGTGCGACCAGGGCTGAGTAAAGCCTCCACTGTATTCTTGAAGCCTCACCCTTGCTCACCAACCAGGCTGTATCTGATTGGCTGGCTTTTCCACCTATTTCTTGAGTCAGAAAAAGACGTGCAGCATTTCTCTGAGAAGACACAGGAACCCAAACAAGATGGTCTTCTCCTATATTCTGGGTGCCACCATAGACCTCAACAGGACTCAGTGATACCAGGTACCATTGTAACTTCTAATTATATCACTAAACTATAAGTTACAGCAGAGCTTTCCAGACTTTTCATGTTGGTGACACACTTTTTAGACATGCATCATTTTGCAACACAGTAATTCATTAAGTAATTCAGTAAGTGGAGGCAGCCCCTCCACCCGAGCCTGGCCCGCTGCCGCCCTTGCTGAGGTCTTCCTCGCCCTGGGGTGGTGATGGCAGCAGCAGGAAAGGTAGCCTCTCCACCCGTTACACCTACACATTGCAGCCAACACACTAACATATCATGACACACAGTTTGGAAACCTGTGAGTTACAGGATTCCTTAGGACTGAGCCTTGACAATTAAAGTGGCATAAAACTGACATAACTGTACAGTCAGCCCTCTGCATTTGCGGGTTTCATTTTTGCAGATTTGATTATTCACGGATTATTTGCTGTCAGCTCTGCTCCCTCCCTAGGCCATTTTTAATAGGGACTGCAAGCCTCGTGAGACTCAGAAACTGTGAACGAGGCTTGTAAGTCTTTATTAAAAATGGTGTGGGGCAGCTCTCATGGTGGCAGTAAGCCCCACCAGCCCCCCATTTCTGACTTGTGAAGGAACCGTGATGCCTCAAAGGAATCCATGGTGGGTTGAATATGGTGATCATACTTTTTTGTGTGTCAAATATGGTTTGGGTTTTTTTTCTCACTTTCATGGGGGTCCTGTGCTCCTAACCCTAGTGAAAGTGGAGGAATGACTGTAGTTCAGATACTCCTAAAGAAACAAAAATAAAGTATTATCCTGTAGCATCCTTCTAGAACTGTCTGAAATCCTTCTCAACATAAGGTGGAATGAAAGCAGGACTAATCATATAAGAATATATATATATTCTTATATGAGTCATGTATCACTCCTCTTCAGAAGCTGATAATAGCAACTGAGTGATGTTTTAAGCAGGGAATTTACACCTAACTGTAATTTCCTAAATGCATTTTCAATAATATGCAATGGTATTTGCTCAAGGTATAAAAACATAGAGAAAATGAAGAAAATTATAGCATAACCTACTTAGTTTAAAGCAGTTTTTTTTTCCTGATCTAGGAAAAAAGTTTAAAGTAAATAATCATCTTATTGTGAAATTCCAAGGCCAGCTTTTGTATTATATGGAAGCTTTTTTTTTTTTTTAATTTTCCTCTGTCTCCACAGGAATGCTCATTTGTAGCTGCTATTCTTTGTCTTTTACCACCACTGGCAAATAAATTGCAGAAAAAATGTCACCAAACAGACACATTTTGAAGCATTATATTATAATAAACTCAAAATATCATGCAAAATTCCCACAAGAGGTTTTAAACTTTAAAGACATGGGAGGGTTTATTTGTTTGTTTTTTGGAGGAGCAACTTTTTTGCAGTGCAAAGAAAAGACGATGTGCACTGCTTCAACAGACTATGCAGTCCCAGTTGCTTGTTTCAGTGTTAAAAAAGATTAATGCCACACACACAGTGGAAGTGGAGAACTCCACCTTGAAGGGGTTCCCAGTGGCACCATAACTTTGCATCTCTTTCAATCTGTCTCTCACAAAAAGACACCCAGATTTCCCCATTTAACAAATTTTAGATTCCCTCTCTATCTCTAATTTCCATAAAATAGTTTCACTATTTCAGAGAAGCATTCTTGATTTTCAAATGCTTTTTCTCCCTCCTTCATTTCTGATTTGTTTTGTTTTGGAGATCTGAATAGACCTTATCTTTTTAAGGTCTAGTTTTGCTAGTTTTCTTCTTTCCACCATTCCTTTTGTATTACTAATCACTTGTGTGTATGTCAGGGATGCATAGTGTTAGACAAAGGAAAGTGTAATTTGTAGATGTCCACCACTGGGAGAGATTTATTGGTCTGTTACTTTGGGAAAGTGTTCTACAGAGCAGTATTCTATTCACAGTAACAATACTATCAGAAATATATTTATTCAGCAGTAAGACCTAGAGAATTCAGTGGCACTACTCCTAGATAAATGTGTACAGGATTGTAGCCTAAATGAGACATTCTAAAAAGTCACCGAATGCATGGGTGTCTTTATGACAATCATTTTTTTCCTAACAATAATATTGTGAAGTAGGTTAGGTTGACAGACTATAATTACTTTAAGAAAGCCAAATGTGTCTTGTAGGAAAGCCAAGATTTTATGTGCCCTGAACAGAGAAGGGTAGATATGAACATGGGCTACATGCAGTGGCTATTGATTTTTTTTAAAAAAGCTGTAGTTTTAAGGTGGAAAGCAGATTGAGAAAATATTCCTGCTCATTAGTCTGTTGAAGTTCCGCTTGTCACAGAATATCTAGAGCATTTCCCAACACAAATGGAACTAGTTTGTTCCTAGATAGAGGCTAGGTTCTTTTTATTTCAGGAAAGACAGCAATGGGCTCCATTTTTAATTCCTTAAAAAAAAAAAAGAAGGTGCAGTTTGCCAGTTATAGCTAAAGGTACATTCTTTTTCTGCTCTAGATGGGAGGAAGAGCACAGGGTTTTTATTCTTGAACAATAAGATTTCTGAAACACTGTACCTTTAAAAAAGACGGCATGCCTATCCCAGTTTCCGGAGCCAATAATTAACAAAGAAACAGAAGAGATCTCTCATTAGCAAGTTCTCTATGGTGTTATGAAATCTGAATGTTTATTAGTCAAATTGCTTACTCAACTTCCTTCACCCTCCCTGCCTCCCTTCAATTGGAGAGGTGTGTTTAGCTTGAGAATGCTTTTCCAGGAAGTGGAAATGAGGATTTTGTAGAGAAATATCTCAATTTTTAGAAACAGTTTGGACAGGCCACAGTAAAGGTATTTTGATTCTGTGATGATGAACAATGTAATATGACATACTAATATGATATAATATTATTATATAATTAAATATTTGTTGCATTCTTGTTGTGTGCCTTCAAGTCATTTTCATCTTATGACAATCTTCAGGCAAACCTCTCATGGAGTTTTCTGAAAGTGAGAGTGCTTGACACTCCCAAGGTCATCCAGTGGGATTCCATGGCTGAGCAGGGAATCGAACCCTGGTCTCCAGGGTTATAGTTCAGTCCTCAAACCACTACACTAGACTGGTTCTCATTTCTTGCACACTGGTATTAAACCATACCACTGTCATGTCCTGCTTTCAGGACCTAGACATAGACTAGGGCCCTTTCCGCATGGCATTTGTCATCGAAAGGGCTGCTGGAGCATCATGTGATTGCGAGGCCATGGGTGTCCCTATTTTCTGTGAAATGTTAGACCTCCCTTCAGGTTAGGCAGATAGCTTGTCATGTATATGCAATCTAGATTTACCAGTGGAGTGGAAAGCCGCCACTGAAATCTGAACATTTTACTTATGGCAATCCAAAAGCAACCCTATCCCAGGATTTTCTTGCCAAAATTTATTCAGAGGAGGTTTCCCATTGCCTTCCTGTAAGACTGTGAGAGTGTGTCTTGCCCAAAGTCATGCAATGGGTTTCCATGGCCAAGCAGGGAATTTAGTTCTGGGTTCCAGGAGCCCTAGGCCATGTCAGCCCTACACTTTTATAGTGTTATTATTCCACTTTCAACATCCTGTGGAATTCTGAGGTTTTTAGTTTACTGAGGACAAAGAATCAACTGATAAGGCTAGGGTGGGGAAAGTACGAGCCTTGGAACCCAACCCACCTTTTTCAACCTCTGAGCCCCCTGTTAGGCATGGTTTTCATCCTATCTTTGTATCCTCTAACTGTTCAGATTTGGCAGGGCTTGTCCTGATTGAGCCTCTGTCACTCCATTTCTTCAGCTGCTTTTAAAACATCCTCGCTTCTCTCTTCTCCTCCTACTTCATTCCTTTGTCACTAGCTTACTTCAATTGGTGCCAACTGAGTTCAACAGTAGTTTGTACTCAACTCAGCAGAAAGGAGAGGACAGGAGGAGGATCTTTCCCTTCCCAATGGGCTCAGGCAAGAACAAACTGCTGCAGTGTCTCCTAGCTTGTGTGTTCTTCCCCATTAATAATTTCTGTCATCTTAGCCCTACTCTGATGTTGTTTGTCTGGATACGCCCCAGTTTTTATTCATGAAATGTTGGAGGTGGGGTTATGGTTTGATTTGATTTTTGCACACAAATGGTGTTCTTTTGGCAGAAATGAGTTTTCAGCACAATGTCACTCAATGTGAAAACACTGAAAAATGTGTAAAAACTCTCCTAAGCTTCCCTCTTGTCGAAAACAACTTTTGAAATTCTTTACATGCAAGAACAAAATAAGCCAAGATTTACATCCTTAGGTATTGGTAATTCATTTCTATATTCCAGTCCTCGAAGAGGAGTCAGCAGCCTTTGGGTAAAGTTGGTAACTTTTCACAGCCCACACCTCCCTTGACAAAATATGCTGACGGCAGAACAGAGAGAAACCTTCAGGGAGCTGGTTAAAATCTACTTCACTCAAGTGGCCATCCTCAGGGTACAAAGAGGTCAATATATCCATAATTATTATTACCACTACACTATATATATATATATGTGTGCGTGCTATGTTACTTTAAGAAAAAGAGGGTTGGCTGCGGGGGGAGGAAAGACACCTAAATGATTCTTTCAGTTTCAATGCACTGCCTTGTCTAGAAGCTGTCTAATTTCCCAAAGGGTCTTAGAGATAGCAGGACTCTCAAAGCAAGGAAAGATGTTCCTTTCTTTTTCTTTCTTTTTTTTTTAATAAAATCAGTTTTCTAACAAAAAAGCCTCGGTCATAAAAACTGCAGACAGATCATTTGGTATCTTTCCCCAGCCCACCTCATGAATCCTGTTCAGAAACAATCCTGTAAGAAAAAAAGGTCTCTTAAGATCATAACATCAAAGGCCTACCTCATCTTTATCCACCAGGAGTTCACAGATGGAAGCTGGGACACACATGGCCAAGTAAATATCAGAATGTGGTCAAGACATCAAAAGTTATTAGTGAGGAAGAGAACACAAGCTAGGAGAGCCTGCAGCAGTTGCTTTTCTTGATCCTTTTGGGAAGGATCTCTTCTCACCCCCCTCCCACCACCACCGAGTTAAATGAATGCAAACTACACTGGCCCATCCAATTTAATGTCGTTCAAGGTGTTGAACCCTTGTGATGGTGGAAAAACCACAAATAACTCCCCCCCCCATGCTCCCGCTGCCATTCCCCTGCCTTTTGCACTGGTGCACAAGCCTTTCTCCTCCATGCTGGGCAAAAGGGGAGGGAATGGGAGTGGGGAGTACCAGAGGCAGAGAAGGAAGAGGCATACGTGTCTTCACCCCATTCCCTTGCCTTTTGTCTGGTGTGGAGAAGGAAGGCTTGTGTGCCAGGACAAAAGGCAAGGGAATGGAAGGGGAGAGCACTGGAGGGAAAGAAGGAAGGTATGTGTGTGCCTTCTTTCCCCATTCCCTTGCCTTTTGCTTTGATGAACATTTTCCACACCTGGGCTAAAATCAAGGGAATGGGAGGGGGAAGCACAAGAGGCAGAAAAGGAAGGCACGCTCATGCCTCTCCTCCATGCCCTTGTCTTTTGCCTTGGTGCACATTCTCCCCACACCAAGGGGCCACTGTAGTTTGCATTCAATTGCATTCAGTGAGTGTGGGGGAGAAGAGAGTGTGGAACTTTAGCCTCCCCAAGATCAAGAAAAGCAAAAGACAAAAGGCAAGAGTATAAGAGGGGGAGCTCCAGAGATGTGCATGTGTCTTCTCCCCTCCCCATTCCCTTACCTTTTTTCCGGTCACTTGCCTTCCTTCTCCAAGCCCAGCAAAATAGAAGAGAATAGGAGAAGGAGAATGGGGGGAGGCACACATGCACCTCAAGAATATTCAAATTAGCAAAGATCAAACCCATGAATGTGGAGGGAGGACTGTACTTTTGCCCTTTGAACTCAGTCAGGAGCAACTGACATAATTTGAGGACAAAGGGAAATAGTGTGAGAAGGAGAGAGAAACCGGGACATTTTAAAAGCAGCTGAAAAAAATGGGATGGCAAAGGATCAACTGGACTGTCTCTGCCAAATGAGAGTGTGCTTGTCCAGGAGTCTCAGCTACAGCTGACCAAATGTCCATGGGATGCTCATGTGGGTGATAACCTTCCCTAGATGTTGGCTTCCTGGTGTTCAAAGACATGCATCCTCTCACCCTGGATGAAGTTTATAGCCATCAGGATTAGTACCAATTGATAGCTGTAGGCTCCGTGACTTTCTCTAATTCCACTTTAAAGCCAGCTGTGTTGGAAGAAACCACACCACATCTGGTTTCCCGCCATCTGATTTCATTGCATTCTTTGACTATTATAAGGGAGGGAAGAGGCAAAACCTCTGTCTATCATCTATCTATCTATCTAGTTCATTTATCTCCTTCCTTTTCCTCAATGGTAAGACTGAAGGTGGTTTACAAAATATGGACTCCAATACAGAATAAAACATACAAAAGCATTACTGTCTGTGTTTTGCACGCGCGTGCGTGCATGCGTGTGTGTGTGAAGAACCAGTATTGTGTAGTGGTTTGAGTGTAGGGCTACGGCCATTTCTACTCTACACTGTTATAGTGCTATTATTCTGCTTTCAACATCCTATGGAATCCTGAGGTTGCATTTAGAGAGGGGCCTTTAGGATTCTGTCAGAGAGCTCTTTGGCCTCAGCAAACTACAAACCCCAGAATTCCACAGAATGTTGAAAGTGAAATAATAGCACTAGAACAGTATAGTGCGGAAATGGTCTAGGATGCTGGAAGGCCAGTATTCAAATCCACACTCAGCCATAGAAACCCACTGGGTGACCTTGAGCAAGTCATGCTTTCTCAGCCACAGAGAAAGGCAATGGCAACCCCTTTCTGAACAACCTTACCAAGAAAACCCAGTGATAGCTTCATATATTTATTTCAATCTGTGTTTAGGATTTCCCTCATATCTGAATCATCCTCAAAAAAAAAAAAAAAAACACAACAACAACCACCTCAAGTTCATTCACTTTTAGACATGAGGAAATATGCAAATTCTTATTAAAAACAAATTGAAACAAATTTCTCACCCATCTCCATCCAGAAGATATATTGCTGTTTTTGCATTACCTTGGTGAAGGCTCTGCCCTGCCTGTGTGCTATTTTTATTTATTCCAGAACAGTTGCTTCTGAGGCAAATGTTTTCATAAACCTAAGAATTTAATATGAAAACAGGAGATGCTGCTATATTCTATGTTTTGCTGAAGGAGAATAAATGTGACTTCTGCAACATATGCGTAAGAGAAACTACTCATGTGTCTGATACGAGGGGAATTCTGATAAAAAGGTTAATCATGACTCAGCCTGTTAACAGCCTTGTCAGAATCCAGTTGAGGTTATACCACAAGTGTGAAACCTTACACATATGTCTACACTTCTTTGGCCATTGTGCAATGAGCATATTCATTTCATGGTTGTATAAATGGAGTTTCACAAGTGTAAATATTTCACATGAGACTCAGTCCTCTTTACCTATGTGTTTACTCACCATTTGTAAATTTTTTCAGTGGGTCCACTCTAGCTGGGACTAACCAAAAGGATTCCAGCCATGCAGTAGTATCTTCTTGGATAGTTTACAGGTATTCTTCAGCGCCTTCAGTGAACCACCTGATTCACCAGGACTGCAGAAAAAGCCACTATATATTCTCTATAGTACCATGGGAAAATAAACTGGAATACTGGCAGATACCAGGGAAGGTGATCTCACCATCTCTCTAGGCAATTGGCCATTACCAAACTGCTCTTACTATCAAGAAGTTCCTTCTAATGTTCAATCAAAATCTATCCTCCTGTAACTTAAAATCATTAGATTTAGTTCTACCTTCTGAGGCAGCGAAGAACAACCTTGCCCTCTCCTCTTTGTGATAGCCATTGAGGTACTTAAAGAGTGCCATCTTGTCACCTTCTCAGTCTTCTCTTCACCAAGGTTCAGCTTCTTCAACCTCTCCTCATCTGTTTTGTTCTCTCACCTCTTATCCTCTGAATTTGTTTTAATGTGTCTATATCCTTCTTAAAATGAGGTGCCCAAAACTGAAGGCAGTGTTCCAGATGAGGCCTGATCACCTCAGAATAGAGGGGGACTATTACTTCCATTGACTTGGAAACTATGGTCATTTCCACACTAGCCTGTTATATGCTATTATTCCACTTTCAACATCTGATGGAATCCTGGGGTTTGCAGTTTAGAGACGGGCCTTTGAGGCCCCTCCCTGAACTGCAAGCCCCAGGATTCTGTAAGATGTTGAAAGTGGAATAAGAGCACTATAACACCTAGTGTGGAAATGGCCTGTGCATCTGTTAATGCAGACTAAAGCAGCATTGCCTTCTTTGATGAAGAATCACACTGCTGGATCAAGTTCAACTTATCATCAATAATCCCACAGTCATTTTTACATGTATTGCTGATTAGCCAAGTATCCTCTATCCTATACCTGTGCCTTTGATTTTTGTGATCAAAATGCAGATAAAAGTATTGAAGAAAAACATACTCAGGACAGAATCCTGTGGCATTCCACTTGAAACCTCTTTCCAATTTGAAGCACAGCCCCTGGTGACAACTCTCTGAGCATAGTGTTCCGACAAGTGATGTGTCCATCTGATAGTGTTTCAATTTTTTCCATATTTAGTCAGTTTGCTAATCAAAATATCATAGGGGACCTTATTAAATGCTTTGCTGAAATCCAGGTGTATGACATCCACAGCATTCCCAATATTTATTAAACCAGTGACCTGATTTAAAAACAAAAGATATAATGTTAGTTTGGCAGGACTGGGTCTGGATGAACCTATGCTTGCAAACAGACTCCTGTTTAAATCCCCCCCCCCCCCGCTGGTATTGAGGTCAGACTGGATCTTCTTTTTTGCTTTTTTAGAAGAGAGGGATAGTATTCTCTCATCTCCAGTCCTCTGGCACGTCATCCATTCTCCAAGATTTCTAAAAATGTTGGCAAATTGTTCTGAAGTATTGCATTCAGTTCTGGGCATCGCATTTTAAGAAGGATATAGAAAAGTTGCAGCAAGTTCAGAGAAGGACAATGAGAGTAACAAGAAATATGGAGAACAAAAGATATAAGGCTCTTGAGGCAATCAAGACAAATGCAGGAATTGTCTTCTAAGTGGATGGCAGGAATGGGGTGATGTAGTCTTGGGCACAGCTGCAAGGATGTTATGACTAGCCAGATCCAGAAGGTCTTTGCCTTGTCACCAAGTGAAGGCTCCCAGGAGAAAAAGTGATTGGATCATCTCACAAGGTCTGGGGTGATGGTAAACCCTTAAAAAGGCTTGAGTTTTGCGTTGTAAGTTACCATGTAGGTTCTTCCTAGTGGTCATGTTGCTCTGCTGAACGATTTATGCCTTGCTTCTCAGCATGCTGCCAGTTTGTACACTGGTTTACTGCTTTGCTAATTGCTCTCTGGTATGCTGCTCTGGTATGCTTCCCTAATCATAACCTCAGTGTGCTTAAATAAACAAATAACCCCAAGTCTATCTTAATGAGCCTCCAGAACTGTTTTTGCTCCACTGAAGTCACTTGGTCACAGCAGGACAGTGCTTCTCTGTCAGCTCTCTGTAAGCTCTGAGGAGCTGTTTCATGCTAACCCTGACAAAGGAGAGATTGAAGGAGTTGGTCACATTCAGCTTGGTGAAGAGAAGACTTAGGGTTGACTGTACTCTTTAAATACCTCAAGAGTTGTCACAAAGAGGAGACTGCAGCCTCGATCTCTGCTGCCTCAGATGGCTTTAAGTTACAGGAGGGTAGATTTCAATTGAACTTTAGAAGGAAATTATTGACAGTATGAGTGGTCTGGCAATGGAACCAACTGCCTAAAGAAGTGGTGAGGCCTTTTCCTTTGGATGTCTTCAAAAAAGAGACTGGACAGCTATCTGCTGGGGACACTTTAGCTTAGCTGAAGATCCTGCACTGAGCAGACAGTTGGACCTGATGGCCTATTGGGCCCCTTCTAACTCTATGATTTTAATGTATATGCTTTCTTTCTACTAACAAGGGGTCCAAATAAACACTTGTAACTCATTGCTTTCATTGAATACCAACAAAACATTAACTCCTTATGCAATTTGTCCCCACATTTTCTTGATTTGCATAGACTCTCCCTTCTTTGTCTTCATTCCGACTCCAATCTTATCTGATGCTCATCCTCTTCACTGTCTTCAAGACATTCTTACAGTACATCCCAATTTTGTTTTCTCCACCAATTCCGATCCATACTCAGATTCACATAACATTGTACCCTATCTTTCAACCTTCATATATTCTCTTCAGCTGAGATCCTATATCAGAATTTCGTAACATAAATTCCTGCACATAGAGTTCTGCACTGATTATGCTATTCAAACCTTCTGCTGGCTGGTACCTGTTGTACAACCAAATCCGATATCCAATGCACAACTTCAGGTGCAACAGCGCTGCATGCATAGTTCCAATTCTGCAATGGAGTGCACAAATATAGGATGGGGGACACGTGGCTGGATGACAGTACATGTGAAAGGGATCTAGAAGTCTTAGTAGATCACATGCTGAACATGAGTCAGCAGTGTGATGCGGCAGCCAAGAAAGCTAACACGATTCTTGTTTGCATCAATAGGAGTATGGTGTCTAGATTGAGGGAGGTAATAGTACCACTCTATTCTGCATTGGTTAGACCTCATTTGGAATACTATGTCCATTTCTGGGCACCTCAATTCAAGAAGGATATCGACAGGCTGGAGCATATCCAGAGGAGGGCAACCAAAATGGTGAAGGGTCTGGAAGCCATGCCCTATGAAGAGTGTCTTAAGGAGCTGGGTATGTTTAGTCTGCAGAAGAGAAGATTAAGAGGGGACATGATAGTCATGTTTAAATATTTGAAGGAATGTCATATCGAGGAGGGAGTGGGCTTGTTTTCCACTGCTCCAGAGACTAAGACAAGGAGCAACGGATTCAAGCTGCAGGAAAGGAGATTCCACCTGAACCTCAGGAAGAACTTCCTGACAGTCAAGAGTTGTCCGGCAGTGGCATAAATGACATACATTTATGCAAGCATAAATGACATACATGTGTTGAAATTGTTAACGAATTTCACAGTCTCCTCTAAACCTAAGCAATTAGCTGTTGTTAGCAATAACAGGTGTCACTCAAGAGACTCTCTCTTCATTGTTGATTACTACTTTTTTTTGTACCAACTCATAAAGGGGTACAAAGAAAAGGAAAATCACATAGTTCGTAGCTTTGGCCAACTTAAGGAAGGCAAATTAGAATCATTACCATTCTCTGGCTAAATAGCGAGCAGGTCTTCTTAGAATGTTGCTCATTTGCATACTTTGATCTGATGGGTGTTGGTACCTAATTATACAGCAGCCAGCAATGGGTTTATTTGATGTACTTGGTTAATTAATATTCAGCATAATAATTAATTGTGCAGATTGCTCCCTTGCATATCAAACTTGGGTTCTTAAATAGAAATAATATTTAGAAATGTGTCAGCAAAGTACAGGGTGGTTGACAGAACCATCCACAAATGCATTCTAAGATCCATTAAGATCTATTAAAAAGTGAGATTTTTCAGCTTTGCCTAATGCATCATTATCCATCTAAGGTTCTTTATTTCCTTCTGTATACTTTATTTATTTACTGACTTTGCAAAAATTGGTCTGTGCCTCTATTCGGAAGGTTGCTCCTTCCTGGAGAGCACCACTATTCTATGGTGAAATAAAATGGTTACCACAATGTGATCCTCCATTTATTCTTACAAAGAAATATGTCAAGTACCTGCAGTGAAGTGAAAGTCATCTGTTGACAGAGCCAGCTAATTCTCCCAACTGGTTTGTGATAACAGTGTGATCCAATTGTTGTTGCTGTCTGCCTTCTGCCTTCAAGTCATTTCCAGCATGTGGTGACCCCAAGATAAACCTATCACAGAGTTTTCTGGGGCTGAGAGTGTGTGATGTGCCCAAGCTCTCCCAGTGGGTTTCCATGGCCAAGCAGAGAATTAACCTTGATTTCTAGGGTTGTAATCCAATGCTCAAACCATTACACCATGTTATACCATCTGCTTAATTTTTAGTATTAAAAACTTCTAAACATGCCCATAGTTTCAACTGTTTTAACTTGTTTTACTCCATCTGATAGTTCCGTCTGATTTTAGACACTAAATTGCTACTGTAGCACATTTTAAATTGTTTAAATATTTTTATCGTATACTGTCCTGAAAGTTTTGGATATAGGGTGGGGTATAAATATGTTAATAAACAAAATACATTGAATAAAAATGAGTAAAATGAGAAAAAACGCATAAATGCTTACCAAATTTAAAACATAGTGGCCAGAATTATGTATCATTCTACTTGGTTAGGTACAGTCAGCCTTGTACTTGGGTTCTGGATCCACAGGGTTCTGGATCCATACATTCTATTATTATTATGGTTGTTGTACATATAAGAAGAAAGCAAACACACATATATCAATCTATAAGCACAACCAAACTAACCTAAATAAACCTAATAGACAAACCAACTAAAAAACTTAACATTTAACAATTAACATTTAACAAACACAAAGGGGGAAATACGCATTTGACTCCCCCCCCCATAGAATAGTTACTATTCCTTCCTAAGTATACCTGCTCTAAGTTCCTTATCTATATATATATATACACACACAGAATAAGAAAGACTATTGACTGTTTACTGCATCCACAGATTCAGCCAACCACAGTTTGAAAATATTCAAAATTATATTTTAAAAGAATATGGCCTGGGAGAAACATTTTGTGAATGGATGAAGAGGATATATCGGGATCAATCAGGGAAGCTAATAATAAATGGAGACAAAACATCGAGTTTTGAAATAAAGTAGGGGGTACAGCAAGTGTGCCCATTATCACTGTTATTATTTATAGTAGTATTGGAGATATTATTGACAGCAATAAATGAAGACTCACAGTTAAAAGATTTAAAAATAAAGAAGGAGGAAATAAAATATAAAGCTTTTGCTGATGATGTAATTATATTTCTGGAGGAACCACAAGAATCTATACAGAGGTTGTTGGATGTTTTGCAAAAATATGGAAAAATGGCAGGATACAAGGTAACAGAGAAAAGACGAAGATGATGACTTTAAATATAACAAAAAAAAAAAAGGACAAGCAGATTTGGAGAAGAGATCTGGATATCAAATTACAAAAAGAATAAAATACCTGGGAATAGTAATTACAAATAAAAATCAAGAGCTATTTGTTAATAATTATATGAAGACATGGAAGGAGATTCAAAGTATAATGGAAAAATGGATGCATATGAACTTGTCTCTCCTAGGAAGGATAAATGCTTTTAACATGTCTTTATTACCTAAGATAATGTTTCTCTTTCAAAACTTACCAAAAACTTACCAATAATAGGGAGAGAAAAGATTTTTAAAGACTGGGAGAAAGAGTTGTGGAAATTTATCTGGCATGGAAAGAAACCAAGAATAAGATTTAAAACATTACAAGATGCAAAGGAAAGAGGAGGCTTTGATGTGCCATCGCTGAAAATCTATTATCAAGTATGTTGCTTGGAAATAATAAAAGACTGGATGCAGTTGGAGAATACAATAACAAAAGAAGTGGAAGGAATAAATAATAGATTTGGTTGGCGCGGATACCTATGTTATGACAAAGCAATTGTAAATAATGACTTTAATAATCACTGTATATGAAAGACTATATTGAAAGTGTGGACACAAATAAAGCATAGATTTTACAGAAGACTTTCAACATGAACCTCACCACAAGAAGCTTTTAAAATTGCTCCAACAAAACAAGGAAATCTTTTAACGTATCGAAAGTTGTTAAAATGGGATGGAGACAAACCTAGAATGGGCACAGAAGAGGAATTAAAAGAGTTAGGACATGAATTTAATTGGTTCCCATGGAGACAATTAAGACAGATTCAAGATGGATCAAAAATTGTATGGGTTTGAAAAAAAATGATAATGAATTAGATGGGTTGATGAAAGGGGACCAGAAAAAGGGAATCTCTAGATTTTACAAAATATTGTTGCAAAGAGAAATGGAACCAGAGAAGATAATATGATTAGATGGGCTCAAAATATTGGACACCCAATTGAGTTGGATACATGGGTGAGGGCATGGAAAACAGATATATAAAATTTACACCAAGTTTAAATTTAAGGGAAAATTTTTATAAAATGTTATACAGATGGTACATGACATCTGTAAGATTGAAAAGAACAACAAAAAATGGGAATGGAAAATGTTGGAAATATGATGAAAAAGAAGGGTCCTTTTTTCACATGCGGTGGACTTGTGAGGTAGCAAGGAAATTCTGGAAAGAAATACATGATGAAATTCAAAGAATGTATAGCTTAAACTTTGAAATGAAGCCAGAATTTTATTTGTTGAACATGTTTGGGAAACAAAGAGAAATAAGATCTTATCAGAAAACATTGTTATGTGTAATCACTGCTGTAAGAATGACATATGCACAATATTGGAAAGAAGGAAATTATATTGATATAAAAGAATGGAAATTGAAAGTTCTGGATGTGGTAGAGATAGAAAAGTTAACTTTTTCACTTAAAAATAAACCAATCCAGAACTTTGAAAGAGAATGGAAAGAAGTTTTGAATTGGATAAAGGAATGAGGAAAAGAAGAAACAAAGGAAGAGTGTTGGAAATGTTGGTAATGAAAGTTAAGGATATTATAGAATAAGTATAAGTTGAATGAGACAATGTTAAAAGTAATAGTGTGATAGTGTGATTAACTCTTAAATAGAAATAATGTATAAATGAGACGTAAACACAAACTCAACTGGAAAAAAAGATGCTCAGAAGCAGGGGGGTATTTTTCTGTCTAAAATTTCAATATGTGTGATATATATATATATATGAAAATAGTCAAAACAAAAATTCCAAAACTCAAATATTGATTTTGCTGCACGTTGAACACTACGCTGATGTGTAGGTATACCCTGCTGAAGCCTTCCACCATTACACAGATCCTCAGCCTTCTCTCTGGCACTCATTAGAGTTGTTTGCCATATTATATAAGAGAAACCATTTTACGACGCCACTGTATCTAATGGAACTTGAGCATCCACAGATTTTGGTATCCATGAGGGGTCTTGGAACCACACCCCAGCAGATATTGAGGGCTGACACTATACGCAACTAAATAACTTCTCCTGACCCAGCCTCCCCAAACTTAATGGAAACATTATTCAACCATGCTCCAATTGCCAGCAAAATGGATCTCCTTGTCCCCATACAGCTGATGTTTGGTAAAGTAGGTCGAGGAGGAGGGGTTACAATCATGGCAGTAGCATGAAACTTGTGACTAAGGCCTTTTTTGCACTGGTGGCATCTAGCGAGGATGGCGGCGGCAGCATTCCCAGGAGAGGAGTGCAATGGAGCACTCCCCTCCATACAGGCTGTCTGAGGGAATCAGGAAGCCCAATGGCCATGCTTCCTTCTCTCACAGCACAGCCAGGTACTGTCCCAGGCTGCGCTGGGGCACGAAGCACAGCCATTGCGCTTCCAAGACCTCTGCAGTGAACATAAGTGCAGGCGAGCAGTGGGAGAAAAGCAGCATATAAATTAAATAAATAACTTTTGTAGTACATTTTTAACTGCTTTGTTTTTTCTGATATTGTAAGTGGCTTTGAGTGCTATTTGAGGACAAGGTGGGATATAAATCAGGTAGATAAATAAATAAATAAATTGCACATTTTACAAAGGGAAAGATGACATTAGTGGTTTTTTTAAAGCACTTGACCAATATTTGGTTTCACAGGTAGATTGCCCTTGAATTGGCCTAGCCAATTCAAATAACTAAAGGAATTTGACTGAGCTGTGTCCTCGCCACTTTATCATTTAATTTTTTTTTTTCCTTTCAGGTGTACCTGGATTTCTTGCTACAGTGGAATCACTTTTCCCTAAGCTGGTATTAAGGCCCTTTCTGCAGGATGTCGTCATCCCGCACCAGGGACAGGAGGAGGACAGGACCTTCACAATGTTTATGAGCGACGTCATCCAGGTCCCATGGTTCTCCCATCCCCAGGTGGTACAATCACACCAAAAATCATTGACAGGTTTTACCTGTCAATGACCAGCGATTGCACAGCCCTCCAGCTGACCTGTTGATTAATAACAACAGAATTTTGATTGGTACACTAGTGAATAAGCAAGATCATATCAAAAGGTGAACTGAACAAATTTCTCTCCCATAGAGGCTGTAGTAGAGCTGTCTATTATTCCTCATCTTCGTGAAAACAATTAAGCTTCCAGAAATCTCAGTATTCATTGGAACCCAGTTTGAAAACTATTATGACATAATTTTTAAAAAAACCACTATTTTTTTCTTCATTATAATTGGTACTATTATAACACTAAATCATTAGCTGGTGCATTTACAATTATGCCCCAAGCCATAGAATATCCCTGTCATTTACTTGCAAGCCTTTTACATCCTCAGCCAACTCTCAAGTGATTCTTTCTGCAGGACAGCCTGACAGAGCCATTATAAATGTCTGTAGCAGCTGATCATAGCAATATTATTCCCCCCCCAATCAATTTGACGGTTATTTGAACTTTATTGTTATTAATAGTGAAAAGAATAAGACGGGTAATCATGTCTGAAAGTTCTCTGCATTGTGTTTAGTGTCACGTTATTGCCATATTTTTACTGCAAGCACCTTGGCAATTCCATTAACATTATTAGCCAGGTATAATCGACTCATTTTATAATTGTTTCCAAGATACTCCAGAAGTTTTAATTTCTAGGGGTTTCCTCTTCACTAAAAGGATTTCCTGTATGAAAAAATTATGTAGAATCATAGACCAGCATCCCATATCACCCTCTATATAATGTAACTTTACATATACTTTACTTCGTAGCAGAGGTGCTATGAAACCCCATTACTGAATTGTGAAGATACAAAATAAAACACCAGGAAGAGCACCCTATGAGCATCAGTAGGGCATGATGTGCATCAGAACCCCCTGGATAGTGTCCTGTCATGCATCAAGGGACTGTAGTACAAGAGGGACTGTACCACATTGATCCCAATGCAAGTTGGTCTCAGTGTGCATCTGTCACTTTGACAGCTCCCCTTGTCACAGGTTGAGTAGCATGATGGGACCTGTTGTTACTCCTGGCTTCATATTTTCCCACCACTAGAGGGTGAGAACGCAAAGCTGCTTGTAGTTGTTTAGTCTAGCTTTCTGTGAACGCTTCCCAGCATTGACCAGGTGCTGGGAACAGCCGCTGTCTAGAAGCCAAACGGAATCACCTGCCTCCTCAGAGTCCGAAACAGTGTCCGCAACAGCATCTCCCACGGCAACAGCAACTCTCAGCCGTCCTCTGGCCCGACCTCCTCTGCCTCCTCTGCCACGGCCCCTGGCACCGGCGCCTGTGAAGCTTTGCTCCCCTTGCTTCAGGAGCGGGCAATCACGCTTCAGATGAGAAGCAGACCCACAGCGAAAGCACCTGCGCACAGCATGGGCTCTCACCAGCCCCTCCTGCCTCGCCTCAGCAGCTGGAGAACTTTTTCTCCCAGCACAGGCCTCTGCAGCTGGAGCCGGCTGTGTGGGAGTCTCTGCATTCCTTGCGCGCTTTTCCTCTTCTTCCAGCAGACGAGCAGAAACCAAAGGAACGGTTAACTCCCTCTCTGGCATGGATTGAAGAGAGGACACCACCAGATTCCAGGAACTATCAAGAGAATTCAAGATGCAAAATACCTTGCCACTTTCAGGCAACACTTTGCCTCTCTCCCGAAGTGACGAAAACAGCTCCAACATCTCAGCCAAATGCTGTCTCACCGGGACACCGGGGGCCAGTTTCATCCCATATAAACGGGCGCACAGGGAACTATCTAGTTCCATAGTGGCAGTTTTCTACTAGAAACATATGTTATGGACCTACTCAATTTTAATACCCACAGATGTAAATCCACATATGGAGACAACTCTCACACGGGATTCAGGACCCCATTGAGATTTTACATTGTTAGCCTAAAAAGCTCCATGAGCTTCTGATCTACCAAACTCATTCTTCTTCCTTATGGAGAAAAAACATCATCGCCTTCCTGGGCTCCATGTTTATGAGGATTAGTCACTAGCTTCTTGCTACACAAGAATCACAGACTTGGGGGAGTCCCTGAGGGTTATATATACCCATGGCAGGATGTTATATACAGTGCCAGCAGATTTTTAGAGGGAACCAAACATGATTCTTGGTTGCATCAAAAGGAGCATGGTGTCTAGATCGAGGGAGGTAATGGTTCCACTCTATTCTGCATTGGTTAGACTTCATTTGGAATACTGTCTCCAGTTCTGGGCACCTCAATTCAAGAAGGATATCGACAAGCTGGAACGTGTCCAGAGGAGGGCGACCAACTGGTGAAGGTCTGGAAGCTATGCCCTATGAGGAACAGCTTAGGGAGCAGGGTATGTTTAGTCTGCAGAAGAGAAGGTTAAGAGAGGATGTGATAGCCATGTTTAAATATTTGAAGGGATGCCATGTCAAGGAGGGAGTGGGCTTGTTTTCTGCTGCTCCAGAGACTAGGACAAGGAGGAATGGTTTCAAGCTGCAGGAAAGGAGATTCCACCTGAATCTCAGAAAGAAATTCCTGATGGTCAAAGCTGTCTGGTAGTGGAATATGCTGCATCCAAGTGTGGTGGAGTCTCTCCTTCTTTGGAGGTTTTTAAGCAGAGGCTGGATGGCCATCTGTTGGGAATGCTTTCATGGGTGTTCCTGCATAGCAGGAGGTTGGACTCAATGGCCCCTGTGGTCTCTTCCAACTCTATGATTCTATGATTCTATATATCACTTTTGAATCTCTGCATTAAATTTACTCAGATTTGGGGCTGGTTTACACATGCATTCATAGAGACTCTCAGCTCTCTCTCTTTATGTCATTGGAATTGTCAAGGTCAGAAACCTGGGTCGCGAGCCAGCCCAGAGAAGAGAGTGGGAGAGCCAGCAAAGTCCAGCCGGGAGGAGACAAGCAAGCACTTACTCAAGGAAGTTCATTTACTAGAGCACCAAGCAAAGCTGTAGTCAGAGTTCCAAAGCCAAGGATCAAGAATCCAGAGATCAATTCAAGGTATCAGGAACCAGGTGCTGGGAGCAAGCTACAGACAAAAAGAGGGCTTGTAAGAAGCTTGCCATAAGCAAAGGGAAGCTTCCAGGCAGGCAGTTATATAGCCCCAGGCACAGGTGTCACCACTTCTTAAACTTAACCAAGGAAGCCTCCCTCTGCACAGCCCTCTTGAGTCTCCACCTTGATTGGGGGCTTGTTGAACCAGGCTCTAGAGCCTCTTCAGAATTGGATCCCTGTTGCTCTAAAGGAGCAGGCAGAGGGACGTCCGTGCCTGCGTGGTCCATGGCAGCAGGGGGAGCTCTTGAGCTGCAGGACTCATCTCCAGCCAGAGCCGCAGGGACCAACAGCTGCTGCTTGTCATCTCCACCCTGAGCAACAGGGACCACATCAGCAGCAGCTCTGAGAGGGGCTTCAGTTATCACAGGAATCATCTGGGACTGTGTTGGTGATAGAGCAGTGGATGGATGTTGTAATGGGCTGAATGGGGTCAAAAAACTGAAGATGAGTCCTAGTAAGATGAAGGCTGTATGAATTGGTGGTTCTTGGGTCTGGGAACTGGGTAAGCAACTGGTCCTAGATGCAGTTACACTCCCACAAGGGAGCAGATGCAAAGCTTGAGAGTATTCCTAGACACCATGGTTTGGAGTGCTTGGCCTCAGGTTCAACTGGGCTGCCAACTACATTCTTTCTAGGACAGGGATAACTTAGTTACAGTATTCAGTGCACTGATAACTCCCTGGTTATTATTGTTATGTGCTGTCAAGTCAATGAACAGTGATCCTACGTTTGAGACACTTTCCAGTGACCCTGTTATTAACGTCCCTGATCAAGTCTTGCAAATTCAAGGTTGTGGTTTCCTTGATTGATTCAGTCCATATTTTATTTTATTTTATTTTTTTATTTTTATTATTTTATTTACATATACTACTCATTTACAAAGATTAACATCAACATAGAGTATCATGTACAAATTACAGACTAAATATTCTCCTTACATGAAATAACCAAAATAAAGGAAAATAAAGGAGGTCAAAATCGAATATGAACATGTAGTACATTATCTAAGTTATTCTCTAAAAGCTATAGCAAAAGTTTTCCCCCATTTCTCACCAAAATATGTGATTAGGTCTCCCCACTGATTCCTAAAATTATCTAGTGATTTATCATTCACCATCACTGTCATTTTATCCATTTCTAATACTTCATAAATATCTATAAGCCATGAGTCTATGGTGGGAGGTTCTTCCTTTTTCCATGCTTTCGCATAAAGAATTCTAGCTTTGGTTATCAGATGGAGTATTAATTTCTTGTACCATTTCTCAACATAAATCTCAATTACGCTAAACATATTTAACAGATACAATTCAGGTTTCATTGAAAAATCCTTGATTCAGTCCATATTTAAAGTGGTCTTCCTCCTTACTTACTGCTTTCTACTTTATCCAGCATTATCTACTTTTCCAGTGAATCATATTCTGTCATGATATCTCCAAAATATGATAACCTCAGTTTAGTCATCTTGGCCTCTAGTTAGAATTCAGACTTAATTTGCTCCTAGGGCCATTTGTTTGCCATTTTTCCAGCCCACAGTCTCAATAAAACTTGCCTCCAACACCACATTCCAAACGAATTGATTCTCTTTCTGACAGCTTTCTTCTTGTCCAGCTTTCACATACATCCATAGAAACTAGAAATAATAAGCCATGGATGAGCTTGACTTTGATACTCAACAATAGATCTTTATACTTGAGAATCTTTCTTATTTCCTTCAATGTGCTGGCGTTATATAGGCCTGCCCAGGAACTGAGGTTTGTTGGAAGG
The DNA here is from genome assembly GCA_948472985.1 of Iguana delicatissima. Classification (NCBI taxonomy): domain Eukaryota; kingdom Metazoa; phylum Chordata; class Lepidosauria; order Squamata; family Iguanidae; genus Iguana; species Iguana delicatissima. Next base: position 686,974 of record CAOKZL010000392.1, read on the forward strand.
GCTCTGTGTCCTACTCCTGGGGCCAACCTAGTGTAGCAGAGCATGGTAGAGGGACTCCTTTGCTGTGGTCGCCCAAGTTTTGAATTTGGACAATTGATTGTATCCAAATCTGCATATGTGCTGTGGTTTTAAATTGTTTTAAATTGCTTTAACTGATTTTAAATCTTCTTGCAAGAGTTTAGTGTTGTTTACAATGCTTTTAGTTTTCATACATTATTCTTATTGTTTTAAATTGTTTTAAACTATTGAAATTTAATCTTATTGTATGCTGTTTGGAGAACCTCAGATCAAGGGTAGAATATAAACATTTAAATAAATGAATGAATGACATTCATCACCTGGATATCAAATTCTTCTGCAGCTGAGCAAGAGGAAAGGCAAATGAATCAGGGAAGGTAAAAGTGAAAATGAACTGTAGTGGTCAGAAAACACAGATATCCTCCTGGTTAAAAATAGACTGGTTTGCTTCCTTTCAGCCTCTCACTTTCCTTATCTTAGATTGTTTCCCCCGAATGTTAAGACATTCCTTAGTCTTTGTCGTTGGTGTGACCCTGTGCCTTCAAGTCATATCTTATTTGTGGCAACTCCAAGGCTAACCTATCATGAGGTTTTCTTAGCAAGATTTGTTCAGAAATGTTTTGCCTTTGCCTTTCTCTGAAGCAGAGAGAGCGTGACTTGCCCAAGGTCAGCCAGTAGGTTTCCATGCCTGAGCAGCAATTTGAAACCTGGTCTCCAGAGTCCTGGCCAAGCATTCAAACCACTACACCACACTGGCTGTCTTTCCACAGTCCAGGAAAGACCTTCCTTTAATCTAAGCCAACCGGCCAATACATGATAAAATTATTTCTTTCTTTCTCTCCCACACTCACCCACACAAGCACATACACATATCCCATAGCAGACTTGGGAGCATATTGTGTTTAACTTTTCAAGTAAACAAAGTAGTTTGGGGACTGGGAACATGGCAGAGCGGAGACGTGGCCTTCTGAGGTCCTGGAGGGAACCTGTACAGTCCTCCTACTCCTGCCAGTGGCCCATGCCTGCACTCTTTTGTCACTAGGATCCCTGGAACTTGTTCTTCTGTTTTGTTTTAGTATTACCCCCAAAGGTGGGGGAGCTTGAAGTCCTCTAGCAGTGCCAAAGTCTCCTTAGTAAGGTGGGGAATTAAAGCTTAAAGGAGGCCTGCAAGAGGGGGTAACCATGGAATATTTTCACCTTTGTATATCAGTATTTACTGCGAGACACCAATTGAAAGTCAAAAAAAATGCTTTTATTGGGGGAATTCACAGACACACGCAAGCAATGAAGCAGTCTTACAAAGGTAAAGGAGAGAAAGGTTGGATAGCAAGAGATTCTGGGGTGAAGTGGGTGATAATTACTGTTCCAGAAGCAGAAGATCGAAGCAAGATAGCTCAGATAAGAGTTTGAGGGTAGCACAGAGCATGAGAACCAGGGAGCCAACAGTCAGAGTGACACGCCTATGTGCTTTCAAGGTACTATGAATTGTCGGGCTTGGAGACAGGGTTTAAGTACCCTGTTTTCCACTCTAAAGGGGAATGTATTGATTGCTTTCTGGCAGAGCAGACAAAAGGGGTCTGGAATGAACAAATTGTCTTAACTCGAGGTGAAAGCATTGATGGGAGTCATGATAGTCTCTTTACGTATGAGCAGGTGAAGGAACAAAGAAGTTCCACAGGAAGAGATTACAGAATGATGACCATTGATTGCTTCATTGGGGCAGTTTTGTTTGCTATTGTATTTGAAAGTTGGGTCATTGAGAGGATTATCGCAAGCCTATCAGTGTTGTGGCTTCCCATCTAATCCTTTTGAACTTATGACCTGGCCATGCTGAGATCATCTGTCTTAATATGAGGCTTCCAATTGGAGTCTCTGTCCACAGACCTTCCAGCCATAAGTGTATTATTTTTATATTAGAAAATGATATCTCTCACCAATTTAAATGATATTTCTCACCAATTATGCTGTACTATGGAGTCGAGGTGTATAGCATGATAACATTAGTGAGTGTAAAATAAATAGGCATCGCTTAAATCAAGTACCCTTCAGCCACATGGTAGACTCTGTATTTACACAGCATTTGGAATGTGTTCAAAGCATGCTCCCATGAATCTTTATAGAACCTTTACAAGAACTTGCCCTTGTGGTTATTGCTATGTGCCTTCAAGTCAGTTCCAGCTTATGACTACTCTATCCTTGGGAGTTTTTCTTTTAAAGCAAGATTTATTCTGATGAGGTTTGTCATCACCTTTCTCTTAGCTGAGAGAGTGTGACCTTCCCAAAATGAATTTCTATGGATGAGTGGGGATTTGAATTCTGATCTCCCAGAGTCCAAGTTTGATACTCAGATCTCTCCATCATTCTGGCATTAGCATTATTATATCAGATGAACCAGATAACAGAAGGCACCAGTGCAGAAAGGAGGAAGAATAGGGGCCATCACATCTCATGAATAGGTAGTATTCAAGTTAGATAACCGAACAGTTTACTTGTTACATTGAGATGTACATCCTAAAAATATATACAGAGATTTCCTAAGTCCAAACTAACAAAAGGGAAGTTTCAGGCAAAGGAGAAGCTCAAAAGAGTTGCCACTTAGGACCTCGAAGAAGGAGGAGAGGGAGGAATCTTTTTGTGATTGCAGACACCTGAGAGTTTAGATGTCACATATGTAGGTTGTCTAAATACATTGATCATTGACAATCATGCCTTACAATCTATATTTGAGCAGATGGAGAAGAACTGAGACACTGTGTGAATAGAGGCATGCTTAAAATCCACATTGATCTTATAGCAAATGGTAGAAGGAATGTGAAGATAATGTTTGATTGGAACAGTGATTGGAACAGTGCTTTCTAAGAGGAGAATATAAGGGAGTTTACCACAAATCCTGTGAGGTCTATTGAACAGGGCTAAAACTTAGGTTAGAATCAACATAGTCTAATTCTACTTCTGAAATTCATCAGGTTTGGGCCCATAAGTTGTCTCTGGAAGAAAGATGACCTTTCTTTATATGTAAATCATTCTGCATATTCCTTAGTTGAGAAGAGGGTGTAACAGAGCAACTTTGCCAATTGTAGAAGGAAAATCCAAGGGAGAGGAACCAACGTATCTAAGTCTTGCTACACTTGCTATTTCCAGATCAGGAGGAAAGAATTGGCATTTCCTTCCTTCCTTCCTTCCTTCCTTCCTTCCTTCCTTCCTTCCTTCCTTCCTTCCTTCCTTCTCCATATGTTTATTTGCTTTTAAGGCTTTTCCTCCAATCAGAACTATGTGCTCCTGCTTCAGAACCAATATTTATTTGCCCTCTTGTAACACTGACCCATGTGCAGTTTGCAAATGCTTTTGATCCCATGGATATAAGCCTGCCACAATCCACTGATGCTATCCTGAGATCTTTTTCCTTTGCGTATCTATCGACATTGATCCCACTAAATATAAGGGATATTCCCATAGAAAGATTTTCCAGGATTTTCCTCAAAGGACCTCCCCTAAACTGCAACCCCCCCCCCAATTCCATAGAATGTTGAAAGTGGAATAATAGTGCCAATCTAGTGCAGAAATGGCCAGCACCTATAACCAGATTTCTTCCTCTGAAAGTGTGTCTTTCTCCCTTCCCTCTCAGGTGGAGAACTAGATTCTGCTATAACTCCTGGGACTACTACCCATCGACCACATTATTGTGTAAGTGGATGAAAGAAGTACCACTTGATTCAGACAGCTTTGCAGATGCATGTCTTCTGCAGGTGTAGATTGACTGGTTCATTCCAATGGAGAGAAGAGATTTCCAAGGACAAAAGAATGCAGAAAAATATCTCCTCTCTTAATCCACTGGATGGAAATGCTCTTATTCCCCTAAGACTTCCCTAGATTCAGGCAATAAGATCCATAGAGCCTATGGTTATACTGGACTTAGCTTACTTTAACATATCCACACACTGCAATACACCATACATCATTTCAGAGTTGTGTGATCTATGTAAAAGCAGCAGAGGGCACTCATACACTGTGGTAGCTAAGGCTGAACTGTAGCGTTTTGCATTGTCTGCTGCTCTGACAAGAGCTGTCAAACCCCGGTCAAGCAGAAACCTTCTCCTTTTCCCCTGCACAAAACCCAAAGAATTTAATTCTTGTTTTCTGTCTCTTACAGTGGATTTCACCTGAATCATTTCCTTTCCTTCCAGAAAGCAACCACTTCCATCCACCTCAAGGTAGCAGATACCCAGGGGCATTCTTTGTGGTATTCATGATGGTTTTAACATGTGTTCTCATTTCAGGTTGGAAGTTCAAGTTCAAGGTATCTAAACACATCAGTGTGGCGCCAAACTTGGAAAATATCATATTTGATTTGTTTTAAGGTGTCACAATTCTCATGAGGTCGATGAAGATGTTGTCGTAGGTGTCTGGAAAAAGAAAGCTCTTCCTTACACAGTTGAACATTCTTTTATGGAATCTGCTGCCACAAAGTGCAATGGAATTCACTGGCACAGATATCTTTTAAAATAATATTCAGCAAAATCATAGAGGAAAATTTGGTAATTGAATAGATTCTCCAAAATCAAATGGAATAGATTCAGCCAAGGCTTAGTTATGCTGTGGTCAAAACCTACTTGGTTAATTATACTAGCGTAACTGGGAGTCAATGGCCCTTTTCACACGGCATTTGCCATGAGAAAGGGCACCTGGAGCGTCGCGTGATTGTGAGGAGCGATCTGCACGATGCACTCACAATCGCACGATGCTCCAGGGTCTGGCAGGCGCCACTCACGCACTTTTTCATTTTCAGCTTTCAACCGAAAATGGTGCACGATCGCGCATTGCTCCAGGGCCCCATGCGCACTTGCCATGCGTGCGGAGCCTCTGGAGCCACAGCGGTCACACCTCCTGCCCCAGCACAGCCTGGGAAACTCTCAGGCTGCACTACGGAAGGAAGAGGCGGGGCTCTCATGCTACCTGCTCAGGAGCAGGTAGCTCGTGTAGATCTGAAGCAGCGGGGATGCGAGAGCCTCTCTCTGGAGGCTGCTCGCGCGATCCCCACACCCCAGTGCCAAAAAAGGGTAAGGTGCAGAAAGGGACAATGTGTTGTAGTGGTTTGAACAATGGACTATGACCCCATAGAACAAGGTTCAGTTTGCTGCTCAGCATGAAAACCCACTGGGTGACCTTGGGAACATTACACACTCTCAGCCCCAGGAAACACTGTGATAGGTTCACCTTAGGGTCGCCATAATTCAGAAACAACTTGAAGGCACATAACAACTGGGCGTCAAGCCATCATAAATCCTTTTACAGATGTTGTTCAAGGAGCCACCCAGTATCTTCTTGTGCACGAGTTTTGCACAGCTGCACAAAGGCAGCCAGATAGCACCAAGAGCAGGTCTGTTTCTGACACAGGCCCTTTCCGCACCTGACCTTTGTCCTGGTGGCATCTGGTAACGATGACAGTGGTAGCTGTCCCAGGAGGGGAGAGAGATGGAGCACCCCCCTCCACACCAGCTTCCTACAGGATCCAGGAAGCATGATGGCCATGCCTCTTCATGCCGCAGCACAGCTGTGTACTGTCCTAGGCAGCACTGGGGCAAGAAGCACAGCCATTACACTTCCAGGGCCTCCACAAGCAAGGTAAGTGCAGGCACATGGCAGGAAGGCGGTGTAATCGCTGTTCATTGATAGGGAAAACCTGTCAGTGATTTGCGGCAGGATCATGCCACCTGGGGACAGGAGAAGGATGGGACTGGAATGATGTTGTGCACGAGCATCATCCCAGTCCTGTCCTTCTCCAGTGCCCACAGTGGATTGGGTGTGTCAAGCAGAAAGGGCCACAAACAGATACTGATTGGATATATGCCCTGGGAAAAATCCTTCATTTCACTGTTTGACTGGCCATTTCCATTGTGTCAGGCCTCTGTGGGATGTCTGCATAAGAACACAGGTGGAAGTTACAGTCTGCTGGCTCCAGATAAGCTTTCAGCCTTAGAGCAGACCCATTGAACTTTACATGGCTCACATTAGTCAAGACTACACTGAATCTCCATCATTTCATTGGCTCTCATCTGGCTAGTCTGAATCCAGCACGGTATGCCTCTGATCATCAGCTCATGGAGGACAAAAAAAGATGGATATGTATACTCTGCTTGGGGAGTTCCCAAAGACATCTATTTGGTGGCTGCTGTTGCTGCTGTTGTTGTTATTATTATTACTATTATTATTTCCCACCTTCAGGGCTCAAGGGAGCTCACAACACATTTAAAAATTAGATAAACATTCACAAGATACAAAACTTAAAAACCTATTAAACTATAAAAAATAAAGCTATTTAAAAGAGTAAGCCACAAAAACACAACATCACAACAAAAATAACAAATGGAAAATCCAGCACATTGTACAGTTATTCCTCAAAGGGCTATTGAAGCCGTCTTCACCTATTTTCAGAAAGACAGTAAGGAGAGTACCAGTATGACCTCTCTGAGAAGGGAGTTCCAAAGCCTGGGGGCAGCCACTGAGAAGGCCCCACACTACACTCTTATAGTGCTATTATTCCACTTCCAACATCCTGTGGAATTCTGGGGTCTGTAGTTTTCTGAGGCCAAAGAGCTCTCTGGATGAGAATTCTAAAGGCCCCCTCCCTAAGCTGCAAACCCCAGGATTCCACAAGATGCTGAAAGTGGAGTAATAGCACTATAACAGCGTAGTGTGGAAATGGCCCTAGTCTGGGAAACTGTTGCTGTATTAGACAGACCATTAGTCTGAACCAGACAGCCTCTCCTTAATTTTTGGAACTAGATGTAGCCTTGCCAGAACCTCAGTACACATGGATGAATGTTATCAATATATATATATATATATATATATATATATATATACACACACACCGTATTTTCCGGCGTATAAGACGACTGGGCGTATAAGACGACCCCCAACTTTTCCAGTTAAAATATAGAGTTTGGGATATACTCGCCGTATAAGACTACCCCTCTTCCAACGCCCTCCTCGGCTCTCGCCCGCTTTCCCCTCATTGGCCTCCTCCGCTGGGGCTGGGAAGGAAACAAAATGTTTGCCCGAGCCGCCGCAGTTGCTTCCACCAAGGGAAGCAGAGGAGAAGAGGGAAGAGGGCAGCACCCCGCGCCCGGCTCTTTGGGGCTGGGGGGCGGGTGCCCAGACGGGAGGAGGGCGGGGGAGGCCGGCGCCGGCCCTTGCCCTCCACCTGACCCACCGGCCTGGAGGGAAGCCCTCCTTTCCCCCCTCTCTGCCAACTTGGCCGGACTCTTCACCACCTCCGTCCTCGCCCAAAACACCGCCACTCCCCCCCCGCCTCAGCGCTCCCTGGCCTGGGAGCTGTAGGCAGGGGTGGGGGTGGAAGCGGAGAGGCAGCGCAACCGGCGCTCGCGCGAGGGGAAGAGCGGCGAGCGCAAGGAGCCTCGCCCAAAACACCGCCGCTCCCCCCGCCTCAGCGCTCCCTGGCCTGGGAGCTGTAGGCAGGGGTGGGGGTGGAAGCGGGGAGGCAGCGCGACCGGCGCTCGCGCGAGGGGGAAGAGCGGCGAGCACAACAAGCCTCTCCCCCCCCGCATCTTCAGGTAAGTGCACAGCACCACCCTGGGTGGTTTCATACGGTGGCTGCATACGGTGGGGATGCGGCCGCGGCCATTTTTGAGCTGCCCCCACTGTATGCGGCGACCGCAAAGATGACACCCGGTGTATAAGACGACCCCCAACTTTTGAGAAGTTTTTCTTGGGTTAAAAAGTCGTCTTATACGCCGGAAAATACGGTATATATATATATATATATTTAACCAACTGCTAACCAGTTAAAAAAAAAACCCACAACTCTTCAGTCTTTGCTCACATGTTTGTATTAGTTTAGTATATGGTTTAAGAATTCCTGCTGCAGAAATTCCTGAAAATAGATTCAAAATAGATGGGTATAGGCCACTGATACTCATGTAATAATGATCTCTTATAATAATATCTAATATATGGTTATATTATGTATTTGTATGTGGCCTTTTTTTGATTTTATATAAGCCCTGAAGAAGGCCTTGGGTATGTGTGTGTGTGTGTGTGTGTAGGCAAAAATGCATTGGCCTTTTTTTAAATCAATAAATCATCAATTGAGTATCTTGAGACATTTTTCCAGTTTCTTCTACTGCTCCCTGCGTTTTGCTTCTTTTGAAACCAGGCTTCCAATAAGTATGGGTGAGAATTTTGTCCAGCCTAGGTTTTTGTTTTGTTTCATTTTGTAAGAAGTGACCAAAATTTTCATATTTCTCAAAAAAAAATTATTTAAAAGAAAGGAAAGAAAAATGAAAAACATGCACATGGATAAAATTCTTGCCTTTGTGGCTGTAAAAGAATTTTTCTGTGCCGTTTTGAAGGAATAATTGTTATGAAACTAGAAGATTTAGGGCAGATCTACCTTTTCACCCCACAACGATATTCTACTTGTCAAGCTATTTTTTTCGCCTGATACATTAGTGCAGGGCAGGGCATAAATGCACTCTTTCTCTCTTTGTGTCTCTTTATGGGTCTCTCTGTGTTACAGATTGAAATGAGAAGCTCCAAAAATTACCAGCGGTTTTACAGGAAAGGTTGCAGGAGGTGGCCATCTCCACTGTGACATCCCCCATCCAGCAAGCTATTGGAATAGGACTAATTTAATTAATAGAAGAACTCAAATAAAATGGGAGGGGGGGTCATGTATGTGTGTGTGATGGTGTCACCTTCTTCAAATCCATGGCAAGTCAAGCAAGTCTTTTAGCAACAGTCCTCCCTGTGATCCACTTCCTACCAACCCAACCAAGCGTGTCAGCCAATGGCAGACAAGTGTTTAACTGAAAGATGAGCATATTGTTTCATTCAGCAGCATCTCAGATGGCCAGTGCCAATTGCCACCGAGACAGCATCTGCAAAATGCTTATTCTATGTTTCATTTATATCTTCAACACTTCTGGTTGCCATTTCTGTTGGTTTAGGGCCCAAATAAAAAGCTGGGGGGGGGGTTGCGGAGTGCTAAAGGACAAAGTGTCATGTTGGTGGGAGAGTTCTTGTAGCCTTTGGGTGGAAACCTTGCAAAATTGGTAGGGGAGAAATTCAGGAAGTTTTCAAAGACTGCCAGGAGTCTTTGAGGGCCACAAAAGTGGCCCACAGGCAACACTTCCCCCACTGAGGGGAACAGTAATGGAGAATCCACAGGGTTTAAGAGCAGGAATACAATACCAGTAGCTCATGCAATAATGAGGTCTATCTCAGGGTGAATTGAATCCTTACAAATTTTGGCGTAGAGATGGAAATAATATTCAAAATTATTGTAAAAAAAAAAAAAAAAACATTTCTTGGGAGTTGGGAAAACCTGATAAGGAGAATTCTGGACTGATGGGAATCTCTGCCACCCTGAGCTTTGTGCAAAATTTACACATTTTTGTTAAGTCTTGTTTAGTCTGCTAGAATCATATGCTGGGAAGAATAGGCAGAAAATGCTATGCAGGAAATGCTGTTTTCAGTGCAAAAATAATTCATGCAAAAATAAGGGATGGAAATGGAAGTACAGTGAAATAGGAGTACTATAACTCTGTGGGGTAAATGGGCCCCTGAACAACCAAATCTGTACCTTTTAGGTATCTGAGAAGCCCACAGTTTCACTTCTGAGAACTCCAAGCCTCTAAATGCAACATACAAGAGCAACTCTACTCCCCGCAAAAAAAGTTTGCAGAAAAACTTTTGTTTTAGGCCATTTCTGCGCGGGCTAATAGAAATGGTGCAGAGCATCCTCCAGGGAGGACGTCTGCACCTGGGAGTGGACTGGGTCAGACCTACTTAACTTAGACCCGCACCTCAGTCTGCTCCGGAATGACCCCAAGTGGTCGTCAAGCATGCTTTTGAAAGACCGCTTAAAATAGGTCTTTCAAAAGCACGGAGCGTACCATTCCATGCCCGCTCTCCAGTGCAGGTTTGCAGGCTTGCACCAATGTGAGCCTGTGATCTGCCGGGGGTGGGCTTTAGGCTGGCGAGCTTCAGTGGTTCGTCAACACCCTCAACCAACTGGAAGCTGCCATTTTCGTCCCTGGAGCAGTGCGGAGTGGCGAGCATGCACTGCTCCGGAGCAGCACGGACCGGACCAGGGAGCCAAGAAGTCCGGTAAGTAGTGGCACAGGGCGATTCCCTCGCCCCGTGCTGAAATGGCCCTAGTCTAGGCCATTTCCTCACTAGCCTGTCATAGTGCTATTCTTCCACTTTCAACATCCTATGAGGCCCCTCCCTAAAGTGCAAACCCCAGGGTTCCATAGGATGTTGGAAATGGAATAATAGCACTACAATAGTGGAATAATAGCAATGTAACAGGCTAGTGTGGAAATGGCCTTAGTTGGATATGAGACAGATTAAAGTGTTGCTATTAGGAAAATTTTGGATTTATGGTCAGAGAACCCTTATCTTAAATCTACAGTAGGGATATTTCTCTGGTGAAATGCATAAATAGTATGCAATTCAGACTGACAAACTACTTTGTAGCCAATCAGCAGGAACGGCTCTGATGTGTGGGAGACAGAAGAATCTTCATTTTTACGCGTAACTGCTTAATTATGCCCTTAACCAAGAGACTAGGAAGGTTCCTGCAGCAGTAGGCTGCCCTGCCAAGTAAATAATATGCATTTGGTGAAATTAACTAATTATGGACTTACCCAGGGGAGTGTAAAAGAGCCAGTCTCTCAGGTAAGCAATAGGCACTTTAAAAGCTTTCATTAAAGGGAAATCATATTAATTTTTAATTAAACATGTAAAGGAAAATGTACACACTTTTTGTTAAAAAGAGGAGGAGGAAGAGGGTCTAGAAAATGAATAATAATATTAGTAAACTACTCAACAGATAATTGTATCACCGATAGTTCACCCCATGACTATTGGTACAAAGACGGGAAATACCAGCATGACATGGGTTTCATAAGGGAAAACACCTTTGCCCCCTCATTCTTTCTGGGAATGGAAACATCCAAGAAAAGCAGGTGCGGGAAACTTTTAAACTTTGGGCTATATTCAGTCCTCTGTCTAATATTAAAATCCTTCCATAAGCAGAGAGACAGCATGGTGTGAGAGCCAATGTGGCGTGAGAACCAGCATGGTGCAAGTGGTTTGAGCACAGGACTACAACCCTGGAGGCCTGTGATGTAGACTCCAGTTGATAGACTTGGACTCAGGTCAGACTTAAGTCACTTCAGTGACTCAGACTCGACTCAGCCATAAATGATGCACTGACTCAACTTGAGACTTGTATGTTTTTAATGACTGACTTGATGCCCTTGGTTCAGTAACATAACACATTCATCCAGAAACCTTGCGACTTTGAATGCCTCCATCTCTTTTTGCCTACTAGTCACATGACAATCTCTCTCAAGCCCAAAAAGTAGGCACACTTCTCAGAGGGCAACACCAAACAGGTTAGACAATGGGCTTAGGGCAGCCTTGAGGTCTGCTCGGCAGCTTGTCCCCGCTGCATATCGGGGGAGCCTTCTAAAATGTTTCCTAAAAGCAAAAGACAAGACTCACCCCCAGAGTGCAGGTGCATTTCTCAGAGGGGAACAGCAAATGTGTTAGGAAATGGGCTTGAGGAATAAGGATCCTTCCTTTTAAAGCTTTTGAATCTTCAGTAACGAGGAATAAGATAAGATTCTATTCCCCACTTCTGAAGCTGCAGATGGCAAAATTGCAAATATGGAGAGCTGACTCTGCTTAAATTGTTAAAACTGACTTTATTTGACTCTTTCCAGAAATTCTGCAGTATAGGTTGGAGTATAAAGTTGGCTCCCAGACTTGAGACTTGACTTGAAAGTATCTTCAAGGACTTGAGACTTGACTCGAGACTTGAAGATAGAGACTTGAGATTTGACTTGAGACTTGGAGTAAAAGACTTAAATACATCACTGCTAGAGACCATGGTTCAATTTCCTGCTCAGTCAGAGAAACTGGGTGACCTTGGGCTTGTCACACACTCTCAGCCCCCAGAAAATCCTGTGATAGGTTTGCCTTAGGGTCACCGTAAGTCAAAAATGACTTGAAGGCATGTAACAACACTACAGAGTCAGTTTAGACCAAAATAATCTGTCCCTTCCACAGCAGTTTGCAGAATGTTTTAATTGAACATTAAACCAAAACGTATAAACACAAGTAAACAATGCAAAACATATTCATGCATCAAAGTAATCCAAAAAAGAAAAACACTACAAACAATACAATACCTTTATGACAATAAACCTTAATTAACTGAACTATCAATATAGAATCATAGAATCGTAGAGTTGGAAGAGACCACACAGGCCATCCAGTCCAACCCCCTGCTATGCAGGAACACCCTCAAAGCATTCCCGACAGATGCCCATCTAACCTCTGCTTAAAAACCTCCAAGGAAGGAGACTCCACTACTCTCCGAGGCAGCAGATTCCACTGCCGGACGGCCCTGACTGTCAGGAAGTTCTTCCTGAGGTTCAGGTGGAATCTCCTTTCCTGCAGCTTGAATCCATTGCTCCTTGTCCTGGTCTCTGGAGCAGCAGAAAACAAGCCCTCTCCTTCCTCTACATGTCATCCCTTCAAATATTTAAACATGGCTATCATGTCCCCTCTTAACCTTCTCTTCTGCAGACTAAACATCCCCAGCTCTCTAAGT